>CM068589.1:9297750-10497750 GCA_035048485.1 Pteria penguin
AAATGAGGATGGGAAATTCCATTGGATACATACTGTTGAAAAGAAATATTTCCAAATTTAGATAGAAGTTCTAAATAAGATCTGAAGAATTTGCCGAATGTTTTTCTTAGCTTGTGATATCTGTAACCCTGAGTTAAAAGTTTAGTAGTAATTTGTAAATTTCGTTTATGAAAGTCCAAAACATCGGTGCAGCCTCTGAGAAATCGAACTAATTGAGATATATAGATACCATATGATGGGAGTCGAGGGACATCGCCATCCAAGAAAGGGAAATTTACAATAGGAAATCCAAAAAGCTCACGTTTATCATAAATATTAGTATATATTAGGTGGTTGATAATTTTGATGTTTAAATCTAAGAAAGGTGTAGATTTATCTCAAGTATTAGCTTTATTCAATGTGAGCTCTGGTGGATAAATTTCTGATATAAATTGTTCGAATTCAGGGTTGTCGATAACCAAAATATCATCCAGATATCTACAAGTATTATTGAATTTGTCAATGAGGTCAAAACGTTTTGATTTTTGAAGAGAAACCATAAAATCCCTCTCATAACAATAAAGAAATAAATCTGCTATCAGAGGCGCGCAGTTAGTACCCATAGGAATCCCAACTATTTGTTGATATATCTTGCCATCAGAGGCGCGCAGTTAGTACCCATAGGAATCCCAACTATTTGTTGATATATCTGCCATCAATAATCATTTAGCTAAGCGGCCTCATTTTTCCACATGATATTATTATTATTATTATTATTATTATATCTGATGTTCCGGGAAAGAATGATCCGTTATACATTTCTAAAATATATGAAGTAATAACGTGTCCGGTAGCTGAAAAGTTTTGCAGGGACGAGTTGATCATTATATTTTACCTGAATATGTGTAGGAATCGGATGACTCCTTTTGTTTTATTCTTTTCCTATATTTGAGAAATTATAAAACGAAGGTGAAAAACGCATAGCTCAAATGTTGCGTCATTTACGCGAAAATTCAGATACTGACTCGGTGTCAGGTTGTTGTGACGAGAAGGCGGAGAGCTTCGATTCAAAAGTTCAGGATACGCAGAAACCTCCTACTTAGTGTGCGTGTGTTCCACCAGGACCTGGGATACGGAATAGGACTGTATGTTGGACTACCTTCACGGTAAACGTTTTCTGAATCTTGTTATATATAATTTAATTTCCAATATGTATATATATATGGGACCGTATGTATGTTGTGTATGTTTACAGATATAAATATGTGTGTGTGTTTCTGTGTGTGTGTGTGTATATGTGAGAACATACATATGTGTATGTGTACATTTAGGTATATGTATGTATGTATGTATGTATGTATGTATGTATGTATGTATGTATGTGTGAACTAATGTGTGTGGCAGTGAATACACAGATATAAAACCACTACCCGACAGATTCTAAGTTATTTTATCAATGTATTTATATCTTATTCACTTTTTAGGCAAATGAACAAGCTAAATATTGCATCAGTGAATATACGAGGCTTGAATTCTGATGTAAAGAGACAAAAATTTTACGAATGGCTAAGAAGTAATAATTTTGATATAATATTCCTACCAGAAACTCATGTTATTAATGAAAAAAGTGAATTATATGAAAGAAATTGGGAGGGTGAAGCTTATTACTATTTTTCAGATTCACAGTTTAGTCGAGAAGTCTCAAAATTTGTACGTAATGGTGCTGATATTATTGTTTTAGATAAGCATGCATCTAATGATGGACGTATTCTTGTACTTAATCTTGAAACTGAAGATACGATATATCTCGTAATGAATGTGTATGCACCTATTGAAGAAAAGTCAAAACTAGCTTTCTTTGATAAGTTTAAGAATTATCTACAAAAATATGTACATTATGTTGATAATATATATATTTGTGGTAATTTTAATTGCAATTTTGAGAAAGAAAATGGAATGTGTGAAAGAAAATTATTATCTATACTTAAAGAGAAAAATTTAATAGATGTTTGGAAAACTTAACATGAAGAAAATAATGGAAAAATTGTATAGCTCCATGGTGATTTTTGCCACATAACTGAGCCAGTAACTCCTCTTTTTTCTTACATGGTGTGATAATCAAAATATACCTAAAAGTCAAATAGATATTATTTTTACAAATACTTCGAATATGGAAAATGTTAACTGTATACTTATCAGACGTGTACCTGGTACACAAGACAACGGAAAAAATTAACAGATCACAGATCATTAGTTCTAAAAATAAAAACACATGTGTTAAAAAGAGGGCCTGGTTATTGGAAACTTCATGTGAAATACTTAGAAGATCCAAAATATAAAGATGGTATCAAATATATTGTTAACTCTTTAGGAAACATGATCCTTTAATGAAATGGGAAACTTTTAAATCTAAAGTCAAAGATTTTTCGATTCAATTTGCCAAAGCTAAACATAATAACGAAAAGGAGAACATAGTAAAATTAGAGAAAGAGTTAGATAATATTGAAGTTAGTCCGAGCTCTAATATCAATATGAAGAGAAAAAGAGAAACTGAAAGTAAAATAAATCGATTTTATGACGATTGCGCAAGAGGCGCACAGATTAGAGCAAAAGCTAAGTCGATTGATGAAGGGGAGAAAATTACAATTTTTCCCTATCATTGGAAAGAAAACATCAGGAAAATAATACAATTAAAGAATTAAAATCTGATTGTGATAAGGCATTGTTGGTAAACGGGGAAATTTTGAGGGAAATGTGCGATCTTTATTCAAATATGGATATAGAAAACAATGAAATAAAAAAATTATCTCGACTCTGTGGAGAATCCTGTACTTACAAATGAAATGAGAGATTTTTACGAAAAAATGCCTACAAAATTAGAAATGTAAAGTGTAGTTTTTGATATGAAAAAGGGAAAGAATCCAGGGATGGATGGACTGAATTCGGAATTTTACCAATGTTTTTGGAACTAAATAGAACCCATATTCTACGAAATGATTAACTGTATATAAGAAAAGAAAGAAATGAGTTTTACACAACGACTATCAATACTTACTCTGAATTCAAAAACGGGGAGAGAAATAAATTGAAGAATTATCAACCTCTTAGTCTTACTAATACTGATTATAAGATTATAGCTTTTGTTTTGGCGAAACGACTCCAGCAAATAACAGATAAACTTATAGGGAAACAGCAATCGGCGTATATTAAAGGCCGCTTGATAGGAGAAAATGCGCGTCTCATTATGGACATTTTTGAATATTGTGAATCAAATAATGCAGATGGTATTTTATTATTTTCAGACTTCGAAAAAGCCTTTGACTCCGTTGAGTGGAATTTTTTGTTTCAAATTTTGGAGAAATTCAATTTTGGACCTATATTCATTTCCTGGGTTAGAATTTTATATACAAATCCTATTTTTAGATTAAAGAACAATGGGTGGATGTCAAAAACCTGTAAAATGTTCCGAGGAATAAGACAAGGGTGTCCCATATCTGCGATGCTATACCTCTTTTGGCTGAATTTCTTGCTATAAATATAAGAAAAAATAAAAAATATATATGGAATTAAACTATTTGAGGATTAAGATATAAAGACCATACAACATGCTGATGATTTAACAGTTTCCATAAATAATATAGAATGACTGAATAAAGCATTGAAGGTTATAAAAGCCTTTTGTAAAGTTGCTGGATCTAAAGTAAATATAGAGAAAACAGAATGTACACCATTGGGCGGTTTAAAAAACAAATATGAAAAAATTTTCGGGATCAAGGTTAATAATAAGTGTCTTAAATGTCTCGGAGTATACATTGGATACGACAAGAGTGAATGCTATAATAAGAATTGGCTCAATACATTAGATAAAATGCAAAAACTTTTTGAATCATGGAAAAACTTTTGGGAAAACGTGTGTTATTAACACACTGGCTATATCGCAATTTATTTACACAACGTCTATTTTGCCATTACCTGATGAAAATTTGATTAAAAATATAAAGTCGGCAATTTTTAATTTTATCTGGAACAAAACAGATCGAATAAAAAGAAACACTCATAGGAAATATCAAACAGGGAGGGATAGGAGTAGTTGATATCGAATTTAAATTTAAATCACCTAAAGCATCATTTATAAATAGAATATTTAACAGAGGCACCGTAATGTATGAGATTATAAAATGTTACTTACTTAAAATAAACTTAACACCTGAATATATCCTCAAATCAAGTGAGAAAAACATATATGGGTCAAATATGCTTAATCCTTTACCTACATATTACCAGGAAGTCTTTTCGTGTTTTAATGAATGAAAATTAAATATAACTCTGAATGATCTTTCGTGTACAGATTTGCTATCACAACCTCTCTGGTGTAATAATCTGTTTAAATATAACGGGAAAACTCTATATTTTCAAAACTGGATTAAAAGCAATTTTCTATATGTAAAAGATCTTATAAACAATGGGAAAACGAAATCTACTGTAGATATACTAGAACAATTGTCTATTAAAACAAAATGGATTTGTGAATTATTATCGCGTGAATTCAATATAGAAAAATCTAATTGGATGAACATTTATACCAATAAAATTCTTTTAATGAATGACAGACGAATATCAGAATTCAATTATAAACTAATAAACGATATATTATGTAATAATACTTTTCTTTTCAAATGTAAATTAAAAGACAGTTATGCGTGTATTAATTGTAACATTACTGAAAATTCGACACATTTTATACATGAGTGTAATATTGTAAACAATGTGTGGAAACTTTTATGTCCTATACTTGGTTTTGAAATAAAATGGAAACATATAAGAATAGGTTTTTACTATGAAAATAATAATAAAACTAAATATCTAAACGAACTTATTTCTGTGGTGCCATATTGTGCATATAAATACAAAATGACTGCAAGATATGAAAAGAAAGAAGAAAACGAAATTATGTTGAGAAAGTATATAAGAAATACGCTAAATATAAGATATAAAGCCGCAAATTCAAATATATAGTAATAGGCCATGATAAAACTTACTTTGTTAGGGAAAATTCTGATTCCAAATATAAATACACTGAAACAGCTGTCATCCACATGTTGACCTTTCTTATCGAGGACATTTTTGTGGTGTTTGGAGGTAAGGTTTTTCAACAAATTGTCGGCATTCCAATGAGCACTAACTGTGCTCCGCTTCTGGCTGACATATTCCATTACTCATACGAAGCTGAATTCATTCAGTCTTTGCTTTCGCAAGGAAAAAAGTAATTGGCTAATGGCTTCAATTTTACTACAGATATATAGATGACTTGCTTTCAATTAATAATCCTTCTTTCGCGGATTACCGTAGCATCATCTATCCAAGTGAACTGGAGGTCAAAGAAAACACAGAACGTAGTAATTCTACTTCGTATTTAGATATTATGTAGTCTTTCGACATTAATAGTCAATTGAACACCTCACACTATGACAAACGTGACGATTTCAATTTCGCTATCACAAACTTTCCTTTCATAAGTACCAACATTCCATCATCGCCTGCATACGGCGTATTCATATCTCAGTTAATACGTTATTCCAGAGCATGTTCAAATTACAATGACTTTGTTCTGAGGGCTAGGCGACTTTCAGTTAAGCTGCTCAACCAGGGTTATATATGTGCTAGACTAGCAACGTCACTGAGGAAGTTCTATGGTCGTTACGAGACTCTTATTACTCCATATGATATCTCGTTATCCAGACTTTTAAATATTCTGGACTGAAACCGATTCCGATCATTTTACACAGATTTGACACCTTCTATACTAGAATGTTTCCTACTTCGACTTCTCCATACATAAATACATATGGAATTTCCACGATTTGATTCTTTCTACTGGGTATATGTGACGGGTGTTGCTAGCAAACAGGAGATGCTCACTTTCCCTGGGCACCTGATCTCACTCCATCACAGGGGTTCACATATGCTCTTCAAGTCGACATATTTTGTTATTTTCCATTTGTTTTTCATTTTCACTGATTTTGTATGTCCTCTGGTTTCATGATTTTTGGACTTGTGGTTTGGATTTATCCATCATTTTACATATGATATTATTCCTGTTCTAAAAAAATGTTTACATAGATTCTATAAATAGATTTGTTGATAAGCTATAAAACTGCCTATACATGTAATTATGTAAATACATATTGTATACATATCTTTGCATTTCAGAAATATGATATATATATTACAAATAATTTTACTTTTTACATTTGCATGATATATGTAATATTCATGCATTGTTTATTATAACTGGAATACATATATATAATCCTATGTTACCTATATATGATATGACTTATATAATATGATATGGATTATTCAATTATTTGCAATGTAACATGTTTCAAAGTTCTTGTCACCTTATCCTGACTCGGGATATGGCGAATTGTAAAGAGGGTTTATAATGTATGAATAAAATATTAAAAAAAAAAACAAAACAAAAGGTGAATAGCCCAGCGATTTTGCTACTGTTGGATACAAATTTGTACATAAAATATTCCTTAACTTACGAAAATCTTACGAAAAAATGAAAGTTGCGACAGCCCTAATGTTGTCGGTAGTTAGGAAATAATTTATTCGGTACTTACGAACTTTTTTGTTTAGTAAAGAGGAAAAAAGAAGACATCTGACAAAGCTGTATGACACAAATCCCCAAGGACCTGCACACAATAAAATGACAACAGCATAATATACACGGACCGACATTACAAAAATGTTCGATTGTGCTGCGGTTACGATACCGACTTAGGACGGTCAATTGAAGTAACAAACTTCACTCCATTGGTGTGGTTAACCGGTTTACGGGCGCTCACCTTCCCACTCACCGCAAAAGCAGCACAATCAAAGGACACACATTTAAAAATTTATAAATAATCCTCCATATAGAGAACAAGAATCAACAGGTTTCTGAAGGTGACAGGTCATAAAAATTTATTACACACGAAACGATTATAGAATAATATGTTGCTATTAAAAATATGTAAGGAGACATCAACATAAGGAAACCGTGCTCTGCCCGTCTGTATCCTATATTTGATCAAAAGGAGTCCCGACTAACAGGCATAGGGGACGAGGATCAGGACCTTGTCTCCTCTGAAAAAGTTTAGACAAGGCCCGTCATAGAGTCCCCACCGCCCTGTTAGTCAGTGTGCAACTCTCAAGTAAAAGTCTACATTGGGTTGTAGAGGGACCCAATACAAGACCTATGGTCTTAGCGATGAGTTCGGGGTCATACTGTCGATGTAGTAAGACGCATTTTCTTCGTATCTTAAGATAAGAATGACTTAGGAAAGATTTCTTAACTTACGAAGTTTAGTAAAACGGGTTCCAGTTTGTTATGTCTTCTGTGGTTCCTTATATACACTGGATCTCCTATCTTAACATTCTCCTCAGTTGCGTTACGATCTCAATATTCCTTTTGTTTACTTTTTCCTTCCTTCAGGTTCCTGTGTACTAAAGTGAAAGCTTTATGTTGTTCCTGAAGGGCTATCTGGTGTTGGTCGTCACCCATATATCCCCTTCTTGTATAGTATCCAAGGGTAATACGTCATTACTGTTGTAAAGTAAGTAAAATGGTGAAAACTCGGTTGATTCATTAGTATGGAAACGTATTGCTGCCAAGGTATGGTTCAGATAAAGATCACAGGCCTAAACATCCTCAATTATCTTCTTACACATGACGTCATGACGTGCACGGTGAAATCTACCTTTCCTTCAGATTGAGGACTGTAAGAGGATGTTTTAATGTGGTGTACGTTCATTGCTTCTAGTGTTTCTTGAACTTTCTTGTTGATGTTCTCAGTTATCTAAAGGGGAACCGAATTTTGGGAACATTTCTTCTAAGATAAGATGAACTATCCTACCTGCAGCATTAGCTGGCACACTGAAAGCCTCAGGCCATCCTGAGTATAAATCTACAAAGGATACATGATCTGTTTCCGGATAAAGTCGTGGATATGTGGTCCTGAAAGATCTAATCCAATATTTGGAAACGGATAAGGTGGTATTTGTGTCTCCTATCGTACGGGTTTCGGTTTGTTTGAACTCCTGGTCTGGCACAATATACACTTCCCTATGTGTTCGTTTATTTTCTTGTTAAAAAGTTGGAAAATAATTTTTTTATGTCTTGATTGCATCAAACGTTTTAACTAAAGCCATATGTCCCAGATTGTCATGGTATTGTTCTATCACTCCATGTTCATGACGTAGAGTCTTAAGATGGGGTCATCTAAGTCTGTCATTGAAAGATGATACATCAATCCTTCCATCTCGAAGAAACTCTTCATTTTCTTGGTAGATGCTTTTCCCTCTCTTAATCTTTCCTCGAGTTTTGTTATTTTGTCATCTTGTTGTTGTTTCTCAAGTATGTCAATATCTCCTGGGAGGTCAAGTTGCAGTTTAACTATATCTCCTTGTGGTTGTGTTTTACTAGCAGCAAAATCCTTGGGGTTTAACTCATCAGAGTTTATTATACCAACCTCAAAAAGCTGTCATCAATATCCGTTTCCTCAAGATGCTGGTCTCCTTCTTGGTGTTTAGGGGTGTTATAAGGCATTCGGGATAGTAAGTCAGCACAATGGTTTTCATTTCCCTGGATATATTCCACCTTACAGTCATATCCAGCTATACTTAGCAGGCATAGTTGTATCTTCTTATTTTGCATAGGTGAAACAAAGATATACTTGAGGGGCTTGTATTCAGTCCTTATTACGAAGCTAGCATTGTGTAGGTAGTGTTCAAGCGTCTGAAGTGCATAGTAAATAGCAAATGCTTCCTTTTTCTATCGTCGACCACCGTGTCTGTGTCGGGCTCAACTTATGTGAAATGAATTGGCTTTCCTTTCCTTCATCTGTTTTCTGTGTAAGACATGCACCTATGTAAATGTAAAAGAAAAAAGAGGAGTTACCGGCTCAGTTATGTGGCAGAAGTCAACTATCCGTGTATACCACATATGGTTTGTTTGTATCAGGGTATCAAGTAATGGTACTGTTGCCAAACGTTCTTTAAGGAAATCGAAAGCTGCCTGACATTCTGTAGTCCAGCAGAATCTTGCATATTTCCTTGCAAGACTGATCAAAGGCTCCGCAATCTTGGTAATCTCTGTAATAACTTCACATTCCAATATAACCCTTTATCTCCCTGGCTGTCTTAGGAGTCGGCAAGATTTCTTTCCTCATATCCGGTTTATCTCCATCTTAACTAATGATAAATCCCAAGTAATCCATTTCCTTTTGGAAGAAAGTACATTTCTTCAACTTTAACTTCCAACCATGTTTCCGCTTTTTATCAAATATCTCTTGTGTGTCTAATATGTTCTACTTCGTCTCTAGAAAATATCAAAATGTCATCCAAGTAAGCGATTGCGAATTCCTCACAGCGAACATGCGAACACCGTCTTTTCTTTGCTTTCTTCAAGTTGTATTTGCCAGTATCCACTCTTTAAGTCTAACGCTAAGAAATATTTTGCATTTCCAAGGAATGTCAAGATGTCATCTATCAGTGGTAAAGAAAAAGATATTGGTCTCATAACTTTATTCAGAGACCTGAAGTCTACACACATCCTATCACTTCCATCTTTCTGCTTGACTACTACCAAAGGAAATGACCATGGAGACTCTAATCGTTCTATAACTTTAGCTTCAAGCATCTCATCTATGGCATTTTTCTTTTATTCAATGGAGTTCTGTACGGTCTATTCTGTAAAGGTCGCTGATCTTCTTATCTATCCTTGCCTTAACATTCTCTGTATGTCCTATATCTGTATCTTTCTTAGCGAATAAATCCTTGTTTCTTTTAATTATTTTTTATTGTTCTTTTCTTGAATCTCTCCGGTGCCCGTAGTTCCTTAAAGCTGGCCTCTCACAATAAAAAGCCAAGGTGTTTCCAAAAAAATTTACGGGAGCGAAGTTGACCTAGGTCAAAATCACTCCCGTAAGTTTTATGAATACTGAATGAACGTCTGACCCAAATGCTCGAACAGAGCTCTCGTCCACGGTATAAAAGAAACAGGTGGAGTCATACAACCGTGACATTTGATCGAGGACACGACAAAGACAACATGGCGTCGCAAACAGAAGTACATGTAATTTTTTTTTTATTTATTTCATTTTTTCAAGTAGCACACATGAATAATACAAAGTTAGTTCTAACAATATATCATATGATACTGTAATTTTGTACGCAATTTGCCACGAAAAGACCCCGCATCCAACCGTACATAACGTAAATAATAAATGTAGAACATATATACCTTTTAAGTTTGTGCACCATATGCGCATTTCGACAACTTATGTCTCTTCAGTGATGCTTGTGGCCAAATGATTAGAATTCTCATAATATGTAAATATTTGAAGAGCAGTGTTGAAACCAAAATGACTAAAAAGTAAACCAAAGAATCTATCCACGGACAGAGCTATGCATGAGGGAGATACTCCTTAATTTTAGATTGATTTACTTAATTTGATGACTGAAAATTTGAGGTATATATTTCATGTCAGTACAAAAGCACTGAAAACTAGACTTATGATGCCCTCGGGAACTATCAGTCCACCAGCAGTGACACCGGCCTACTGTCATCGCCACCAGTTCCGTGCGCCGGAACAAAATGCTTTTATTTTCATATCTTTTAGTATATCAATCACAAAATATGACATACATATCAATTTCGTTGAGTCGTAACACAAAATCACATTCCTACCTTATTTAATAGCCATATATAAGATATGTTATGCATAATATGTTTTGGGTGGGCCTATTCCCATAGTAAATATATGACATGACAGCGACCTAATTCTTATGTCGCGCGCTATGACGTCACGGAACGGATCATTCCAAAATCAAATGAGGGGTGAAGATTACAGAAGTAAACGAGTATGTAAGGAGATAGGCATATGCATTTAAATAAACGAGAAGAAAAAAGGGTTAGTCCGAAATTTGCCTTTAAGAAATTAATTTCAAAATTTGCTGCAGCGTTAGAATTAGCAAAAAGTAATAATTATAACTACATCTACAGCTTACCTGTTGCTTACGCAACATGGAGGATTTTCCTCCTAAAAGGAAAGACAAAAAGAAAAGAATGAAAGAAATGCAACGATTAGCGGGATGACAATGCCGTAACAATATCCCCCCCCCCCCAATTATTATAGATATGATAATTAAATGAATTAAAAATGAATGAATAAATAAATAAAACCAAACAAGCAAGAAATAAACAACAGATACATAAAAGATTTCATAGCGAATATACTAGATATTAATAAATCCATTTGAGCACAACTGGGTCCATCCGAGATACTTCAATGCGGTTGCAAACGCGCTTTATTTCAACATCATATATACGCTGCTTAAAGAAAGTGTGTATTATACAAGTTACAAAACTACGACACATGATGGCACATGGTTACACATGATGATATCAATGTAATAATTATTTCCTTCTTGAGGGGCATCTGAACACTGTCCAGCTATGTCCATGATAACACACATTTTCTGAAGCCGTATTCACTAGTTCGTTTTTTTTTTTTTTTTTGTTACTTTCTATATATCTTTCTTTCTTTTGATCGAAAGAGGAAGACCCGCCATGTTGCGTCGGCAACAGGTAAGCTCTAGTCTTGTCATCTATTCTTTCTTTCTTTTTTCGGCTAGGAGTGGTGGATATGTTGGAAGTTCCGCACGATTTACAAACGAACAGCATTCTAATCATTTCTAAATGATATATGATTTTTAAACATTTTTTTCTCTCCGTCCCTTCCCCTTTTATACACTTCTCTAATAGGTGAAAGAGCGTGTGGTCCGTCCGTCTGTATGTGCTTTCGGTCAGTAGCATATCGCACATTTCTCTCTCGTTATCGCTGGGGTCAGAGAACAAATCTCGATAGCGTTTAACTGATCGATGATTTTATACTCTCTTAGAAAATTGGCAAACATTTCGAAAATGTTTTCAAATCAATCAAAAAGAGTATACCCTTCTCATTTGCTCTTTATTAGGATGATGATTATTTATCATTATTATTGTGGCTATCCGACGGAACATAAGCATGTAGCCACAAAGTTAGAACAACGCAAGTAACATGATGTTTTGAAAATCTTAATTTCTCACATAAAAATGGATTTTAAAATACTTAAATATTTTCACACTGAAATTGACATTCAGAAAAATAATAAAGAAAACTTTTTTAAAAGTAATTTTAACAGTCAAGGAGTTAACGTGAAAGGGGCTATTCGGCTCATTGTAAAATTGACTTTTTTAAAAGTTTTCTTTTCGTTTTCCACAAATAGTTGTACTGGTATATGACTGTGATGTTTATAACATCGGCTTTCCAATAATACTGAATATTTCTGTGAGCAAATGTAATAAAATCAAACGTACGGCACTTTTTCAATAGACATGTTTTAATTACCTTGACACCCCTATCACACTGGACACTTCCAAAATCTATCCAAGATGGATGCCGTGACGTTACAAGGGAATTCCTATTCCTAAACGTATTTTTGTGTTCTGGGGCTCAATAAGGTATATTTCTGTAAGTTTTATTCGATTTGACTTACGACTCGGTTAATTTGACGCAAAGATGTAGATTATATGTTAATAAAGTAAAAAACGAAAAAGTACCGAAGGGTAAACCATATCTCTTAGTCCATGGAATAAAGGGGACAATATCGTGTTAAGTGGCATATTCAGACAAATGCGAACCCCAATAAAATCGAGGTGAGACAAGGTGCCCGGGAGAAGTAAGCGTACCCTGGTTGCATGCAACACTCGTCACAAAAGTCATGCAACAACCTTCAAATCGAGGAGGTAAATACATAAATATACACGCATGAACATACGAAGGAGACAGGAACACGAAGTCAAATTTCCCATTCAAGGCAAGAAATGCTGCCTGCCTGAAATTCCGGTGTCGGAAACGCAGGTGAACAAATATCTATATATACAAGTATACACTTATTATGTCAAATCAAGTATAGTCAAAAAGTTAAGATGGTTATTTGGTATGGTCAGGTCCCAAAAATGAATATGACAAGGTGAAAGCATTTTTACGGCGCACGAACCTGGTGGCGATGACAGTAGTGGTTATAATAAATATAAAACATATATACCTTTTACTTTTGTGCACCATATGTGCATTTCGACAAGTAATGTCTCTTCGGTGATGCTCGTGGCTAAATGGCTGGATCTCTCATAATAAATAAATATTTGAAGAGCAGTGTTGACGCGAAAGTGACCGAAAAGTGAACCAAGGAATCTATCTACGGACAGGGCTATGCATGAGGGATACTCCTTTGTTTGAGTGTGATTCACTTAATTTGATGACTGAAAATTTGAAGTACATATTTAACAAATTTTTAAGTTGAACGAACAAATTACATTACATGTACTTATTATTTTAATATGACTGACCAGGGATGACATATATCATAATGTACAAATAGTATCGTGTATTCAGTTGTACTTGTAACTAATGAAAAAGGGATGGGGTTACCGATCTGAAGTTATCACTGTACAGCCATGAATAAGATCTGTCTCTTATAATCACAGGAAAGAATTTTATGACATAAGGGATGTATGTGCAAGGGGAAGGGGTGAAGTTCCTATCATACGTACAATCCATGCCCCTTTCTCGGGAGAACCATACAGATTAATTACTTTCTCGATTTGGGAAGGGGTATTTTTACAGGTTTGCCACTACCCTTTCATTACTTACATCCACACTCCAAGATATATTGGACAAAGTAATGCAGTGTTTAAATTGCGAAGAAGAAAAAAATTGCGCCAGACATAAGGGTTTCAGCATCAAAATTAATCAATAAAACTTGTGCATCAAAATATCCGAAAGAGTAAGTTATTCCGTACCAAGACCGCACCCCTTCGGACGTCTGGATTCACAAAGGTATTGTTTTATTTCATTCTATTTTCTTTCAAGTACAAACATTCTTCATCAATAATATACGGAAACAGAAAACTATATGACACTTTTGTGATAATTTTAATTATTATTGACGGGCTACTGCGGTGTAAATACAGATTCAAGAACTAGTAACATTATCAGATTATCAACCTGCGTTTTTGAAACACGAATGCCGCAGCGGCAAACAAACATAGCTAGCAACGTCCTACCCAGGAGTCACATGCTAACGCTTAGCTATAGGGGTTGTACTTACTGTTGAATTTTGGTAACTGTAACAACATTACATTGAAAGTTATCAGACGCTGCAGAATAACGGAAGTACATACAGAACTAATAAAAATGTTGTTCGTTTATAACTATTCAACTTGACATGGGTCCCCATTCATAAAATTACACGAAACTGTACCGAACTTGTTACCCATCTACCACAGCTACCCCCTCCCCCTCCTCAAAGTAAAGAAAATATAGAAAGAACATATGTTGTTTGAAGAACAGCGTTTTACTTCTCTCCATCATTTCTGTTTCTGTAAATGTAAAAATACTTAGTATCGAACACTCTGAATTCAAGAAAGTGTCCTTGGGGATGATGTATACTAATTTCGAATTTGATTTTATTTTTGAGGTGAGGTTTGAAAGAGAAGAAATGAGGAAAGGGGTGTTATGCAGGGACGCAGTATAAATTTGAGGGGAGTGAACTTGGACGAATGCTACCCGGGTAATACATGAAAGACGGGTTTAAAGGATAAGGCAAAAACCGACAATGTTTAGCCAGACAAGACCCCTGCGTCTCTTATCTGTGGTGGATCATATAATGAAATGTAAGAAAAAAAAGAGGGGTTACTGGCTCAGTTATGTGGCAGAAGTCACCATGGAGCTATACAATACATGAATATAAATAATATACTAGCACATATAACACATTACAAAATATTTGATTATAGTGCAATTACGATATCGACTTAGGACGGTCATTTAATTTGACAAAAGCCAAACAAATGGTGTGCTTAACCGGTTTACGGGCCCACCTTCCCACTCACCGTAACAGCGGAACAGTCAAAGGACGTACATTTGAAAATTTATAAATAATCCTCTATGTAACGAACAAGAGTCAACAGGTATCGCATATTGAGAGGTCATAAAAATATAAACACGTAAGATATTGTAAAACACATAATGATATAAAAATACATGCGCCACCAACATGATAAACCGTGCTCTGCCAGTTTGAAAGCGAGCGAAGACCCTAGATCTGTAGGAGTCCCGACTAACAGTCAGAGGGGACGAGGTTCAGGACCATGTCTCCTCTGAAAGAGGTTTGGACAAGGCCCGTCATATAGTCCCCACCGCCCTGTTAGTCAGCGTGCAACGTTGAAGTAAAAGTCTGCATAAGGCTGTAGAGGGGCCAAATACAAGACCTATACTCTTTTTGATGATCTTAATGTCATATTGTCCATTTAGAAGACGTTTGACTAATTTAGTACATGATAAAATAACGTTATAAAATAACGTAATAACATATGCACGCTTACATTATACATATAGACTTTCATCCGTATTGTATAATACCAGTCAAAATGAAATAATAGACACATAACTAAATTGTTGTAAAGGAATTAAATAAATGTAAAATGTAAATCAATGAATCCGTTTAGTGTTATATGTGTAAAATATCTATGCACTGTGCATAGTGAGGAAACAAAGTTCACATACCTTATTTACGTCGATGTTGACCATCCGAGCAGGTTGCCGCCAGTTCAATGTCACGGTTTGTCGATTGGACATTTCTTTTCTGGTGAGCGAGAGCATTTGGTTTAGACGTTCATTTAGTATTCATAAAATACGCGGGAGCGAGGTTGACCTGGCCGACCTTGCTATCGTAAAACAATTTCGAAACATCTCGACATTTTATGATGAGAGGCCAGCTTTAAGATCGTCTCCGTCTTTGACGTGATCACCATCCATATGTTCCACAGGGTTGACCTCTAAGGCATCTACGGGTCTTACCCTTCCTACTACACTTACTCTCTTAAGTCGATAACATTTATTTGTCTCGTTGATAATAATTCTAAGAATTTCTTTCTAAGAATTAGCCCTGGTTCTTCTAGGATGTATCCTGCATCAATGTTTATTACCTCAACAAAAAGCAGCTCCGATGATGACGTTCGGAAGCCTTGATTTAATTTAACGTGACATACAGTAGCTGTCTGAGGTTTGATCACTGTGTTCTTGTTAAGTCTTAGAATAGACAAAATATGAATTTTCTAATTTCACGTAAGTCTTTCCGATTCTCAACATTCCTAAATAAAAGTAAATACGAACTCCATGTCCCTTGAGCCAATCCCGGTATTATATAGTAGTTTTCCCCCTAGCCACCCCCCCCCCCCGGGAAAATGGCTATATAGTAGTTTTCCCCCCGGGAAAATGGCTATATAGTAGTTTTTCCCCGGGGGGAAATTTGGCAATATAACCATTTTCCCCCCTCTTATAGCCAATTTTCCCCCGGGGAAAAACTACTATATAGTGGATTTTCCCCCCAATGTAAAATTCCGGATTTTCTTTTCACACATACATGTAAGTAAATCCAGCTTGTTACCTTTTTAAGAAGAAATAGATTTCTATTTAAAATAGAGATATCTCAAATTTTTTATACGGACATACATCCAATTAATTTAGAGATATCTCATTTTCGTAAGTAGAAATGTCTACAATTTTAATATCTTTTCCAAATACAAATACATATATTTAGAACAGAGATTTACATACTAGAATTTCATTCGAGATATCTTTATTTAATCCGAGAAATCTCTATATATACAAATGGAAAAAAGAAAAACAAGTTCGTTTGTATGCCCCTGGAATGAAATCTGGGGGCATCTAGTTTTTTGCCTTTCTGTGACTCTGAGCCTGTGGCAAAAACCTTGACTATATGGTTTGTATCAAGAGGTACTAGGCTTTGAAACTCCATATATAGTTTTCTTGTGATGACCTTTTATTTAAGACAATGATTTTTTTAACTAGTGACTTTGACCTTGGTGCTCTACGTTTTCAAAAACTTAAACTTTGGCTGTATCTTTTGTACCAAAAGGAGAAGGGGTTTTGAACTTCCTATATAGATTATTTGTGATAAGATCTTTAATTTGGGACCATGACTTTTGACCTAATGACCTTGACCTTGAAGTGTGACCTACTTTTCAAAAACTTTAACCTTGACTATATCTTCTACACAAAAGGATGTAGAGCTTTGAAACTTAGCATATAGATACTTTTAGATGAATCCTTTCATACTTTGCGTAAGGGACAAGGAAATCGCATTCTTGTGATCATGATTTACAACATCTGCGACTAGACAAGCCTTGTGGTAGATTGCAAATCGTGAACACCTGGGTGGAATTCCCTTCTGTTATTTTCATGTTCATCATGTACTCTGTACATGATGAGCGATATTGTGATATATAAAATGCATCAGTCTTAATCTATTTAGGAATTGAATGTTCAAGGAATTCTTGCACGTTCATTTCTTATATTTGTCATTGGAACATTGTGATTGATAAATTCCTATATTACTTACGTTGTATTACGAAAAGTTGCCTGGGATCGACTCTTGAGTCACAGCCTGACGTCATGATTGACATCTATACGCAAGTAAACGGTGAAATAATAGAAGAAAACAGCATACTATGGTAAATATATAAAAAGAAAGACTTGTAAATAAATACATAAAACAAAAACTAAATACACACACATCCACACACAAACAAAACAATTAACAGTATTTAGAAACACATTAACCATAACACCATCGGTTTGATCCACAGGCTATTACTATAGTACATATGTATTTCAAATGTTATCTGACTAATACAGAACGAACGTGTATAATTTCCAAACCGTTACGTAAGGGGGAAAAACTACTATGGGGAAAGACTACTATATAGCAGTTTTTCCGCCATGGGAAAAAAAACTACTATATAGCCATTTTTCCGGGGGGGGGGGGGACTACTATGGGGGAAAAACTACTATATAACCCCGGCACAAAATAAAATTCCGATTTAAACCTGATGTCACATAAAATGTTTGACTCATAGAAAGTCCGTTCATAGAAAAGGGTATTGTTACTTGCTCTAAGATAGAGAGTGGTTTTCTGTCTGCTGCTTGTAATGAAGGGGTATTTTTGCCTAATCTGGGTTTTTGGGGTAAATTATTGAACATTTTCTTACTAATAAGGGAAACATCGGCTCCTGTGTCAATCAAAGTACGGCATCTTAACTTTCCTGCTCTGATAACACAAGAACTCGGGATTCCATGCCAGTGTTATCTTAAAAGTATTTACTGTTTGCTTATTTTTATCCCTATTTTCTTGCTCCCTCCACTGGATGCCTTGTGAAGAGAGCTCTCTAGTTTCCCTGGTTCCTTCCTTGTTGACCATGTTGTATTGGGACCCTATTATAGTCGGGTACTTTTCTGTTGAAACTATCTCTTTCCAAATGACCTATCATATGTCATATGACATATCCAACACACCGCTCCTCTTATCCAGTTAGATTGATGGGGTTTCGATTTAATTATACTGGATAGTCCCTGACTTCTTGTAGGGGAAGGGGTATTAGCCTGACTGTGAGAGGGATCACTGTTCGTATACTGTATGAGTTTTGCATGACCGTTCATCTTGTGTTTACAAAATGGTTCTTTGACCTGCCTTCGCGTGCGATATATCCAAGATCTGTCTCCATCGGCTCTATTTGTCTTCTGTCAATTTGGTGGTGGTAATGGTATACTATCTATCAACTCTTTCCCATGTATATCGGCGTTATCGAGGGGGGGTGGGGGGGGGGGGGTAAAGGTCGGTGTATTGGCATTCAGTGACGGAGATACAGGAATATTAGACTGAGCATTGTCATTTGCTATGTTTGAGGCATAGTTAGAGTCAGAACGAAAATCAAATCTTTTTCTAAGGTTCTGTTTTTTTCAATGCAACTTCTACTGCTTTTTCGTTATTCAGAGGGTCATCTCTTAAAAGTTTCAGTCTAAAATATCATAAGAAATGTCTTATTAAATTAGCAATGATGTAGAAAAGTGTCGGTCCGAAGGTTTTGACTGACAAAATTTCATTAAGGGTAACAATTGCTGATTTTTTTTTCTATATATTTCATAGTCCTGACTGACAAAATTTTCAAAATTACTGAAAATGCCTGTCATGCTTTAAAACTTTTCTACATCTCTGTTATTCACAATAGAAATTATGGCAAATTTTCTTGTACATGTGACCTGCCCGTCAAGTTGTTTACTACTCCTTCAAAGGATAATGCAGTGGAACAGCAGTGTTGGGTGAAATTTTATTTTGCACAAACATTGACATTTCCAGAGTGTAAAATATATAGAAAATGGAGATTTGGGACTGTAAAATGCCTTTGACATAAACAGAATTTCGACTTAACCGACTTTCACTTAACCGAAGTAAAATCGAATAGAAATTAAAGAAAACAATTCGGGACTTGAACTTGACTTTGAGATAAACGGAATTTAGACTTAAGCGACTTTGAGATAACGAGTGTCACCTGTATTTTTAATCTTGCACAAAACTTGATGAAAGCACTATTTTTGCGTCGGATTTATCACTAGCAAAGACGGACGGACTTTCTCTAAACGGTGACAGCTCCAACAAGATGGCTAACCTCACGCAGGAGTCGGCTGGCTGTGAGTCTCCTGGCCCGATACTCCTCCCACAGTTCGAACAGCTTGGCCTGAGTGTCACGGGTCCGACTGCGTTGGTACCGTCTCGGCTTCCCCTCGGACACAATCTGTAACTGTATGGGAAGGAATCCAGCCTTATCTTGGAAAACTCTGAAGAGGAGGTACAGATGTAAACCTTGGCCCCTGGCTTTCCTTGAGATTCTGGCGTGCCACCCCTCTGTGTCGTTGTTGGTCCTAGTAGTCCGGAAAACACGCATCAACTGGCTACTGGGAATGACGAGTTAGACATCCACGTTGACTCTATATGATGGCATAAACGCTGAAAGGGGGTGTTACCATGGGGGACGGATGTCTGGAGTGTCCTGAAGGTGGATGGGATATGCTGGGCAGGCAAGTACGGGATGGACAGAAGTTTCCTTATAAATTTGTGCACGACGTCAATCCTCTCGTACGGTGTCTGCAGTCCCAGCTGCTGGCATTTCCTCCACACGGCCTGCGACCAATGAAAAGAGCACCCCTGGAGCCGGACAGACGGACGCACATGGCGGGCTGAAGTCCACGAAATCCATTACGAACTCCTGCACTTAGGGCTGGATGGGCAATATAGATAGCAAGGAACGATATACAGCTATATATTCCTTAGTCCTGCGTCGAGACATCAAAATGAACAGTAAGGACACCTGCTTCCTCTCTCCCCAACATTTGATAAAGGCATGGATCGACAAAAGTTGGTAAATGGATCTCGCACAACTTTCAAAGTAGCGTCTATATACCATGTCAGAGCCTTGGCAAGGGTTCTTAATTGCCTATCTGTAGACAATATGAGATGGCGTTCTCTGTCGACTCTGATGTATCCTTTACGAAACTACTGTCCACATGGTCTATGCTTATCTCAAAATCAAGGGTAGTAGGGTGTCGTGGGTGGTTCTTCTCTTGCACTGTTTACAACCCTGGCAAGGTTCTGGTGGTTTGGGCGGTTGGGTGGAGGGAGAGACGTATCTGCATGGCTCGACAAGGCATCCTCGACGATGTCATTTGCAGACCTAAATACTACCCTGCGGGCAATGTCCACGGCCTAACAATGAGCACGAGGGTATAGTTACGTATTTCGCTTACAGTTACCTTTTTCAGTTAAATCATATGGTTCGAATCATTATGCAATATTTTTCATTTACAGAAAGGAGAATCTAACTCGGGCAAACAAAACATAACAGAACAAGCATGTTATTCATTTCACATACGGCACATTATTGCCATTATTTAAATCATATAGTTCGAATCAGTAAAAAGAAATCTATCGCACACCCAAATCAGAAGAAGTATAAAGGAAATCAATTAATAATTCAATTATACATACTAAAATAAAATTGATACTAATTATAATAGTACTATTACTAATAGTATTAATAATGATATCAACTGTATTGTATACATATCTTCAGATACCCAATTCTAACCAACAATTTATTATCATGTACATAAAATCAAATACGATAATAAGCATCAACATCCAGAGTGTGCACTGATGAATTCATAACAAGACTAGTATAATCATACATTTATGAACATTGGTGAATATATATATATATATATATATATATATATATATATATATATATATATATATATATATATATATATATATATATATATATATATATATATATATATATAAAAGCACGGGTAAGCGATAACGATACTAAAACAATAAAAAAAATTTTTTTTTAATTTTCTTAATTGTTTTAGTATCGTTATCGCTTACCTGTGCTTTTATATTGACCCCTTTTTTCTCGAGCGATTTGCATTAACCTTCATTGAGGTTGATCCGATACTTATGAATAGTGAATGTTGTTACAATTTCCTTTTTTTGTGCTTTTATATATATATATATATATATATATATATATATATATATATATATATATATATATATATATATATATATTGTAATTTAACTACTGTCATCAAAGTCTGTCATTCACCAATGTTCATAAATGTATGAATTTACTAGTCTTGTTATGAATTCATCACTGCACACTCTGGATGTTGATGCTTATTATTATGTATATAAGAAGCATACTCAACTATTCACGCAAAATTTCTTTAAATTGTTAAGTATACTATACTGACATTGCACATTAAAACATATATTCTTTTCACAAGATATTGATTACTTTTAATGACTTTATAATGAAACTTGAGTATGCTTCGTTATTTTATTTCTGAAACTTAACTAATTTACTTACCAGTAACACAAGTACGGTGGGTCCATGATGAGCGATCATCACACGGGGAGAAGGCATGAAACACAGAAGACATTGTTGCATATGATGTAGGACCATAATTCAGCTTTTATCGTATTTATTACATATGGATTGCGTATGGTTAAATTTGACTGGATAAATGTACATTAACCTATCAAATCGTTGGATTTGACAATGTTAACGCCTCCAAAAACTTCTCATATCAATGTTGTTTTAATACAGTCTATTGAACTTGAAAATGTTTTCTTAAGTACCTAAAAAAGTCTAAAAACAGCAAAAAAATATCTTAAAATATACATTATTATTGCATGGCTTGCACACGATTAACTTTATAAGTTTTTCGTAACCCCATTTTCGTAACCCCTCTGTACCGGAAACAGCTACTAACTTCCGTTGTGGTCAGTTCGATATTGAAAAAGCTGATTCATATAAATATCTCGAAATCTGGTTCGATCAACATCTCCGTATGGACAAGTGCGTTAGAGAACTAGCCAAATCCGTGTCACGTGCATTGGGGGCGTTGTTCGATAAATTCATAGATGCTGGGGGTATGACCTATGATGTATACTCAAAATTGTACAGTACTATCGTTGAACCTATACTTTTCTATGCCAGTGGAGTTTGGGGTACAAAACAATATAGTGTCATAAATGCTGTTCAAAATAAAGCCCAGCGATTCTTTATGGCTGTCGGGAGAAACACTGCAAATCTAGCTGTCCGAGGGGATTTAGGTTGGTCATCGTGTAAAACCAAACAAGACATCGCATGCATTCGTCTTATGTGTAAAATCATCCGTACGAACGATAACCGAATATTAAATAAAACTATGAAATGGTCATCTAGACGCCGTAAAGGATGGGCCGCTTCCACCAATAAAATCATTACCGAAATCGACACCGAAAATTTAGTGCACAACCATACCATCTCAACCAAAACTGTCGTGAGGCTAATTACCGAAAAAGTAAAGGAAACGGACAAGAGTAATTGGAGGGACGAACTGTATAACGACAGAAATAACCCGAACGGGAACAAACTCCGTACATACAGGACATACAAACAAGAACTAAGCACGGAATCATATGTTACCGAAGACATTCTGCGTAATCATAGAAGATTGCTAGCCCAGTTCCGGTCTGGGTCACTTCCGCTAGCAATAGAGACGGGTAGATATTCCAAGCCGCCAACACCTTTAAACGAACGAACTTGTAAATATTATACAGCAGGGGAGGTAGAGAATGAAATACATTTCTTAATGCAATGCGAACTCTACAGTGATATACGATCTGATTTATTTTATAAAGCTTCGTTGTACATACCAGATTTTTATTCATTTAATATAAACGAACAATTTTTGCGTATAATGGAATGTCAGGGATTTCAATGTTACTTAGCTTTTTTCATTTTTAAATTTTATTCTAGAAGGAAAATATTTATATAATTTGTTAAAAGTCAATTCTCTTTTTATTTTATTTTTATTTACACCTTGATATATCTTAATAATAGACTCGATCTACATATTAGATTAGTGTTTTATACTAGTATGTTAATGTTTTAAGCATGACGGAAAGAAATATATATATTGTTTTACGTATTTTTAAGTGTCTCGTAAGTCATAACATGGCTGGATGTTCGATCTTTTTAATTTCATGAATGTAATCTTATTGTTATAATATGTACACATGATCAAACATGTGACACTATAATAAAGTAAATTATACCATATAATTAAACACGTCAAAGGCATATATATCACTAATGTTTTTACAACTTTTTAAGAATTGCTGCAATTACCATAAATAGCGAAATTTAATCTGAACTACAATTATAATCGACCATATCAATTTGTATAATTTTACGGCTTATAAAAAGTACTTAATTCTGTAATATTTTACGGTCTTCTTGATTCCACCCTGTTTATTTCTAATTTGCATGTTTTTATATTCCTGATTTTTTTTTTTTTTTTTTACAAATGCACATGAAAATAAACAACTACCAACAATTGAGATAATTTAAAAATGAATTTTATTGTCATAATACATCATATTTACAAGAAAACATCATCAATCCACACTTCATAATGCAGCAATCACATCCATCTGAAGGTATAAAACACATCTATGAAATCCTTAATAAAACATGATATAAAAGAAGTTTTATCTAACATATACATGATGAAAACAAAAAGTTGGGCCATTTTATCAATCATATATATATATATATATATATATATATATATATATATATATATATATATATATATATATAGTGAAAAACAAGTTGCGCCGTTTTATCTATCATATATCATAAAAAAGTTGGGCCGTTTTGGTTGTGGATCTGGACCGTTTTGGTGTGGGCTGTTTTATTTTTGGGCCGTTTTGACTATACACCGTTATGTCGCTATCGCTCGGGATCGGGATCTTGTAAAGTTAGTCAGGATTTAGAATGGCTGTGTCAAGGTTACAAGAAGTTTCACAGAGATATTTGATGATGATGTCTATTTAAATGGAAACTTTATTCATGTTGGATTTAACTTCTATTTCAGATGGAAGAGGGCACCCTTAATCTCATAGCCGATATAGATGAGATATACAAGGTGGAGAAGACATAGAGTTTTTTACAACATAGGACCAATGTCTTGCCCCATTGGTGGCTGTAGCCCGGACGTACAAGTGGCAGTGCCACTTGGAAGCGAAACACCTACGTTCAAAGATTCAGTACATTTGTTCTTTTAGTGGCTGCCAGGCAGAGTATAAGCGTAGGGTCGTCACGAGGACTCATATTAAGTCAAGGCATGAAAGAGATTAAAGCCATGCATAATTTGCCCTATCTAAGTACCAAAAGATCGTTAGGGAGAATAAAGGGTTTGTTGATCTGGATTTTTTTGGTGTAAAGGGAACACACTTGGAGCAAACGCAACGACGACAATAAAGACTACCAGCAAAGAAGTCACCCCAACGACGACAACGAAATTCCTAAACACGTCTAACGACACAGCGGAGACGACGGAGACAACGGATATGACGATAATCACTACCGGAGACAATGCACCTGTGGTGCAGCCCATCTTGGTCCAGACTCTCTGCCTCAGCTTGAGCATCTTATGTGGCTATGTAACGTCATGGACCAGGTTCGGATGGCACACGAACTTTCCAAGAGGAAGTTGGAGACAAGGAAAGCAATTAGAGCAAGACAGGAAGAAGAGAAGAGAAGTAGAAGCAGAAAACAGACATTTGAAGAGACAGTTATGAGAGAGAGTTTAGGAAGACCATATTTGAATGACTTTTGATTTTCTGTGTACTACATACGGACATTCATTTCAGTGAACTCTTTTATTTATTTTTTTTTTTTTTTTTGATATATTACCTATCAGTATTAAGAAACCATTGCATGTGTTGTATGATATGTAATTGATTTATCCGTGTTTACACAATCACTTTAGCTGACAAAATTGTTCGATACACATGAATTATTATTGGTCAATACTGCACATGCTACCCACGAAGTTAATTTGCTGACTTGCATTTATCAGCGCTAATTTATTATTGTGTATATACTACTAATTTAATATTATTGCATGTGTACTTTCTTCTATAAATGGTTAGCCACTAAACGTTGAGTTTAAGGCATATATACTATCAAATTTTATCCCATCTTGTCATAATGCCATTGTATATGGTGATTTATACACTGGTAACGGTTAACCAATATTGCATATATTTGAAATTTAGCATCGCTTACCAATGACTGAGTACATGGAATATTCTGAATCTTATCATATATTTTGCAACAACGCCAATGTGTATTAGTACTTGTCTTTGTAAAGGTTGACAACTACGCCATATAATTATGCATATAATTGCTTCTGGTGTGTTTGTGTGTGTGTGTGTGTGTGTGTGTGTGTGTGTGTGTGTGTGTGTGTGTGTGTGTAGAGGTGTGTGTACATAAAGATGATACCTGGTAACTGAAAAATATTTTAGAAGTTCCCGAAGCACTTTTAATAAATATTGCATTGTTGGTCTCATTAATCGATGACATATAATGAAGCGACAAAAACGGAAAATTCTTCATTCCATCGATAATGCGCCATCCCACCCCAAGATTAACCTAGACCACGTGAAACTACAGTTCTTCCCACCCAACATAACAGCCAAAGCACAACCAATAGACCAGGGTATTATTCAAACAATGAAACTGAAATTTAGAAAACGACAACTGCAGCATATGATTATATGATGAAATGAACACCCCACGACGTCTGGATCGCAAATATTAAAAGACATTTCTATTCTCGAGGCCATTAATTGGATCAACAAATCTTGGTCAGAAGTTCAGGAATCTAAAATTGAAAAAATGTTTTGCTAACTCGGGATTCGTCTATACACCCGATGTTGAGGGTGATAAAGGTCATGAAAATGACGACGACGATGAGTCTGACAGTGACGACGACGTGCCACTGCGCATGATCCAGATTTCTAGACAGTTGTTTGGCTATTTCAAGATCTAGTCCAGATTGACAAAAATTTAGAAACGTGTGACCAGGAAATGACCAACTGCGACTTACATGCAAATGATATTCTGCACGTTATTAGAGAGGAGGGAGAGGATTCTGACGATGACGATGACACAGAACAAGTGACCCACAATCAGGTCAGTGATCAAGTGATCAGCATAGCAGATTTTCAGGACTATCTATCTAAAATGAAGTGTTTTGCGTTACATCACGGTAATTCTGATATCCTGGACCGGGTAATGGATTTGAACGATATTGCATCTAGGGCTTTTATTGAGTAAAGTTCAAGACAAACAACAATAAATGACGTCTTCAAGTGAATGCATATTTTGCACATTGGGGGGGGGGGGGGGGATCACATGTATATTATGAACACTGTTGAATAAACTTATTCTAAAATTCAATACAAAATTACTTCAAAATATGTGAACCTCTATTAAAAGGTCACCTCTCTATAAAGGTCACTTTTCCGATTTTCTTTGGGTGACCTTTATATACAGGTTCGACTGTATTTGCTATTTTATAGAGACCGTCAAACCAACATTGGATTATTTCTTACTGTTTATTGGTATGATACATTCTTTGAATATTTGTATAATGCTTGTATTTTTTCGTGCCTTCAGTTTCTTATAAAAAGGCGTTATTAAGTTATTGTTTCAAAATACTGAAATACTCTAGACGATGAGGTATATGTACCTCTATGGCAGGCCGTATTTTCAGTGGAAGCGCGATGACCTATAAGTTTTCTTTTATGGAACTATTAATTACATAAAATCAATTAGATTTGAAATGTGATGTTTTATTCAATTTGGCAAGTTTCACAGATGGTGTACATATGAATCTAAAGGAATGAATCTATTTTTGTATGGAGGTATACCACGAAAAAAGGACAAAAAGCTGCATCATTGAGCGTAGTGCATAATGCATTAGTTTTTTGATATTATTTTTTTTTTCTTTTTCGTGGTACATTGAGTCATTTTGATATACAGAGGTAGTTCCCATTTGGGACGGTATGTGACAATTATGACGTCATCAATTTCCTGTGAAACGTCATTTACGGACCATCATTTCCATGAGTTTTATAACGGTTTCCATAGAATTTAATGACGTCATAATTGTCTTACGTTAGATACCGCCCAAAATGGGAAGTAACTCTGTATAAAGAAAAGACCGAATACCTCCATCCAACTTTTATTTTATTCATTTTATTCTTTTCAAACATGTTTGATATTCTAAGAAATTGGCGTTATGTCTGCACGAAAATTGAGCCGCGTCACGCGTGAATGGGTCCTTAGCGTATACTGTGACGTTCAAAGTTAAGCGGATTTTTCTACACGTGTTTAAAATTTGCAGAAATCTCTGTCCGCAATTTCTGTATTTCGCGATATGACACATCATATTAGCAGCCTATTGGTAATTAATAAATTACATGAAAAGCAGGAAGTAGTGGCTGTTTTCATTTGTAATGATGTAACTGCAGTGGCGATTCAAGTTGGGGGGGGGGGCGTAAGGGGCGTACGCCACCCTAAAATTGGTCAATCATAGGTAGCACACATTCAATCACTGTCAATCTACACACGAAGTAAAATGAAAAGTTAAATCCTGATCATAAAACTACATGTGATAAATATAAATTTTGTCAAATGCAATGCAGCATTAATTCTCTTCAAATTGATCAGTTTAATATTTACTGATACATTCCACGATTCCGGAATTACTTGGACTTGTTGACCCGGGGGATGTTACATATTCACTTTGCATGCATACCCGGGGAAGACAAGTTCAGATTTCTTGTCGTACAGTTGAGCCAAATCTACCTCTAATAGAAACAATCATGCCTGAAATCGACCTCTGATATACCATAAAGCACAGCCAAATAATGTCTGGTCACAAAACATTTAACCTATTTTGGAGTCACGAAAATGGGTTCTAAAAAGCCATAAATGCAGGAGCTTCCGGGAGGATTGGGCCCCCTACCAGGGCTCTGACCTGGACCCGCTGGGGACCTAAGCGTTCCCCAGACCCCTCGCCATTTTTACGCCCCCCCCCCTAACTCAAAAGCTGGATCCGTCCCTGAACTGCATATACATCTTGTTTAGTTATCCATGTAAAGTCTCACTGGAAGAACGGGTTCCTTAAACAATGTTATGGACGTAAGCAATAAATTTAAATCCCTAGTGTATCAAATATCTTTCTCGGAATGTTCGCCGCCTTACTTAGCAATACTTTACTGAAAACCTTAATAACTCATATTTCTATTGTGTAAATTTTCTTTGTAAAACTATCAAAATGAGAGTTATATTAAAGACATCACGAAATAGAGTAATTTGTGTAATTCTTATATCCACAGACGTGCAGACGAAGCCCCGGCTCTTCGGATTTTTCCGACCCACATGCACGATTACAATCCACATCCTTCCATATGACACCATCAATACCTTTGTTCCCCTTTTTAGTTAAGGAGGAGAAGCCCGGACAAGCTTTTCCGACCCCATCCACCCCAGAGGCCTGACCCCAACTTTGAAACCCACATGCACAACTAAAATAGGGCACCGCTGACGGGTGCATAATACGCCCTCATCATGTTTTAATGTGATCTACAAGCCACATCCTTTGATTTGACACCATCACAAGTTTTGTTCCCCCTTTATATAAGGAGTAGAAGCCCTGGAAACCTTTCCGACCCCGCCCATTTTCCCCCACCTCAGGGGCTTGACCCCAACTTTGAAACCCACTTGTAGAACTACAAGCCATATCCTTTCATATAACACCATCAAAACTTTTGTTCCCCCTTTAGTTATGGAGGAGAAGCCCGGACAAGCTTTTCCGACCCCGCCCATTTTCCCCCACCCCAGGGGCCTGACCCCAACTTTGAAACCAACATGCACAACTACAAGCCACATCCTTTCATATAACACCATCAAAAGTTTTCTTCCCCCTTCGGTTAAGGAGGAGAAGCCCGGACAAGCTTTTCCGACCCCACCAATTTTCCCCATCCCACCGGCCTGACCCCAACTTTGAAACCCACATGCACAACTACAAGCCACATCCTTTCATATGACACCATCAATACTTTTGTTATCCCTTTAGTTAAGGAGGAGAAGCCCGGACAAGCTTTTCCGACCCCATCCATTTTTCCCCACCCCAGGGGCCTGACCCCAACTTTGAAACCCACATGCACAACTAAGATAGGGCACCGCTAACGGGTGCATGATACGCCCGCATCATGTTTTAATGTGGTCTACAAGCCACATTCTTTCATTTGACACCATCAAAAGATTTGTTCCCCCTTTAGATAAGGAGTAGAAGCCTGGAAAACCTTTTCGATCCTGCCCATTTTCCCTCACCCCAGGGGCCTGACCCCAACTTTGAAACCAACATGCACAACTACAAGCCAGACCCTTTTATATGACACCATCAAAAGTTTTGTTCCCCTTTTGGTTAAGGAAGTGAAGCCCGGACAAGCTTTTCCGATCCCGCCCAATTTACCCACCCCAGGGGCCTGACCCCTACTTTGAAGTCGACATGCACAACTACAAGCCACTCCCTTTCATATGACACCATCAAAAGTTTTGTTCTCCTTTTGGTTAAGGAAGTGAAGCCCGGACAAGCTTTTCCGACCCCGCCCATATTCCCCCATCCCAGGGGCCTGACCCCAACTTTGAAACCCATATGCACAACTACAAGCCACATCCTTTCATATCATAAGTTTTGTTCCCCCTTTAGTTCAGGAGAAGAAGCCCGGACAGGGATTGTAGGACGGACAGGCAGACGGACGTAAAGACAGACGGACAGACGACAGCGGTATAGCATAATACGCCCACATTTTTAAATGCGGGCGTATAACAAGCCACATCCTTTCATATGGCACCATCAAAAGTTTTGTTCCCCCTTTAATTACGGAGTAGAAGCCCGTAAAACCTTTCCGACCCGCCGATTTCCCACTACCCCAGGGGCCTGAAACCACCCCCCCCCCCTCCACTTTGAAACCCACATGCACAATTACAAGCCATAACCTTTCACATGACACCATCAAAACTGTTGTTCCCTCTTTAATTAAGGAGGAGAAGCCCGGACAAGGATGGATGGACGGACGGACAGACGACAGTGGTATAGCATAATACGTCCACATTTTCAAATGCGGACGTATAAAAAGTAGGTTTGAATGTTTGTCCTTTGCTAAATGACGTTATGTCGATATTTCGGGTTCGAATTTTGTAGCATTTGATGGAGCTCTCGATGGGTTATAAACCATGGTTATTACTAATTTACATTTAAAATCTTCTACTTGATTCGTATAACAAAAGTTATAATCAAATTTATTCGAAAGGGACTTACTTATCTTAACAATATACATATAATTACATTATACATAAACAAACGAACAAACTATCATACCATTGACGGAAAGGGGAAAGGGTGGTAACTTGAAATTATTTTGGGTAAGAACGTGCAACCAGAGTCGCTGGCACCCTACCCATTTATATATCAAGCAAAGTGTAAAAAGATATCCATTCATATACTGACCATACTGAAAAGCATACCAATTCCGATTGTTCAGATAATTTGAGATTAGAAAGATATCCATTGACATAGACTAGAAGGGAAAATGATACTCATTACAATTTCTCAAAATTAAATTTATTAATAAAGGCTTCGATCTACTTAACATTTCTAATATTTTCCGTGATCATAGAGTCACATCTAAAATCCCCCAATATTTTGAGAATTTAGAACCTCCGCTTATTTGTTACCAGTACAAAAAGCCTATAAGAAATCTTATTCTAAATTATAATAAAGTTACATCTAACCCTGATGTTTCAGACTCTATTCCTTCGTCGTGTTCTTGTGGTAAATCTAAATATGTTTATAAACCGGCAGGTCATGTTATTACTGGTGACCTAAACTGTATTTCGGATAAGAAATTGCGCACCCTTTTTGGAAAAGGACCTAAATATAGGTTACCGTCCAGGATAGATTTCAATAAATGCCGTGACGTTATAGAAGATGCTTTAACTACATATTGTAAACGTTGGTGTAAAAAAGAACAGGTAAAGGTTCATGCTCTTAATGATTGGAAATACGAGATTTTAAGAATTGTCGATATCCGTATTAAGAACTTTACGGAAAATCCGCATTTATTTCAACAGCCTAATACATTGACGGCAAATTCTATTAAAAAGAAGATAGCTGACTTACATGCTAAATATGTCTTTGTTCCTGCTGATAAAGCAGGTAATAACATAATAGTTGTTTGAAAACTATATTATATTGAAGTACTTAAAAACGAATTAAACTCCACTCATACATATGTGGAAAGCCCTACCTCAAAAGACAGCACCTTGCACGATCACCTCATGACCATGTCCGACTTCAAAATCAAAACTGATAAATCTGATCTACCAACCATGTATTGGCTCCCAAAACTACATAAAAGTCCATATAAATCACGTTTCATATCTAATTCTAGCCACTGCTCTACTACGGTACTATCCAAGCATATTACGTCTGCTCTAACTGCTATAAAAGATCATATTATCAAATATTGTGATGTCGCATTTCATAATAGTAACATCAATTACTTTTGGTCGATTAAAAATTCTCATGAAGTTATAGACAAACTTCTTTCGCTAAATTTCAAAGCGACTCAAATTTCTACATTTGATTTTTCTACACTTTATACATCTCTGCCTCATGATTTGATTAAAAGCAAGTTGCTGTCTCTTATACAATGGTGTTTTCACAGAGAATCTAAAACGTACATATGTACTTCCAATAACTCCGGATTCTTTTCCAACAAACAATATACTTCATATAAATACTGGACTTGCAAGGAATTATGTAAAGCACTAGATTTTCTCATGAATAATATTTTTGTGCAATTTGATGGCAAGATATATCAACAAATAGTTGGGATTCCTATGGGTACTAACTGCGCGCCTCTGATAGCAGATTTATTTCTTTATTGTTATGAGAGGGATTTTTTCTTCAAAAATCAAAACGTTTTGACCTCATTGACAAATTGAATAATACTTGTAGATATCTGGATGATATTTTGGTTGTCGACAACCCTGAATTCGAACAATTTATATCAGAGATTTATCCACCAGAGCTCACATTGAATAAAGCTAATACTTGAGATAAATCTACACCTTTCTTAGATTTAAACATCAAAATTATCAACCACCTAATATATACTAATATTTATGATAAACGTGAGGATTTTGGATTTCCTATTGTAAATTTCCCTTACTTGGATGGCGATGTCCCTCGACTCCCATCATATGGTATCTATATATCTCAATTAGTTCGATTTGTCAGAGGCTGCACCGATGTTTTGGACTTTCATAAACGAAATTTGCAAATTACTACTAAACTTTTAACTCAGGGTTACAGATATCACAAGCTAAGAAAAACATTCGGCAAATTCTTCAGATCTTATTCAGAACTTCTATCTAAATTTGGAAATATTTCTTTTCAACAGTATGTATCCAATGGAATTTCCCATCCTTATTTTTACGGTGATCTCGTATATAAACTAAGGAAAGTAAAAGGCTCCGATAACGTTATTTTATCATGTAATAAAATAATCAAACGTCTTATAAATAGACAATATGATATTGAGATCACCAAAAAGACTATAGGTCTTGTATTTGGCCCCTCTACAGCCTTATGCAGACTTTTACTTGAACGTTGCACGCTGACTAACAGGGCGGTGGGGACTATATGACGGGCCTTGTCCAAACCTCTTTCAGAGGAGACATGGTCCTGAACCTCGTCCCCTCTGACTGTTAGTCGGGACTCCTACAGATCTAGGGTCTTAGCTCGCTTTCATACTGGCAGAGCACGGTTTATCATGTTGATGTCGCATATATTTTTATACCATTATGTATTTTACAATACCTTACGTGTTTATATTTTTATGACCTCTCAATATGCGATACCTGTTGACCCTTGTTCTTTACATGGAGGATTATTTATAAATTTTTAAATGTACGTCCTTTGATTGTTCTGCTGTTACGGTGAGTGGGAAGGTGGGCCCGTAAACCGGTTAACCACACCATTTGTTTGGCTTTTGTCAAATTAAATGACCGTCCTAAGTCGGTATCGTAATTGCACTACAATCAAATATTTTTGTAATGTGATATATGTTCTAGTATATTTTTATATTCATTTATTGTATAGCTCTATGGTGACTTCTGCCACATAACTGAGCCAGTAACTCCTCTTTTTTCTTTCATTACAGTACTTGGTGGCCTTAAAAGTACACTCCCTCCCCCGGTGATACCATATTTTGTTTAAAGTTCTTTAAAAACTCGTAGTGTTATAAAATTGTCACAGCACTGAATGTATATTGATAAATTAATACATATACGCTCTTAGTCCTGTGTACCAGTTCAGCGGCATTTATTGAATGACTGTCCAGATAAATTGAAACCAATAAAACCAATTACTCGTTATGTGTAAATGATAAATTATCCGGGACTATTACTTAAGTGTGAGAAATACAATATTTCAGTAATATTTATAATGTTTATGAACGTAATTAATACAGAAATAAAGAAATATATGAACGCATAAATCAATAGATAAATCAGTAAACAGATAAATCAATAATTCTAACATGACTTGAGAATTTCCCCCTATATGTCCCATAGATTTCCACTGTGCATTATTCTCCGATATATTCACGGTTAGAATCCTTATCTAGTTCATGTCAGAATAGAAATAATGACGACCTAATCGTTATCTAATGTCTAGTAACAGCCCCGAGTCGATGACGATGATTATGATATTTCTTAAGTAGATATATCAATAAATAGATATCCACGATTATTACACGTATATGATGACGGCATCTCCCTGATGCATTGCATTTAAATTTATACCTTTGCAGCGGACCCACCCGAAGCAGTGTGAGATCTTTAATGTACCACGCCCACCGTGACAGGGGACCTAGGTTTTTACTGTCTCATCCGAAAGACAATATACCGGTGTGCTTAGGGCGGGAGGTGAGCCCGGAAACTCTCGATCACGAGCCAAGCACCTTATCCGCTAGGTCACACCGGATGCATACATAGATAAAACGATTAATTAAACAAAATGCAATACGATCTTAGATGTTTGCGGCAATTTACATTTTCCTTATTCAGACTCATATACAGCATGGCTTCTCCTGGACTAAACTTTTATAAACTGATACACTGCAAAACTTTTTTTACCGAAAGTCCCGTCAGTGCAGAGCCTGACGTTCTCGTAAATGAACACTGTAGCTCCTTTGACAGTGATAGTGACTCGGAAATATCTGTTCATTATAGTAACGTACTTCACCATGGTATAAATACGCACGAGCTAGATCTTTATTTATATACGAAATACTTTCTTATTATTTATTATCTCCAAGGGTTTCAAGCACCTAAATATGTTAAATTAATGCAAAGTTTATGACTTCAGCCATACGAGAAAAATACAGTTTTTGTTTTACAGGATCTAATTTTGAAGTTATACCGAATTATAAGGTATACAACTTTTATTGAAATTGTTGTTTTGTATCTCATAAATTACCAGAAACAGCGAACTATTTGTTTCGCCTATTTTGGTATTAAACTTAAGAATTTGTAAAATTTAAAAGCAAATTATCTGATGTTTGTACTTATATTATATGTACATATGCATGTATGGACATTTTATGGCATGTTACATTTATCGGTTGTATCATCAGATTAAGGTAAAACATGCTTCATGTATTAAGAGTCATTCTCTGTAAGCATCAAAGCATATGGGAATAGATGGGAAATGACACATCTTAGATTCTAATGAAACTTTTAATATATAAAGTATATTTACCATCTTCAAAAAATTTGCCATGTTTAATTAATTCTGATGCTTCCTTACCATGGTAACAAGATTGGGTCAAGCAAAACCTTGTATAGACCATGTAATTTAATAAAAAAAAAAAACATAAATTTGATTAGTTATTATTTATCTATTAAAATAGTAAATTGTAAAATGACATCTATTTAAGAAAGATATTATCTTATATAACATTTAAGTTATATTGTATTTGATGAAAAATTTTATAATAGTGATAAAAAAATGACCTCAAATATGCCAAAAATAGTAATTTCAAATTTTTGCTAAAATAGGCATTTTTGACATGGCATAGAAAAATTATGCAACAATAGAATTTAAAATTTCATAATAATTCTCAAAGTTTGACTATCATTCTACAAAATAAAAAAAATCAGAGAGAGGTTTTTTTTTTTTTAGTTGAAAAAATATTAAAGGGCAAAATTTGTTACTATTGCAGAATTTCAAATTCTTTTAACTACTTACTAATTTAGTTTTATTTTGCTATTCATACCAATTTATTTAAAATATACACATATAAATAGCTTTTTTACATTACATATATTTTATTTTGTGTTCTTAATATTAGAAAATAGAATTTTCAGTGAATGGTTACCATAGGAACCAAAATAAAATCCAAAGAAACATGAAAAAATGAAGGAAAAAAACTGTTTATTTTATTTTTTACAAATTGATTAGTTGGTTTGATTTAATAACAATTTATGAAAAAAAGTATATCATAAAAAATATTCAAACCAATAGGGCACTATTTATTTGATAAAATAACAAAATATATGCAAGAATTGACCTTTTGACCTTGACGTTTTACCTTCTTTTACATAAGAATAGTGGCAAGGATAAGGTTCAAAAATTTCATTTGTTTATGCATCATGACAAAGCTTTTAAAATGATTTTGACCTTGTGACCTTGACCTATGGGTTTGACCTACTTAAAGTAAATTATGATAGACATTATTCTTTAAATGGAAAAAGATAAACTTGACAGTGCACGTTTTGACAAAATGACACTATAAACATTGAAACTCAATATGAAGATTTAATTGATGAATTGCCTCTCCATCTCAAAATGACTTTTCTTATCATTACATCTGTTGTGCCCCCTGTTCATCTACATATGTGTCCATGTTATTAGTCAGTTGTGCCTCCTGTGATCTATGACTGGAGGCTGACCATTTAATTGACCAAGACATGACTGTGCACTGCGTATTTTATATTGAGCACATTAATACCCGAAATGAAATACTGAAAAAGTCTTATCCGGATTACGATTTTGTTTGTTGAATGATAAAAAATGCAGATTTTTGGCTCACTTGTCATAGTTAGTCCAGCTTCCGTCCGTCCGGCATCCGGCCTTCGTCTGCTGTAAACTTTTCACATTTTCTGCAGAACCGCTGAACAGAATTTGATGCAACTTGGTATGCGCAAAGTACTCAAGGTCCCCTACAAGTGTTGCTATTTTTTGTCGGGATCCATTGACAGGTGGTGCCACCATTAACAAAAGTAGGTCACAGAGGGTACCCTGCTTTGACAAACTTCTTCTTCAGACCGGGGGCATACAGAGACAAACCAAATGCATAGGAATGATCTAGACAGATGTGTGAAAAAGTGTTGTTAGTTTTGGTTCCATTCCGAAATCAAATTTATGATGTTTTTCCGACATTTTTTTTTTGGACTTAGTAATTTCAATGCAGAAAAGTGTAATGTTTTTCAGTTAATTGATAATGATGAGTCCTTATGGACTATTTTGATCATAATTATGGTAAGGAATGTTATTTTGAAAGAATTTTGTCAATATTTCAATTTTTGGATTTTCTATGAATTTTTAAGACTTCCAAATGAGGGTGTATAGGGACAATTCTTCACATTTTTAACTTCTGCTGTTATACCACATGAAAGATTTTAATGAAACATGGTATATATGAAGTACTATAGGTCCTCTATCAATTTTTACATTTCATCCAAATTGGTCAACAGATGGTGCCACCATGTCTAAACAAGAGGCCCAAGTGGACCTATATCTCTCACCTGAACATCTAGATCAATCGAAGCGCAAAATTTGTGCATAATATGTTGAGGAACAAGCATGAAATTTTTCATTGAATTCTGCCCAGTAGTTTCAGAGAAGAAGTCGAATATATCAAAAAGTTTACAGACAGATGACAGACAATCTGGTATGACATTCGGCTCAGGTGAGCTCAAAATCAAAGTCCCATAACTCTGTAACTACAAATCGGTTGAACCTGAAAAATCGAAAGGCAGCTTCCTCTACACATTCTTGTTATATTGATTTCAGTATATTTCAAGTGAATGAAATTAAAACATAATCTAAGAAAAACTTTCATTCTTTAAGGACATACATACAAAGCTACTGACGTGAAAATTTCTTGAGGAGAAAATCACCCGCTATCGTGTCTTGTGACGTGAAAAATGATACAGTATTTTGAATCCGGTTTTTTTTTTCTCAAAAATGATAAGGGGAAGAGGAGTTTTTAATTTATTATGATAGAACATGATGATTTCATATTTCAAACAATTATTTTAAATGTTAAATATTGAAAATATATCAGTATCTGTATGGTTTGCACTTCACTGGAAGAAGAAGTCAATGCAAATTGCAATGATACAGTAATCTTTCCCCTTTTGCATAGAATAAAATTTGTTTGACGCATCTTAACTTTACACAGTTCTGAAGATAAAGAAGAAAATGTGAATACCCTCCCCCCCCCTTTTTTTTTTTTTAATTAAGAAAAAAATAAAATAAGATAAAAATCTAGTAATTGAGATATTGAAAAAAAAATTTCTCACTATAAAAGTTCTTTTCATACATATAATTTTAAAAAAATTGCCCAAGCGGTGTTTGAACCCACGACCTTAAGATTCCTTTAAGCCTTTCATTACCAGTAATATTACAATCTTTTAATCTTCATAAAACATCTAAAACTTAAAGTGCTATTAGAATGCTGGGGGTATTTTGTATTTTCATAAAACCCTAATTGTATTATTATAAAATTCATAAAAATTACTGTCCCATCTACTTTAGTATTTCTCTGAGAGATGTCTAAATATATCCATTTGCCCGATTTTACGGGAACACCCGTGTAAAATAAAGGCTTCTTGTACCTCTTGTTGTACAACTTTTAACGTCATTTTACTGTGACGTCACAATGCAAACATTAACGTCATAATTAAAAAACAAAGAAAAGTAGCATTTATACAACTTCTGACGTCACATATTACGGAGATTAACGACTGAAAAAAACCATCAAGCTGTTTATGGATTATTGCATATATCTTGTGATGCAACAGTGTACTTGGTTTGTCAGTGACTTGTGTATGTAGATACGCACATTGTATAGAAAAATTGTGAACATTCTTATAGCACTTTAAGATATTGACAAAAAACTTTTACTGTGGCATTCTCTGCCCGTAATATGATTTCATATTTCAAACAATTATTGTAAATAAGATTAAGATTAAGATTCCTTTAAACCTTTCATTACCAGTAATATTACAATCTTACAATCTTCATAAAATATCTCAAAATTAAGAAATTGACAAAAAAACATTTACTGTGGCATTCTTTGCCCTTAATATGATTAAATGAAACCAAATTACAGCATCAAATTATAATATGAGGAGCAATAATCAGTAAAGTCACTTGTTTTTGCATTGAAAACACTAAGTCCAAAAAGAGAACGAAAAAACGTCAAAAATTTGATTTCGGAATGGAACCAAAAACAACAACACTCTTTCACATATGCCTCTAGATCATTCCTATGCATTCAGTTTGTCTCTGTATGCCTCCAATCTGAAAAAGAAGTTTGTCAAAGGAGGGTACCCTCTGTGACCTACTTTTGCCTGTGGTAGCGCCATCTGATGATTGATCCGGACAAAAAACAACAACCCTTGTAAGAAACCATGAGTACTTGCATCCTACCCAGTTTCATCACAATCCTTCAGGTAGTTCTGTAGAATAAGTTGAAAATGTGAAAAACTGGCCCCCCCCCCTTTTTTTTTCTTGGAAGTTTTAAAAAATTCATAAAAAATCCAAAACTTGAGATATTGACAAAATTCTTTCACAATAATATTCCTTACCATAATTATGATCAAAATAGTCCATAAGAACTCATCATTTTCAATTAACTGAAAAACATTACACTTTTCTGCATTGAAATTACTAAGTCAAAAATATGTCCAAAAAACGTCAAAAATTTGATTTCAGAATGGAACCAAAAATAACAAAACTTCTTTACACATCTGTCTAGATCATTCCTATGCATTTGGTTTGTCTCTGTATGCCCCCGGTCTGAAGAAGAAGTTTGCCAAAGGAGGGCACCCTCTGTGACCCACTTTTGCTCATGGTGGCGCCACCTGTCCATGGATCCGGACGAAAAATAACAACACTTGTAGGGGACTTTGAGTTCTTCATGCATACTAAGCTTCATCAAATTCTGTTCAGCGGTTCTGAAGAAGAAGTCGAAAATGTGAAAAGTTTACGACAGACGACGGACAGCGGACTAACTATGACAATAGCTCACCTGAGCCAAAGGCCAAAAGCCAAAAATGGATCTCACAATGGTACATATACCACTTGGTAATTAAAATATGGAGAGTAGCGGTTCAATTCAAATTAGGCCATTTTAAGTTGGATCTGTACAATATTTGAAACGATTGTTGTTCATGACCCAGACTTCAAATCAGTCAACAGAAGGCCCCACCTAAAGAAGATGACAAACTTGTTGCCCTGAATCACATCTTGCAGAGAAAGAGCAAATGCTGAATGTCAAAATCACCTGAATGGATGTGCAAAAACTGTTGTTGTTTTGTATTCTGGTCTGAAATTAACATATTTCCAACATTTGTGTTAACTTAGTCACAGTAATGCAAAAGTAAATAAATCATACACTTTGCCCAGTGTAGATTCGAAAAATATCAGACATTCACAAAATCTGCCGGAGATTGCCAGTAATCTGGCACTTTTCGTAAACTCTGTACATGTAAATACTTTACATTTATATAAATTTGTTGAACTTTCAGAATTTCAGACATTCCCAACCTTCTGTTCTTGTTTTTACCTTTTTGGATGGCCCAAATAAAACATTTTCCTTGACATCTGGATGTCCACTCAATACTGAGGGTATTAGGGAAATTTGTCATCGAGATCTTCTTGTATTTTTATTAAAAAATAGTTAAAATGATGACTACATATATTTAAAACATGGGAGGAGTCTATAATTGGCAATAATCCATATTCTGTAATGATAATGTTTAATTTAAGTCCAAATGGTTGATAGATGCTAAATTTTGTATATTTTCTGTACAAATATCGGATGAACATTTGAAATTACACACCTGTGACACCTTGGACATAGTGTCCATTAATATATATAAATCATAATCGCTTCATCATCGAAATTCACTTTAGAATATAAATTCTACTCTTCTGCTTTGTTTTGCTTTCACTTTCACTTTCTACTAAGGGGGGGTTAACAATTTAGACTAATCTTATTAATCAATATCTTTGCCGGATGAAAAAACACCTCACTAGAATTTAGAAATATCAGAGAATATTGTCTGTTGATTAAAATTTCAAAAAATCTAAAAATTCTACCGTTGCATTAGGGAGTAAAGTTAACTCAAATCATAGCTGTAAATCTGCTATTTCGACCTTATTAAACCCAATAAATATTAAGTATACAATATATTTTTGATTTTTTTTATATTTCTTATATTTGTTTGTGTCACTGCTTTCATAATTTTAAAGGATTATTTGAATATTGGAAAGAGATGCATTTTATTTTTGATAGATTTAATATTTTACTCAATTTCCCGTATTTCTCATATTTAGGCATGGTTTCCATAGCAACAAGCCCAAAAAACCCACATATTTTCTTTCGTTTGAGAAATAAATAATAAGAACATCATAAAATATAGATATCATCTAGTTTTATTACAAATAGTTTCTGTATCATTTTGATGCTTACAGAGAATGTCTCTTAAAATTAAAATACTGATGTGTAATAGCTGTTCGCTATATAAAATGTATTGACCTCGCACGGAGGCTTAGCAAAGCATACTGTTATATTTCAATTGTTGTTAAAAAAATTACATGTTGAATTACGTGTATTATTAATCATATTTAGGGACACCTTGAAAGAAAAAGAGGAGTTACCGGCTCAGTTATGTGGCAGAAGTCACCATGGAGCTATACAATACATGGATATAAATAATATAATAGAACATTTAACACATTACAAAAATATTTGATTGTAGTGCAATTACGATACCGACTTAGGACGGTCATTTAATTTGACAAAAGCCAAACAAATGGTGTGGTTAACCGGTTTACGGGCCCACCTTCCCACTCACCGTAACAGCAGAACAATCAAAAGACGTACATTTAAAAATTTATAAATAATCCTCCATATAATCCTCCATATAATCCACATTATATATTGCATGCGCAAAGACAAATACATTTTGAAAGACGATTTTATATGAAATAGTAGTTAAGGTTTGAATTTGACCTTGATCTAAGATATGGTAATATTTATGTCTGAAAGTTCTCGTTCTTCACATCATTTTCTTAAAGACATGTTAATTTCTCAGTAAATTATTCTGAGATTCACTGATGTTGTTGCGTCCAAGAAATAATTTATACATTTACATGTATCACTTGGTGTACAAATGACCTTCTATATAGTGATTGTATGTAGTAATTTTATATTACCTAAGCCAAATCATATCGGTAATTGCGTGACGTCACGCTATTCTTTGTACGACATAATGTAAGAAACATGCGCATACCCCTTACATTTTTACATCTGATAAGTCGATAAATACTTCGCATATCTTATTCAAACTTTCACAATATATTGGACAGACTTTAGATAATATAAAACATGAAATAAATATTTCTATAAATTTCACCCTAAGGACCCTTTATACGTGACGCGGTTCAATTTAATATTTCTCAACATCTCTAAATTTCTGCCGCGGTGGCGTGAATATTGAGGGATCGCCAGATCCAACTTTAACCACGGCCTTTACGCAATTGCATTGTGACGCCATAGTTAAATTCATGTTTGACGTGTCATTTATTTATGACGTCATAATGAACAAGTATGTCAAAATGTGTAATGTCGGGCGCATAGACCCATCCACACTTACGTCATATCAGCAATATGGCGTCACGGGTCAAAGGTCAACTGGAAAAACTTTCGCGTTGTTTACAATGAAAACAGTGGCGGCGTACATCGTTCAGAGAAGATATTCGATCTTTAATCATGTTTGAACTCATTACTCGATATATATATAGTACACCGTATAGTACACATATAGTTTGGATAATGTATTACACTAATGAATCCTGGAAAATGGATGCATTACGCGATTATTTGGGGAGGTGAGGACTTGCAAAGGACTACCTAAAAGAAGAACTACATAGTCTGTAGCGCAAATGGCATCACAGAGAAAAGTTTATTTTTGTCCTGTCTACAATTATTTTGTGGTTCAAGATGATAATGTTAGGACATACAAAGAGCAGAGTGTTGCTAACTTGACTTTATTTTAGGGTTTATCTTGTTATTTATACTTTAAGCGCTACCTTTATTGTGTATTATAATACAGGCATCTGAATTTTCACCAGTGAAAAATGCGGGAAATTTCACCAGGAAAAAGACAGTGTAGTGTTTAACAAAATATTTTACCTTTTCTTTGTTTATAATAATCACCTTTTTAATAAGTTTTCTATTCAAATCTCTTTAATTGAAAATTGTGATTTTATGTAGAAATGCAAAACACTTTATCATATTTATGATTAGTACAGATGGTTAAGTGAAAAAAGTGCTAGTCTTGTAATCTGATGGCTTAGCAAGCTACGAGTTTGACCAAAGTTAAACGTCAGTTTACAATCACATGTATAGTGTATAAATTCAATTCAGTTCTTGCAGAAAAAAATCATGATGAATTGTAATTTTTTAATTACAATTATTCAGATATATATTGAGCAAATCATCTGAGAAAATTCATGGGAAATTATTGTGCACAAGTTATAATATAATAAAGGAAATAAATACTCCCTTTTCAATCAATGCATTTCTACAGACTTCAAGATGATAATGTAGTGTCAGTTGCAAAATCTAAATAATTTCTTACAATTTTTTCTGGTGTTTAATTCTAATCATTGTTTTAAGCCTGAATCATATACGTGAGTAAGGGATTCAGAATTAAACTTTTTTTCTGAAAAATTTATCCCAAAGACTTATTAACTTATTAACATAGAATAATTATGATCTTGATGTATGAAATTAGATACTCTAAAACATATCATTAAATACATGTACGTGTATCACACTATATTCAAGTAATATTGTAACTGCATTTGAATTTACATGCATTCTTGTATTTAACTGTTATATTGTTATTGATGAATAAATTTCAGTAAAACTATGACTTTTATATGGTAGTTGTGATAGTTTTTCATGACGAAAAACCGTCTTCACAATGGTTTTGCGATTCCTTATCTCCATGCAAACTCCAGACAAAAATTGTTTAAATATTCCAAAGTTGTTGTAATTTGTCATTATTTGATTGGTTCCATATGATACCGTGTAACCAATCAGGAAGCAGTTTGCAATGAACAACACATTTATGTGAAAAGTGACTTTTGACTAAAGAGTCGCATGGAGACATGAAGTCGCAAAACCTTGACACAATCTTTGAATCGCCAAGGCAGATTTGGCCTTACTACATCTACATCCTTAGGGTATTAAATACAAGCGCACTATTCATGTATATAATTTGAGAAAGAACTTTTAACAATGTAGTAAAAATACAATGTAGTAGATGTAGTAGACCAAGTTACACAGTAACAAATTTACAAACCACTCTTTTACAGTTTAGTGGGTTGCACAAATGATTGGCCCTTTCCATTGTTTCATATGCTTAACCCTACCCTGCAATACTCATAATAATAATATCATTAAAAGACCGTGTAGGAATTCCAGTATAGAACTTTACTTTCTAATCATTTTTATCAAAATGCTTAAAAGATTTAAGTACAGACATTATCTGTTTCGCTTCAACAAATATTACTTTCAATTTGTATTTTTTTTTTTTTTACTTTCTGAGTAAGTTTCATTTTCAAGACATACCCATCACCAACAGACTGTGAAAATGTGCAAAAAAAAAAAAAATTGGTAACATAAAATTTCATTTTTAACAAAATAACTCTAAGCTTGCTCATATAATTCATAAAGCACAGGTGTAGTGGTTTGTTATTCATCATGCTCAACCAAATGCAACTCACATTACCATTCCCTTTCCAGTGGTGTACATGTTTTATACATGCACCATTGTGAGGTAATACACAAATGCACAAGATGGTTTCAGCATGGGAAAACCTAGAGTCCCTTTTTCATTTAGAATTTTAACCCAAAAAGTTCATGCCATGTCATTACACAACCTCCGACCCCCTCCCTTTCCATCACACACTAACACATGTATACACGTCTACATACCACCTTTCCTGTCTAGGACCTCGATCAAAACTTGTTGGAACCTCTTTCAAAAGAAGTGGGATCCACCATTACAACAATATCCAATGTTATAATTCATTGATCAATACAAATGTTCATACCGGCCCACACGTGATGTTGACACTGGCTATTTTGACAGTAGTGCTACATATTTCTATTATATTGAATGAAACTAACATAAAAATCTATTTGAAATTAATATTTATACTAACCTCTACATGTTTATAATATTTTTTCTTAAAGTTGCAGCGTTTGATTTAATAATTTGGCACAATTTAATCTTCGCTATTACTACACGGTTATTGCTTTTCCGCGAGTGCGTAAGGGGCTTCTTCCCCATTGACCTTTGACACGTTACGCAAAGCCGCTTATATCGCTAAAGTGTGGATTCAACTATATGACGATCAGAGACGTCGCAGTTACAAAAAAAAAAAAAAAAAAAAAAACAGGAAAATTATGCTGTCAGAGAAAAAGAAATTCGTGGATAAGATATATCACTAATTTTTAAAGACAATCAAAATCCGTCAATGATATTTAATTGCAAATCATTTTAAGATTTGAATTATCGATTCTGTCCACGTTGGGGAAAGGGGCGGGGTAACTTCCTAAATAAAGGTATATTCGGTCTTTTCGTTATACAGAGTTACTACCCATTTGGGACGGTATCTGACGTAAAACACTTATGACGTTATCAAATCCTATGGAAACTGATCTAAAACTCAGGGAAATAATAGCGCACATATGACGTTTTAATAGGAAATTGATGACGTCATAATTGTTTTACGTCAGATACCGTCTCAAAAGGGAAATAACTCTGTAAAAGGAAATGACTCAATACAAACGTACGGCTGGAATTGGGTATACTTTTAAGACCGCCCAATATATTAATGGGTATCATTTTCCCTTTTCCGGGGCATCTTTCTAATCATAGAATATATGAATAGCGAGTCACGTATGAGGAGGTTACGACCAAGGACGTATATATACGTCCCTGTTACGACTGAGATAAAAAATATTTTTGCGATAGAATATATAAATGTATTGTACCTCTTCAATATGCTTCCATTGCCTATAAATATTTAATATTTCTAAGGAAACAAGTTATGTTGACAGTGCCACCTAACAGGATAGACGAAAAACATCAGAACTAACCGGAAAATTTGGGAACCTTTATCGCGGTATTTAACAGTTAGTAAATATTACTGAACCCCACTGTGAACTGCTGATAACGAACCGCACCATCACTACTGATTCGAATGGTCTCCTGTTAAGACGTGCACCCGTGCAACCGACGGCTACAGACAAAAAGAATATAACAACAACGACAGCCAAGAATTTTAGAGGTATAGTTTCTTATTAATTCTTGAGATGCCGATGAGGGTATTATTATTATCATTATTTCATAAATGCCGATGAGCGCATTGTTCTGTATTGTCTTTTATTACAATTCTTGAGATGCAGATGAAGGCATTATTATATAACGTTTCTCATTCTAATTCCTGAGATGCCGACTAGGGCATTATTATATATATATGCCGATGAGGGCATTATTCTATATTGTTTCTTATTTTAATTCTTGAGATGCCGATGAGGGCATTACATATTGTTTTTATATATGCCGATGAGGGCATTATTCTATATTGTTTCCTGTTTTGATTCTTGAGATGCCGATGAGGACATTATATATTATTTTTTATATATGCCGAAGAGGGCATTAATCTATATTGTTTCCTATTTTGATTCTTGAGATGCATTGTTCTATATTTGTTTAATATGCCGATGAGGGCATTATTTTATGTTCGATTGGTAAACGAACCACCATGAGGATATTATTTATTTAAATGCTGAAGAGAGAAATTAGTTACAGTTCATACACCGATGAGGGCATTTTCTTAGTCACATGCTTAAGAATAAGAGGGCATTTAATTTGAATATGCTACAGAAGACAGGTATTATGTCGCAGTTTTCATGAAGTAATGTATGAAATTGATGCTTTAACGCACATAGGAGACATACATTGTTGAGTATGTCCGACTATATAAAAAAAAATAAAACATTTCATTAATCGGTTGTAGTGTGTTTTAGAATAAAGCAATGTTTTGAGTTCTTTGGAAGTGTAATGAGCTGCGATAACGCCATTATCGTATTCAATATCATGTCACATACGTTACATACATGTATATACATGTAAAACGTAATGCTACCAAGCATTTATGTTAAATTTATGGTAGTTAACAGATTGTACGCATTGTAATTAGAAGCATATTAATTATGTACATTCGTCCTTCTAGATGCAACCACCAACGGTGTTAAGGCGTAATAAACACTGCCTGAAAGGAAAAAACATCCTCCCGCTAATTAGGAAAATGAAAGAGGGTATCATGCCAAAACAGCTGGACCGGTTTAGGATGAACATACCTATGGAGAGTATGGAGGATGATGAAATTATTATTCATCTGAGGGATTTGACAGGAGAGAATGAGAAAGAATTAATAGAAATGGCAGAAAAAGAGGTCAATACGGGAAATCTGAGGGCCGTCGCTCATTTTGCGATTATATGTGCAAATGAATGTGGTCAGCCAGAGGGCCAGGATCTGCACAATGAAGAGAAGGTAAAACATCTGGCATCATAGATAATCTCACAGACATCAATTGTAACCTGATACAATGGTCATTTCTGCCGCTAATTATTAGATAACCCTTGCATTATAATATCATCCCCTTAGCAGACGGCGTCAAAACTTGGTGTATATGATAACAAACTGATTAATAATGATACTAGTTTCACTACTCTGGGAGACATCATGGGGAATTTGTAAAATTGGCAGGAAATTAGTCTGAAACTATATGATTAATAAATAAATAAATAAATAAATAAATGAAAAATAGGAAATGAACCTAGGAATCTTATGTATTTATCAGGAGAAATAGCCTGACATTGACCTGCCTGCACAAAAGAAACAAAGAACAGATTTAGAAAGAAGAATTATAGAATTAGAAAAAATGCAGAGGGTTGAAGATAGAAAAGACCTGCAAGAGGTCAAATCTAAGGTGAGGAGTCTGGTTATGCCAGCAACCCCCTAGTGTGCCCCTTTTACTGTTGAATTTGGATGAACTTGCGAGGGTCGCTGAAAATGTGAAGATGAGGAAACTCCGATATTTGAGGAACTGGCTAGACAGGCAAATTATAATAGCGAGGAAATTGACGTAGCAGCCTTAATGTTCTTGGGGGTAAACCGACAGATGTAGTGGGGAAGGCTTTGTCGAAGTCAATTAAGAAAACTGACACGGAGCAAACTACAAGTCAATCTCAGAAGGTGACGGAAACCCAATCTCAGTCCCCGCTGGGAAATCTTTACCTCCAGACACCCGGGGTTTTGGGGATACATGGTTCCCCGTATTTCATGCAATAACACGATTACGGTTACGGACAGGGTTCGAAGAGATAGAGAGGCAGTATGCGTGGGCAGCAGGGCCGGGGAGTTTGTCTGTTTTGTAACTCCCCCGGTCACTATGTGAGGGACTGTGAAAAGATGAAAGCGGCGAAAGGGAAATAAGGACATTCTAGCTGTCATTACTTGAATTTGTTACGTACTTTACTACTTGAATTGGGAAATGTTTATACTTTTGAATTTGAACGATATTTGGCGTTCTTCACAGAGTACAAATGATATGAATATAACATGTTTGTTCATCCTCTTAACATTATGTACATGAATGTATAGAGCATAATAAATGAATCTCGAATTGAGGCTTAATTGTGTTAAAGAAATCCTAGACTTCGTATCCGGGGACACTGATGCCCTAGTGGGTATTTTACTCACGAGGATTGAAGATCTAGGATCTCTTTCCTCTGTCGTTCATGTAGCGGTAACTTAATTAGAGTGGGGGGAAATTACGAGCCACAATGCCGGTGTCATGTCACAAACAGTGCTACACTGAGTAAATAAGGGTATTAATGTAATGTCATTTATGCGTCCATTTGCTGGAAACTTTAAGGGGAAGGTTTATAAGTCGGATATACCCCCTAGACAGTATTTCCCAAATAATCCGTCGCGTAAGTCCTTCACAACGTTTATTCAGTTGGAGATTCAAGAACGTGTCAGGAATGGTTCTTTCCGTATATGGGGAAGAGTTGGGGAATGTGAATTACCAAGGATAAATATGCAATTGACGATCGAACCCAGCAAACCACGCCTTTGTTATGATGAACGCTTCTTGAATTTATGGACGAAAGCCCTTCCGTCCACACTTGACACGCTGAAGGATGTCCATAGAATAGTTGATAAGTGCGCATACATGATATGTTGCGATGAAAAATAAAGTTATGACCATATTAAACTCACTCCAGAGTCGGCGACATACTTTGGTGTCCAGTTCGGGGGATGGGTCCTTGCGTATAAGCATCTCCTTACATTTCCCAGAAGCTGGGTATGCAAGTTACCTCATATCTTAGGAGCAAGGGTTTAAACACTGTTCAATATATAGATGACAGTTTGCCGTTAGTCAGAGAACAATCTGTCAGGACTCCGGGAAGGACACTCTAGATAGGGCTGTCGATATGGTTCATTTCATGGTACGCACACTAACAGACCTAGGATATACGCTAGCGGTAAAAAAAATGTCAATTGCGCCCTGCGACTAGAGTAAAATATCTGGGGTTTTTGGTGGATTCTAACAAACAGGCTTATTTGTTACTCTCTGAAAGAAATCGAAATTCACTGCACTGAGAGAGGGTATATTACAAAACACACAGGTTGAAGTCAAAACCTTGCAATGGTTTGCTGGGAAGCGTGTGTCAATGCTTCTGGTAATTTCAGGAGCAAAATTATACACAAGGGAAATATTTGAGACGATATCATGTCCATTGAGGAGAAGTATACTAGTTGAAATAACCCCCTCGTTTCGCATGGACATTGAATACTGGCATTTTATCGATGACTGGGAGGGTTACAAGCCATGGCGGTCAGAGCGACATCTGCAAATATCTATGGCAACGGACGCCTCGTCCTACCGATATGGCGTTGCTCTACTATCAGGGTATCGAAACGGACTAAGCTTCGGAGATTATTGGGGCGAAGGGGACACGAGACCTATTCAATTGAAGGAAGCATCGGCGGTGTTAGTGGCCCTTCGGTCAGTACAGAATGACATAAAGGACCATAGAGTCGATTTGTACGTTGACAATAATGCCGTGCTATATGCGTGGGAGGGTCAAGGGTCGAGAGATAACAAATTGTCCGGAATCATAAAAGACATTTTTCAGCTCGTATGGAAGTCAAACATCGGACTAAAACTGCATTGTGTGCCCTCAAAAGATAACCTTGCAGATTAGCCAATACGTCGGGTGTCATACACGGAGTGTACGTTAGACAGCGAAGTGTGGAGAAGCGTGGACGATGAATTTGGTCCCCATACGGTTGACTTAATGTCCACTGATGCGAATGTTATGCAGTTGGTTACGGGAGAACCACTTAGGCACTTCACACCTAGTCCATTGCCAAACTCTGCTGGAGATATTATCTTGATATTATCTAATGTATGCAAAAGAGAAATGAATACATTCCTCAGAATTCTACTACTCACAAAGGAAATTGGTAAGAGAAACATCAATCGCTGTAATAACAAAACGATAGTTACATAATATCACATTGACCTACATCGGCTGAAATGTTTGATATATACAAAATGCTTATGAGACATGTATACAATAAAGCATACCCTCGCATCTATATTTTGAATAGAAACATTCCTTTAAGAACACAAATAAATGAATATATTGTATTAGTTTTAGGCCATAATAATTCTTTCTAAATATATATGTGAATTGTATATAAGGCATAAACATACCTACAGATTGAATATGGTCCTTAGGTAAAGTATGACACTCAAATTTTGAGTACACTTCATAATGGACATGACGAAGATATCAACTCTGTTGTAAATATTTCCTCAATATCTTATGGTTGCCTTTATTTCCAAACACTGATAAATTGTTAGATAAAAAGGTTTAAATCTCTAGAAACACTCTAAAATCAATGCATATGATTATATGTATATAAGAACTTGAATTCGAATACTCTATGACCGTTTTATATTTAATGATCAATAAAAGTTTTAAATTTCCATATCCCATTATCGTTTCATTATAGACATATACTGGGGTATCATATATATACATATTTAAAGGTAAAGCTTTTCAAGGTTCTTTTAAAAGTCATGAATGTTTAAGAAAATGATAGTATAGCTCTATGTTTTTCTATTAAGAAATTCAATAGTGGGCCTTATATTGCTTTTATGGCCAGAAATTACTCATTCCCAACAAATTAGTGCTTGAAAGCATTTGCAGATACATACGGGGAGAAACGATAAATAATAATAATAATAATAATAATAATAATAATAATAATAATAATAATAATAATAATAATCAAAAAATAATAATAAAGAACAAATGAGAAGGGAATACTTTATTTTTAATTCATTCAAAAACATTCTTGAAATTCGAACTTTCAACAGAGCATAAAACCACAAAACGCTAAAGAGAGCTGTTTTCAGAGCGCAGCGACTACGCGAGAGAAATGCCAGATATGCGTCGTATGTTACTGATCGGAAGCACATACAGACGGACCGACCACACGCCTTTTGTACAGTATCTCTTAGACCGGTGCATAAAAAGGGGGAGGGGTATACAGAAAAAGAAAATGTTTAAAAATCATATAAAAATTAGAAATAATTAAAATGCTGTCCGTTTGTAAACCGTGTGGAACTTCCAACATATCCACCACTCCTAGCTGAACAAACGAAAGAGTATATGACAAGACTTATCTAGAGCTTACGTGTTGCTGACCCAATATGGCGGGTCTTCTTATTTCGATCAAAAACAATAAAAATTAATTGAATACGTCTGTAGAAAATGCACGTATTACGGACATAGCTAGGCATTGTTGAAACTGCCCTTCATACGACTTCCCTCCCGTTAAACATTTTCGAAACATGGTAAAAGGCCACCTTTCAGTAAATCCTCTATATTTAAGAAAATATTTTTTACATTGACATCATCATGTTAAACCCTGATCAAATAAATTTCAGGTGTCACTGCTTGTCATCATTTGTCGTAGTTTTGTAACTTGCATAATACACACTTTATTCAGGTTGCGAATGCATGATGTTGAAATAAAACTAAGCGCGTTTACAATCATTGAAGTATCTCGGATCGACCCAGTGGTACCTATGGATTTATCAATATCAGAATAAGCAAAATGAAAATCCTTTTATCTTATGTTGTTTTACAACCTTTTGTTACCTTTCGGAGTTTTTCATACCTACACTTGCTTGCGCATAATTTGTTTTTGCTACATATATGACTGTATGGTGCTTACTTTGAGAATAACTCGTATATTCCAGATCTAATTATTTTTGTTGTTATACGAAAATATTGTTATTAGTTTTATTCTAATTTATTTTTGTAGTTAAATAAAATGTTTGTTCAAAGTTCAGTGATTATTTATATGCATATACTTGCTATAACAATAGATCAAGATAGATTTTGTAACTTACTACATGCAGTATTAGTACTACTATGTACACGTATTTATTCTGAGATTGTAAATTTACTTTAAGGGACTATGCGAAATATATGCAATTTCGGCATCATATCAAAGTTAATACTGAAGAAAAATGTGACAAAATAGATATGATTTTATGGCTTTGTTCTTCAGCAGATAGAAAAAAAAAATCAATCCTGTGTCATTATTGAAAAAAAAACGCTGAAAAATGTATCAGATTGCACCATTTTATTCGAAATTTGAAATTTCCCGATGGCGGCCCCAAACTACCACCTCCTTTACAGAAGGGGGTACACCTCCCTCCCGTGCCCTCCCCCTCTCGGCACTTCGTGCTTCGGTCGACTCTTTGGGCCTCTTCCAACCCCACTTCAGCTTCTGGATCAGCTCCTGTGTTGTTCTAACGTCACTATGCTTTCATGAATGTCATGACGAAAATCCCAGCTATAATAGCCTATTGATACATTTGGCATAAGGTCCCCTTATGTAGTGGGGAAACGTACATAGTGTCGGTCGCTTAATTTGTACGATAAGAAAAAACGAGCAACACCTAGCATAATACGCCCGTCGCTTACTTGGACGGGATCAATGTGAACGTATGGTTTTATTACCCCGAAACGTGGGTCTCTTTGGTAATACTTTTATGAAATATTTAAATCCAAAAAGAGGGATACAAGTCCCATAACTCTGTAACAACCAAATGGAATGTGCTCAAAACTGAAAAGTGGCTTCCCCTACACTATTTAAGCATTGTGGATAAGTTTCATGAAAAACAACTGATGTTCACTTGAGTTATCGTGTTACATAGCATTGCATGTTGTGATCTTGACCTTTGACCTTGGTGCCAAGTTATGACACACCCTTAGGCCCTAAGTAACAATTCTGTGAAATATCATTGAAATCTATGGACGGGGGAAGAAGTTATGACCCGGACAAAGTTTTATTCACTTTGCATGTTGTGACCTTGACGTTTGAGCTATGACCTTGAGTCAAGGTCATGACCCACCCTTGGATCCTAAGCAACAATTTTGTGAATTATTTTTGAAATCCATACACAGGGGAAGAAGTAATAGCCCAGATAACCTTATCCCGGACGCCGGACGGACAACGCCATAACATAATTCGCCCCGTCTTAGGACGGGCGTATAAAAACTATATCCATGTATCAGGACTTTACGCTCCTTCGCCTAACCCGCCATCATTATATTTGAAGACTAAAATTCATTTTGATTTTGATAAGCAACGCACTGTATATATACATGCATCTGCATGGTATTTGGGGGTTTTTTTTTTTGGTAGCCTGTGACGTCATCAATCAAGGACGATAACTCAGTAGGACCGAATTTGAGTACGCTGAGTTTCATATAGTTAAGAAAGGTATAGCAAGTGTAAGACGTACATACGAGTGTGCTTAGTATTTTTTTATTTCATATATTGATATTTGAAAGTAATATTACATAAAAAGGGTATATTAGACTATGTTTCACTTCACATTTAATGGCGGAAAATTTCGAGAAAGCATCCGTTTTGCTCGAATTTTCTCTGTTTATTTTTCGTATGAAATGATTAGATTATAAAAGTTATAATGAAATTGTTTTAAACAGGTATCTGGGATATTTGCAAAAGAGAAATGAATACATTCCTCATAATTCTACTACTCACAAAGGAAATTGGTAAGAAAAACTTCAATTCTTGAATTGCTGTGATAACAAAATAATAGACCAAGGCCAAGGTCCATGCTAAGGCTAAATAAATATCATATGGAGTGATCAATGGACCTACATTGACTGAAATGTTTGATATATTAAAAATGATTATGAGACATGTATACAATAAAACATACACTTACATTTATATTTTGGATAGAATCATTCCTTTAAAAACACAAATAAATGTTATAGGTCATAATAATGCTTTTTTTTATCTAATAAAAAATATAACGTATATTGTATAATATGAATATTATATAAGGCATATATATACTACAGGTTGAAAGTGGTCTTTAAATGAAGTATGATGCTCAACTTGAGTACACTTCATAATGGAAGATGAAGAAGAAATCAATTATCATGTAAATAAACCCTCAATCTCTTGCAAATACTGTAAATGTATATGTACATGTATGTAATGAGTATGTCATATCAAAATTTGATCTACATGGGATAAAGGATGATAGATAGCTAGTATTTAAATTACTTGGTAAGCTTACCCTATTATCAAAAACTGATAAATTGTTAGATAAAAAGGTTTAAAACTAAAGCTTTAGAAACACTCTAAAATCAATGCTTATGATTATATTTAAGAACTTGAATTCGGATATTCTACGACCATTTGATATTTAATGATCAATACATGTTTTAAATTTAAATATCCCATTATCGTTTCTTTATATATATATGTTAGGGTATCTTATCATGTATAGATATATTTAAAGGTAAAGCTGTACACATAGCTCTTGAATTAAGTGTTATTACACCATATATAGTTCTAGTGTATTGTGACTGTGAAAATTTTTGTATAGTATTAAAGAACATTCATTGCAAAGCTCTTTTAAAAGCCATGTACGTTCAAGAAAATAATAGTATAGGTCTATGTTTTGCTAATTAGAAATTCAAGAGTGGACCTTATATAGAATAGATAGGTTTCAGTAGCATGAAATTTTATTGGAGTTATTTCCCCTGAGATAAGTTGTGCTGCCATGTTTGAGGTATAGAACTGAATATCTGTTCATAAATCAACCAAATTATGTAGGTAAATTCTCTAAACTATGAATAATTCCTGTGTTTTTGCAATGCTTATGCAAAATTTGAGGTATAAGTGTGTATATTAACAACTTTCTAAAAAAAACTTTATTAAACTTAGTATGAATATGAGGCAAAAACTCTTGCTTGACCACAAACATGGCTTACAACGGGAGGTAACTCTTTGCTAAATTAGTGCTAAAGAAACCTTTCTATTGCTCTATTGAGCAGAAATTACTCATTCACAAATGCTTTTTTTATGTAAGAAAAAATGTAACATATATTGTACAAAATGAATATTATATAAGGCATATATATATGTACAGGTTGAAAATGGTCTTTAAATGAAGTATGATGCTCAACTTGAGTACACTTCATAATGGAAGATGAAGAAGAAATCAATTATCATGTAAATAAACCCTCAATCTCTTGCAAATACTGTAAATGTATTATTGTATATGTACATGCATGTAATGAGTATGTCATATCAAGATTTGATCTACATGGGATAAAGGATAATAGATAGCTGGTATTTAAATTACTTGGTAAGCTTACCCTATTATCAAAAACTGATAAATTGTTAGATAAAAAGGTTTAAAATTAAAGCTTTAGAAACACTCCAAAATCAATGCTTATGGTTATATTTAAGAACTTGAATTCGGATATTCCATGATCATTTTATATTTAATGATCATTACATGTTTTAAATTTAAATATCCAATTATCGTTTCTATATATATATATATTAGGGTATCTTATCTTGTATAGATATATTTAAAGGTAAAGCTTTATGTAAATATAGCACTTGAGTTGAGTGTTATTACACCATATATAGTTCTAGTGTATTGTGACTGTGAAACTTATAATACAGTGTTAAGGAACATTCATTGCAAAGCTTTTTAGCTCACCTGAGCCAAAGGCTCAAGTGAGCTATAGTCATAGTGCGCCGTCCGTCGTCCGTCGTCGTCGTCGTCGTCCGTCGTTAACTTTTTCACATTTTCGACTTCTTCTCTGGAACTACATTGCAGATTTGGATCAAACTTTGTGTAAATGATGTACTCAAGGTCCTCTACTAAAATTGTGTTCGGGATCCAGATTCCCTCAGGGGTGGATCCAGGGCGGGACCAAAAGTGCCCAAAAGGGTACCCCTCTTCAAACATCTTCTTCTCCAGAACCAGTACATAAATGGGGAAACTAATTGCATTTCAACAATCTATAAAGATGGGTTATTAAAAATTGTGTTCGGGGTTAAGATCCGTCAAATAGAAATTTACGCTTTTTTGACGTATTTCTGGACTTAGTCATTTCAATGAAGAAAAGTGTCATGTTTTTCAGTTAATTGATATTGATGATTTCTTAATGACTATTTTGATCATAATTGTGGTAAGGAATATTATTGTGAAAGAATTTTGTCATTATCTCAATTTTTGGATTTTTTATGAATTTTTTAAGACTTCCAAGAAAAAGGGGGGGGGTTGGCCATTTTTCACATTTTCAACTTTTTCTACGAAACCACATGAAAGATTTTAATGAAACATGGAATACATGAAGTACTAAAAATCCTCTATCAATGTGGTAAATTTCATCCAAATTGGTTAACAGATAATGCCACCATGTCTAAAAAGTAGGTCTCACAATGGTACATATAATACTTAGTAATTGAAATATGGAGAGTAGCAGATCAAATCCAGCTGTGGTCAAAAAATTTTTTTTTTTTTTTTACACATCTAAATAAGTTTTTAGATGTTTCTAAACACTCAACATATGAAATTAGGAATTATACGTTTAAGACTTCCAAAAAAAAAAAAGGGGGGGGGGTGGCCATTTTTCACATTTTCAACTTTTTCTACAAAACTGTTTGGAACTGCATTGCAGATTTGGATCAGACTTTGTGTAAATGATGTACTCAAGGTCCCCTACTAACATTGTGTTCGGGATCCAGATTCCCTCAGGGGTGGATCCAGGGCGGGACCAAAAGTGCCCAAAAGGGTACCCCTCTTCAAACATCTTCTTCTCCAGAACCAGTACATAAATGGGGAAACTAATTGCATTTCAACAATCTATAAAGATGGGTTATTAAAAATTGTGTTCGACGTTAAGATCCGTCAAATAGAAATTTACGCTTTTTTGACGTGTTTCTGGACTTAGTCATTTCAATGAAGAAAAGTGTCATGTTTTTCAGTTAATTGATATTGATGATTTCTTAATGACTATTTTGATCATAATTGTGGTAAGGAATATTATTGTGAAAGAATTTTGTCATTATCTCAATTTTTGGATTTTTTATGAATTTTTTAAGACTTCCAAGAAAAAGGGGGGGTTGGCCATTTTTCACATTTTCAACTTTTTCTACGAAACCACATGAAAGATTTTAATGAAACATGGAATACATGAAGTACTAAAAATCCTCTATCAATGTGGTAAATTTCATCCAAATTGGTTAACAGATAATGCCACCATGTCTAAAAAGTAGGTCTCACAATGGTACATATAATACTTGGTAATTGAAATATAGAGAGTAGCGGATCAAATCCAGCTGTGGTCAAAAAAATTTTTTTTTTTTTTTACACATCTAAATAAGTTTTTAGATGTTTCTAAACACTCAACATATGAAATTAGGAATTTTACGTTTAAGACTTCCAAAAAAAAAAAAGGGGGGGGGGGGGGGGGGGGGGGGGGCCATTTTTCACATTTTCAACTTTTTCTACAAAACTGTTTGGAACTACATTGCAGATTTGGATCAAACTTTGTGTAAATGATGTACTCAAGGTCCCCTACTAAATTGTGTTCGGGATCCAGATTCCCTCAGGGGTGGATCCAGGGTGGGACCAAAAGTGCCCAAAAGGGTACCCCTCTTCAAACATCTTCTTCTCCAGAACCAGTACATAAATGGGGAAACTAATTGCATTTCAACAATCTATAAAGATGGGTTATTAAAAATTGTGTTCGGGGTTAAGATCCGTCAAATAGAAATTTACGCTTTTTTGACGTGTTTCTGGACTTAGTCATTTCAATGAAGAAAAGTGTCATGTTTTTCAGTTAATTGATATTGATGATTTCTTAATGACTATTTTGATCATAATTGTGGTAAGGAATATTATTGTGAAAGAATTTTGTCATTATCTCAATTTTTGGATTTTTTATGAATTTTTTAAGACTTCCAAGAAAAAGGGGGGGGTTGGCCATTTTTCACATTTTCAACTTTTTCTACGAAACCACATGAAAGATTTTAATGAAACATGGAATATATGAAGTACTAAAAGTCCTCTATCAATGTGGTAAATTTCATCCAAATTGGTTAACAGATAATGCCACCATGTCTAAAAAGTAGGTCTCACAATGGTACATATACCACTTGGTAATTGAAATATAGAGAGTAGCGGATCAAATCCAGCTGTGGTCAAAAAAATTTTTTTTTTTTTTTTACACATCTAAATAAGTTTTTAGATGTTTCTCAACACTCAACATATGAAATTAGGAATTTTACGTTTAAGACTTCCAAAAAAAAAAAGGGGGGGGGCCATTTTTCACATTTTCAACTTTTTCTACAAAACTGTTTGAAGGATTTTAATAAATCTTGATAGAAATAAGTCACTTATGATCCTCTTCAAATTCTGTTGTTTTCGTCCAGACCTCTTTACAGGTGGCACCACCATAGTCAAAAGTAGGTCACAAAAGAGTTCCCTCCTTTAACAATATTCTTTTTCATACGGGCTGTATACAGAGACAAACAGAATGCATTGAAATGATCTAGAGGGATGAGTGAAGACGTATTGTCATTTTGGTTCCCTTCCAAAATCAAATTTTAGAATTTTTTTTCGACATTTCTTTGGACTTGATGATTCAATGCAGAAAAAAAAGTGTCATATTTCCTAGTTAATTGATAATGATGATTTCTTATGGACTATTGTGATCATAATTATGGTAAGGATTGTTACTTTGAAAGAATTTTGTCAATATCTCAATTTTTGGATTTTCTATGAATTTTTTAAGACTTCCAAATGAGGGTGTATAGGAACAATTCAATCACATTTTTCACTTCTGCTGTTATACCACATGAAAGATTTTAATGAAACAAGGAATACATGAAGTACTAAAGGTCCTCTATCAATTTGGTAAATTTTTATCCAAATTGGTTAACAGATAATGCCACCATGTCTAAAAAGCAGTTCTCACAATGGTACATATACCACTTGGTATTTGAAATATGGAGAAATTTTTTTTTTTCATTTCTTTACACATCTAAATAAGTTTTTAGATGTTTCTCAACACTCAACATATGAAATTAGGCAATTTTAAGTTAGATCTGGACAATATTTGAAACAATTGTTGTTCATGACCCAGACTTGAAATCAGTCAACAAAAGGCCCCATCTAAAGAAAATGACTAACTTGTTGCCCTAAATGACTTCTTGCAGAGACAAAGGAAATGCTTAATATCAAAATCACGTGAATGGATGTGCAAAAAAGTGTTGTTTTTTATTCTAGCCTGAAATAAAATTTGACATATTTTCAACATCTGTGTTGACTTAGTCACATTAATGCAAAAATAAATGAATTCTTCCTTCATGCATGACTGATCATCTAGGTACTCAGGTGAGCGATATAGGCCCACTTGGGCCTCTTGTTTAAAAGCCATGTACGTTTAAGAAAATAATAGTATAGATCTGTGTTTTGCTAATTTGAAATTCTAGAGTGGACCTTATATTGTTTTCTTGAGCAGAAATTACTCGTTCACAAATAAATTATTGCTTGAAAGCATTTGCAGATTCATACATTCTCTAAGACTTGCTTACTAGTTTTGACTTCTAGCAAATGACTTAAACAGACTTAAACAAATGGAGTCATCAATCTTTAACATGTCAGTAAAGGGCAATCAAACAAAAGAACAAAGCAAGAAAATTAAGGAGTAGAATCTTTCAATTACCTTTGACTTAGATTTTAGTGATTTGCAAGAAAAAAACTGCTAGATACAACCTGTTTTTGCAGTAAGGGAAATTAGAATTACAGGCAGATGGGAATATTCTTCTGTTGAACATGCCAGTATGGCTGAAATAAACAGGGAAAAATGACAAGAGACTAAATCAGTCAAGGGATGGGTCCAGGGTTTAACAGGGCTAGAAATAAATATGTCCGTAAGTTAGTGAGTAATAAAATTTGCTACGGACTAACAGGTTTCTCATTGTATTAGCCCACCAGACTAACCACAATTTTTATGAGCATACAAAGCAAACTCATGCTTCCTGGAAACCGCTAATGCTAATTTTAGTAACAATCGTGGAAAAACATAGGGTCGAGGTAAATCATTGAGTAGTTATGACAGCAACGGAAGAGCTATTTTGTCCAGGCTTTTTCAGAGAAGTCCATTTAAGCATTAATGAATAAAAATTTTAACGATATTTATGAGGTTTTTTTTTCTTTTACGTCATCTTATAAATAATGTTTTTCTCAACAAGTTGAAATCTTAAGGAAGAGAAGGGCATTCATATGGGAGCAGTGAGGGACTTAGGGTGTATGTATCCATAATTTTCGGTGACAGATCCAGGATCTCTGAAGAAGGGGAGGGGCACAAATGAAAGTTACAGTACGGTCGGCGTGGAACTTAATTTTCTAATGAAGAAACGGCGGCATCATGGGCTCGTGGGCAATAAATTCCTACGCTTTATCGGCTGAATTTTTACCTGTGATTAGAATTCAACCGTTAATCAGTGGGCAGCGTGGTCATTTCAGCGTGGTCACTATACGCTCATCTTGATGAAATATTGTGACGTAAAAGAAAAATCAATCAATCTTGATGAATAACAATGCAGTCTACGGACAGTGGTCGGAAGAGCACAATCATTAATAGGGCGGAATATACATGTTTATGTCATCTAAAATTAAATTATTACAAGACTAGCATCAAGAATCGCATATAGAATAGATCGATAATTACAACGTATATTGCCGATAAATTGTCTTTGTTGTTCGGATTTTTTTTTTTTTGACAATAATCGTTCCGACTTTCCGTTATATTTAAGGATGAAACGATCGAAGTTAATTAAAGTGTATAGCTAGGCTAAAGCGCAAACATGGTAATAATGATGATTTTTAAATATGATTACCGTCCTTATAATAATCGCGACTAATGGTACGTGTTTATTTTCATTAAACATTGCAGTTAATATATATATAAACTTGAAATTATAACCGATATCATTCATAAGCTAGCGCAGTCAAAGATTCTTTAGACCCTCATATCATCTATAACTCATAAAATCTTGTGTAAATGGCCTTGAAATGTCACAACATTCACTCCGGTAAAGACAATAAAATTCCTATTGTCCAGCGCGTGTGGATTAGACAGTGGCAATGCAGGGTAAAGAGAACATTATAACAGTTGCATTGTTTACATCTTTAAAGATATAGTAAATTCTTAGGAGTTTTCATCACTCGTGCAACATATTATAAAAACATACTCATAATTAAAAAAAAAAAAAAAAAAAGATGTGTAATGAAATATTTTTTCATGGGAGCTTGCCGTTGTGGTATCTGTAATATAACACCTATGCCGAAATACTCTCTTTTTATGTGAATGAACTAGCCGTTTTAGAAATTTGGATGGGTATTTGTAATAGAATTCTGAAATGCTCGCCGATACCCGTACAGTGAAGTGTAACTCCTTCAGCCCCTATTCACTGTTTGATCTAAAGGCAATATATTTAACACCTATCCGCTGTACAATTAATATGCTCACCTGTCCGCCGGCGGCATCGTGGGCGCGTAATATGGTCAAATGGACAATTTATACTGCTGTCGACGGACTGCCCTCGTGAATTTTCCGTATTCCATGCTGACCGTACTGTATTAGCCAAAGTACTCAGCTATTTCGGGCGCCAGATTTTAAGTTTTACCTATATCATTTGAGTGTTTTCAACTTTATCATCTACATGTCTTAGATTTGTGATCAAACAGAAAGGCCCTGTCCCCTCTAAATCTGCCACTACTTTTTATAATGGAGGACTGCCCAGAGTGCTTCGAGGCTTAATTTATGTATTTGTTAGTTTGAGGCTTTTTTTTTTTTTTTTTTTTTTGCCTATTTCGAGAATTACATGAATTGATTGATTAAACTTTAACTTACTTTTTTATGATAAAATAAATGTTCTTTCAATACTGCCCAAGCTGAAGAAATTCAAGTTATGTAAAAGAGGGTGTGGGATGGGGTAGGGGTGGTTAATGGGGACACTTTTCTAGTAGATGATACCTATTGTTGAGCATCAGTGGTCAAAGGTCACTGTTGCTTATAGCAACATAAACATCAATTAACCACAAGAAGGGTTTATTAAGTATTTACATTAATTTTCGCTTGATTGTGTGTTTTTTCCTCTGTCTCTCTCTTTTCTTTCTTTCTTTCCTTCACTTTGATTTTGTCACCCCTCCCCTCACCCAACCAATCTGAAAATTATAGAAATGTAAAAAAAAAAAAAAAAGTTTGATATCGTTGAAAATTTTATTCATGCATAAATGGACTTCTCTGAAAAAAAAAAAAAAAATATAGCGGAAACAGATGTGACGTAAAAGCTGGACGCTGATTGGTGAGATGTCAAGGGTTCTACTACTTACCGAAATTACCCGGAATTACCGAAATGACTCATTATTTTATCGAAATGATTCAATAAGTTACCGAAATGACCCGTGTTTCTTTCCTTTTTACCTGATATGGATAGAAGGGTGATAGTCACATGTAATAGATTACTTTTCATGCAAATACCACCTTGTAATAGATAATACCGATGGCTAGAATTTCCGCTGTTGCGTACAATACGTAAAGAGCGATAACCCCAAGTTCTTTGATGGTAATTTATTATGTATTTTTAAAATGGGGTTTAAAAACTTATCTTATGTGCAATTTCAATGAATTAAATTTCATGAGACATGCCAGTAGCGGATCCAGGTTTTTCCGAAAAGGAGGGGGAGGGGCACATCTGTATTATGACTCGGCCATTTCTGGTGCCAAATCAGATTTTAGTGATAAATCTGCCATTGCATGTATATTAAATTAAATTTGACATGCATATTTTATATTTGAAAAAGGTATTTAGAGGTAGTTGGCCGTTCATCCAATCAAAGAACTTGGAGTTATCGCTCTTTACGTATTATACGCAACAGAGGAAATTCTTGCCATCGGTATTATCTATTACAAGGTGGTATTTGCATGAAAAGTAATCTTTTACATGTAACTATCACCCTTCTATCCATATCAGGTAAAAAAGAATGAAACACGGGTCATTTCGGTAACTTTTTGAGTCATTTCGGTAAATACTGAGTCATTTCGGTAATTCCGGGTAATTTCGGTAAGTAGTAGAACCGGATGTCAAAACATGCTTTGCACTGGCAGGAAACACGTAGATTTGGTTACTTGGTAGGTGAAATAAAAGGGCGATAACATCGATCTTAGACAATTTCAGGTGAAAATTATGGTTGCAGGCGTTCAGAGAGATATCAAAGTTAAGGTACCTGTCAAGAATTTAATGATTCGCAAGGATTTTATACACAAAGTATTAGATGAATCGTGGCTGAAAATTCCCGTGATTTCAGACGACACATGATCACACCCCTGTACGTCTCCGTCTTGTATATAGCATGAATCATCCATTTTTTTAAAAAGCTCTTTTCCACATTTCTGTTATGTAATATGGTAAAGCTATTATTCAGAAAGCAGAATCTGCTTTAATTTCTAAAATCGGTTGAAAATTAGATTTTATATCATTTTTTGAATATTTTCGTCTGACATCGCTTAAAAATAAGCTTGAAAATCTGTGACAAAAACTGGTTCTCCATCTGTAGGTTGTTCCTTCCGGCAAGTTGCTCTTTTAAAATTGTATAAACATGTCACATTTCACTTAAATAAATATCATCTACCATCTGATCAAGTATTTTTGTATATTTTGGGTCTCAACAGTGCCCCTATTAGCCCTAAAACACATCAAATCTAGGTCAAATAATAAGAAGACTATTTCTGAAAATACATTTTGTTCATTTAATTGCCACATGTAACAAATTGTACACCATAATTTCTTTTGAATGTCCATGATCCTCTGTCCAGAGAATACCTGCTAATATAAAAACAAGAAACCATTTCTTAATATCAATACTCAATATGTAACTTCTAAAACCAAGTGTATAAGGAAACTAGACATTTTAGAAAATGTAAAGAGAAGAGAAAAAGGTACAAGAGTAAAAGGGAATAGAGAAAGGTACAGAAGAGAGAAGGAATGTAGAAAGTGAAAAGAAAAGTGAAAGGAAAAGGAATGGATGCATTGTGAAATGGGAAGGGGAAAAAAGGGGGGGGGGGGTTGTTAATTAAAAAAAAAATGCATTTACTATCTGTCCTCTCATTTCATATTCAACTAAAATTTATTTTTATCTTAAAATTTCAGATACTTGCAATAATAATGAATCACTGTAATAACCAAAATATGAAAGCCCTAGTATATCTACTAACAATTGAATGATAAACAGACAGACAACCCAAACACTATATGCCCCGGTCAGCAGTTCCTGATTTACACATAATGGCTAAGAAGTACAGTATAGTAACACAATGAAATATTTTTTAGTTCGCATAAGGGCATGTTTCGCTGCAAACTAATTAAATTTTTTAAACAAAATACTAACAAGAAACCGCTAAAGGCGGTATGGCCGGATTGCAAAGCAAATTCAAACAATGCCAAGATCACTAGTTAATAAAATTAATGACATCAATTATTTTAGAAGCATTTATCACAAAAAAAAACTTGTCATACAGAACTTGACATGTTTGTGAAGTATAAAGCCCTATTCATATAGATTCAAAACATACAGATCAAGTTAAAGTATATTAAAATTATGTCAAAAGTCCAATGTAGAGTCACTTTATCAATTGAAACGGACAGACAGACATTGCCCATTTATTGCTTTGAAATCTGGCCAAAAATGAACTCATGAACATAAACATAATTCTCAGAACAATAGTCACAGAATGACCCCTTTCAATTTAAAATAATTTCTAAATCGCCTGCTGCATAGTCCTCTTGTAATTTATATACAAATACCCCTTCCTCATTGTCATATATAATGTTAAACCATTGTGGAAAGCCTGGCACATGGCTAATTACCCGTCCTTTGAATGGTTTACGGACATCATTTTCCATTAAATAGTGGATAACTTTCTTTCCCACAAAAACTGTTGCTGGATTTTCTTCATGAAGATCCCTAGACTGTAGAGCACTACTTATAAGACTTTTCACATTTGCAGTCAGTCTCTCAACAGAATAAGTACTTCCTTTTTCACTAAACTGAAACACTTTTTTGTCATCAAACTTTTGTCCAAGAACAGTTTTCCTGAAAGTCAACTGCGCTTTCAGTGCTTTCTTCTTTTCATCGGTAGTTTTAATTGATTTGAGTTGCTTGTCTACTGCTTCTGGGAACTGCCACAATCCATAAAATAAAATGTCGTTGGTTAATTTCTCACGATTAGCAAATTCCTTTTCTTGTTTACTTTTTAAAAGTTGTCGTTTCCTGTGTAAATTTTGTCGCAAAGTATCTTGAATGTCTTTCATTCTTTCTTTATATTTTGCTCTAAGTTCCCTACCACCACTCTTTGCTGCTTCTATGTGATTTGTTCTTTCTTCTTCTGATAAGGAATTTAACCATTGTCCTGTTTTATTTAATGAAAACATAATGTATCCCTCGTTACATAAAGTAGATGCAACTGGGCGAAATCTGGTTAAAGCGTCTAAGAATGCAAATATTCTCTCTGGAAATTTGTTATGCCGTGGAACAGATTTTGTCTCTTGTCTGGTGATGTCATCAAGGACTGCAAGCTGACCTTCCTGCAAGTGGTCTTTGACTAGTAAAGACAGCAATGAGATGAATAGTTGCTGAAGTAATACTCCACATAAGTTGTCAATTGTGTCTTCTGTCATCAGTTTTTCATACAATTCATCTTTCACAATATATGAAGGGAAGGGTGTGTCTGTCCCACACATGAATCCTGTGCAGTCCTCTGATGCCTGGGAAAGGAATCTGTATAGATTTTGGTATGCTTCGTTAGCTTCTTCTAAAGAACAATCACTTTCAAGAATTCGCCAGAAGGGGGCAGTTATAAGTTTTGAACATAAACCTAAAGCTTTACAAACTGCAAGGAACAAAGGTTCTTTTATGTCGTAGAAAACACTTTTCTGAAGCAAATTTGATGGTGGAGAAACTTCTCTAAAGTATTCCTGAATAAAGCCTGCTAGAAAGTATGTTATTTCAGCATCATAAAAAAGAATATTAAATCGGTTGCCTCTGAAAGGGACGAGAAGTGATGACCTTGATTTCCCTTCATGTTGTTCATCTTCATCTTTTTCATTTAAGAAGGTACGAAATTCTCCGTAACAACCACTTTTGTCATCTCCACCCTTAGCAAAACATTTTGCTGCTGTACGAATGAGACGGACACCTCCACTTTCTTTCTCTGGCTTACAGAATCTTTTTGTCTCATTATGTCCTTCTGCCCCTAGAGGTTTCTCCTTAGTTCTTTCTTCAAACTGCCTGATGTTAGTGTCTGCTACCTCAGCAAAATTTACTAATATATGCAAGCCACAGTAAAAATTATTAATTTTGGAAACTGAAGCCTTTTCCTCCTCTGACAGCGTGTCCCAATTTGAATAAATTTGAGGAAGTAGACTTTCTCTGTATGATTGTAACAGACTGTGAAACTTTTTTTCAGTTGCTGCTCTATCAGACATAGTATTTTTTATATGAGACAATATTTCCTTTCCGGCTGATGTGCTAGTACTGTCATCGATGTCTTTCAGTATCAGTTTTAGGCTTTCAAGACAGGTTTCTGAACTTTTCGAGCACATGTCCCTCAGTCCTAAAACCCATTGGTTTTTTGAGGAGTCTTTTAATGCAAATACTTCATATATGTCACCATGCTTGCGTGTTTCATCAGACATTAAGCAGGTGTCTTTCTCTTTTCCAAGTACCTCACTTAAATGAATATGGGATATAGCTGCTCGTTGGTCAGCAATGCGGTTAACTGTGGAAACTGAGGGTAGTCTTGTCAACGTTTTGCCACAAAGAGTAGCAACATGAGTGATCACTTTGCTTACATGGTGAACCCCAACACCTTCACTCAAAATATTCATGACACAAAGTTGCAAATCTGTTGTATAAGCATGGCTTTCTTCATCATATGTTCTAATTTTGTTACCATCATCGGACAATAAAGTTTCTAAATAAGCTAGATCTGCTTTTAATCTGTTATTTTCTTCCTTCAAATCTATGTCCATTGCAGTTTTTAATTCTTCAATTTCATGACCCTTTTGTTGAATTACATTTTCATGTTCATTTAAAACCTTCTCTTGTTCTTCAATTTTAGCTGTCATTTCCTTGCATTTGAACTTTAAATGTTTATTAATTGTTTGCAAGTCTTTGTTTAGAGTTTTGACTTTGCTCAGCTTAGTTTCATACTGCTTTCTTTCAATTTTTTTTACTTCCCCCTTCAAAACAGTGTACTTTTTTCGCTTTTTTTGTATGAATGTTTCGAGTGATGTACATTTCCGTTTAAGTTTTTTCTTCTCAGTTGTTATATTCTCCACTTGTGTTGTTTTCTTGCCAAGTTCATGCTTTGTCTGCTCCAAAATATTTTCCAATGTCTGTTCTTTGGATCTGGATTGAATTTTATGTATAATTTGGGAATTGGATTCCTTAGGTTTCTTTGTTTTCTTTGACTCGGTAATTAAAAATTCTGCTCCAAGAAGGTTGGCTTTCTTTTCACCTCTTATGCTTTTTAGAATTGTTTTTAACTGTGATATTTTCTTCCGAAGAATGGAGGGATCAACATCCAGATAATGTGCCAAATGATTTAAATTAAAAGATTTACTTTTTGAAACGGCAGAATGAAGCTGCAATATGAAATCATTTGTTTTCCTATTCGTTTGAGAAAATGTTAATCCTGTATCTTCAGACAGTTCATCTATGAAAGAAGTCATTCTGTGAAAATTTTGGTACTAATTATCTCCCCTGTAACAATGGTCTGGGAGGCAACTGATCGACTTACCTCCAGCAAATCGTCCTAAAAGGAGCAGCATTTCTTTTGTTAACCAGAGATGCAACAATAACATCAATATATATCATGTTCGGTTAACGGTAAATAAGGGTTTTGTGTCAGTTTCAATATTTCAGTTATATTGCTGCATGGAAGCAGGAGAGGTTATCAACCACTTAAACAAAGCTGCACAATAGGGGATTTCAACCCTGGTCGATAGCATTGTAAGCCATTGCTTAGGCAAAATTGCCCAATAGCTCAATTGGTTGAAGCCGCGATAGCTCAATTGGTTAGAGCGTTGGATGCATGGCGGCTAGTTGACTCCGTTTCGTAGGTCACGGGTTCGAATCCCAGATCGGGAATGAATTTCAGTGAATTATAGGGTGCCTTGTTAAATGCAGTGTATTTGTGCTTTATGTTTAGGTTTGTCTATGTTTATTTTCTACATGTATCTCATTGAGATCCAGGGTCCACAGTACTCCCAGGCGTTTTACTGTATCTATATGTGCTGATATATATATATATATATAAAGTATTGCAGGGACCTTTTCTGTTGCATCTCTCACCATAAATTCCCCTTGCATTAAGATAAAAAGTTTTGTACCATGTATAATTTAAACCACAACATGCAGTTCTACTGTTCATACTTACTTTGCTGGAGGTTTCAACGAATTTGCTTCGAAGTTTTTTCAGGATGCTTGGACTGTTAATATAGCGTTCCTGGACATAGCGTTTCTGTATAATTTGAGAAAATCTTATATAATACATTAATAACTTTGGCTTATGCTACATGTTAACACTAAACTATCAGTTATTTGACAAGTGTTAAGTGTTTTATAAATAAAAAGAACACATTTATAAGATCATATCACTGAAGAGTTTCAACATACAATTATTTCCATGATGTAAATAAATCTCTCTACCTCTTTATGTGAAGCTGTGGTAGCGGTACTGCTTACTGTTTCAGCTTTGCGCTTGGAAGGCTGTAAAATATTATATTAATCTTGTGATCTTTTGAGATATTACTATATATCAAAATTACTATTTAGCTACAGTGATGAAATTATTGTCAACATCTGCTTATAAATCAGAACAATTAACTGAATTTATTACTGAAACACATTTATACAAAATATGAATTAATTTAGTTTAGCTAAATAACCTTGTGTGGTTTAGTGAATGAGGTATTCAGCTTTTGACTCAGAGGTAATAGGTTCGACTACCGCTGGGGGTTGGTTTGTTGAATGAGATTTTACGTCACTTTCAACAATGTTGCTGTTATACCGCTTGGGTACATATGTGTTCTGTCTCTAATATGAGACAACAAATACATATAAAAGATCTCCCACGTCTAGGGGGTGGGTTCATTGTACGGGTCTTTATTTTAATGCCATGCATCACGGAAATGCCATCACCATATATATGATATAGTGAAATATTCATGAAGTGACATTAAACAAATTTAATATCTAATAAACTAAAATATAATACACATAGCTAGTCTAAACAAGAAAAGAGGTAAGTTCAGTGATAATACATATATTAGTTTATTACCGTTTTGACTGTCACTGGTGCCTCATAGTTATATCCATCACATTTGCTACATCTACATTTGGTTTTTAGTTTTACAGGTGTGACTGTTAGACTTGGACTCCAATTTGGAGATTGGGTTTCGCTCTATTCAGTAGAAAGGAATCACCATTTAATCAATGATGTTAACCGAATTATCATTTTCTTGAAACTGAAATTCATTCCCATATTCTAATTTCTATTGCTTACATAGTTATATATAGATGTTAGTAAGAAATGTATAGATTATTACAGATGCTTGTCCACATTGTACAGTGAGTTTAAATTAGTATGTCTTATTTGGAACATAGACATCAGTTTATTCATGTGCTAAATATTTATTAAAAACAAGATTAAAAAATCATCTATAGCTGGAAATTACCAGTATACCAGGAATTCCTGTGAATATTCAAGAAGTTCATCCTGAGTCTGTGATTCAATTTCAAGAATTTCTTCACCCTGGCTGGCCTGGGTCTGTGATTCAGTATTTTCTTGTAACTGTGAGAATAAGTCTATTGACTCTGGTACCAAATCCTCAGTTTCTGGTACGGGTAGCTTAACCTTATTGGTAAATTCAGCAGAATCAGAATCAGACATCTTCCTATAAATCAAATACAACTCTAATTGGTAATAAATTAAATCTGAATGTGTTGTAATTTGCATGTGTAACATGTTCCTAGACCTTCATATAATAATCAAACAATTGGTCACTCGGTGCCTTGTATAATCAACGCTGAACACCAAGTAGCTTTGCAATAACCGAATTTCCTCTGACTGTTGACATTTCGAGGGTAAACTCTATGTTTTATACGGTTGTACATACTTACGTACATACTCATTGATATACAGAATCACTTATATATATGTTCATGCATGTTACGCATTAAAATACCCGGATTACACAAATCACAGCGTAAAACTAGACTCCTAATATTATTGCGCAATCACATCAGTGTTGCACGAGCCGCCATCTTGGTTTCCTCTGACATTACCCCCGGATCGATTTTGGCCATGTTTGGATTATTTTCGCCTGCAATATGTAATTCCAAAGGAACAGTTTGATTTCTAAGGTTTCATATTACTAAAATATACCTAATTTGCTGTAGTGCAACACCTCCGTATAATATTTAATCAAAATTGAAATTTTCCGAAACAAAATTTTCAGCCGAATACTCACGTGTTTCCGATGAAAAGGCTTTGCACCGACTCAGTGACCTTTCCACTCAAGACTTTGATCATGTGATATCCTCTTCTTTGCCAAATAAGGCATAAAACGCGCGTAATGTAGCCCCTCTAAAAGGTCGTTTTTTAAGTCAATAAGAGTTATCGTTCTTTTGGTTCATGCTACAGTATAAAGGTGTACAGGGGCGGAGCCGTTGTTTATATGAAAACGAGCACCTGTGCACATGATAGGCAATGGATCTTAACGGAAGAGACCGTACAAAATAGCTCTTCCGTTGCAGTCGTAACTAATCATTGAGTCTTAGTCGCTCGATCAGTTTGGAGCACTTTGATAGTTCACCGATAGTTCTTGAGTGAAAAGTTGATGTGTTTTAGAAAAAAACAGGGATTTCAATGAGCCGACAGCTAGCAAAATACCGCCGCTGCTAATGACAGAAATTGCCTATTCGAATTTCCTCTGATCTCAAATTTATTACTCGCATTCCATTCGCAACGAACTCGCCCTTTACTTGTACCTACATACTTTTTTACGCAGGAAAAGGTGGAGGATGTCCGAATGACTCGCATTCGTGCATACGGGGCTCAAAATGATTCGTCTCGAATTTCTAAATCACTTCCTCAGATATTTCTGGATTTGGGATCCGTCCGTCTGTAGGGGGTCATGTTTTCCGTACTTTTTTTGGACGTCTTTCAAGATATTGCGATGAAATTTAGTGTATAGCTTTATTTCAAGCGGCGTCAGCACCAGTTCGAGTTTCGTTAAGGTTGACTTACTTTTGACAGAGTTATGGTCCTTGGACTTAAAATTTTCAACATTTTTTTCAGAAATTCATTTAAAATCTATTTTTTGACAAAACATTATGAAATTTATCATGAAACAAGTAAAATGTACCAACTATCATATATCTTACGGGTTTTGATATCTTTTTCTTCATTTTTGAGAAATTTATAATTTTAGTAGGGGGGGTGACCATATGTCCTAGGTCATGTTTTCCAGACTTTTTTTGGCCGTCTTTCAAGATATTGAGTTGAAATTTGGTATACAGCTTTATTCCAAGCAGCGTCAGTACCAGTTCGAGTTTTGTTACGATTGACCTACTTTTGACGGATTTATGGCCCTTGCACTTATAAATTTCAAGATTTTGTTTTGAAAATTCATTAAAAATCTAATTTTTGTAAAATTTACCATGAAACAAGTAAAATGTACCAACTTCCACATATTTTACAGGTATTGATATCTTTTTTTTCATTTTTGAGAAATTTATAATTTTAGGAGGGGGGGGGGGGGAGGTGTTAGAGGGGGACTAGCTCTAAAAAATTTCAAGTTTTTTTTTGCAGGTCAAGTTCCAAGATGGGTTGGATAGGACCATTTCTGCAGAAGTTATTGCCCTTGGACTTATTCCTATGATAAAATGCTATGAAACGCAATAAACTTCAGTAAACGTCAGATGTTTTTCATGAAAATCATGCCAAATGCGAATTGATCCTGTCCGAATTAAGCGACGGGCGTATTATGCTACGCTAGGCGTTGCTCTTGTTTTAGGGATGGTATCAAAATAAAAATATTGTTAACTACTCCATATCAGTTGCTATTGATTATATTAAAATTATTCTTTTAACTGTCACTTGTTTAAAATTTGCGATAGGCTTTATAATCAAATGCGATTTTGACACGTCAGAAATTCCATTGAAATTTGCGACGTCATATACATAATCCTGATATATATTTCTAAATTGGCAGGATTTTTACTGACGAGAATCAAAGTTAATACTGGTGTTCTTTGTTCCTTTCCAGGCGATTGAATGTATTTCAGTTTACTAAATGATAAGACATTTCAAAACAATAATCCAATCATGTAATCACGCTATATACCGGGCACCAGTCATGGTTGAACTTACAGTTGTATCATGAATATATTTTTAGCTCTACTGGTCTCGACCAGTCGAGCTCATGCGATGGTCCTTCGTCCGTTGTCCGGCCGTCCGGACGTCCGTCCGTAAACAATTTATTTGTTCCTTCTTCTTCTCTGAAGGTATATGTCCCAGAGACTTAATTATGGTTTCATCTTGTTCGATTGGTGGTCTAGTTGTGCATGTGCAATTTTGGTCCAGTTCGGACCCCCTGAGGTCCCACAAAGGGGCGTGGTTTCAAAATCTTGTTCCATCTTCTTCTCTAATGGTATTTGCCTTAGAGATTTAATTATTGTCTCATCTTGTAAAGTAGATGGTCTAGTTATGCATGTGCCATTTTGGTCCGGTCCGGACCACTTGGGGTCCTAACAAAGGGGTGTGGTCCCAAAATTTTGTTCCCTCTTCTTCTCTGAAGGTATATGTTTCAGAGAGCTAATTAGGGTCTGATCTTGCTGGGTAGGCGGTCTAGTTGTGCATGTGCAATTTTGGTCCAGTTCGGACCCCTTGTAAACGATAGATTTATGTTTTGTACAAATATGGAACAAAATGGCTAAATTGACTTGCTGTTCTTCGTTATTATATATTTAAACTATTATCCTTACTCATTTGAATTATGTATGATTAATCAATTCATTCGTCAAACATTTTTTTCATTACCGAATTCTTATCTTTGGCTGATTACTATATCGAGTCAACTATCTAACTGTCACGGTGTATGCACACCGAGATTTCCTTATATACCCCTTATAACAGCGATGTACATGGATTTTGGGTCACTCGGCTCGGCTGATTGACCATACATACGTCACCATGTCTCTATATTAAGTGGGAAAGGAGATTGCCAGAACTATTTCTGGCAATTTCTGTTCCCCCAAAATTTTTATTACGTCACCCATGTTTAAATAATCAGAGCTCAGCTTTAAGAAGCTAACAATTGTATTGCTATTATTTGCAAGTCCTCTTCAATACATATAGTTTTTATATGCCGATCATAGACGGGATGTATTATGGTATGACTATACCTGTCTGTCTATCCATATGTCCGTCTTCTATGGGACGCAATAGCTTTAGTAAACATAGTGGTTCTTTTCATATAAAATACATAGCCCTTTTGAGTTTGAAAAAAAATCTGTCTTGTCGTTACGGGATTATGGGACTTCTACTTTTTTATTCCCCTGCCATCAAATGGCCAGGGGCATATAGTGTTACCCTGTTCCATCATTCCGTCATCATTGGCCTTAAAGGTTTGATGGATTAAATTGATATTGGGTATACCGATGTATCAAGGAAAAGATGCAGTTTAAGTTCAAATAAGGGGTGTGGTACAGTAATGTCTGACAAGAGTCATTGCCGTTGAACATATAAAATATCTTTAATGGAATAAATTGATGTTGGATATGTAGATGTATCGAAGGCAAATACAGGTCAAGTCCGAATAAGGTTGTGGTCCGATAATTTTTAACAGTTATTGCCTTTCAGTATAGAAGATTTCGTAAAAATGACCGTTTCCGCTCATTTTCTTTTTGGAGGTTAGATGGATTATATTGATATTGGGTATATAGATATATCCAGAGAAAATGCAGGTCAAATGCGAATATGGGTCTGGCCTGATAATGTCTGACGGAGTTATTGCCCCTGAACATATAAAATTTCTTGAACATGACAGTTTCTGCTCATTTTCATTTTAAAGGTTTGATGAATTAAACCGATATTGGGTATACAGATGTATGGAGGGGAAATGTAGGAGAAGTTCGAATACGGGATGTGGTACGGTAATTTATGACAGAGTTATTGCCCTTGAACATATAAAAATTTTATATGCCCTTCTTCAGGGGTGTATTATGTTTTGGCGCTGTCCGTCCAGGGTCCAGCGTCCGGCATAAGCTTGTCCGGGCTATTACTTCTTTCCCTGTGCATGCCATGGATTTTAAGAATATTTCACAGAATTGTTACTTAGGACCCAAGGGTGTGTCATGACCTCGACCCAAGGCCACAGGTCAAAGGCCAAGGTCACAACATGCAAAGTGAGTAAAACCTTGTCCGGGCCATTACTTCTTGCCCTGTGCATGGATTTCAATAATATTTCACAGAATTGTTATTTTTAACCCAGTGGTGTGTCATGACCTTGACCCAAGGTCAAAGGTCATGGTCACAACATGCAAAGTGAATAAAACCTTTTTTTCGGGCCATAACTTCTTCCCCTGAGCATGGATTTCAGTAATATTTCAGAGAATTGTTACACTTGTTCAGAGGTCAAGGTCACAACATGCAAAGTGAGTAAAACCTTGTTCGGGCCATAACTTCTTCCCCTGTGCATGGATTTCAATAATTCACAGAATTGTTACTTAAGACCCAAGGGTGTGTTATGACCTTGACCATCAAAGGTCAAGGTCACAACCTGCAAAGTGAATAAAACCTTGTTCAGGCCATAATTTCTTCTCCTGTGTATGGATCTTAATAATATTTTTGTAAAAATAGTAAAATGCTATGGAACGCAATAACTTTAGTAAATGTCAGCTGTTTTTAGCTCACCTGAGCCAAAGGCTCAAGTGAGCTATTGTGATCAATCACCGTCCGTCGTCTGTCATCCGTTGTCTGTCGTCCGTCGTTAACTTTTCACATTTTCGACTTCTTCTCCAGAACCACTGAACAGAATTTGATGAAACTTGATAAGCATGTAGTACTCATGTTCCCTTACAAGTGTTAATGTTTTTCGTCCGGATTCATCAACAGGTGGCGCTACCACAGGCAAAAGTAGGTCAAAGAGGGTACCCTCCTTTGACAAACTTCTTCTTCAGACCGGGGGCATACAGAGACAAACCGAATGCATAGGAATGATCTAGATGGATGTGTGAAGAAGTGTTGTTATTTTTGGTTTGTTCCGAAATCAAATTTTTGACGTTTTTTTGACGTTTTTTTTGTACTTGGTAGTTTTAATGCAGAAAAGAGGTATTTTTTTCTTTTAGTAAACATTGATGCATTAATTTGGTTTAATTTGATCATTTTGATGGTAAGAAATACTACTGCGAAGAAAATTTTTCAATATTTTATGTTTTGGATTTTTTATGAATTTTTTAAGACTTTCAAGAAAAAGGGGGGTGGGATAATTGGTGTAAACATTTCACATTTTGAACTTTTTCTTCGGAACCACATGCTGGAATTCAATGAAACTTGGCATGCATCAAATACTCAAGGTCCCCGACAAATGTGGTCATCTTTGTCAGGATCTATGAACAGGTGGCACCACCACAGACAAAAGTAGGTCACAGAGGGTACCCTCCTTTGACAAACTTCTTATTCAGATCGGGTGCATACAGCGACAAACCGACTGCATAGGAATGATTAAGAGGCATATGGGAAGAAGTGTTGATATTTTTGGTTCCATTCCGAAATCAAATTTTTGACGTTTTTTCATTTTTATTTTGGACTTTGTTATTTTAATGCATTAAAGAGTTATTATTTTCTTTTAGTAAACATTGATTCATTCATTTGGTTTCATTTAATCATTTCTATGGTAAGGAATGCTGGTGCGAAGGAATTTTTTCAATATCTCGATTTATGAATTTTTTAAGACTTCCAAGAAAAGGGGGGGGGGGGGGACAATTTTTCATATCTTCAACTTGATCTACAGAACAACTTGAAGGATTGTGATAAAACTGGGTAGGATGCAAGTACTCATAGTCCTTTTCAAAGGTTTTGTTTTTTGTGCGGATCATCCAAATTGGTTAACAGATAATGCCACCATGTCTAAAAGTAGGTCTCACAATGGTACATATACCACTTGGTAATTGAAATATGGAGAGTAGCGGTTCAAATCCAGCTGTGGTTTTTTTTTTTTTTTTTTTTTTTTTTTACACATCTAAATAAGTTTTTAGATGTTTCTCAACACTCAACATATGAAATTAGGCAATTTTAAGTTAGATTTGGACAATATTTGAAACAATTGTTGTTCATGACCCAGACTTGAAATCAGTCAACAAAAGGCCCCACCTGAAGAAAATGACTAACTTGTTGCCCTGAATGACTTCTTGCAGAGACAAAGGAAATGCTTAATATCAAAATCACCTGAATGGATGTGCAAAAAAGTGTTGTATTTTATTCTAGCTTGAAATAAAATTTGACATATTTTCAACATCTGTGTTGACTTAGTCAGAGTAATGCAAAAATGAATGAATTCTTCCTTCATGCATGACTGATAATCTAGGTACTCAGGTGAGTGATATAGGCCCACTTGGGCCTCTTGTTCATGAAACTAATACAGCATGCTTAAATAGGGTAGAGGAGGTGGCCTTTCGATTTTGAGCAAATTCTGTTGTGTCGTTACGGAGTTATGGAACTTGGATTTTATTTTTTACTATGATGAGATGCTATGGAGATGCTATGTATAGCATACATATATTCTAGTATATAGTTATACATTTATTCTGACCATCTCCTTATGCGACAAAATATAGAACCCATGTTCCTTTATATTCATAGATAGCTGTCTCGAAATAACATATTCTTGGAGATCAATTATTATTTCAACTACCGGTATTTAGTAAGGTAATTATTTCAACTTTGACAAGATTTTATTTGTATGTGATTTCAAATATCACCAGTTTATTTGCAGGATTTTGCTATGTTCTTACTCATGGATACTGACGATACTGTTTTGTTATCTGAAAGTCGTAATGGTCTACAACATACTTTTGATCAGTTGAGCTGTTATTGTACCGAATGGGACATTTCTATAAATACTGAAAAAACCAAAATTGTTGTTTTCATGAATAATGGAAAGTTGGGTAAGGACGATAACTGGTTTTTGAACGGTTCGAAAATTGAAGTTGTCTCCTCTTTTAACTATTTAGGTGTCACATTGAATTTTAATGGTAAATTCCATAAAACTCAAAGTATACTTGCCATGCAAGGTAAAAAATGTATGTTGGTGTAATTAAAAACATGTAATGATTATTTTCGATACGTATGTTTCATGTGTCCTAAACTATGGCTGTGAAATATGGGGTCTTCATCAGGGAAAAGATATTGAAAAAGTGCACTTGTATTTTTGTAAAAGAATTGTAAAGGTTAAACGCAGCACTCCTAATTTCATTGTTTATACTGAGCTTGGTAGACTTCCATTAAAGATTTTACACACTGTTAGAGTAATTAAGTATTGGTTAAAGCTCATGAAAACAGTAATTGTATATTGCGCTCACTTTTGAACGAAATGTTTTAAAATATGCATGAAAACAGCTGGTTATGTAATGTAAAAAGTATCTTATGTACAATTGGTTTTGGTGAAGTTTGGAACGATCAAGGTGTTATAGATGTGAATGCATATCTGTATATTTTCAAACAGCGACTGACAGATATTTTTCTCCAGGAGAGAAACGTATATTTTGAAATTTCTAAATTTTTCATGTACAATTGATCTCAATTGACCTTACCAACTCGTTTTCGCTTCAATATTATCTTCATAAATCTCTTCCAGATGATTTAGTTGTGCTTCTGTCTAAATTTAGATTATCTTTACATTTTCTTTGTATCGAACAAGGTAGATACAACAGGGTAGGTTGAAATAATCGTGTCTGTCCTTTTTGCTTAGACTTGGTCGAGGACGAGTATCACTTTATTCTTATTTGTCCTGCATACTCTGGTATCCGAAGGGTATATATTTAATCATATGAATGGATTCGACCCTCAATGTTCAAACTTGTACGTCTTTTCTCCATTGAAAACAAAAAAAGTTATGTAACTTTGGGAGATTTCTGAAGCAGGCTTCTCAAATAAGAGCTCTGAGAGTGTGATTTGCCTATTGTTGTTTTCTATTATGTGTTTACTATTTAGTTCTGATCTCCTAGGTTAAGTAATGTTTGTGTGTGTGTATATATATATATATATATATATATATATATATATATATATATAAAGTAAATTTATACCGCCTAGCCTACAAAGCATGCCGCATATAACGTCACGCCATGGAGACAACCCCCAACAAGGTTGTTCCAATGACGTACATATATTACGGCAGACACCGGAAGTGAAGTTATTATCTGAACTTGGTTGCACTTGGCTCAGTTCCAATTACATGTCTATATATATATATATATATATATATATATATATATATATATATATATATATATATATATATATATATATATATATATATATATATATATATATATTCATTTATATGTGTGGTTAGTTCATTCTGCCCTCTTGAATTTAATTAACTTTAGTTTACTGTGTAACAGTTAATTGCTAATCATCATCTGTCTGTTTGTTATTTGTGAATTTTGTACTTCATGTATGCATGTAAACCATATGCGTCTTTGCAAATAGACTATACTACATACATTAACTACGTTGATAGGGAGATAGAAAGTGCGGCATGTGAGCTATCATTAGTGCTGCCGGTCAAGACAAGACGCAGTATCATTGGTATTAGGTCGGAAAGAAGTGAATTATTGACACCTTTATGCAACTTTGCATAATGTGCAGGGTATAAAATACTCCTCACTTGATCGACTGGATTGACAGTTTACGTCATTGGGCAATCGCATCATCTGTGTATAAGTGAAGAATTTCATTGGTTGAGTATTTTCATTCATGAACTGAACTGCGAGTAAAGTCTAAACTGAAATGGGGTGGGGGGTTGTGGACATGTTGAAGGTTTAATGCAGGCATAGCCGTTTTGAACGTTATTTATTAGATAGTTTTACCTCATGCTGATCAGTTCGTTATGTGACGGCATCGAAATAAATTTAAAATTACGGTACTTCTCCATTAATTTCTGCTATATATTGTAAAGCCTATAAACGGATATAGACGTTTTTAAGAAAAAAAAAAAGAGGATTGTAGCTTACCTTGGCCACTTACTATTTTCTAATATTCATGCATCATGACATTAAAGACAAATGATGTGGTAACATTCAATACCTACATTTTTGATTCGGCTTCGGCGAAGCCGCACTCATTGCAATCACTTTCTTTTCAAGGGTTATAATTTTCACTACCGATATAGAGCATACTACGCCGCTGAAAAATAAAGTGCCGAAAAATTACTGATGTTGTCTCAAAAATTCTTGATCAGCACAATGTACCTTTAGCTCAGTTAATTTAAGCTAAACATAAACTAGTTTCAATAACTCGAAAAAGGAGTTGCAATAATGTTTTCAAATTTCGCGTAATAATACGTAGTTGTTGCAAACCCCGTCGGGGGTTTGCATATTACGTTGATGTCTAATCTGGAAATGCGCATGTGCGACATGATTATGCTGCATGCTGGGAAAACATAGCCTCCAAAAAGTAGTTGCTTTACTTTACGAGGTCAGACAGTCTAAGTTTTGTATTGTCCATGACATCGATATTTCTAATGCTCTTAAATGGAAAAGGAATGAAGAAGAATACCCTTGCTTTCAAAGGCAATGCTCATTACTAAATCAATGTTACAGTTAAGCGTTCCCAACGAATAGTATTTACCGTACTTTCAAACGCAGAGAGGAGTATATGAGGATATAGATTTTAATAGGATAGACATTATGACTTGGGGGTGATTTTCTTTAGTGAATGCATATAAATGATAAATAAATGTTACATGCAATGTATTCTAAAAATAAAAAATACTTTAAAATACTTATTTCTAGATAAATTAGTGGATGCCACATAGACATGTATAAATATGAAGGACATTCATATTTTGGAAATCAACATTCGTGTAACCTTTCCCACGGCATCAGTGGAATAATCCAACAGAATTTTCCCGCGTAATACTAATTAGATGTTCGTACCTTTTGGCGTATGTACATTATCTGGCTATAGAAAATCTCGAAAAGTTCCGAGTAAATGAAGGCGGAGTATCGAGGATTTCTAGCAGTTTAATTGGTGGAGCAATTACTGCGCAGTTTGTAACATTCTTTGTATTTATACAAACTTCCCAGCGATTATTTGGGCACAAGAGGCCTCGACGGGGAGTTCGTGTTCTTTAGGTGTTGAAGTTGGTGGAGCAAGTACTGCGTAGTTTGTATGATTACTTCCATGTGTAACTGTACGAAATGTCTAAACGGTGACATCCCGACGAATGTGGCCAGCTTTTCCAACCCAAGTCTAAACATAAATAAACATTAGAAAGGAGGTATTAACAATTATTTAGACAACAACCTAGCTAACATCATACAAAAGGGTCTTCATTTTAAACTGACCCACAAGTACCATTTTCCTCGCAATTAAAAATGCTACAGGGTTTGCATTCTAAGCTTTTTTTAAAAGCTAAGCTTGTGACTACTTTACGATGTGTTTACCACCGACACCGTCGGATGTACTCGATTGTGTAATTCTCCGGACAAAGCATTTGTCTTGATCTTGTATCGCTTGTTTTTATCGAGATATTTCAATTATACTTTTCCCCAACATGTTCTGGAACTTTAGTTCTTTTTCACATATATGACAAATTGAAAGATCGATCTTCCCGCATTTCCTCTGATAATGAAAATGCAATATAAATATTTAGGTAAATGTTGTATGTTTCTAAATATAAATGATGTTAAACATTATGAGAATCGTGAATAAGATGGTTATTTAATGTCCCACTTGAAGGAATGTCGTTCCTTGGCTCAGCTTCGAATCGTGACAACAATGCAGTAAAACTTGTTTCCATGAAGTTGTCGATTGCACGTTCATTTCGGATACAAGCAATTGCAAACTCTTTGCTGTAAGATAGTATGAAGAGAGCAAATGTTATTAGCATTTTGTACATAGGTATAATGACGATGTAGTTGCAACAAAGACCTAATTTTATATTATGACTATTAAGGCACATGGACCTCTTGTTATAATTTGAAATTGGTAGATTGACTTCATTCCGATGTGGGGATATCACATCCTCCTGATTAAAGGATGTCCATTTAAGGGGTGATAATAAACATGTAGCATTTCAGATCTATATGGCAGCTTCGCCTAGCATTCAAAGCATGTGGCACATAATGTCGAGTCACAAAGACAAACCCGTATATACAAATATTTTTGGGATTAAATCAAATTTTGTTGAGCATAATCTATCTCCAACGTCCTCTTGTGTGAATCATTTTTGTTGCTGGAAGTGTATTTATTCCATTGAACATGGTTATGGATCTGCAGCACATACAGTGTTCATGCAATGATCAATATTCACAAACAGTAATCCATGAGAACAATAGGTATAGTATAATGAAAACGTTGGGGGAAAAGGTGCACAAAAGTATACAATACTTTAAAGTATTTCTATGTTAATTTTTCTTGATTTGCATTATTTCTTTAGATATATTGAAACAATACCAATTCGGCCTTACAGTACTTTGATTATAAAAAAAATTGCTACTTTTACCCCATAAATAAGGGCCTGTGCACATATGACAACATTAAGATTTTATAAAATGAATGGTAATGGTATGATGATGGCAATACATTCAGTGTAAAAGAGTATGTGTTGCAATAAGTGAGTTTTGAGATACCAATCTGGACATTTTACATTCTCATGGTGGCAAAGAATTTTCATACTCGGTATGTGTGTTCCTTATGACAAGTGTTTCCGTTGGTACTAAAATTTTTTATCATTTGACCTTGACAGTGACCATTGACCTGTATTCGAGCAAACTTACATTGACCATGAATATTGAAAGTAAGAAATATGGCTTTTATATTTGGCATGTGTGTTCTTTATGACAAGGACTTTTGGTTCCAAAATTTTGATTATGTGACCACGACGGTGACCTTTTACCTGCATTTGAAAGCCTTTGATGTTAACCACGAATATTGAACCGTTACTGTAGAGGTAGGGCTTTCCTATTTGAGATCTGTGTTCTCTGTGAGAAAACCTTTCTGCTAGTACCATATTAAGGTCAAGGTCTTGCTGACAGGTATCCTGCGGGGCCCTCCTGTCAGTTTTCTAGTTTACATTCTTTTGTTAAGTACATAAATTAATGTTACCATATTTTTACAATATTAGAAAACAAGCCAAGACATCCCTGCTAACATGTAACGTCAATGTGCAGATTATTACTATTCCATTTTAGTTTCGCAAGACCTCACCCTATGTAATAATCCAGGAATCGGTTCAAGATGTGACTTGATGTGTAAAACACCAGACTTGAAGAAGACAGTGATATTTAAAAAGAAAGGTTTTACAATTGGTTCCTGTGTCGTAGCCGATATTAAGCCATTATGTAAACCCTTCAACAATCGAGTCCTGATACGTCAGAATGAATCTACCTATGAAACGCAGCTTACAATAAAATCCTTGGACGAAATTGAAGATGAAGGAACCTGGCATTGTGAATATGGTGGCATAAAAGGGGAAGAAAAGGAACTTAATCTCTACGGTAGGTTATTTATAAATATTTTGTATATATCCAATATTATTCAGTCATGCCGGGTGTACTACAGTAGTTAGCCAGACAAGGCTCCTGTTCACCTGGTCTCACTCCCAGTAGTGAGGAGTGCACTGTGGCATATTGCTGTATTGTGGCACTAGTTATCTTAGACAGTATATTACTTATTTTCGATGAGTTATCAATTGGTTTGTGCTGGTAGTTTGCTTTGTTCGTCTCGATGGGAAATTTGACATACCTTAAATCTGAATGGAACTACTTATGTGTGATTTAAGGTATGATTTGATGCCTAGAATCCACTTTACTTTAAATTCATTTGTTAGAATATCATCAAGATCTAGATAATTAACACAATGAATTAACTCACTATCTGTATCATGATTACTGTTACTTACATTTTTATAATCTATTTAGAAAATTTCTTGCATGATTATGTGTATATATCCTAAAATAGGTTACATAATTTTATAAACAAAAGATTGTTACATCCTTGCGATATTGGTTTAGATTATTTCAGTGTTGTGTATCATATCAAGCTTTCTGCATTGCAATATACTTTATATTTATCTTACAGAACTAAAGATAATATACGAAATAATTGTATAACAGATTCTCTTTTCACAAATTTTCAGCTAAGTGGCCTTTAGAATGGGAAGGTGGGTCCGTAAACCGGTTAACCACGCCCATTGATTACCTGCTGTTATATAAGTTGACCACCAAAGTCGGTAACGCAACAGCTCTTTTTCTTCAAAGAATTGATTTATTAACGGTGCATTTCAGTCATGACTTCGATCTGTCATACAGCTTTTGTATACGCCCATCATAGACAGGATGTATTATGTTATGGCGTTGTCCGTCCATTTAAGGTAATGTCTTCCTGACTTTATTCTTGAGTCTTTTGAAGTATTGGATCGAAACTTAGCATATAACTACGTTTGTATCAAATGAGGATAGTTAAGCATTTTGGTATGGTTGACGTGGTTTTATGTAGTAATAATATAATGTTACTTTAAATTCATCAATCTCATCGCATAATTTTAATTACCAATCTAGCCTTTACATATAAAGATCAGTACAAAAATAAACAAAAATCTCTAACAATCTATAGAAATAGGTTATCAAAAGTTGTGTTCGGGGTTAAGATCCGTCAAATAGAAATTTATGAGTTTTTGACGTGTTTCTGGACTTATTAATTTCAATGCAGAAAAGTGTCATGTTTTTCAGTTAATTGATGATGATGATTTCTTAATGACTATTTTGATCACAAATATGGTAAGGAATATTATTGTAAAAGAATATTATCAATATCTCAATGTTTGGATTTTTTATGAATTTTTAAGACCTCCAAAAAAAAAGGAGGGGGGGGGGGGTGTTCTTTTTTCACATTTTCAACTTTTTGTGCAAAACTGTTCGAAGGATTTTAATAATTCTTGGTAGAAATAAATCACTTATGATCCCCATCAAATTCTGTTGTTTTCGTCCAGACCTCTTCACAGGTGGTGCCACCATAGTCGAAAGTAGGTCACAAAAGAGTACTCTCTTTTGACAATATTCTTCTTCATACTGGCTGTATACAGAGACAAACAATATGTATAGAAATGATCTGGAGGGATGAGTGAAGACGTATTGTCATTTTGGTTCCCTTCCAAAATCAAATTGTAGAATTTTTTTTCGACATTAGTTTGCAGAAAAGTGCCATATTTCCTATTTAATTGATAATGATGATTTCTTATGGACTATTGTGATCATGATTATGGTAAGGAATGTTACTTTGAAAGAATTTTGTCAATATCTCCATTTTTGGTTTTTTTTTAAGGATTTTTTAAGGCTTCCAAAAAAAAAGGGGGGGGGGGTGGCAAATGCTTAATATAAAAATCACCTGAATGGATGTGTAAAAAAGTGTTGTTGTTTTTTATTCTGATCTGAAATGAAATTTGCCATAATTTCAACATTTGTGTTGGCTTAGTCACAGTATGCAAAAATAAAATGAATTCTTCCTTCCTGCATGACTGATCCTCTAGATACTTAGGTGAGCTATATAGGCCCACTTGGGCCTCTTGTTTTATTTCTAAGATTGATGTTGTAAAAATGGTACTGGTATTAATCTACATGTTGTATTGAATTATTCCCCTTTAATTAAATTTCAACAGACATGTTTATCTAGACAAAGGATCTCTAACAGCAACTGGCATAATCATAAAATCAGGCACGACTGGAAATTCAAACCTTGTAGACTTAGTCTGCATGTGATGTTCAAATTCCTATGAAAGTGATACAGATGGAGAGAGAGGTGCAAAATTTTGCACTTTTTAGCTCACCTGAGCAGAAAGCTCAAGTGAGCTATTGTGATCAATCACCGTCCTTCGTCCGTCCGTCGTTAGCTTTTCTACATTTTCGACTTCTTCTCCAGAACTGCTGCACAGAATTTCACCAAACCTCATAGGAAATAACTACTTGAGGTCCTCTGTGAAGTTTGTGTTTTTCTTGCCGATCCGTAATCCAAGATAGCCACCATTGGCTCTGATTGGTTGAAGCATTTTCGACTTCTTCTCCAGAACCGCTGCACAGAATTTCACAGAACCTCATAGGAAGTAACTACTTGAGGTCCTCTACAAAGTTTGTGTTTTTGGTGCCCATCCGTAATCCAAGATGACCGCCATTGGCTCTGATTGGTTGATGCGTTTTGGACTTCTTCTCCAGAACGGCTGCACAGAATTTCACAAAACCTCATAGGAAGTAACTACTTGAGGTCCTCTACCAAGTTTTAGTATTTCTTGCCGATCCGTAATCCATGATGGCCGCCATTGGCTCTGATTGATTGATGCATTTTGGACTTCTTCTCCAGAACCGCTGCACAGAATTTCACCAAACCTCATAGGAAGTAAGTACTCAAAGTCCTCTACCAAGTTTTTGTTCTTCGTGCCGATCTGTAATCCAAGATGGCCACCATTGGCTCTGATTGGTTGACGCATTTTTGATTTCTCCTCCAGAACCACTGCACAGAATTTCACCAAACTTCATAGGAAGTTTGTACTCAAGGTCCTCTACCAAGTTTGTGGTTTTCTTGCTGATCCGTAATCAAAGATGGCGGCCATTGGCTCTGATTGGTTGACACATTTTGGACTTCTTCTCCAGAACCGCTGCACGGAATTTCATCAAACCTCATAGGAAGTAAGTACTCAAGGTCCTCTACAAAGTTTGTGTTTTTTATGCCGATCCGTGATCCAAGATAACCGCCATTGACTCTGATTGGTTGACACATTTTCGACTTCTTCTCCAGAACAGCTGCATAGAATTTCATCAAACTTCATGGAAAGTAAGTACTCAACATCCTCTACCACATTTTTGTTTTTTATGCCGATCCGTGATCCAAGTTGGCCGCCAATGACTCTGATTGGTTGACACATTTTCGACTTCTTCTCCAGAACCACTGCACAGAAATTCATCAAACCTCATAGAAAGTAAGTACTCAAGGTCCTCAACCAAGTTTGGTGTTTTTTATGCCGATCCGTGATCCAAGATGGCTGCCATTGACTCTGATTTGTTGACACATTTTCAACTTCTTCTCCAGAACCACTGCACAAAATTTCACCAAACTGCATAGAAAGTAAGTACTCAAGGTCCTCTACCACGTATAGGTTTTTCATGCCGATCCGTAATCCAAGATGGCCGCCATTGGCTCTGTTTGATTGACACATTTTCATCTTCCTCTCCAGAACCCCTGCACAGAATTTCTTGCTTGCTTGTAAATATGCACTTTGTGCTCAGGTGAGCGATATAGGCCCACTTGGGCCTCTTGTTTTAGATCCTTGCAAGTGTTAAATCAGTAATTGTTGACAAGAATTATGTGTTTCATTTCTATATCAGAGATGTGGAAAAGTGCCGGTCATGTCGGCAAAACGGACTAAATTCGTCCATGTCCGACAAATATTCATTGAGAGCCGGTCCAAATGTCCGACATGGTTGGCAAAATATGTTTTTGATAAATGCTCCAATATCATGGCCATATCAGTGTTTGCAATAGAAAAGTTTGTTGTTTGAAGCGCCTACATGAATTTGAATTGTTTAAAAATTGGTCGACAACAGCGAAAAGAGCAAGTTTAAAGATACTGAAATGAAGATTGAAAAAGAGACAGAAATACCCCAAACTGTTGAAAATAACAATCAAACAAATACAAATCAAACTGAAGAAGGAAATGAAATTTTGTACACATGTAGTAGTGATGGTGAAAGTGAGAGTGAATGTGAGCAGAATGAAAGTGAGAATGAAAGAAACATGATTGAAATAATCAGAGAAATAGAGTATGAATAAGAATTGTAATAAATAAAATTATTCTTGAAGTTGGACAGCCGCGTATTTGATAAAGAGCATTCGGAACATTTAGGGTAAAGCATCGGCTTTATCATAGAGAGCAATGTGTATTCCGGGAGGTTTTTTTGATAAAAAGAATTAAGATATTTTGTAGGGGTGCAACGATACGGGTACCTCACGGTACGATACGTATCACGGTATATGGTCCACGGTACGGTACGTACATGTATCACGGTGCACTTTTTAAACTAAAAGTAAAATTAGGTGTATTACTGTTCTGTTTTTAATATTGCAGTGGTAAGCATTATATAAAAAAAGGTACTCATATTAGTTTACGCTTTCCTTCAAGAAATGCTAGCGCTGATTGCTTTACAGCATACAGTTAGAGTACCTTCGAAGATGTAAATCGTTGGGTATACAGACGTAATGTAAATTAAACTTAATGCACAATATTTCAGTCAAACAAATGTGCGAGTGAACCGTTTTTGTACCGTTTCCACACCTATCCATACCGTGAACCGAACCAAGGCCTCTGTATCGCGATATACCGTCAAACGGTATATCGTTGCACCTCTGATATTTTGTCATTCAAATAAGTAAATTTTAAATACATGTTTTTCACATTACCGATCATATTTTATAATAAAATCCCTTTAGAAATGATACAGAGGAGCTAAAGTTGTATTGACGCTAACCATAAATCCCAAGTTTTATCCCAACTATCATTGACAGACTCCTTGGGTATCTACGTAGAGCAATTAAGACAGTGACGGCACCCCGACTTCAAGAATTAGATAGTGCTCTAATCTATTCTTTGTTCTGATTTAGTGCATAGAAAAAAATCTGAAACAAGTATTCCATGCAAATCTATTCGGTCTGACTGACTAAGAATGCATCCGGACTGACTAATTCTCTTAGTCAGTCCGAATGTGTGACAAGATTCAGGAATTTTAAGACAACTCTGACATATATATATATATATATATATATATATATATATATATATATATATATATATATATATATATATATATATATATATATATATATATATATATATATATATATATATATTTATATTTATTTATTTATTTATTTGGATAGGGAAAACCAAGTTAGATACAGTTCAAAGACGCTACAGAGGCTTTCAATTTGCCTGCATACTATTTGTATCATTTTTTCTTGGGGAAGCCTCCTGAAACCTCCCCCCCCCCGTATAGCTGTTGAGGTTCTGGATCTACCCCTGAGTTTCTGAATTCCAAATATCCAAATCTGCAAATTAAGGCATTTACTCCGAATGATAGTACGAATATACAATAAGTCCATCAATTGAATATTATTTTTGACACTACACACACACCCTCAATGACTTCATGTAAATACATATATACAATATACATAAACATATAAATGAATTAAAGATGAAATACTCGCTTTTATCTTATTCATTTATCTTGATATTAATCTAGGGTCATATCCCACCCAACCCTCATTTTAGTAATCTTTAATTATTTGATCAGGTATGTATATTGGATATATAAGTCCCTGCTGATATTGTCAGCTGGGGGAAATGAAGTAAAGTTTGATATAGGAAAATCATATACAGACTTGAGGATGCTTCTTACTGTCCTGGAAATAACTCCCGGTTGAAATTGAATACCCTGTCAGTTCATTATGAATAATTATGACAATATCCTACTTTGTTCCCAAGGTGGTATATTTGAACTTAGCCGCAAATCGTGGCCATGATAGGGCCACAATTCCTTACATTGCGTAAATTTAAAATTTTGATAAACGAATGGCCAGTGTTATAGAGTTAGCCCCCCCCCCCCCCCCACACACACACCCCATAGCCAGACTTTGCCCCCGGCGGTCCTACTCTATGGTTAGCCTTCCCCTCAAGGGGGAATGCTCACGCTAGAGCCAGCTTTCCCCCTGATCAAACAGAACACAAGGACTAATTTTCTAGAAAAATGCACATGTGTGTTGGTGTGATAGACAGTCATTGCGAGTATTACCTCAGCTGGGTATTACTATGGTTTGCTAAGATTCAGATTCTATATATCATTTAGGATATAAACTGTGTCAGATCCAGGATTGACAAAAAAGAAGGGGGGGGGGGGGTCGTGGGAAAGCACATCTGAAAACAAGTATTTGTCAGTCTACTCAATCGTACATGAATTGGAATAATATTTCACAGAATTGTTGCCCTGAACCCAAGGATGTGTCATGACCTTGACTAAAACGTCATACATGTATTTTCAAGGTCAACGTCACAATGTGTATGATAGGTAAATCAGTTTGTGGCATACCCAGAGAACGCGAAACTTTGTGATGGATTACTGATCATTCGGACCAGTAATATGTTTAAGATTACTGGTCCAAACCAATTATTACTGGACCTAAGAATTTTTACTTTTTTTCTCAATATTGAAAAATGAAGGTTTACAGTGGTGATTTTTATACCTGTGCATATTCTATACAAATAGAGAGACTAATTTTCGCCAAGACTAAGACACAAGACAACAACAAAATTTCAAGCTTTTATTCTATTTGTGAACATTGTTAGATTGTCCTACATGCATATCTCGTCCATGTAATCTTCCACGAAATCATCATCATCATCATCTTCTTCTTTCTCATTCAGGTAATTTAAAAATACTCTCGCCTCTTCTTCGGTGCTACTAAATGAAGTCCGGAGAAGTCCGGAAGAAAAGTACAGGGAGTGAGGGGTTGGAAAGGGCATTCGGAGATAGATTAAGATAATATCTAATACATATCCAAGTTTCATCCAAATATATTGAGTAGTTTTAATTTTATAGGCTCACAAAGTTTCCCCGGTGAATTCCAACTACCGAGCGCCTTGATATTGGATCGGGATCTGTACTGTAGTGTGGTTATATATACTTATACCCTATACACGATGAATTGTAAAATCTTACACAATTTGACAATAATAGTTTATGAATCAGAGCATTGGCGCATCTAGGGGGAGGGTTGCGGTGGTTTGGACGTAAAATTTTTACCAAAAAAGGGCATTTTCGCCCATTTAAAGCTGCAACTTTTTTTTTCTTAATGTTACCAGCTCTTGTCACGTGGAGGCCACCTCTATAAAGAGCCTAAAATAGAACTGTTAAAAAAAAAGAAAACTGAAAATACCAAAATGAAATGAAGAAAAATTAATTTTAAAGCGAACGTTATACTTCATAAAGGAATTAAGAGTAAAATATTGGAAAGAAAATAATTTAGATATCATTCATATTCATCTGAATGATAAAATAGTATATAAAATGCATATTATAATTTTATAATTAACAAATGAATGAAAGACAGAACTGAATAAAAATAGGAATAAACGTATGACAATATTTACGTATGTTCATCAAAATATTACATACATAAAATGGTGATAATTATAAAGAAACTAAGAACGATATGTAGAATGCCATGGGTATATAATCAAATACAAATACAATGTAAATAACATAAATGTGCTTCAATCAATTCGTTAAAGATTTCTTTTTAAGTAATAAAACCCAAATGAAGAATGACAGAAAGATATATACAAGATATATGCAAAATTGAAAAATATAAAGAGAGCGAGATAAAGAAGAAATACAGATCAAATCAGGAAATACGGATAACAGAACAATCATAATCTTTCAATAAAAATAAGCTCTCACATGTCGTTATGAAATCCTCAAATTAAGTTTATATCAAGTTCTAGTAAAACTGACATCATAAATACAGCATTGTTTTATTCATATCTGGCATTAGTATCTATAGTCATCATCTGGAAACTGAAACAGTGATGATTCACTATTTTCAGCAATAAGTCTACAACTGAACTATGCTAATAACAGTGACCCTTATATAAGCTAACATTGTATGAAGTTTGAAGGAAATTGGCCATTGCTCACTGGAGTTATTGTCTGGAAAACACCCGGACAGACAAATGGACAGACGGAGGGAGGATGGACAATGTACAACACATTAGTCCCCTCCAGTTTCACTGGCAGGGTAATTAAACAGACAATGTACAACAACAAAATAATAAAGCAATCAAGCCCAAGTACATGTAAGGTACTGGTCATTGGCAAAACTCATCCATGCGTCCATGCAACAACAGAGAACACAATCGAACAAAAGCAAAAACAGCAGAAAGCCTAGCATCCTAGTGCAACTTAAAAAGATTTGCCCATGAAAATTTAATTCTGACTGAAATTTGATGCAGGGAACGACAAGCCTGCATTTCAGGCCGAACATGATGTAATACATGAAACTGTAAGCCTGCAGTTCAGGCCGAGTATGATGTGATATACGAAACGGTAAGCCTGTATTTCAGGCCGAACGTGTTTTAATATACGGACGGCAAGCCTGTATTTCAGGCCGAAGATGCCACATATTTCCGAGCACATGCCCTTTATCAAGTGGATAATAGAAAATATGAAACAATTAATTAAGTATATGAGAATCTAGAATCATCTCGAGTCCCGGATCGAAAGATATCAGTCGAGGATGTCATACTTTGACATAATCCCAACCGAGGCATTAACCGAGGTTGGGGTGTCGAAGTATGTTCAACAAGACCGGTTAATGCAATTGCTTGATGCTCAATCATCCTAACTTATATGTTTTTGTATAAATATGATTTTTATACGCCCGTCCAATAGACGGGACGTATTATGTTATGGCGCTGTCCGTCCGTGTGTCCGTCCGTCTGTCCGGGGTCATGTTTTCCGGACTTTTTTGGACGTCTTTCAAGATATTGCGATGAAATTTATTACATAGCTTTATTTCAAGCGGAGTCAGCACCAGTTCGAGTTTCGGTAAGGTTGACCTACTTTTGACAGAGTTATGGTCCTTGGACTTAAAATTTTCAACATTTTTTCCAGAAATTCATTTAAAATCTACTTTTTGACAAAACATTATGAAATTTATCATGAAACAAGTAAAATGTACCAACTATCACATATCTTACGGGTTTTGATATCTTTTTCTTCATTTTTGAGAAATTCATAATTTTAGTAAAGGGGGGGGGGTTTGACCATATGTCCTAGGTCATGTTTTCCAGACTTTTTTTGGCCGTCTTTCAAGATATTGAGTTGAAATTTGGTATACAGCTTTATTCCAAGCAGCGTCAGTACCAGTTCGAGTTTTGTTACGATTGACCTACTTTTGACGGATTTATGGCCCTTGCACAGTTTATAAATTTCAAGATTTTGTTTTGAAAATTCATTAGAAATCTAATTTTTGTAAAAACATTATGAAATTTACCATGAAAGAAGTAAAATGTACCAACTTCCACATATTTTACAGGTATTGATATCTTTTTTTTTCATTTTTGAGAAATTTATAATTTTAGGGGGGGGGGGGGGGGGGAAGTGTTAGAGGGGGACTAGTTCTAAAAAATTTCAAGTTTTTTTTTGCAGGTCAAGTTCCAAGATGGATTGGATAGGACCATTTCTGCAGAAGTTATTGCCCTTGGACTTATTCCTATGATAAAATGCTATGAAACGCAAGTAACTTCAGTAAACGTCAGATGTTTTTCATGAAAATCATGCCAAATGCGAATTGATCCTGTCCGAATTAAGCGACGGGCGTATTATGCCACGCTAGGCGTTGCTCTTGTTGAAACTATTTTGAATAAAAACTGTTAAACATGCATTTCATTCGGTCAGTCGAGGAAAGATGTGGCATAAGATATCAACGTTAGGAATAATAGGCAAGCCTCTCAAAATTATGAAGTTATTGTACCAGAATGGGTTTGTGATGTGTGAAAATTTATTGTCAAGTATTGGATTAATGGATTTATGGTTGAATCAATATGTTAACTTAACATCACAGGGTTATCTTCTCAAACGAATTCCACCATTATACAAAAAAAATATTTATAAATGAAGGATTTCCTCCCACTGTCTTTTGATAGAAACAGGCCGATATAAGAAAGTTCCTCTAGATAGACGATTGTGTCCGTTGCGTAAAGTAGATACAGAAGGCGAGTTCCACTTTGTTTTGAAATGTCCTTTTTATAATGATCTAAGGCCAAAATATACACAAAGATATTACTCTATAAGACCCTCTGTCTATAAACTAATACAGTTACTTTCAACGCAAAATGTAAAAGAAAAAGAAAAGTCTTTTTTCTGACCATGTATTATAAAATTTAAGTTGTATTAATCATTACATGTATTGTAATGTCTATAAGCTGTATTGCTTTTTGACCAATAAACTATCTAATTAACAAATCTCGCACGATTCAAAACACGTGTGGCAATAAATGAATTATCGCACCGGGGAGTGTATTAATCTTAATCAAACAATCAGCACGTGACAATAAACATCCACGTACCTTCGCCAAAGCTGGGGAGTACAACCGGTCGGGTAAAAAATAAAAACATTTTTATTGTTTATTAACCGTATGCATTTCTGCACATAGATCAGAGTAATATATGTCTCTGACATAGATATAATACATATATAAAAATAGCAATATAATATAAATCAGACATAGTCATAGTTTGAGATAATAGTTGATAATGAAGATGAAGCTTATACAGTGTTTTCTAATGATAAAGCATGTTTTATATATTTTCCTAAGTTACATAGTTCTTTTTACATTTTCTGTGCATAAAAGTCGAATTAATTTAAAGACGGAGGGCCGAACATAATAATATTTTTATTCAAAACTGTTGTCTTAAATGAACATAGTGGGGACATTTCAGAACAAAATGGAACTCATTTTCAATATCTGAAGTACACTAAGGACATAAACGTCTCTCTAAATGAATTTTCTTAGATATATAAAATTGAAGGATGGTAAGAAGTTTAAGGTTAATACTATTTAATGTACATTTTAATCTATTGCTGTGTTGTTTGCAAAGAACTTTTCCAGATTTTTTTACTTGAATTTTCGCTAGTTTGGCGTGTTTTATTTTATTATTTTTGTTTGTTTGCTTTATTGCTTGTTTTTTGTTTCTGTTTGTTTGTTTGGGTTTTTTGCTCGAATTCTCTTATCATAATCTTTCGACAGTAACCCACCAACCAACACCTCGTTGCCATTTGTTAAAAATCAAACAACAAACAAACAATTAAACAAAGACAAATATAAGATAAATTTTTACGACGTTGGTCTGTCTGCATGTCCGTCCGTATGTCTCGGTGGAAATCAATCATTACCTGATAGACTAATCAGTCATTATTTATTTGTTTTTTCTTCTTTTTTTAATTCAGTTGAAATCGTTATCAAGTTTATGCATAGTCTCAGTTCATGAAATCCTTTTTAAAAACAGATTATATTATGGTAAAGATACTCTATGGCTTGTTTTTTTTTTTTAAATTTATTTGTATTGGACCAAACTTTCATGGAAAAAAATCACATTAAGTAATATTTTTATATTTCTAAATCTGCAAAATGTAGGAAATACAAACTTTCTACCATACATGTATTTGAAACTTCATTTTTAAACTGATTTATTGATTTACATAGTATTTTATTCAAAATTATTTGTCATATTTGTAATTTGATATCTTTTTCTTGCTTATTTATTTAAATTACACTATTATTGATTCATATTTTAAAGTAAATTAAACGCAAGAAATCATTGTTTTAATATTCAAAGTATCTTCTTGATTTTGAATTTCTCAATATCATATTTGGAACTTATCATTGTAGAATGATTAATTATTAATTAATTTTTATACTATACTTGAGGCATCTTTTTTGTGTAAAGAATGGATTATTTCATGTTATCACCTAATTATTTTTATTAAGTTTTTTTATTTATTTATTTATTTATTTATTTATTTATTTATTTATTTATTTATTTATTCTTATGGCTCTTACGAAGTGGCCGCCCGCAACAAGAGCTGGAAATGTTGTTTGTCTGTTTGTTTGGTTGTTTTTCCGTAAACAACGGCTAATAACCTCAATTTTTATAAAAATGTTTCCTTTTATAAATTGTTGGAAAGTCGATATCAGTTTGCGCGAAGAGATCTTACATAAACTGGAAGTTAAATACGTGAATTCCATATGATACAACAGATACCGATCCAGTATGACGGCGCTCGGTGGTTGGAATTCACCCGGGAAACTTTGTGAGCCTATAAAATCAAAACTACTCAATATATTTGGATTAAACTTGGATATGTATTAGAAATTATCATAATCTATCTCCGGGTGCTCTTTCCAAACCCCTAACCCTCGTATTTTCCTTCCGGACTTTTCCGGACTTCATTTAGTAGCCCCGCTCTTCTTCATCATGATCTTCTTCATCTTCTATTTCTTCCTCCTCCACTGTGACATCCACCACCTCAGTCTCTGTTTCTACAATCTGATCGATAATTATATTATGCATTATAGCACAATAAAAAGTTTTTAAAGTTGTTAAGATATATTCATGTCAGTTTTTATAAGTAATTTTTGAGTCGGCTTCGGTGAGGCCGCACTCATTGCAATCACTTTCTTTTCAGGGGTTATAACTTTCACTACCGATATAGAACTTACTACGCCGCTGAAAAATAAAGTGCCGAAAAATTACTGATGTTATCTTAAAAATTCTTAATCAGCACAATGTACCTTTAGCTCAATTAATTTAAGCTAAACATAAACTAGTTTCAATACTCGAAAAAGGAGTTGCAATAATGTTTTCAAATTTCGCGTAATAATATGTAGTTGTAACTACTTTACGATGTGTTTATCACCAATACCGTCGGATGTACTCGATTGTGTAATTCTCCGGACAAAGCATTTGTCTTGATCTTGTATGGCTTGTTTTTATCGAGATATTTCAATTAAAGTTTTCCCCAACATGTTCTGGAACTTTAGTTCTTTTTCACATATATGACAAATTTAAAGATCGATCTTCCCGCATTTCCTCTGATAATGAAAATGCAATATAAATATTTAGGTAAATGTATGTTTCTAAATATAAATGATGTTAAAACATTATGAGAATCGTGAATAAGATGGTTATTTAATGTCCCACTTGAGGGAATGTCGTTCCTTGGCTCAGCTTCGACTCGTGACAACAATGCAATAAAACTTGTTGCCATGAAGTTGTCGATTGCACGTTCATTTCGGATACAAGCAATTGCAAAATCTTTGCCGTAAGATAGTATGAAGAGAGGAGATTTTATTAGCATTTTGTACATAGGTATAATGACGATGTAGTTGCAACAAAGACCTAATTTTTGGCAATGTGGGAATAATTTTATATTTTCAAATTCATCCCTTCAAACTAAGGGATGGCCATATAATGCCACTTTAGGTGTTGCTATTGTTGACTATACAGTGTGCTTCATAAATCACCTTCCATCAGTACTCTTAGTACTTTGATTGCCTCAGTAAATGAAAGGGTACGTACTTATTTGGTCATGTATATTCGACATACAAACAGAATCCGGATCATTTTCTTTTGTAGGTTGAAAAGAAGATTTTGTGAGCTTTTGATCAGCTTGAATGTAAACTGACTGCAATTGTTTTGATTTTGTTTCTTGCATTTCTAAATCACTGAGTTAAGAGCCAAGAGTAGCAATTTCCTCCTTTAGTCCCTTCAAGGTTATAACTGAAAACAAGGCAATCCCCTTTTAAACAAAACTGCTAGTGTGGCAGTCCTCACTTATCAAGTTATTAATCATGGTAATATTCTGTAAGAAGTTGAGACACATTGCTTATAAGTTTAGGGATGGACACCATCATTATATAAAGCAAAGTTACTCTTCTTGTTTTTCCTTTTGATTACCTACCGTAATAGGGGAAAGTGAAGGATCATTTCTCTGACATATTGTATTGCTTATAGATTTGTTCAATGAGAATGTTATTTTGTTCCTTGAACATTTGAAATATGATGGGTCTTTGTGTCATTTAGGAGCATTCCATTTTGTAACTGAATACACTGGTACTATTTACAATAAAAAGTTGTCGTCTGACATTGAATATAATTCAGAAAAGGCCATTAATTCTTTAAATTTATCTTTATAATATTCTACAGATTGGTTATCAAGTTGCAAAAAGATATATTTTCCATTTTCATGCCTCAGATCGATAGATTAGGACATATTGTTTTTGTCCAGTCTGTCTGTCCATTTGTTTGTCTGTCTGTTGTCAACTTTAACCTTAGCTGTAAGTTTTTAACTGTGTGGGAGAGAGACTTCATACTTAGCATGCATTCTCATACAATAATGCCCTTTCAAATTGTACCAAGGTTATGGACTTTGTGACCATGACCATGACTTTTGATCTGCATTTTAGAAGCTTTAACATTATTTATAATTTTTGAATTATATTAAGGGCTTTCATATTTCACATAATATGCAGAATTTGCCTTAATTGGATTTTGTTGCTGGCTTCTCACACCTTAATTAGCTGTATGGGTACGAGCTTTTCACAAACTTTTGTTAGTTGTTAAATCATCAAGCATGAACATGCAGTGGCGTAGCTATTTTTGCGTTGGAGGGCTTCGCCCCTTTAAACTCCCGTTGGGGGCCTAGACACTTTGCCATTGATGTCCCATCTTCGGCACTCCTTGTGCTTACACTTCAAATATGCTATAGCTACGCCCCTGACATTTACATGTTTTTCGGTTTGGAATTTAAATCTGAACATAGCCAATTGATTAATTCATCGATCATCCATTACATTCACTAGATATATGACAATTTAGTATTACACATTCAGCTTTAAATAAAACTATGAAATATTAAATGATAAATCTTCATAGAATTACAAATGCCATGATTGCATGATTTAGTAGTATATATTGAAAACTATAATCAGTAATTCTAATATTAATGTACATATAGACAGAGATGCACAACACCAACCCTAAGTAAGATATTGACAGAGTGGCACTTGTGTCCCAGGTTCACCTATCGCCCATGCTACGTGACTGAAAATGGGAAAACTTTTCACATTTTCAGTCTTCTTCAGAACCAATGGAAGGATTTTGATGAAACTTTGTAGGCATGAAATATTCATGGTCCTCTACTAGCGTTGTTCTTTTTTATCCAGACCCATCAACAGGTGCTTCCACTACAGAGAAAAGTAGGTCACAGAGGGTACCATTCTTTAACAAATCTCTTCAGACCAGCTGCTTACATAAACAAATTGAATGTATTGGAATGATCTAGAGGGATTTTTGAAAAAGTGTTGTTTTTGGTGCTATTCCTAAATAAAAATTTTGATGTTTTTGGGCAGATTGCAAAGCAATTCTAGTCTTTAGACTGGTGATGTCTGTCTGTTTATACGTCTGTCGGTCCGTTAACATTCTGGTTAAAACTTCTGGTTAGAGCAAAATTTCGGCAACTAAGGGGAGTATAAACATAATTCTTCACATGAAAGTTTCTTATGGCCAGAGCTGTCAAATTATGCAATGACTTTTGACCTAGTGACCTTATTAAATAGGTTCTTTATAATGAGTGCTTTCAAATGCAACCATGACTTTTGACATTGTGACCTTTAACTTTGACTTTGATCTACTTTCAAGAATTTTTAATGATGGCTCAATAGAATCAATAGGGATAGGGCATTGGTACTTAATACATAGGTTCTTTATGAGACATGCTTTCAATTGTTACCATATCTTTTGACCTTGTGACCTTGACCTGGTTTCAAATTTGTTTTTGCATACCATCTTCAGCAGTTTCTTTGAACATCTTGGACTCAGTGATTTCAATGCAGAAAAATGTAATTTTTATCTTTAGTTGACACTGTTCCTTTAACTTGGTTTTTTATGCTCCCTGAAAACTTTTGGGGTAGCATATAGTTGCTGTCTGTCTGTCCATCCGTCTGAGCTCATAATTCCTATACCTTTCATCAGAATTTGATCATACTTCAACAAAATATTATTTAGGTTAAGGACTTTGGCAGAAACGTCACTCAGGGTCATTTCTGAAAGATCAAGGTCACTTATTAACTATAATACCATGCAGAACATATCTTTCCTACACTTTTGATCAGAATTTGATTACATTTCACCAAAATATTACTTAGGTTAAGGGCTTTTGGACAAACTTCTTTCAAGGCCAGTTCTGAAAGGTCAAGGTCGCTTATTAACTATGACTTTATGTAACATGAAGTACATATATCTCCTATTCCTTTCATCAGAATATGATTATACTTCACCAAAATTTTCTTCAGGTTAAAGACTTTTGGACAAATGTCACTCAAGGTCATTTTTGAAAGGTCAAGGTCACTTATTAACTATGACTTAAAATACCATGAAGTAAGTATATATCTCTTACACCTTTCATCATCATTTGATCATACTACACCAATATGTTCTTTATGTTAAGGGCTTTTGGACAAATGTCTTTCAGGGTCAAGGTCACTTATTAACTATGACTTAAAATATTATGAAATACTTATATCTCCTCCATATTTCATCAGATTGTGATCATACTTCACCAAAATATTATCTAGGTTTAGTGCTTTTGGACAAAGTTCACTCAAGGTCATTTCTAAAAGGTCAAGGTCACTTATTAACTATAATACTATGAAGTACATATATCTCCTACACCTTTCATCAGAATTCATAAGTATTAAAAAAAGATATGAAATTCATCAATTTTTCATGTTTCAAAAATACACAAAATTTCTTTTTTCATACTCCTCCCCCCAAGTGTTATTTTGAATCCCATATTATGCTCCTCTGTGATATATATATATCTTTTTTATCAATGATATATATATATCTTTGAATTAAAAATGAATTTTATAAATGATACATATATATATGTATTAGAAATGAATTTTGTTTCAAGATATAGTCTACCTTTTTCTTTTAGTATAAACTTTCTTATAAATGACTTGATGATTAGGAATGTTAAAGTCAATATAGGCTGGTATGTATTGAAAATCTGTTTGTTTTCAAAATTAAGATGGTGAAATTCAATTTCTTCTTCATCAATCAACTATTTGAATTTTAAAGAGCTTGTATACAAAAATCATTTACTTCTGATGTTTAGTTAAAATTCAGGTCATTTTTCATTTGGTGTTTCTATGAACCTTAGTTTAGATGTTTTAAGATGACAAAAAAGTGAAAGGGTGGGAGAGGATACATTATTCAAACTTTCCGACTTCTGTTGCAGAACCAATGGAAGGGTATTGATGAAACTTGATAGGAATGAATTACTCATGGTCTCTTGCAAGTGTTGACGTTTTTTCTATTAATTATAAGGGTAATGAATTTTAATTTGGCCTGCATTAACAATTGCTATATGTTGATGATTATTTAAAATTTTGCACTCAGTTATCAGTACAAAATGTAGTTACAACACAATATTATATCTTCATATTTTTCAGGCTGTCAGTTGAACAAGCCAGTTGTTAGCAATATAGACCCACTTTGGCCTCTTGATTAACATGTATGATATTGATTTCTTTTCCAGATACAATCAAAAACTCATCCTTATTTCCTGTACCAAATGTAGATGAAAAAGACGGATTTTTTATTGTTCAGTGTCAAACAGATTGCTTGAAGCCAGAACCAACTGCATGGTTGAATTACATAGTATGTATGATTTGGGTTTTTTTTTCTTCCTAGGACTTTTTCTCACTATTTTGGGAACATGGTCCATGGTTACCGTAGTGAATATGGAATTTGTGTTTAAACTATTCCTTTCAAAGTAAGTAAGGAATAAAGAGACTTCCTCATTTCCACATATAATATGTCATTTTGTTGATGTCTTCAATACCGAAGTGAAATAAAGTACATATTTTTTTGTTTGCGTTTACATGTGGAAATGTTTATTATTGAGTCTTGTCGTTAAACAGAACTACTTCCAAATTAGGATGGTATCTGATGTAAATCAGTTATGATGTCATCAAATTCCTAAGAAAACGTCATTTATGGACTATCATTTCCCTGAATTTTAGATCGGTTTCCATAGAATTTGATGACGTCATAATGGTTTTACGTCAGATACTGTCTCAAATAATGAAATGACCGGATACAACCTGCAACGAAGTTTATGTAGATGGGGATATATTGGAATTATCTTGTGTATCCATCTGTCCAGCATCTGTACACATATCCTTGTTCAGAGTTTTTCTCCTTCACTTTTAGCTCACCTGAGCTGAAGGTGAGCTATTGTGATCAATCGTAGTCCATCCGTCGTTAACTTTTCACATTTTCGACTTCCTCTTCAGAACAGTTTAACAGAATTTGATGAAACTTGGTTTGCATGAAGTACTCATAGTCGCCTACAAGTGTAGTTGTTATTCATCCAGATCTCTCAACAGGTGGCACCACCACAGGCAAAAGTAGGTCACAGAGGGTACCCTCCTTTAACAAACTTCTTCTTCAGGCCGGGGGCATACAGAGACAAACCGAATGCAGAGAAATGATCTAGAAGGATGTGTAAAGAAGTGATGTTATTTTTGGTTGTGTTCCGAAATCAAACTTATGAAATTTTTTCGACATTTTTTTGGACTTAATAATTTCAATGCAGAAAAGTGTCATGTTTTTCAGTTAAGTGATAATGATGATTTCTTATGGACTATTTTAATCATAATTATGGTAAGGAATATTATTGTGAAAGAAATTTGTCAATATTTCAATTTTTTTTTATTTTTTATGAATTTTTTTAGGCTTCCAAAAAAAAAGGGGGGGGGGGGCATTTTTCACATTTTCAACTTTTTCTGCAAAACTGTTCGAAAGATTTTAATAAATATTTTGTAGAAATAAATAAATTATGATCCTCTTTAAATTCTGTTGTTTTCATTCAGACCTCTTCACGGGTGGCACCATCGCTGTCAAAAGTAGGTCACAAAAGAGTACCCTCCTTTGATAATCTTCTTCTTCATACTGGCTGTATACAGAGACAAACAGAATGCATAGAAATGATCTAAAGGGATGAGTAAAGAAGTTTCGTCATTTTGGTTCCCTTCCAAAATCAAATTTTAGAAATTTTTTTTGACATTTTATTGGACTTCAATGCAGAAAAGTGTCATATTTCCTATTTAATTGATAATGATGATTTCTTATAGTATATTTTGATCATAATTATAGTAAGGAATGTTATTTTGAAAGAATTTTGTCAATATCTCAATTTTTGGATTTTCTATGAATATTTTAAGACTTCCAAATGAGGGTATTAACCCACATAAGAGATTTTAATGAAACATGGTATACATGAAGTACTATAGGTCCTCTATCAATTTTGTACATTTCATCCAAATTGGTCAACAGATGGTGTCACCATGTCTAGAAAATAGATTTCACAATGGTACATATCCCACTTGGTAATGAAAATGTGGAGAGCAGCAGTTCAAATCCAGCTGTGGTCAATTTTTTTTTTCATTTCTTTACACATCTAAATAAGTTTTTAGATGTTTCTCAACACTTAACATATGAAACTAGGCCATTTTAAGTTGGATCTGGACAATTGAAACAATTGTTGTTCATGACCCAGACTTGAAATCAGTCAACAAAAGGCCCCACCTAAAGAAAATGACTAATTTGTTGCCCTGAATCACATCTTGCAGAGACAAAGCAAATGCTTAATATGCTTAAGACGATACAAAGCTATTTTCCAGAGTAAATACTGCCATGGATAAGAAAAACTTACAGAATGACTTGGACAACTTAGTGTAGGGCAGCGCCTCGAGTTGTGTTGGTTCAAGAAGGTGCGTTGTGTTTGTGTGACAAGACAAAGTCGATGAGCGTTTTCTTATCTTTAATGAAATCTTCAAAGCATCAAGGTAACAATGGCGTCATGTTCTGACGAAGGGGGAGACCCAGTAGGTACGGTGATCTATGAAGTTAAAGCAGAGTGTAAGTTGGGCTCTTGGTCTTTGTCTGGGTCTGCCCTGGGTCTGGGTCTGATTTCAGTATGTACCGAAACATACTTATACAATCACATACTAATTGAAACCTGTTTCCTTTCCTATATGAAAACGGTGACATTTCGAAGCATTAAAGCACAGTTGCCAATCCAGTGACCACTTGACTGATGTAAGGTAGCGGCGCACCGCGCTACCTAAGAATCAACCACCTTTGGATCCACCGATGAATACAAAGAACTGTCTATGGACCACGCCGCCCCTTATGGTGAATGTGCTTAAGGAATTTTGTGTACTAGTGACTAATTAATTAAACTATGCAATTTAATTGTAAAATATACACCCATACAAGTCATATGTTTTAATGCATAATTGTCATGTTTATCGCACTTAATCTGTCATAGAATGATGGCTTCGTGGGTTACACAATACTTGTAGTGATATTCTTAATGGACAGACTGTGTTAGGATGGTCATCTATCCTGACCATCGTATTATCGACAGACCTTAAATTTCAAAACCACATCGCAAGGTCAGTAAAGAAATAGAAAGTTGGGACTGATACAAAGATCTTTCCGCTGTCTGGAAAAGGAAATTTTCAACAACTTAATATATAAAAGTATTGTAAGACCTAATTTAAAGTTTGGATGCTGTGTTTGGAGTGTTATGTACAAGAAAGAAGCTATAACACTGGAAAACGTCCAAAGGAGAGGTACAAAACTGGTTCCATCAATAAGACACTTGTCATACAGTGAAAGACTACAAGCTCTTGGAATTCCAACCCTACAGTACAGATGCTTGCGTGCAGATATGATAGAGGTTTTCAAGATCTTCAGTGGCATTGATATCATTGACAGAGACGTCTTATTTCCTGCCACTATTTCATATATTACCAGAGGGCATTCAAGAAAGATTCATAACATATCAGGAAATATTCGTTTTCCCAGAGAGTGGTGTCTGCTTGTAACTCGCTGCCAAAAGATGTCATAACAGCAAAGACTCTAACTACCTATAAAAACAAACTGAACAATCATTGGAAAAATTTACATATAAAATTTGTGTCAGATTGTTATGAACCAGAACCCCTTAGAAGAAGAAAAAAGAGGAGTTACTGGCTCAGTTATGTGGCAGAAGTCACCAAGAGACCAAGAAACGGATTAAGAGGCCACAAGGCTTAAATTGATCTCCACACCAAGGTAACCAAGGTAATATCAAAATCACTTGAATGGATGTGCAAAAAATTGTTGTTGCTTTTTATTCTGGTCTGAAATAAAATTTGACATATTTTCAACATTTGTGTTGACTTAGTCCAGTAATGGAAAAGTAAATAACTTCTTCCTTCCTGCATGACTGATAGTTTAGGTACTCAGGTGAGCGATATAGGCCCACTTGGGCCTCTTGTTTAGAGATTCCATTGAAATTATAGATTTAGCTTCTTAAACACTTAAAGATGTTCAACTCCGACATTCGTCTGTTTAGAAGCATTTTTATGCCCCCAGATTGATAGATCGTGGGAATATTGTTTTTGTCCAGTCTGTCTGTCTGTTTGTTTGTTTGTCTGTAGTCAACTTTAACCTTGGCCATAACTTTTGAATCTTGACGGATACAACTTCATATTTGACATGCATATTCAACTAATGAAGCCCTTTCAAATGACCCCAAGCTTAATGCCTTTTTGACCTTGCCACTGGGACATAAGTGTTTCACAACTACTTTGGTCAACATTTTGTGTGTGTGTGTGTGTGTGTGTGTGTGTGTGTGTGTGTGTGTGTGTGGTTTTGCCATTTTCGGCACTTTGTTCTCTAGATACAACCTTGTCTGAATTTTTTTTTCATTTACGTTCCCATAGATTCCATTTTACTTATAGATTTGGTTTTATCATCACACAAAAAATGTACATTTTTCATCTCTTTGGAGCCATTTTTACGAGTTGGATTTTTCAATCCAACTCGTTTAGTTGCCAAAAACTGGAAATTGAAAATAAGACACAGCACTACTCTATATTTCAACCATTTATTCTGAACATCTACTTGCGCGCATTCCAAAGTACCCGCATGTTAACCATAATTATAGAAAAACATCTTGAAATAACATGTTCCTTTAGAGTTATATGAATTGAATTACATATTCTGTAATGTGTAATATGGTATTCACCAGTACTTTAGCGAGCTATAGATTTAATTTCTCGTGACCACGTGATCTTACATATCACTTCGCGTGTTGTTTACATCGAAAGAAAAGGATGTGCTAAAGATTGAGAAGAGAAAGTTTACAACAAGGGACAAGAAGGTATGCTCTACATAGTTAATTTTCTGGCTTGCATGCTATCAGCTATTTAAAGAATATAAATAAATCATCTCACAAATGATATATAACGTGATAACATGGCACGAATGTATGTTCACAGACGTCTACAGTACAGTAGTCAGGACGGGTGGCCGGTCGGGACTGTATTGTAGAGTAGATAGATACTTACGATACATTTTTTGTTGCATATGATAATATCTGATTAATAGATTAGTTATTTGATTTGTCTCTATCCTAGCTGTCTAACGATGTTTTTAGTTAGTCTGTTGTTATAAATTTATCAAACCCGACACACTTCAGAAAGTAGGTCAAACATAGCGTGGGTGAAACGAAACACCGAAACGGCACTTAAACACAGAAACGGCAGGGTAAACACAGATACGGCACTTGTATATTCATTATAATAACAAATTTGCCCATTTCTATAATATATAAGCTAAACAAAAGTGTCCGCGAAATTCATCGGACCGTTGGACCGAACGGACAAACGTGCGATCGGTCCGATTTGCGCGTTTTCTAGCCGGACCGGTTTGTCCGATGTTGCTTCCAACACTATGTATACCGCGGAAAGACGGAGTCTTGTAAGCACTTATACTATTTAATAACGACCTTTATATTTTGAGCGTTCCTGAGTGTAAATGAATGTCTTTTCTAGCGAAATTAAAATATGTGGAGGGGGCAATCCCCGGAAAACGACTAAACAAAAGAAAATTGACATCGACGGACGCCGACAAAAAGGCGATGTTAATTACCCCATTGAAAATTCTTCAATTTTCTTTTTTGGTCAGACAGGAATGATTTCGGTCCTATGAAATATGTCTTCCAATAGGACCGAATGTCCTGTGGAGTTCAACAAAGTTTCGCGGACACTGAAACAACATTGGAAATGCTGATTTTTTTTGTGAATTTTGATTTAGAAATAAAAAGTTTTATATTCCGAATTTCCTCAGATTGAGATACAATAAACTGCTTAAAGTCATTCAGACAACTCTGGATTACAGCAAGTTCAAGATTTGGGCATATTTATCATTGTATCAGAATTAGTTTTGTATCATTTGATCACAGTCATCTGCCTATTTACCGCAAGGATGCATACATCAGTCTTCCAATCTATAACTTGAATCAAAGGAAAACATTAATTTTCCCCCCAAAAAATTTTGTACTTTCTAGTCCTACCCAAATAAATGCTACAAATTGTGATGATAAGAATAATGAATATATATTGGCTATAAACCTTTTCATGAGATAAAGACGGCCATTTTCACAACCATGTTTAAACTGCGAATAAGGAGTAGATAAAGCCTAAGGTGTAACATTGTTTTAAAAATGGTCATAATGCCGCTGCAAAATGTCATAGGTATTGAACGATACAGGAGTGCAATGTTATGCATGTCGATTGATACAGGAGTTGCCATATTATACATGACCATAAATGCAAGAGTTGCAGTATGCAGCTGGAAACAAGAGAAAGTTTTTATCAAGAGAAAACCTGGAGAATGTAGTATAAATGGTTACAATGCTATTTCTCAATGTCTTAAAAATTACTGTAAAGGTAAAACAAATGATATTTGATAATGAAAGATCGTTGTAAAGGTAAAAGATATGATATGAGATACAGAAAGATTCTTGTAAAGGTAGGACATGATATTTGATAGAGACAATATTTCTTTTCTAGGAAGAATTGGTACGTACTGTCTGTGTAAGAGGGAACAAAGTTAAAGTGAAAACTATCACCATCAAAGATTGAACAGATACAATCAAAGTTTCCTTATGGAGAGACCTAACCAATACATCACTGTTACAGATGCTGTAGTCAATAGCTACAAAGAGGAAATCAGTCTCTCAACCACCTCTAAATCTGTCATTAAGGTAAATTCATGTGATGATGATTCAATGATAGAATGATTGCAACCACCTGTAAAATGATACATGAATCAGTACAGTTTGGACCAAAACACATCTGTTTTAGTCAAATAGACTACTAGTACTAAATACATAAACTATAAGGTGAAACCCGCAGTGTCTGCGAAATTCGTCGAACCGAACGGACAAAAGTGCGATCGGTCCGATTTGCGCGTTTTCTAGCCAGACCGGTTTGTCCGATGTTGCTTCCAACACTATGTATACCACGGAAAGACAGAGTCTTGTAAGCACTTATACTATTTAATAACGACCTTTATATTTTGAGCGTTCCTGAGTGTACATGAGTGTCTTAAAATATGTGGAGGGGGCAATCCCCGGAAAAACACTAAACAAAAGAAAATTGACATCGACGGACGCCGACAAAAAGGCAGTGTTAAATACCCCATTGAAAATTCTTCAGTTTTCTTTTTTGGTCAGACAGAAATGATTTCGGCCGTATGAAATATGTCTTCCAATAGGACCGAATGTTTCGCGGACACTGAACCCGTAGCTGATGGTAGATAGGTAGGAGAAACAAGTTATATACATGTACAAGTATTTCATGGATAGAATGTTCTTACAGTTATGTGACTGATATTGAACTTCAAGTGATAAATAGGGGCAGTCTTGGTATGGTGTAGTGGTGAAACACTTGTATTGACCCGGGTTCGATTCTGAGATTGCGCCAATATGTTTTAATTTAAGAGGTCGGTAACCTCCTTCTTCCATGTCATTATATAACTGAAATATTGTTGAAAGCGCCGTAAAACTCCATTCGAACAACCAACTACATATGTAAGTGATAAATATTTTGTTTGAATATGCGGTTTTCTTTAAAACTACATGTACAGGAGTATTTGTGATCTTATTCCTTTAGGAGGGTGAAGCACCAGATGAAATAGTGAAAGGAAATATCATAGCTTTTGAACTTGGAGAAGTAGATACTTCAGTGGTTATTGAAGCTGATGGCCAGTTTTCAACATATGAAATTTCCAGAGACCTTCTAGCCTCAGTGTTAGTATGCCAAGTGGAAGAAATGGAGATCGTTCTGAAAGAAAAGAAGATTCCACTTGGAATCAATTTCACCTCCAGGAACAATTTTGTTGAAAAAGTAGAGTTGTTATGACATAACACTGTTTTATTTTGAAATCATATTTAGGTTGTTTTACACATTTTATGCATCATCTTTCATAGTAATTTCTGTGTCCATGTGTCTTGTCTTTTGATGCAATTCTGTGTCTTTGTGACATCTTTTTAACATAGAAATATACTTCCTGTCCTATGTGATAGCTTGTTGATTCTAGAAACCATAAGCAATATACAAATGCTCCTCATATTAGTAATGCCATCCTTAAAAATCTTTTAACAATACAAAATTAAATATATCTATAGACAGTAATAGAATTATGATCCTTACATTGTTGTCCTTTGACAGCCAACACCATTTCAAGTCATTACATGTAATGGTCAACTTTCTTTCACTTCTCATATTTGTTTTGTAATACATATCAGTGATGATATAATTCATGCTACTTTTTATTGAATCAACCTAGCAATATATTGTAACAGCGTTCAGTCAGCACTCTCCTGGGCAAATTTTTCACATTTTTAAAATTCTCTGAGACTGGCTCATGCCATGTGGTGCGATTCAGGTTTTTACTCCATGTATAGCTCCATGGTGACTTCTGCCAGTAACTCCTCTTTTTTCTTTTTCTTTTTTTTTTTTTTTTTACAAATCCAAGGGAACATGATGGTATGTGACTTTTACTGATGGAAGTTTTTGTTGTTTTTCAGTTCATTGATAAAATAATGGTGCTTTTAACATGTTTAAATTTTGTCTTGTTGCTTCATGTTTTTCATTCAGTGCACCTTGTTCTTTTTGTTTATATTCAAAGATTTGTTTATGATATTAGAAATAGTTTAGAGTATTTGTCTTTGATATTGTTTTTATTATGTCTGTCATAATTACATATCAAGTCTCTCACAGAAAACTTTAAAATAATGTTTGTTGCTGAAATGTGATTGGCTCGCTTGAAATCCAAAGACATAAGTATTTTTAAAAACGTTATTTTCAGTGAGTACTTTTACAATCATTTTGTTGTTGATTATCTTCATTGATAAGAAACATCAAAAATTATTCAAGAAAATCTGACTTTACCACAATATGTATGTTATACATCTACTGTACAGCTTGATCAGGGCACATACTCTGAGAAGGAAAATTTAGTATTGCCACATGACAAATATTCCATTGCATTTATAATGCTAATATACTTTAGCCAAAAACCAAACTAAAGCTGGGTACAATCTGTGATGCATTTTGGCATAAAAAAAAAAAAACTCTAGTATTATTAAGGTGGTATTATACAGCTCAACACTTCATCTACTTCATTTTGATAGCAAACATGTTTATACTTAATGATGTTATTGTTATAGTGATATTACCTTTCTGTCCCATTTATAAATGTATATATGTAGTACTAGTAGTGTCAGGTCATCAATGTAGCTAAAGTGCTTTATTTTTGACTGGATATCCTTGAGGATGTGTTTTTAAGGGAAAGATTCAATTAAAGAAAGTACTTTATAGTTCTAGAAATGTGTAAGATCAATGACATAGTGAAAATTTCAGCATAGGGGTTTATTTAACAAGAATGTGATGTTGAAGTCAGGCGAGTCATTTAATCATTATTGGTATGTCCTTTATTGTGATAGAAATCATGATGAATTAAAATACTGCTTATGTTTATAAATCATTATGACTTTGCTCATTGTACCAGGTATTAATGTATATATATGCCATTATAGAAATATGAGATCTTTACAAATTTGCTCTGCCCACACTTCAGGATCATTCATGTATTGTTTTGGGTACATTTGAACATTTTCATTGGATATACCCCTTGAACTTTGAAAAATTCCAATAATTCATAGATTCTGTTCATTATCTCCAATAATTAATTGTTTCCATCATTATCAGTGTCTCTGCAAAATTGGTACATATTGAATTTAAATATGGAGTAGAAATTTATGAAGTGAATTTCTATGTCAAGGTTTAATTTTGCTACCATTAACAATTGTTCATGGAGTTATGCCCCTTGAACTTAAAAAAAAAGTCCAGTTATAAAGTATTTCCATACTGCCCATGATAAAGGATTATACACTCTTTAATAATATAATTAATGAGGGGCATAAATGTCTCACAAACATCTGGAGTTTTTTTTTCGAAAGAAAGTCCACCTCATATCAAGGTAACACAATCTAATGTGGATTTTGATAATAAAACATTTATATATTAAAGTAAGTCTGTCGTCAATAATTGATAACAGTTTTGAATTTGTGATTGTATATTTTTATATCGTTTACATTTTTTACCAATATGCTATAGTATTTTATAAGCAAGAGTATCGATGTCTTTCCAACAGAATCTGTAACATTTGATAATCATATATTTCCATATTGAGATTTTATGATTGTTACATTAACTGCTCTGTTCTTACGATTGTAATAAAATTAAACAATATAGATTACAATTAAAATGACTTTGTTTCATTTCCTACATTATATATAGTAACTGACAACTTCTGTTGTACAATAAATTGATGAGTACATATACTTGGTTATTGGTACAGCTTATGAATATTTATAGTATATTAACTGTGATGAAATTCTAATTGTGTCTATTCGGGAGACTCAAGACTAGGTGACTGTTATATTAAAGGCTTTCATAAGTTTCTGCATACTTATTTTGGGGATGTGGCTCAGTGGTAGAGCGCTGGTCTTCTGACCTGGAGGTCGCCGGTTCGAGTCTCACCATGGTCATGCCATGTCTGTCCTTCAGATGAGACAGTAAAATCCTATGTCCCTTGTCGTGGTAGACGTGGCATGTTAAAGAACCCTCATTGCTTCGGGTGGGTCCGATGCAGAAGTGAAAATTTCTGTAATCTGCATCAGGCAGATGCCGTCGCCATAAACGAGCAATATGCGTGGTGTGATAAAACAATGAAAAACAAATAAACATTTTGGGGGTATATAATATACTTTTTGGTCAGTTAATAAAGTATACCCTTTATAATATTGGAACAGTTAGGGATTAAACTTAAGTAATTTTAATGAGCATTCTTTGTGACAAGATCTTTTGATAGGAAAATTTAACCATAGAGTGTGACCTACTTCTTGACCTTCACTATAATGTTTGAACCGTTACCAATCAGGCTCACATTTTTAGCTCACCTGAACTAAATGTCACTTCGACATCCTTCATTTGTCTGTGTTAGTATTTTCCAACTATCTTCCGAAGTACTTGATCACATTTGATTCAAACCTGAGCAGAATAATTCCAAAAGTATGTAATTTTAAAAAAAATTGCCAACCATAACCATGACCAGCACAACTGAAAATAGAATTGAGTTGCCATGATGGAGTGTTTGACCCATTCTTTGCTTCATATAATTTCTTAAAATGAAATTAAACAAATCCAACTCGTGACAGTACTTTCAGTACTTTGATTCAACAATGTTTTTGCCATTTTGGGGACATTTATTTCATTTTGAGATTTTGTGCTTTCCATACACATGAAATTGTTTTCAGTTTCATTTTTTTTTTCATTGATCATATGTACTTGTTGAACAGTAAGGGTCAGGGTTTTAAGATACAGTATCAATGTACATTATGACCTTGACCTAGACTCACGGTTAGTGAACAGACTTGTTATTCTTCAACTTTGCTGCCGCGGGAGGTGTTTGTCGCAATAGGACAAATCTAGTTTGAAACTGTCATGAAAAATATTTTTTTCTAGATTTCTGATGATTTTTGTTACAAAACAATTACATTAAACAAATGTTGCACACATTTTTACGAAATGGTATGAAATACCAATCTCATTATGTCAGCGCTTTGAGAAATTGCAGAGCACTGCTATATGATACAATTATTCTGACCATCTCCTTAGAACCCATATTCCTTTATATACATAGACAGCTGTCTTGAAATAACATATTCTTGGAGATTAATTATTATTTGAACTATGTAGTAAGGTAATCATTTCAACGTTGACAGGATAAGATTCTATTTGCATGTGATTTCAAATATCACTACGCGCTTTGTTTATATCAACGTCGAAGATAGGGAGATAGAAAACGCGGCATGTGAGTTATTATTTTATCCCACTATGGACAGAAATATCTATTAAAATAGCTGGGAAAGATTTCATTTTCTCCCACTATGGACAGAAATATCTATAAAGATAGCAGGGAAAGATTTCCTTATCTTTATGGGGTGGGGTAAGATAACAAATTCACGTGAGCATTTTCGAAACCGGATAACGAACTATTTCTTTTGTTTTCGTCCTTCGATCCTTTCTATCAGCAACCCCGCAAACACTGCTACTCCTTTGCGTTCTTCTCTATCAAAAACACCAGCACATGTCGAAAAAATTACAGAACCTACCTCACCTGCCATCTATCCTCAATTTCCGAGCAGAATTTCTCCTGAAACGCACATTCAAATAATTCAATTCACTCTATTTTTCACGGAGTGTCACTCCATGGAGGCACTTACAATAAAGTATGTCATTTTGCTCACATTCAAATCATAACACTAGTAATTGTTAAATGTTGTGTAGTCTTACACTCGTGCACATCTCTACAGACAATAATACAGTACAGTGGGCTGTGACATCATGTGTGCGCGCTTGATGACGTCAAATACGGAGTTGGAAAAGACAGGAAATTTTGAATCAAATATATTGTGTAAAGTTTGATTATCGATTTATCATATTGATTTCATTCATATAATTGTCTAATTGATCAATATATCTTTAAAACTTATTTCGCCTTATGGTTTATTTACAATGGCGGCAAATGGAATGTGAGGCGGTGATGGAGTGAGTAAATCGGCTTCATTCATAATCATTCGATATTTTCATCCGCTACTATAAATTTTACTACGATGATGTAAGCGTTGCAGGATTCGTAAACTAACGTGGGAGAAAAAGAATCAACCACCACCACCCGTGATGGACAGAGATATCCTAACCCTCGTGTCAAAAATCTCAGTCCTCCACAACTCGACAAGCCTCGTTGTGGAGGACCGAGATTTTTGACACTCTGGTCAGGATATCTCTGTCCATCACTGGTGGTGGTGATAGATTCTATTAATCTTTATGGGGTGGGGTAAGATAACAAATTCACGCGAGTATTTTCGAAACCGGAAATAACGGAACTATTTCTTGTGTTTTCGTCTGCTTGTAAACAAAGATGGCCGTGGTAATAGAGTACAAGGTCGGTGACCTAGTTTCATTGACAGAGGGTCACAAAGGGAAAATTATTTATATATATCGGCCTTTAGGAACTTATTCTATGTATAAAGTACAATCTTTGTATGACGGTACTGTACAATATTAACATTTGCAAAGCATCAATGACGCTTGCAATTTTGAAGAAGTTTTGCCTGATGTCGACCCAATATTGTACGATCTATTAGAAAATGAAATGCTTGACGATGAAAATAATGCACAGGAAAACATTAGTGATATATCTATGTCTACTTTGACTTCCAAAACAAGCAGTATATCTACTGAAAGCAGTCGGTTTGTGCCAGTCAACGACGGCGATGTTGAAAATTTCATTTTCGAAAATGAAAACATTAATACACGTAAGAAAACAATTGGGCACATAAAACTGGCCGTTCTTTCTTAAAAATACACAGCGAAGAAAGAGACATATTCCAAATACCATGTGATCAATTAGACAAACATTTGTCAAAATTTATCTTGAGTGTACGACAAAAAAATGGAGACGAGTATCAACCCAGCTATCTCCGTGGCATCATCGGGTCAATTGAAAGATATTTAAAACGCCATCGACATGGCAGAAGTATTATATCAGGAAATGATTTTGGTACTACAAAAGAGGCACTTAAATCGAAACAAAAAGCTCTGAAACGACTTGGGCACGGAAATCGCGCCAATGCTGCTGACCCCTTGTCTGATTCGGACATTGATCATTTATTTACAGAAGGAATAATGGGCCGTGATACACCCTTTTCCCTAATAAGCATGCTATGGTTTCAAAACACCGTTCATTTTGGAAGCATAGGAGCATAGAAGATTGTGTGTAGGAGACTTAACCCTATCCTTTGATTCTGAATTGAAAAAAGAATATGTAGAATACAATGAACGGCAAAGCAAAACAAGAACCGGAGAAAATATAAATAATATAAGAACAAAACCAAGAATGTATGAAACAGGTGATACTAGATGTCCAATCGCTGCTTATAAAAAGTACATATCGAAGAGACCAGAAAACTTCTCGCGCCCAAACGATCCTTTTTACTTGTCAGTAGTCACTCACAAATACGCGCCTCACGAGGATGAACAATGGTTTCTAAGAGCCTCCATGGGTAAACACAAGCTTTCAACACTGATGAAAGTCATGGCGAATTCTGCTAAATTAAATAATACTGATAAACGCATCACGAACACAAGTGCGCGTAAATTTCTTTGCCAGAAATTAATCGAGAATGAAATTCCTGATACTCAAGCCATAAACATCACAGGACATAAAAATGCCCAATCTCTGAATAATTATAGAACATTGAACAATAAACAACAGGACAATATATCATCGATTTTTTCTACCAACAACTCTGCAAAAACCGCTACTCATTTGCAGTCTTCTCTATCAGAAACACCAGCAAATGTCGAAAAAATTACAGAACCTACCTGCCATTTATCCTCAAATTCCGAGCAGAATTTCTTTTGGAATGCACATTCAAACAATCGAATTCACTCTATTTTTCACAGAGCGTCAATCCATGGAGGCACTTTTAATATTAATATGTCATTTTGCTCTCGTTCAAATCATAACACTAGTTAAATGTTGTGTACAGACAATAGTATGTAGTGCAGTGAGCTGTGACGTCATGTGTGAGCGCTTAATGACGTCAAATACGGAGTTAGAAAAGACAGGACATTTAGAATCAAATATATTGTGTAAAGTTTGATTATCGATTTATCATATTGATTTCATTCATATAATTGTCTAATTGTTCAATATATCTTTAAAACTTAATTTGCCTTATGGTGTTATTTACAATGGCGGCAAATGGAATGTGAGGCGGTGATGGAGTGAGTAAATCGGCTTCATTCATAATCACTCGATATTTTCATCCGCTACTACAAAGTTTACTACGATGATGTAAGCGTTGCAGGATTGGTAAACTAACGTGGGAGAAAAAGAATCAACCATCACTGGTGGTGGTGATAGATTCTATTAATCTCCGTCGGTCAAAACAAGACGCGGTATCATTGGTATTAGGTGAAATAGGGCGTGTATCTGAGAGAAGTGAATTATGAATGCCTTTACGCGTCGTTGCATAATGTGCAGCGTATAAAAGACTCTTCATTCGATCGACTGGATTGACAGTTTACATCATTGGGCAATCGCATCACCTGTGTATAAATGAAGAATTTTCATTGAGTATTTTCATTCAGGAACTGGACTGCGAGTAAAGGATAAAATGAAATTCAGACGTGTTGAAGGGTTAATGCAGGCACAGCCGTTTTGAACGTTATTTATTAGATAGTTTTATCTCAGTTCGTTATGTGATGGCATCGGAATAAATTTATGGTACTTCTCCATCAATTTCTGCTATATATTGTAAAGCCCTATGAACGGATCTAGATGGTTATAAGAAAAAAAAAAGATGATTGTAGCTTACTATGGCCACTTACTATTTTCCAATATTCAGTCCTGTAGGATGCAGTTATAAAATGCACTTGCTTCACATTCAATTAGTTTCGGGTTTTTTTTTTTTTTTTTTTTTTTTTTTTTGAAAGGTACAACGAAATCGACGAATTTTCGTGTTTTTAAGTTTCACAATGAATTTGACGTCCTGCATCATGACAATAAAGACAAATAATGTGATAAGATTCGATAACTACATTTTTAATTTATTTAGACCGACGATGCAGTGCCCTGGGCTATCATAACATGAGGTATCATTGAATTTCCTGAGTTCAAGATCTTTCACGACTCATAAGGGCAGCAGTATACATACAAATATACATACTTACTAATACCTATATACGCATGTCTCCGATACGACTGACGAGATGTTACGTTTATAGAACGTTTTTCGCTTGGTTTGCAGTCAAATAAACTCTACCGATGACATTGCAATGCTTCGTTGACGAATTTAATCTCGGCTATGTAATCACGCTGGAATAATATATTTTTTTTTTTATTGCGTATTTTACACAAGATTATCTACTTTCCATGCGTATTGTTGAAAATGTCCAAAATGTGTATTGTATTCGAACGGTTACGGTATATTGTAATAAAAAAGTTGAACATCCGATCGTAGTAATCGCTGCTATAAAAAAAAAACTACTTTTCCAGCGAGATTTTAGTGGTCTAAATACGGACAGCTTATAATAATACAAAATTGGACAAGACCAGTTGCAGAGAACTGATGGCATTTTTGCGAGCTCTAGCTATTTCTGGTCGCAAAACCGATATTTAAGTCGCAACTTGGATGAGTGGAATCTACATCTATAAACCGGCAATAAAATACATTCATAATATACTATAAATCATACAGTCATCATATATACAACTTTAATTCGGTATGAAATAAACGACTCTGTCCATGATTACACGTTAAAGGCTAGAATCGGGGAGGGGTTAGATTAAAAAGGATACAACTCCAGTACTCATCCACCTGATTTCAATCCGGCGTGACCTGGTGGATAAGGTGCTCAGATTGATTGAGAGGTCCCGGGTTCGATTTCCGCCCTGGGCGCACCAGTGTCCTGTCTTTTGGATGAGACAGTAAAAACCGAGGTCCCGTGTCACTGTAGGCGTGGCACATAAAAGATCCCTCACTGCTTCCGGTGGGTCCGTCGCAAAGGTCTAAATTTCCATGCAAAGCATCAGGCAGATGCCGTCACCATATACGTAAAATAATAGTATTCAATCAATCAATCATATCATTATATTTAATCGATATTCAGTAACTTAGACTAAGTAATTTCAGTAATATAAAAGTAGGTCACAAAAGAGTACTCTCCTTCAACAATCTTCTTCTTCATACTGGTTCATTTTGGTTCCCTTCCAAAATCAAATTTTAGAAGTTTTTTCAATATTGTTTTGGACTTGGTGATTTCAATGCAGAAAAGTGTTGTATTTCGTAGTTAATTGATCATTATGATTTGTTATGCACTATTATGATCATAATTATGGTAAGGAATGTTATTTTGAAGAATTTTGTCAATATCTGAATTTTTGGATTTTCTTTGAATTTTTTAGGACTTCCAAATGAGGGTGTATAATGACAATTCTTCACATTTTTAGGCATCGAGTATGCGAAGCATGGTCGAGAGCCTATAGGGATTGTAAAAATGTTACCTCTTCGCCGCATTTCTTGGCCAAATCTCATTCGTGAAAGAAAGTAGTACTTTCTTTTGAATCTCTTATTAGATTCTAGAAATGCAATTATACTTCCTGATTTTCTTCTATTGCCTTGAAACATTTATTCGTAGAAATGTTTAATATGCAATGTGACGTAAATGACATACGTAAACATTGTGATTCATGATTAAATTATGCGAAGGTATATACAAGATTTGACCTTAACCAAGGGTCAAATTCGACGTTTATGCTTTCGGATATCCTCGACCTTTTTAGCTCTACTGGTCTCGACCAGTCGAGCTCATGCGATGGTCCTTCGTCCGTTGTCCGGCCGTCCGGACGTCCGGCCGTAAACAATTTATTTGTTCCCTCTTCTTCTCTGAAGGTATATGTCCCAGAGACTTAATTATGGTTTCATCTTGTTCGATTGGTGGTCTAGTTGTGCATGTGCAATTTTGGTCCAGTTCGGACCCCCTGAGGTCCCACAAAGGGGCGTGGTTCCACAATCTTGTTCCATCTTCTTCTCTAAAGGTATTTGCCTCAGAGACTTAATTATTGTCTTATCTTGTAAAGTAGATGGTCTAGTTATGCATGTGCCATTTTGGTCCGGTCCGGACCACTTGGGGTCCTAACAAAGGGGCGTGGTCCCAAAATTTTGTTCCCTCTTCTTCTCTGAAGGTATATGTTTCAGAGAGTTTATTAGGGTCTGATCTTGCTGGTTAGGCGGTCTAGTTGTGCATGTGCAATTTTGGTCCAGTTCGGACCCCTTGGGGTCCCACAAAGGGTGTGGTCCCAAAATTGTGTTATGTCTTTTACTATAAAGGTATATGTTCCCGGGACCCAATAACATTCTCATCTTGTTTGGTATGTGGTTTAGTGGTACATGTGCAATTTTGGTCCAGTTCGGACCCCCTGGGTCCCACAAAAGGGGTGTGGTCCCAAGATGTTGTTCCCTCTTCTTCTCTAACAATATATGTCCCACAGACTAAATTATAGTTTAATCCTGTTTGGTAGGATGTCTAGTTGTACATGTGCAATTTTGGTCCAGTCTGGACCACTTTGGACCCCCACAAAGGGGTGTGGTCCCAAGATCCTGTGCCTTCTTTTTCCCTGAGGGTATAAATCTCAGAGACCTCTTTGTGGTTTCTTCTTGTTTGGGTGGTCTAGTTGTGCATGTGCAATTTTTGGTCTAGTCTGGACCCCTGGGGCCCCTCAAAGGGCGTGAGTTACCCATACAGAAATGACCCCAATTGTTATTCTCACTACAGTGTACTGTAATTTGAAAGGGGGGTTATAGCTTTGTAGACATATGTGCAACACCTCAACATTTGTATTTCATGTATGTATTTTTATCTTTCAACTATCTTCAATTTCCTCTCTTAATTATTTCCTGTATGGATCGCAGTGTTTGTATGCTAGTCAGAATTGATTTTGGGCGAGTTGTCTTCTAATGTTTATATAACAGCGGCCATTTTGAATAAATTATTGAGAAAAGATCATAGTCCTAGAAAAGAAATAAGCACTAGATAAGATTGGAACAGTGTGAATAAAACCACCAAAAAGATAAATTGTGTATATTTGTAAATAAAATAAACACATTAGCCTACAGTGCGTTTATTATACTATGTCAAGTAATCTCCAGAATTTCCTCTGACTCATGAACTTTATGATGGCCCTATATATATATATATATATATATATATATATATATAGCACCATGTGATAAAAATTTTTACGACACTTTTACAACCAGATATTGGCAAAAAAGAAAACAGACAAAAGACATTATTAAACATATAACAGTGCCGTAAACTCCTCTTGAAATAGTATGAAGTCATTTCTCTAAAGCATTGACGGGCAACGAAAAAAAAAATGGGATAATGATTTATATATAAATGTATATATGGCTAGCAAAAAAAATTAAGCTAGTCGGAAGAAAAACTAGTGTTTGCATACTTTATTTCTACACTTGAACCGACATTGGAAAATATCGAAAAGGGGGGGGGGTTACAAAAATACTTCATCCCATCCCCTGTTTTGAAAAAAGAGGGGATGGGGCACATGCCCCTTTTGCTACCAGAAGAAAAACTAGCGTTTTACTGCTTTGTTTCCACATTTTAACTGATATTCTAACTACTTGATGATAAAAAATCTTAAAGATTAAAGGGGCGGAACATAACACACACCCCCCCCCCCCCACCCCCCTGATTTGAAAGAGGGGCACATTCCCCCGCTGCTGCCCCACCCTTTGAGAAGATAATAAGAGGAAACCAGTAGAGCTTCAGTCTCGACAGAGACTTCTGGTTCATGTAAAAGGCGAGATTGTTCCGAATGTTTTTTATAAACTTAGATATTGGGGCGTAAGGATACATGATGTCATGTTTTTATTAAAGATCGATTTGTGAACTGTGCTCGTAGTTATGAGTATATGCTGTAGATACAGCAGTGGATTGAATTTTGAAAGTTTTAACTGCATTTGCATTATTTGTTGTTAATAAACCTCAATGGTATGTATATACAGTCCACTCTCGTTACAACGTCACTCGAAATAACTGCATATTCCGAAATCGGCAGAAATCTGCCCGCAATAAAAGTACATGCTCTTATTTGTGTTCTTTATACCGGCATATTCGCCCTCTGGCATCGGCAGCACAGAACAAATGTACATTTTCACACCAATTAAAATTCTATAAACCGGCAGACTACCTTAATTGCCGATCTAGGATCTATCGACAAGGGATTTCACGAATGACCGCACCAAATATCCGGCACGCGGTTTAGTCTGTTACTTGCTTTTTTACAACGCACATGCGTTTACCTGTACATATGGCCAAGGATGTATAGTTTAAGAACTAAACTATACTTCCCTGATATGGCTTCATTTGAAATAATAAAACACTAAATATGCAGCAACTGGAATATGTCTATTCTACACTCAGTATTTCTACGTAAATATTTTATACATTACATACATTGTACATATAAATTAAACAGAACACATTAGAGTTCGGTAATGGCCGTAATTATAGTTGTCTCCAAGTTGATTAAGTGAAAAATTTTTATTTATATAATTTTATACGAAATAGCAGCAATTCGTATATATCAGCAATTTTAAATTCGTTTAAACGGCAAAATTCAGAAATACAGACATGGCCGTTGTAATGAGAGTTACTACACCAGAGTCGTTGATGTACTCTTTAGACTTGGGATTCCAAATTTCAGGGACATGGAAATACATGTATTTACCATGATACCCCCGCCAAGGAAGTTTAGGGTGTGTGTGTGTGTGGTGTGGTGGTGGTGGTGGTGGTGGGGGGGGGGGGGGGTTCCTATATAGGAATCACCATGTCCGTCTGTCCGTGCGTCCCGATTCGTGTCCGCTTGATAACTTATGTACCATAGGACTCAGGATGATCAAACTTGGTATGTGAATGTCTCATAGGAACGGGATGTGTCATGTACCAAAATTTGGTCACTGTGACCTTGACCTTGGCTTAAGACCTCTTCGATAGTAAATCCTGGGCCACTTTGTGTCCGGAGCATAACTTTTTATTTGGTTAATAGATTTGGATAATATTTCACAGGATTGTTGCCCATGACCTAAGGATGTATCATGACCTTAACCCAAGGTCAAAGGTTAAGGTCAATGTGGACTTGGTTGTTAAAATCCTGTCAGGACCATATCTTTTTACTGGACGGATGGATTTAATGTTTCCCTTTGCCTAAGGATGTGTCATGACCTTGACCCAAGGTCATAGGTCTAAGGTAGATGTTACTGTGGACTTGGTTTGTTAAAATACTATCTGGGCCATATCTTTATATGGGGTTGATGGATTTAGATAATATTTCGCAGGATTGTTGCCCATCGCCCAAGGGTGTGTCATGGCCTTGACTCAAGTTTAAAGGTCAAGTTCAATGTGGACTTGGTTATTAAAATCGTGTCCGGGTCGTATCTTTTTATTTGGTCAATAGATTTGATTAATATCTCACAGGATTATTGCCCATGACCCAAGGGTGTGTCATGACCTTGACCGAAGGTCAGCAATCAAGGTCACGGTGTACTTGGTGTTAAAGATCCTGTCCAGGCAATATCTTGTTATTGGGTTGATAGATTTGGATAACATTTCACAGGATTGTTGTCCATGACCTAAGGGTGTGGCAGAGTTCAAGGTCGCTGTTTCTTTGGTGACTAAACTCATCTCTGGTTGGATTTTGGCAAGACTAAATGCTCAGCTTCCTGAATTATTGCATGTTCAACTTTTTTGCCGCATAGGGTATTTGTCCCGTTAGGACAGCTCTAGTGTTTAGCTTGCCAGGACAAATGTCCGGAGACCTACTGTCATACCCTTGTTGTCACATGCATCCAGTCATGGTTAATTTAAAGAAATTATTCAACATAGTTGCTCATTGCCCCATTTGCATTTTAAACGGCTTGATAATCAATTCTGCTCGATGTCTTTATGGCCTTTCAGGCCTTTGATTAACTTCTGCTGTTACATGTACACCACGTAAAAGATTTTGATGAGACAGTAAACTCCACATATAGCGAACACGTTTATCAAGATTTCATGCGTATTACGAACCAAGATGAATTCCCCGACCTTATCGTCATGTAAATTTATGGGAAATTTTCCGTTTTTAGCGAATTTTAATAGTACGAACTAATGCATATTGCGAACCCAAACCGTTGGCCCCGTAGTAAAATTTCTTCATAAATACACACTGTTATTACGAACTGATTACCTGTGATTACTACAATTACGTGATTTGTTATAATAACTTGTTTGTCACCATAAGTCAGATTTGAGGTGATAATTGTTTGATAAACGAAAGCGCGTCTGTCTTGCCCGTGTTTATCTAACTTTGGAGTGGATATTTTAAGTTTGGTAATGGATTCCCCATCTAGGAAACGCACAGCGATATCATTAGAAACTAAATACCAAATCATTGTTAAAGTTGATGAAGGATAACGGACAAAGAAGGGCACTGCGGCGGACTTTGGTATTCGCAAAAATACATGGAGTACAATATTTAAAACTCGTAATATTATGTTGACCTTTTTAACTGTCTTAATACATTCCAGGAATTTTTGTCAGATAAAACATCAGATACAATGACAAAGAAAACAATTAACTGACTTCTTCTGAAGATTGGATGCATTGCACTATCTTTGAGTGCAGACTACAAACACTTGTATGATATATTCATTGTTTATAAATGAATTCAGTATGTAAACGGTCTACCGTGTTGTTCCTTAATAAAATAAACAGGATTTGCTACATATTTTGGTTATAGCGAACTTTATTTCTTCCCTCGGTAAATTAATTAAAATATGGAAAGTAGCGGTTCAAATCCAGCTGTGGTGAAAATTATTTTTCATTTCTTTACACATCTAAATAAGTTTTAAGATGTTTCCCAACACTCAACATATCAAATTAGGCCATTTTAATTTGGATCTGGACAATATTTGAAACAATTGTTGTTCATGACCAAGACTTGAAATCAAAATTAAGGCCACATCTAAAGAAAAGCACTAACTTGTTGCCCTAAATCACATCTTGCAGAGACAAAGCAAATGCTTAATATCAAAATCACCTGAATAGATGTGTGAAAAAATTATGTTGTTTTTTATTCCGATCTGAAATAAAACTTGTGTTGACTCAGGGATTGATTTGGTCCGCGATTTTCACACATAAAATGCTCAGATGGCGCAATTAAATCAAATGTCTGGGCTAAACTGACGCGGTTCAATAAAATTGGCGCATAACATGGTCGCATTACGCCAATCTCTAAAAGCAGAGTTGTCGTTCCCTTACAGTCCACACACCCACCTCTGCCAACATCTGAGGTTTTACGAGATTCTCCTAAAATCAGTTTTGCCTCTAGACGATATGACTTGGTCTTCAATGGCTTTATTAGTTAAATTTAAAGCATTTACCATTATACATTGAGTTTTAATCGGGCTTCTACAAGAAATAAACCCCGAATTTATACCGCACTATATTTTCTCAGCGTACAAATCAGTGAACTTATGTAATACATTTGCACCTCATTGTCTAATTTTTGCCCAGATAACTTGAATACGATGACATTTTTTCCCCAAACAGTCCATATTTTCTGCCTTCTGACTAGGGATTACTTTTAGTAGTTGGCAGAGATTAAAGGGAGTGCAAGGACCGTAACTCTGCTTTGGAGATTGGCATTACGGTCCTGGTCTTGACCATAGACTACAGTTTCTTCCCTTGTTTCATGTACCACGCACATAGTCCCAAAAAAAATTAATGTTTGCATCTTCTTCGATTTATTTACCAGTGTTGTCATGGTATTTATAGTGAGTTAAACATGCCCTCTGGTAGAAAAGAGTTTGAAAAAAATTATAAAAATGATATTAAAGCTTTTTGGTGCATTCCTGGGTATGTCATGAGGCTGAAATGTTGTCGCATGAATACACTACTTCAAGACTTGAGAGTGAGGTCATAGGGGTCAAGATGTGTATTGATAGATATTTTGAGTTTGGCGTATGCAATTTTTTCTGCAGATCATGAAATGACAGCTCTTATGTAGTAGAACAACATACATAAATTTCAGAAAAAAATAAGCGGTGGGATTTTTGCAATGATTTTTAGCTCACCTGAGCCAAAGGCTCAGGTGAGCTATTGTGATCAATCACCGTCCGTCGTCTGTCGTTAACTTTTCACATTTTCGACTTCTTCTCCAGAACCACAGAACAGAATTTGATGAAACTTGATAAGCATGTAGTACTCATGGTCCCCTACAAGTGTTGTTGTTTTTCGTCCGGCTTCATCAACAGGTGGCGCCACCACAGGCAAAAGTAGGTCAAAGAGGGTACCCTCCTTTGACAAACTTCTTCTTCAGACCGGGGGCATACAGAGACAAACCGAATGCATAGGAATGATCTAGAGGGATGTGTGAAGAAGTGTTGTTATTTTTGGTTCCGTTCAGGAATCAAATTTTTGACGTTTTTTTGTACTTGGTAGTTTTAATGCAGAAAAGAGGTATTTTTTTCTTTTAGTAAACATTGATGCATTAATTTGGTTTAATTTGATCATTTTGATGGTAAGAAATACTACTGCGAAGAAAATTTTTCAATATTTTATGTTTTCGATTTTTTATGAATTTTTTAAGACTTTCAAGAAAAAGGGGGTGGGATAATTGGTGTAAACATTTCACAGTTTGAACTTTTTCTTCGGAACCACTTGCTTGAATTCAATGAAACTTGGCATGCATCAAATACTCAAGGTCCCCGACAAATGTGGTCATTTTTGTCAGGATCCATGAACAGGTGGCACCACCACATACAAAAGTAGGTCACAGAGGGTACCCTCCTTTGACAAACTTCTTATTCAGATCGGGTGCATACAGCGACAAACCGACTGCATAGGAATGATTTAGAGGCATATGGGAAGAAGTGTTGATATTTTTGGTTCCATTCCAAAATCAAATTTTTGACGTTTTTTCATTTTTATTTTGGACTTTGTTATTTTAATGCATTAAAGAGTTATTATTTTCTTTTAATAAACATTGATGCATTCATTTGGTTTCATTTAATCATTTCTATGGTAAGGAATGCTGGTGCGAAGGAATTTTTTCAATATCTCGATTTATGAATTTTTTAAGACTTCCAAGAAAAGGGGGGGGGGGGGGGACAATTTTTCATATCTTCAACTTGATCTACAGAACAACTTGAAGGATTGTGATAAAACTGGGTAGGATGCAAGTACTCATAGTCCTTTTCAAAGGTTTTGTTTTTTGTGCGGATCATCCAAATTGGTTAACAGATAATGCCACCATGTCTAAAAGTAGGTCTCACAATGGTACATATACCACTTGGTAATTGAAATATGGAGAGTAGCGGTTCAAATCTAGCTGTGGTCAAAAATTTTATTATTTTTTTTTTTACACATTTAAATAAGTTTTTAGATGTTTCTCAACACTCAACATATGAAATTAGGAATTTTACGTTTAAGACTTCCAAAAAAAAAAAAGGGGGGGGGGGTGTTTTGGCCATTTTTCACAGTTTCAACTTTTTCTACAAAACTGTTTGAGGGATTTTAATAAATCTTGGTAGAAATAAGTCACTTATGATCCTCTTCAAATTCTGTTGTTTTCGTCCAGACCTCTTTACAGGTGGCGCCACCATAGTCAAGAGTAGGTCACAAAAGAGTTCCCTCGTTTAACAATATTCTTTTTCATACGGGCTGTATATAGAGACAAACAGAATGCATAGAAATGATCTAGAGGGATGAGTGAAGATGTATTGTCATTTTGGTTCCCTTCCAAAATCAAATTTTAGAATTTTTTTCGACATTTCTTTGGACTTGGTGATTCAATGCAGAAAAAAGTGTCATATTTCCTAGTTAATTGATAATGATGATTTCTTATGGACTATTGTGATCATAATTATGGTAAGGATTGTTACTTTGAAAGAATTTTGTCAATATCTCAATTTTTGGATTTTCTATGAATTTTTTAAGACTTCCAAATGAGGGTGTATAGGAACAACTCAATCACATTTTTCACTTCTGCTGTTATACCACATGAAAGATTTTAATGAAACATGGAATACATGAAGTACTAAAAGTCCTCTATCAATTTGGTAAATTTCATCCAAATTGGTTAACAGATAATGCCACCATGTCTAAAAAAGCAGTTCTCACAATAGTACATATACCACTTGGTAATTGAAATATGGAGAGTAGCGGTTCAAATCCAGCTGTGGTCAAAATTTTTTTTTCATTTCTTTACACATCTAAATAAGTTTTTAGATGTTTCTCAACACTCAACATATGAAATTAGGCAATTTTAAGTTAGATCTGGACAATATTTGAAACAATTGTTGTTCATGACCCAGACTTGAAATCAGTCAACAAAAGGCCCCACCTAAAGAAAATGACTAACTTGTTGCCCTGAATGACTTCTTGCAGAGACAAAGGAAATGCTTAATATCAAAATCACCTGAATGGATGTGCAAAAAAGTGTTGTTTTTTATTCTAGCTAGCCTGAAGTAAAATTTGACATATTTTCAACATCTGTGTTGACTTAGTCACATTAATGCAAAAATAAATGAATTCTTCCTTCATGCATGACTGATAATCTAGGTACTCAGGTGAGCGATATAGGCCCACTTGGGCCTCTTGTTTAGTTTACAAAGGAAACAACAGGAAAAAAAAACTGTAGTCTATGGTCTTACTGTAAACAGCAGAAGTTGAAAATTTGACAGAAATATCCATTCAAATGCATTTTTTTCTACAGTACATCTTAGAAAATAATTTATTAAGGCAATTTCATGCGATTTCTGTTCAAGTATATGCTCAGAAAAGTATTTAATGTAATTTTTACAGAATTTCCTCTGACCACCCTATTATGTGATAGGCTGACTATGTCCTATGCCTCCCTTTGCATATTTATCAAGCGCATATGCATGTATTCATTTGAAACAGGCTCCGCTTCACATATATATGCTTCAAAGTGATGAAAGAGGTATTTTTAGACAAGCATTTAAGAAATTTAGGGTAAAATTTTGTCAACAAACTACTAATTTCATTCCCAAATTATGGGCATATTATTCAAATAAGAGAAAAACAGGAGATGAGGTGTCTCATACTTAGGAAATTGACTATGTATATGTATGTTGATAAATTCTGAATGCTTTAATTACTACAATTTCCCCTTATAATGTAAATCCAATGAAAAAATCTAGAATTTGGCCTTGAAAAAAAGGGGGCAAGGGGGGGGGGAGGTGAGGTGCTCTGCAAGATGTATTCTACCAGGAAGGAAGATGACATTGGTTGGAAAGTCATACTTTGGCAAATGTTTGCCTTGCACACTGATATTTTCTTCATTGATAATGCTTTCCTAGATGGTAAAACTAGTATTCCACTCAATAAAACAGAAAAAAAGGGGGGGGATACTGTTACTTAGGCTATGTATCTGACCTTCATTCCCTTTATTGTAGAAAATACTGGTATTGTTATAGGTAGAATTTTCATAATTATACACTCATTTCTTTATACTGACTGTGTAACAAGCAAGACAATAGCTTATTTTGATTGTTTTATGGACTTAAGGATGCTCTGGTTACTAGTGCCATGATCATGACATTTACATGTCTTATAACACAAAAAATGAAGAATTCATAGTATAAATCATTTATTTGTTGTATTGCTCTTATTTGTGAAACTGTTTGCTTTGGTTTTTGTAAATAGAAAGATCTATAATACCCCTCACAGCCAGTACATATACAAATACCTCTTCCTTTATCCCAAAAAGCTCAGACCACCCCTGGCTTTATTATTGTAGTACTAAATTCCTTAAACAAACATTACAGTTACTCCAACATTTTTATCTGATTATCTAATATCCTTAGTATTTTTCTAGGGCATAATCTTACTCATTTCTGTTTTCTAAGAATTTAATTTGAATTTTTAAACTGATTTTTCTTTCATTTGATATACATGAATTTAAAAATTAATTAAAATTAAAAAATGAAATCTCCAGTCCTTATCTTAAATATGAATGCATAGTTCTGTAATAACATTTTGAAGTAAAAAAAATTCCAAGTTGATATTCCTTTTTATTATGAAAATATTTGAGTTTGAAATTGAAGTGTTTGATTCACTGCTTACATTTTACAACACAAATTGCATAGTTACATAGGTGTTTCTTAGCAATATTTTAAGTCCTTTAATGTACATTGATTTCAATGAAACTTGGCACTTCAGTTCAAAAATATGTCAATGTATGTGTCGAAAAAATTTGGTTAGGATTGGTGCAAAAAAGTGACCCTTTTAGACCATAGACTACAGTTTCTTCCCTTGTTTCATGTACCACGCACATAGTCCCAAAAAAAATTAATGTTTGCATCTTCTTCGATTTATTTACCAGTGTTGTCATGGTATTTATAGTGAGTTAAACATGCCCTCTGGTAGAAAAGAGTTTGAAAAAAATTATAAAAATGATATTAAAGCTTTTTGGTGCATTCCTGGGTATGTCATGAGGCTGAAATGTTGTCGCATGAATACACTACTTCAAGACTTGAGAGTGAGGTCATAGGGGTCAAGATGTGTATTGATAGATATTTTGAGTTTGGCGTATGCAATTTTTTCTGCAGATCATGAAATGACAGCTCTTATGTAGTAGAACAACATACATAAATTTCAGAAAAAAATAAGCAGTGGGATTTTTGCAATGATTTTTAGCTCACCTGAGCCAAAGGCTCAAGTGAGCTATAGTCATAGTGCGCCGTCCGTCGTCGTCGTCGTCCGTCGTTAACTTTTTCACATTTTCGACTTCTTCTCTGGAACTACATTGCAGATTTGGATCAAACTTTGTGTAAATGATGTACTCAAGGTCCTCTACTAAAATTGTGTTCGGGATCCAGATTCCCTCAGGGGTGGATCCAGGGCGGGACCAAAAGTGCCCAAAAGGGTACCCCTCTTCAAACATCTTCTTCTCCAGAACCAGTACATAAATGGGGAAACTAATTGCATTTCAACAATCTATAAAGATGGGTTATTAAAAATTGTGTTCGGGGTTAAGATCCGTCAAATAGAAATTTACGCTTTTTTGACGTATTTCTGGACTTAGTCATTTCAATGAAGAAAAGTGTCATGTTTTTCAGTTAATTGATATTGATGATTTCTTAATGACTATTTTGATCATAATTGTGGTAAGGAATATTATTGTGAAAGAATTTTGTCATTATCTCAATTTTTGGATTTTTTATGAATTTTTTAAGACTTCCAAGAAAAAGGGGGGGTTTGGCCATTTTTCACATTTTCAACTTTTTCTACGAAACCACATGAAAGATTTTAATGAAACATGGAATACATGAAGTACTAAAAATCCTCTATCAATGTGGTAAATTTCATCCAAATTGGTTAACAGATAATGCTACCATGTCTAAAAAGTAGGTCTCACAATGGTACATATAATACTTGGTAATTGAAATATGGAGAGTAGCGGATCAAATCCAGCTGTGGTCAAAAAAATTTTTTTTTTTTTTTACACATCTAAATAAGTTTTTAGATGTTTCTAAACACTCAACATATGAAATTAGGAATTATACGTTTAAGACTTCCAAAAAAAAAAAAGGGGGGGGTGGCCATTTTTCACATTTTCAACTTTCTCTACAAAACTGTTTGGAACTGCATTGCAGATTTGGATCAGACTTTGTGTAAATGATGTACTCAAGGTCCCCTACTAAAATTGTGTTCGGGATCCAGATTCCCTCAGGGGTGGATCCAGGGCGGGACCAAAAGTGCCCAAAAGGGTACCCCTCTTCAAACATCTTCTTCTCCAGAACCAGTACATAAATGGGGAAACTAATTGCATTTCAACAATCTATAAAGATGGGTTATTAAAAATTGTGTTCGGGGTTAAGATCCGTCAAATAGAAATTTATGCTTTTTTGACGTGTTTCTGGACTTAGTCATTTCAATGAAGAAAAGTGTCATGTTTTTCAGTTAATTGATATTGATGATTTCTTAATGACTATTTTGATCATAATTGTGGTAAGGAATATTATTGTGAAAGAATTTTGTCATTATCTCAATTTTTGGATTTTTTATGAATTTTTTAAGACTTCCAAGAAAAAGGGGGGGTTGGCCATTTTTCACATTTTCAACTTTTTCTACGAAACCACATGAAAGATTTTAATGAAACATGGAATACATGAAGTACTAAAAATCCTCTATCAATGTGGTAAATTTCATCCAAATTGGTTAACAGATAATGCCACCATGTCTAAAAAGTAGGTCTCACAATGGTACATATAATACTTGGTAATTGAAATATAGAGAGTAGCGGATCAAATCCAGCTGTGGTCAAAAAAAATTTTTTTTTTTTTTACACATCTAAATAAGTTTTTAGATGTTTCTAAACACTCAACATATGAAATTAGGAATTTTACGTTTAAGACTTCCAAAAAAAAAAAAAGGGGGGGGGGTGGCCATTTTCAACTTTTTCTACAAAACTGTTTGAAGGATTTTAATAAATCTTGATAGAAATAAGTCACTTATGATCCTCTTCAAATTCTGTTGTTTTCGTCCAGACCTCTTTACAGGTGGCACCACCATAGTCAAAAGTAGGTCACAAAAGAGTTCCCTCCTTTAACAATATTCTTTTTCATACGGGCTGTATACAGAGACAAACAGAATGCATTGAAATGATCTAGAGGGATGAGTGAAGACGTATTGTCATTTTGGTTCCCTTCCAAAATCAAATTTTAGAATTTTTTTTCGACATTTCTTTGGACTTGATGATTCAATGCAGAAAAAAAAGTGTCATATTTCCTAGTTAATTGATAATGATGATTTCTTATGGACTATTGTGATCATAATTATGGTAAGGATTGTTACTTTGAAAGAATTTTGTCAATATCTCAATTTTTGGATTTTCTATGAATTTTTTAAGACTTCCAAATGAGGGTGTATAGGAACAATTCAATCACATTTTCACTTCTGCTGTTATACCACATGAAAGATTTTAATGAAACAAGGAATACATGAAGTACTAAAGGTCCTCTATCAATTTGGTAAATTTTTATCCAAATTGGTTAACAGATAATGCCACCATGTCTAAAAAGCAGTTCTCACAATGGTACATATACCACTTGGTATTTGAAATATGGAGAAATTTTTTTTTTCATTTCTTTACACATCTAAATAAGTTTTTAGATGTTTCTCAACACTCAACATATGAAATTAGGCAATTTTAAGTTAGATCTGGACAATATTTGAAACAATTGTTGTTCATGACCCAGACTTGAAATCAGTCAACAAAAGGCCCCATCTAAAGAAAATGACTAACTTGTTGCCCTAAATGACTTCTTGCAGAGACAAAGGAAATGCTTAATATCAAAATCACGTGAATGGATGTGCAAAAAAGTGTTGTTTTTTATTCTAGCCTGAAATAAAATTTGACATATTTTCAACATCTGTGTTGACTTAGTCACATTAATGCAAAAATAAATGAATTCTTCCTTCATGCATGACTGATCATCTAGGTACTCAGGTGAGCGATATAGGCCCACTTGGGCCTCTTGTTTAGTTTACAAAGGAAACAACAGGAAAAAAAACTGTAGTCTATGGTCTCTTTCACGATCTTCTGGTAACAAACGGAATTATGGTTTCTTGATTATAACGAAAGTAATATGCAACACGACCGCTGATTGGTTAAAAGTAGTTCAGTCAACCGAGCGCTTTAAAGAATCTTTAGTGTTAACATATATACGTATGCATGTAACTGATAGCGATCGCAATGGCGACTGCCAGAAAGAAACCACGGTAATCCACTGTTCTGAATTGAATAATTTTGATTTTGATGAAGCACTTGATGTCTTGAGAAAGTCAGAAACAAGAATTCTTTTTCAATGGATGAGTTTGAAATGAAATAAACTAACCATTTACACTTGATTTTTGTTACATATTTGTTTTAATTATCTACTTTCTAAGATCTAAAAATAAAATTTTTGATATTTTGATTGTCATTTTCACAAAAGACCCTTTTAGATTAACCTGAAAATTCAGCTGAAAACCTTTAAAATCCATATTTTTCTCTGGGAGCTTTGCCCCCCCCCCCCCCCCCTGAACCGCCTACCAGGGCTTTTGCCCTGGACCCAATGGAAACCTGGGCGGCCCCCATACCCCCTGGCCCACTATGTTTGGTCTTGATGGGCCATCAAGTCCAAGTTCCAGATATATCCCTATGACTTAGTCACAGTAGTGGAAAAATAAATGACTTCATCCTTCCTGCATGACTGATCATCTAGGTACTCAGGTGAGCTATATAGGCCTCTTGTTTTTTGGATTACACGAGTCAGTCAGTTCCTTTATCCAAGAAATTTTCAGATTCACACACCTGAACCATGTATTTTATTATTCTTTATGACATAACAAGGTGTATGTTAAATCCCTCTAGTCACCCCACTTCCTTCATTTAATGAAACACTTGATACCTTGTGACTTGACATGTGCCACATGCTTTGCATGCTAGGTGAAACTGCCATATGGATCTTAAATGCTACATGTTTATTATAACCCCTTAAATGGACATTCTTTAATTAGGAGGATGTTATATCCCACCTCGGAATGAAGTCAATCTTCCGATTTCAAATTACATGTATAACGAGTTCCATGTGCCGTAATGGTCACTGCAGCCTGCTTGGCATGATATTCAATGTATCTTGATATGAGCTGCAATAGGATATAAAGTTATGGGTGGGGATTGCAACCATTTTCAAGTTATAAGAACATTCATAAAACATTTAATGACTATAATTTATCAGTAATAAAGCAGTGTCATTCTATGCAATTCAATGATAAGTCTTTAGAAATTGAACTCAGTCAAGACACAAAGACAAACCCTATATACAAATATTTTTGTGATTAAATCAAATTTGTTGAGCATAATCTGTCTTCAATGTCTTCTTGTGTGAATCAGTTTTGTTGCTGGAAGTGTATTTATTCCATTGAACATGGTTATCGATCTGCAGCACATACAGTGTGCATCTAATGATCAATATTCTATAATTGGTATTCCATGAGAACAATAGGTATAGTATTCTGAAAACTTGTGGGGGAAAAGGTGCATAAAAGTATATATCACTTCAAAGTATTTCTATGTTAAATTTTCTTGATTTGTATTATTTCTTTAGATATATGAAAAAATACCAATTTGTAAAAGTACTTTCAGTACTTTGTTTAGGACATACAGTTTTGGCATTCGCGCAAGTAGATTTCTAAACTGATTCTCCTGTATAACAAGTGAAAATTCTAATAATTGTTGGCCCCTGTACAGTCTTTTGTCTAAAACTCCAGAAGAAAGAGAATATGTGTATCTGCAAAATTTTTCAGGCACTAAGTTTATGGTGGTCAAATTGTGCTCAGGTGAGCAATATAGGCCCATTGGGACCTATCATTATTAAAGTGACTTGGGAAAATTCAGATTTCTATACATTGCATCTTTTGTAACTAATATTGTTAGAAAACATAAGTAAAAAAATTCTGAAATTTTGAATTAGCTTTACAACTGTACAAAATATACCATTTTACGAACAGAAAGGTAAACAACAGTGCAATGTGTCTCACATTGATCAACAGACATGCCCGAAACCAAGCCTGAGATTTTACAATGTGACTTGTAGCACAAAAGATGACTGTTCCCATGGTGACACTACGGTGGAAATAAAGGTTTATGGGGATATCACAGTTGATGAGAAGATAATCATATGTAAGCAGCCAACAAGTAATGATACAGGTAACACCCAATTTGTATACTATCAGTTCCACCCTAATAAGTGTAAAAGAACTGTCAATAATTTAGAATCTCATTGGTGTCACTGATGGAGTCTGAAATCTAAGATTGTGCATGTATCTGAATTTAAGATCATGTTCACCTTCAGTTGACATGGTAATTATCAAAAGCATTCTGTATCTGCAGAGAGAGTGTTCTGTACTAGCGAAATATCATTACATTATTATTTCAACCTATCTGAAAGCCTTTGAATGTCATAATAATTGAGAGGCTTAAAATAAGATACACATACATTGTGAGATAATGTACCACCATGGGCATTATCCAGTAATTTTTAGCATGTCGGGACGAATGTCCAGAGAGCTATTGTCATACCCCAGGTGTCGTTATTGTTGTTTTTTGTCATCATCCGTAGACAAAACTATCATTTAATTTCCTTTGTGTTCATGGTTTTCCGGTGACTCTGATTGGTTAAAAAATTTAGTTCATTTCTGCATGAACAAAATTTTGAGTGCAGATATGTCACAATTGCCGGCGCTACTTTCCTCTGGAATGCGAAACCCCGTTCTATTTATGGAATGGTGATTCCCGTGTTGTTAATCGATTGCATAAAATTGTTTTGTTATATATTACGAATGCAAAGTACAAAAGAAATCGCACTTCACTTCAGAAACTATTAAATATAGAATATAATTTCTTACTCTTATTAAAAACAATGTAAAATATAACTAGGTCTATCAGTACAGTGCTGTTTGGAAATGCATGCAGTCAAGTACAAAATAAAAACAGTACTCGTCTGCTACTAGCCGATCGTTTGACAACGGATGTTGATAACTAAAATGTCTACGGTATCATACCCGACTGAGCAAACTGAAAAAAGCACCAGAGCAGGTGCTGCCTCTGATCCAAGTCCTTGAGCCTACATTTTCCACTTTGTGACACGCACGTGCATCAGTCAATACTGTATGCATTGTATTTCTAATGATACTAATACCATTTAAAATATAAATACCTTTGGTAACAGATTATCATCCTCATATGCATCTTTCATTAAGTCGTGTTTTTAATAATTGTTCATTCTTTTTCACTTCTAATCTTTTCAATAGACACTAGGATCAAATTTTTCGAATTTCGTCTTAGCCGCCATTATTGACTTCAAAAATGTTGTTTACCTTGTTATTATATTACTACGCGATCAAGTCACATGTATTCAGAGATAAAAAGTGATGTAGTGCCATAATAAATTATGTTAATTGGACACTTATTAAATTTTTGTTTTCATATATAAGCTAAATAAAATGATAAGAAATGAATCCTATATTTTTTTGGTTGATTTAGGTATCAACCTAAAATTTGGACGGAAAACTTTTGCATCAATGCGCTTCGCGCACTGATGCAGTTTTCCGTCCAAATTTTAGGTTGATACCTCAATCAACCAAAAAAATATAGGATTCATTTCTTAATTAACCTGTATCGTAACTTTAGATCCATAGTGGACAGGGCTTTTCACATGTGTATTCCTTGTGCCAAGGCCTTTAATCGGGTACCGAAATGTTTGACTTTGTAACCTTGACGTTAAAGTTTTACATACTTTTAAAAAACTTAAAACGTTTGTCATAATTTATTAACAGTAACTGAGTAAGAGATAGGGGCTAAGATATATTAATGACTGTATTTTTTTGACAAGACCTTCCATAACATACCAGTTTTTTTCTGTTTGACCTTGTTTGAAGATCGACCTGCTTTCAAAAATCTGTTGCAATATAATTTTGGTTGCCACCATTCAGCTCTGTTGTCTTCATTTTACAAAGGTGTCTTTATATTCTTAATTGAGAACTCTGTTAATATGCAATAGTAAAATTTGGGAAATAAACTTCAATTTTGGGAAAATATGTTCAATTTTACCAGTGGGAACAGCCTTTAAGAGGAAGTAAATTCGACAAAATAAAATTACTGCATACTGAGATCTTTCAAATCTAATGCTAAGGTTTGGTATTATTTTACTGTCTGGCCAACTTATGAAGTATTACAGCAAAGGCTCAAAATACAATTTTAATACAATATCTTAACACTGATCAGAATTTATTCACATTATTTGTACACTGTAATATAAAATATCTGGAGTTTGTATAGTGATTGTTATAATGAAACCTGGAGAAAATTAACGCATTTCACACTTATAGCACTTCTCTATCTATTAGTATTTTGAATGCTTTGCTTATATAGTGATGATTCTGGTAAGTCTCAGGGAAGAATCTTTACTCTAAGTAAAATATTAGGTACTAACAATGAACAGTAAACGTAAACAAAAGGTGACCAAATGTGGTTAAAATATTATGCAATACTAAGAATATACAAGCAATCAAGTTAATTGCCATAACAGAACTGGACAGCATAATTAGCCTACATAATTATGATTAGTTTTATTGATTTACATTATACTTTTCACATATCTGTTTGGTTTCTTGAACTAGATATTGGTTGGGTCAGATGATTTACATTCTTTTAATTAAGAGTGACCAGTGCAAGTCATAATGTTGTCAGATAATACTGTGATATAATTATATGTTATTATAATACCCAAATGATACTTACTCAACCTATAGAAATTATTTATATATGTTTAGGACAAAAGAATACTACTTCTCGTCCCAAGGATCCAGAGGTTTTTGTAATCCCCATTGCAGTTATCTGTATAGTGATACTCATTGCTGTCATCTTCATGTTAAGGAGACGACTATTGAAACTAGGAAAAGGTAAAATAAATAGTAATCTAATGTGTATTCTTAATGTTCAGTTGTCTATATTTGTTTCTGCGTGATTATTGTCATACCAGAATTATCACCAATACCGTAGGTTTTTGAGGTTGTTGAAGGAAATAATTCATATAGAACTGCTATTATTGTTTTAATTTTGGCTTGCACCTGATGCAATAACAGAATAAGCCAGTGTGATTCTGTGGATGAAATGCTTGGTTTGAGAATGAGATACCAGGGTTCTATTCCCGTTATAAGCACACGAATGTCATATCTTTCGGATGAGACCGTACAACCTGTGGTTTCGTGTCACTGTAGGTGTGGCATGTTAAAGATCCCTCACTGCTTCGGATGGGCCTGTTGTAAAGATATAAATTTCTATGCAATGCACCAGGCAGATGCTATCACTATATAAGTGAAATAATTGTGGCTTAAAACAATAATTAATCAATCAATAACTTCTTCAGAAGTAACCGAAAGAGTATGATGAGACTTGATTGCTTTTAGTTCTCTAGGGTTTAAACAATTTAGCTGATTTCAAGGGATTTATCCAGGGTAGAGCAACATAGACCCCCATGGGTACTAGTGACAAACTTCTTCAGAAACGCCTCATAGTTCTCGCACCCAATGCATCAGAGTTATCTAGAAGGATTTGTGAAAAAGCGTTGTTGCTTTTGGATCCATACTGAAATCAAATTTTTGATGTTTTATGATCACTCTTCCCTGGCATTGATCCATGAGGTGTAAACAGGAGCCATTAATAAGATCTGATCATACAAAATTGAAAAAAAAACCTACGACTAGAAAAGAAGATTTATCTCATTAAATCAGTTGATTGATATGTAATTGTTTTGGTACTGTATATGGTTATAAGTGTTATATTTCGACTTTTAACAGCGGGTAATGGATTGAAACAGGAATCTGAAAATCATGCAGAAGAATTGGAGAATTTGAAGTAAAAAAAACAGAAGAAAACAATAAGCTAGACATGACTCCACAATTCATTCAGCAAGTGACTTCTGGCAAACTTTCAAGATTTGTATTATTTATGTGACACCCAAATGCCTGGTATCATTTAAATCCAATTTTGTGTTACATGATTGATAAAAAAATGAAGATGAGTAGGCTCTTGACTCACCATGTGACACAGAATTCTATTTCGATGTCGTCATCTTAAGTAACAGTGGTTATATAATATTTATTACATAGTTCGACAAATACATTCATTTTGTGGTTCTAATATTAAACATTTATGTGACAATAAGGTACTCTAGTTAATATTTAACATATAATTTAGCTACTTTAAGAAACACCCTTAGCAAAAAAATCTTACAGGGCTCAATTTTACATAAAAATTTATTTCTGTTTTTAACAATCTTTTTTCACATTTTGTATGATTTGAATGGTAATATTTTTAAACTTTGGAATACTGTATTTTTGCAAAGATTATGTATGTTTCTTAAGATAAGTATCAAAATGCAGATCTTCATATGTGATTATTTACATTGACAAAAGAGACCATATTTGATGGAATTTTGTTATTGATAATCAGGTGAAACACAGCAGCATATTTATACCATAATGTATTTATAAGATTACTAGTAGGAAATTCACCCTTCCACGGTTCGTAAAAGAACATGACATTCAGACTATTTTCATTTGTTCTACTTATGACGTCATAAACAAATACGTTATTTGTCGGGAGTTTTGTCGGACCTCAGATGACGTCATCACAATGAAAAATTGTGTTTTGTGGAAGGGTGAATTGTCAGTAATATTGACTCTTAGTCTAATGATAACATACTTACACTTAGTAAATGCATGGTCTTAATTCAGAAATGAAATCCAATGTATTCATTAACATGAATTTACAAGAATGTAAGAAATGAGAGTATGGATGTCATATACCTATATACTTAAAAATTCATATAGGTAGTTAGTACTTGTACCAGCACCTGATATCGTGTCTCTTTTCCAGACCTTTATGATAGTCCACAGTTTAGTTTCTCAGACACCGTTACTTTGTTAAAATTGGTGACCCATTTTTAGTGAGTGAGGTAGCTAATGTCACAGCCACGGTATCGGCATTGATGTCTGTTGCGTAAACATAAACTATATCTAGCTTTTGAACCAAGAAGGATAGATCTTTGAATTTTTTACACATGGGTACCTTGTGGAAGACTGCGTCATTTGGAACCAAGATCTTTGACCTTGTGACATTGACCTTGGAGTTGGACCTACTTTTCAAAAACTTTAACATTGGCTACAACATTTGAACAAAAAGAGATAGAGCTTTGAAACTTCACATCTGGATTCCTTGTGACAATAAATTTCATTTGTACCATAGTATTTCTGTCTTGGACTTCAACCTAATTTCCCCAAAATTTTTACCTGGGCTCTTTTCAATAAATAGAGCTAAGGCTTTTTTTTCTTTCACAATTGTAGATTCTTTGTGACAAGACGTTTCATTTGCCTTTCACGTTACCTTTCAGAAATGTTTACCTGGTCTTTTTTTTTTTATTTTGAAATATTAAAGATGAGGATTTCATTTGTAGATTCATTCTGATCAGAGTTTTCATCTGGCTAACTTTTGACAATTATCTTGGACTTGACTTTGAATTAAGAAAACATTAAAAATATATGCTTTCCCTCTGATATCCCCCATCGACGAGCTATGTTGTCTTCTGACAACTCGTTATATATGGTTTAACTGATTTTCGGTATCAATTTCTTTCCTTTCTTTAAAACATTTAACTGACATTCATGTGTAAAAAGGGACTTAAAATGAATGTGATCTCTGTACAGATCAATCCTTGAGCAACAGAAAACCTCCCATAGACAATAAGCAGGGGTTATAGTGAGGCATGTGATCTAAATCAACTTCACCTAAGCATTGTCGATGGCCCATTCAGTTTTGGGTATTGGTGTTTTCCCGATAAGTATGAAATGTATATTATAAAAATTTGATGATTAAACAAGACCTCCGTGCCTCATCATATTTTGATAAAAAGTGACTGAGAAACTAAACATTTTATTTGGACTTAGAACATTCAAAAAGCAATTTCTCAAAATAAATACAGTTGAATCCTTCGCACAATATGTAATATGTGATGTATTCCATTAGTTTCCAAACAGTTTTATGTATCAACAGGTAAAATATCAAAATGTATTCATTTCATTGTCCTTTCACAGTTCATTTCTTTCAAAAAAATTTGACAGTATGTATGTAATCTACTAGTAGAATCTCCAAAAACTATTAACTGGTGTTTTTTTTTTTATTTGTAATAATATATGTTTCTTTTTCCATGTTTTATCTCTTGTGTGCTATTTCGTAAAATTTTATTTTCTATAAAATTGGTTATTTAATCTTTTATTCATAATTATTAAATTAAGTTTTGTTATTGCTGGTGTCAGTTCTGAATTTCGGGGGTCTGTGAATCTCCTCTGTGGTACATTGTTATTAGTGCCATAACCATGTGACATCAGTTACTGCCATATTTTACATTGATCACCAATGAAGTCGTATGATATTAATTGTTAAGTGCGTATCTTGTACATGAAATCAAGTTATATGAACTCTCTAATGTATTCAGTTTAAATTTTGCTTTAAATTTATGTAATATATATAGTTGGGATCTTCCAGTTTTTAAACAATCACTTATTTTTTTCAAGTACTGTGTTCATATTGATGTGATATTCTCTATATTTACTGTAAACTGTATAAACTCGAGGATTAATGTTGTGAGGAATCTTTTCAATCTTATGTATATAATGCTCATACATACATAATTAACATGATCTATAAAGTAATATTAACATCTTCATGTTAGAAATTAAACGCATAATATAACTACAATAATTCATTAATCGAATAATTATTAACATTTCTTTCAAAGTAATATAAATTTATGATACATTAAAATACATAATAAAATACAAAATGAGCATTCAAGACTATTTAACACAAAATCATTAAATCTGTATAAATATACAATAAATGCACTATATTCCACACAAAATCATTATTTTCCTCAAAATCACTATTTAACACATCACTAAAATCACTTTAGACACTCTATCCAATGTGAAGGAGCTCTGATGCTAAATGAGCATAGTCCATAAGGTCATGATCAATGCGGCCATCCTGATATCTCTCCTTCATTGTCCTCAATAGTCGGTCGATGGTATTGTATTCTTGGTCCTTGGTCTGGTTGTTCCTCCTGCGGCGTGCTGAATTATAGTTATCTAGTTGGTGTTCTGAATGTCTTTAATGGTTTGAATGGCGGAGAAAATGTTGGGGTGAGCATGCTGGGTCATCTTCTTCAGTTTGCTGTGCCATTCTTTTATGTTGTTCGTCGTCCTAGGTTCTTCAGTGTCGAAGTGTTCTACAGTAGCCGGTTGCCCTCTATCTATTGCTCGGTCATATAGTCTGTGAAGGGTTGGGTCAGGTCCGTGATGTCTGCTTCATCTCTGTCTTCGAGTGTCTGGAACCATACGTCTTCTATTGCGTCTAGGGGGATCAATGGTAGGATGGCCGCCCATCGCACCAATGTCTTTGACTGAGTCGTTCTCCTGGTAGTTTATCTGGACCACTCAGAATCTATCATAAATTATCTCGGCTTGGACAACTAAAAGACTGTCATAATTTATCTCGCCTTGGACTACTCAGAATCTATTATAGTTGGACATTAAAGTTATAATCAAATATACATAGCAATATTTTGAGTAATTCTTTAAAATAAAATTAAAAAAGTAGCAAAGATAAAATGTTTGAATAATGATGAACTTAACAAAAATGCTCTTCAATATTTTTTTTATCGAACTATTGTCTCGATGAACGCAACAAAACATTCTGTATTATTTTTATACCAAAAGATGGCAAAACATTTTCCTTTAACTGAAATTATAGATTAAAAACAAATTTCACAAAACTTTTTATTTAAAATATGGTAAATCTCTATACTGATATATTGTATTAAAGATGGTAATAAATGTTATCGAAGTGTTTAAATACTGTATATGAATGGAAATAGATTGAAAAATAAAGTTAAAAGAACGTTCAAATAAGTCTTAATTTTAACCTTGTACAGGTTATAATTCACTAATGAATAAAATATCAGTATAAGTTACCCCTACGAGGGCCCATTTCACACCCAATTATGGTAGATGCTATTTTAAGCGAGTAGGCTAATCAAGAATAAACCCATAAGAGTTGTATGCAATTTTGTATTCATAAAACTAGAGCTATATGATTGGTTAATATATGTATATTTTCTTTTACTTAGAGGAAAATCAAAAACATTTTCTGAAAATACAGCTGAATCCAATATATATTATGCAGTATGTGTTATATTCAATAGTTTACATTTAATGTATCTACATGTAAATATTATATTGCATTCTTTCTGTTATTGTTCATTCAAAATTTATATATCTTCATATTATATTTCAGTATGCATGGAAATAATTGGTAGAATTTTAAGAAATCCTTTAATTGGTGATTGTATTTTGTAATTATTTTCTTTTATCATTATTATTATTATTATTTTGTTTGTTTGATATTGTGGCCATATTCAGGAAACATTTTCCAAAAGCATGTAACTGTGACGGAAGAAAATGGTAATCAACACTAGCATTGTAGACAAATGAACATTATTAATTTGTTATATTATTTTCTGTTTCATCAGTTTTAATTTGAACTGAAACCAGTGTAGCCCAGTTGATAAGGTGCTCGGCTTGTAACTGGGAAGCCCTGGTTCAACTCCGCCATGGATGCCCTGGTGTCCTGTCTTTCGGATGAGACAGGAAAAAACTATGCCCTGTATTATGGTAGGCATGGCATGTTAAAGATCCCTCACTGCTTAGGGAGGGTCAATAGCAAAGGTATAGATTTCTATGCGATGCCATGACTATGTATATGAAAAAATCTTGAAGTGGTGCAAATAATTAATCAATCCTCCCGTTAGTTTGTATTGATACAAATTGTATTGAAGCCGGTGTTGCGTTGTGAGTAAGGCGCTTGGCTCCTGATCAAGAGGATCCGGGTTCAACTCCTGTGTTGGGCACAACGGTGTTTTATCTTTTGGATGAGACAGTAAAAACCGAGGTCCCGTTTCACGGTAGGCGTGGCACGTAAAAGATCCCTCACTGCTTTGGTTGGGTGCGTTGCAAAGGTCTAAATTTATGTGTGATGCATCAGGCAGATGCCGTCGCCGTATTCGTGAAACAATCGTTTAGTAACATTAAACAATAATCAATCAATCAGTCAAGGTATTGATATATGTATCTTTGTTCTTATCTATATTCTTCTTTGCTACTTCTCAAAATGTCATTTTTATAGATTGGTAACATTATCTTATATACAAAATTATCAAATTCAGTTGATAATCATATGACATTATTTGTTGAAGTGCACATCTTGTGCTTTAAATCAATGTATATGAACATTCTAATGTATTCAATGTAAACTGTGCTTTTATATTTATGTAATATATTTTATTAGGTGCTTGAAGTGTGTAAACAATCACTTATTTTGTTCAGATACTGTGTTCTTATTGATTTGATATTTGCCATTTTTACTGTTCACTTTTTTTACATGAAGACTGAAGTTATGAAAAATCTTATCTATATAATGTAAATACATGCATTATTTACATGGCCCATAAAGTACTATTAACATGTTCATGTTAGCCATTATCACTATACACGTAGAAGCATCATCTTTTATAAAATTTATCATTTGGTTGAAAATCGATGGGATTTTTTTTCAAATGCGTGTCTTTCATGTCTTTGGAATGTCATTGACATCAAAATGCTGATAATATTTTTAAGGTGTCTCTTTTTGAAACATTCATAATGGATAAAATTAACTCAGTTTCTAAAATCATAAACCCAAAGAAAAAAAAAAAGATAATATAAAACCTCCTTAATGCTTGGTATATTTTATCCAATATCTAAGTATGTTGTGTCTTGTTTAATTACAGACGTTCAACACATTTTTTTTTCATTACACTAGACGTAATCGAATGTGTGTTTTGATATCTTGATGTAATTTGTAATGTTAATGTAGTGTATGGTGTAAAGAGTTATGGTACTTTGAGCTCGCCTGAGCTAAATAATCGATGTGCAATAGATATTTTAGGCATGAAAAATATTTAAGATTCGAAATAGAAATATTCATTTTAATGTGGTCAGCATATTCTGTAGAAAAGATTTTGATGAAACTGGGTCAGAATGGAGTAATCAAATTCTTCTACAGTGGTATTATTTTTGACAGAATCCATCCCTTAATAGAGGGCGCAGTGATGTGTCCCCTAGATGATTCTGAACAGAAATGTGTAAAACTATGGGATAATATTAAGATAAAAATTAAATAGACAAATCTTGGTCACATTATTTACCTGTATTTTTTCATTTAATGTGTTAAAGTTATAGACATGAAGAAAATATAATTCAGGTATACACTTATTTTTTCTTTTATTATCCGCCGTGGGTGACACTTCAGTCCTTTTATTTGAAGAATAGAAAAGGAAGGCATATATTGCTTGTATAGTATGATGAACATCTCTTCCTCAGAACTGCCGGAAGAATTTTTTTATTTATGTAACTCGCTGGGACAAAAGTCCATAACATTTAAACCATAGGAGTTACGGTGTTTTGATACCATGTATGTGTTCGATATTGTAAGATCTTTTGATTGATTTAAAAATTCCTTGCATGATTAATTTTACTTTGCATTTATAAATTGTCGTTAAGTTTTTGGGGTTATATATGACTTGGGATCGATAGATCGGGGGCATATTGTTTTTGTCCTAACTGCCTACGTGTTTCTTTCTCTGTTTGTCTGTTGTTAACTTTAACCTTGGCCATAATTTTGGAACCTTGAGTGATAGAGACTTACATTTCAACTAATAACGCCAATTCAAATGACACCAAGGTCGAGGACCTTTTTGACCTTGACAATGACCTTCACACTAAAAATAACGTTTTTGTTGCCACCGGGGACATTAGTGTTTCACAAACACAGCTTGTTTGTGTTAAAACTGGACTGTAATGTTCCTTTCTTCTTTGTAGTGGTGATGGGAAAAAATCATGATTTATTACAGATTATTTTCATTTAATCATGAATAATATCTTCATACTAAGAAAACAGGAAAAAAGGAAGTGGAGATATATTAAATGAAAATACCGAAAGAAAGTCTAAAAATTAGAATTGATAAAACAATGTCATAGGGTAAGAAGGGATACATTATTATTCACATGAATTAATTTATTTCCTGGTTTCTTTAAATGTTGAAAAGAGTGTGTAACATATGAAAGAAGTTTATTAACTACAATGTTATCGAACATTGAAGATATTTAATACAGGGAATGACCACTTTGTATTTTATTGTGTTTTGCGTCTTCTATTATTGAATGTCTAATTTCGTTTCTCCTAGAAGTTACATTTTTCACATGACAATCATGTTACTTTGTATATGCTATTTGATGTTTTAGTGTATTAAATGCCTTAATAAAATAGCTTTGTTTTCATTTATAAATTTCTGAATGTGAGTCCTTTGATGTTGCTGCTTTTGCAGTGAGTTGGAAGGTGAGCGCCCGTAGACCAGTTAACCACACCAATTGAGTGGCGGTTGTTACTTCATTATTATTTTCGTTATTTTCGTATTTTATATGAATGTCACACTTATTTCCTTTGCAGTGTGGAGCTCGTAAAAAAAGTTCCCCGCGGAGGGTTTGACTTAAGTGTTATTATACCCTTTTTCCTGATGTTATGTGACTGTGACACTTTCTACACAGTGTTTATTCACATTCATGTATATATACAGTGTTGAATTGTATTGTTTTGTCTGTATATCAGGGCATTCACGGCGGGTGCAGCTAGCCAAACAGGAGACGCTCACTTCTCCCGGGCACCTGGTCTCCCCTCTGAATTTCAGGGGTCCGTGAATGTCCACTGGTACATTGTTGATAGTGCCATAGTTATGTGACACTACTTATTTTCGTATTTTACTTTTCAGTTGACTGGTTAACCACACCAATTGGGTGACGTTTGTTACTTCAGTTGACCGTCCAATATCGATATCGTAACCGCAGCACAATCGAATATCTTTGTAATATTGTTTTCTGTGTATATTTTACTATTATCATCTTTTGTGTGCATGACCTTGGTGATTTGTGTCGTACAGCTTTGTCAGATGTCATCTGTTTACTCTTTTGTGAAAAGCTCGTGCAGTTCTTATACATGCATATCTAATGATGCCATGTATAGGACACGACTGAAGAGACTTGGCTAAATCACATGATGTAAAGTATGAAGTGAGACCAAGGAGAATATTGTTTTTTTATTCCCTGGCATACAGTGTTACCTTGTTGCATCATTCCGTCCTTCCATCATCATTGAGGTTCCGCTCATTTTCTCATTTGATGGATTGAATTGATATTAGGTAAACAGATATATCAAGGGAATATGCAGGTCAAGTTCGAATGTGTGTGGTCCGGTAATTTTTGACAGTTATTGTCCTTGAACGTAGAAAATTTCTTTAAAATGACAGTTTCCACTCCTTTTCTCTTTGAGGGTTTTAATGAATTAAATTGATATTAACTATAAAGAGATATCAAAGGAAAATGCAGGTCGTGTTCGAATATAAGTATGGTCCGGTAATTTTTGACAGAGTTATTGCCCTTGAACATAGAAAATTTTTGAAAATGACAGGGTCTGCTCCTTTTCTCTTTGAAGATTTGATGTATTAAATTGATGTTTGGAATACAGATGAGATGTATCAAGGGAAGATGCAGGTCAAATTGGAATATGGGCCATTATATCTCCGGACTCCTTAACAGTAGAGGCATGATTTACATATCATTAAAAAGAAAACATTTTAAACTTTTAAATAATACTGCAATGTTGTTATAGACATATTCATTGAAGTAGTTATATATGTACCACAAAGGCAGATTTTTCTAGGAAATATATGTACTTGTTTTCCACAAAACCTCAATCTTCCTAAAACGGGGAGGGCATTAATGTGTTTATATATTTTGATGATATCAAATCTAAATATCGTTATAATTTGACATGTCATTTGAAGCTTATATGTATACAAATCAATCCCTTTCTTGATCATGAAAAAGAAATATTTCATTCAATACATATTACACACCAAATAAATAAGGTTATAGCAAAATGGGAGGAGGGTGTAATATCTATCAAATTTCTTTGTAAAATGCCCCATTACCTATTATAATTTTATGTTGTGTTGACTTATGACAGACCATTGCACATTATAGTGTAACACCACAGTGATGTAAATTTCAGAAATTACCTAATAAGTGTACCTGTACTTCTTTTAAAATTGTCGTCATTTTAGTAGGTTTGTTTAATTACTAAAGCGCATATGCATCCCATAGATGAATCATTGGTGCAACTTTGGTACTTGGCTGTCCATAATTGCGCAAAACAGGATACCGAAATGACTGAAACGGTACAATCAAATTCAGAGAATTGTAGTCCCCTGCTTTTGACGCTCTAACAGTAAGAGTGCAGAGATATGGGGCATTGTCATTGTTGTGCATGTCTACAGATACAGGAAAGGTATTCCAAATAGGCAGAAACAAGCCAGATATGTTGGCCCTATATCTTACAATTAAAAAAAATATGACCAAGGTTAAGGTTTTTGTGACAGACAGACAGACGGATGGACAGACAAATGAGATTTCATGTCCCCACATTTTCACAAAAAAAGGGGGTGACAAATAGTATGTCAGGTGCAGCTTGAAACATGTTTTCAAGTCTGCACTCCAAGATGAATAATTAATTAGTGTAAGTTTGGTACTTATAGCTTGTCCAGAATTGGGGTACAGGCTAACTATGCCACTCAAACTGAAAAATTATGTCACATGCAACATTCAAACCATGCCATCAAGTGTATATCCCAAGATGTTTGCTACTTGCAGCATTTGTAGTTGTCCAGAACTGAGTTTTCTAGTTGCGGATGTCAGGCCTATAGCACCAGATCATCTAAACTATGTGAAGGTGATCTAAAACTGCCCTTGCTCTGACCATTTGCTGTGGATTTGATGTGTACAAGAAGACATGGTGAATCCATGTTTATAATTAGCAGGGGTTGAAATCAGATGGGGGTGTTCCTGGGGATACATAACATTCAAGATAAACAAGTGAATTCAAAGAATTCTAAGATGTCAAAAGTAATGATCTTAAATGGAAAGTCTCGTCACAAGGAATCTACAAATTCGTATCCCTACTGGATCAAAAGTTATAGCCCAGGTAAACGTTTTTGTGACAGATGGAGGAATGAAATGTAATGCATGCCCCCTCGCTTTCACAAAAACGGGGACCAAAAAGTGATGTTAAAAAGACATTCTAATTCACTTTTTGTTTTGATAATTCTGGTTGGTCCACACATAAGACCTCAGACATGTATAACCACGATATACCGTCCTCAAATGTATTAATACATTATACCTACTCTTTGTCCACATTGCCTCTGACTCCAACTATCAGAATTCCTGTCTGAAACAGCTTCGTTCACCGCTCTTAACGTTCATCTTAAATCACATATCAGGAACGATTTGCAAGTTCTACCATTCACAATTATTACCATCAAGTTAAACCAACAAAACTGACAACGTACATGACATGCATGTGTACCACCATGCAACATGCTTTCCATCATGTTATTTCATCTCACCGCGCTGGAACAAAACTGCCTGTTCAGCTGTTTGCGATGCAATGTCAAGTCACTCATGTATGAATCAATTTGTGATTATTAATTTAATCATAAAATTTTAAGAAACTTCTTATGTCGGTGCACTAAATATCAATTCGTTTCCCGGAAGAATTTTATATATGACGCTATTTGTCCCTTAGCAACGCGGAATTTGGGAGGGGGTGGGGGGGGGCAATTCCACGTTAACACCCAGCTCTGAAACTTACTCAGAATGTTTACAATACGGAAAGGAATATATCTAACTTATACAGTCTGCTGTCCCACTTTAATCATTTAAAATATCAGTTTTTCGGCATAACGTCATCAAAAGCATGTTGTTTTTGGGGTTGGCAAGGGCCGACGGAAAGGCCCGAAAATACTGAAATATCAGTGCGTAGTAATCAACGACTGAATGAAAACATAGGTTAGTTTCAAAAATAAGCATCGTGTTTGTTCAGCTCTGGTATTGACTTTCCATACATCTTCCTAAATAATTTGATGAATATGTAGTTCTTAGCATACCCGAAGTATCAATTGTTCATGAATATTTGCAAATTTAATGCACATAACCATGGACATATTTCACTGAATGTAGGAATACATGAGCAAAGGGGTAAATCCCAAGATTCTAATATGGCAGCGCCCATGACCCTCGTTGATAACAGTGTAACACTTCGTGTTACAAAAAGTGGCATCACTCTGGACTATCAACGATCAGGACACCCGCGAGTAAAGTCACGTCTGCAAGATAGATAAGAACGGACATTTTCGTAATCAATTCCAATCGGCGTCTTTGAATCATCCCTGGTCGTCGCAGGATATTATTTCCTACCGTAAGGAACTGATTTCGAGAGACCAAAATCCGTCGCCCACGTCCTGCTTTCCGTCCTGTTTTTCTCCAGTTTCACCGTATTGCGGGGTTAGTGTAGTGTAAGAAGCAACACTTTTTAAATAACAGAGGAATGTAGAGGAAGTTCTATTGACGGAGACATGTCGACAGCAATGACGGTCGTGTACTAGCTAGGGAAAGCGTCATTGACGCCTGCGTTATTCAGCGCCGCCAATTCAGCGGAGAAAGCGTTATGGTGTGGGGTGGACCCCTCTGATGGTAGCTTAGCCCGCGTACACTACCGTGACGAGATTGTACCTAAGCACATCGTTCCACTCTTCACAACAATCGGTGTTTCTGTGGCTGTTCAACCTCAAGGACATAATCCGTAATTTGAAGTTTAAATTGAAAGGCAATGCATTATATAAAATAATGATATACATAATGCAATATGATATTTTGTATATAAATCTAAAAATGGAAATAGTAATTTACACAGGTTATTTCCTCTGCTAGAACATGTTGTAGAGTGGCAGATTTAGTGAAATAAAGTTTCTTGTGGATTCCCACAACTCGTATAGCTTTTTCTAAATGGTCGCAAAAAGAACTTGAGATGAATGTGATGAGGTCGTAAAATTTGATTGATGTATACTATCAATTTAGTCATTTTAAACTCCAATTGCCTAATCCAGTAATCCTCCTTTTTCCTACTAACATGGGTGAAGATGTATAGGTTATTTATAGTGTGGTATTTTCTCTAAACTACAAATTATCATAGACAGAATTGAATGACATGATTGATTTCACTAACGATGAAGGCGGCGATTTCCGCCTTTAATTATATCAAATATATGACCACATTCTACTCCGGTTTTGTTAATCCGACATATATCAACTCAGAAAATACACATTCAATGCAGTAATCTACACGTTTGGAAACTACGAATCATTTGGATTATTTGGTGTTCTCTCATAATACTCGCAGCATCAAAGTTTTAAAAGATATAATATGCACATTTTGTTATGCCAGTTTCATTGCGTAGCTAATGGTCACATTCTTACTTTTCATATTTCATATTCATGTAATAGTTGTCATGATTTGAAGTGTAATTTTATGTCAACCATAAAAAAGGATTAGTCGGTTAATACCGGACATTCCACAATCTAAATATATTGCCACACTAATTGACCGGTTACTTGTCATTGAAGTGTGTCACAAGCTTATACACGTGGATCAAAATGAGGCAGATAAATATGAGGTATAATGTGTAATGGCATCTTACGTCGCACTATGATTTAATTGTGGAGATCCAACATATCTTCCAGATTTTACCCCTATCTGAGTTCTAACTAACACTTTATTTACATGGTAAGAATTTTGGAGGCAATGATTGTGTCACGCTGTATATATGCGTACTTAGGGTAACAGGATGAGACATTTTTATTTAAATGGGATTCGGTATATGGAAAGAGAAAGTGCATTGAGGTGACCGGAGATTATACTTACCTATTAACGCCTGTTCAGATGGGCACTATGCACTCATAATGTTACTTTGGAAAGCAATGGTGCCCGAGCGAGATCTTTAAGGTACTATGAATTAATATGCCTCGAATAAAACGTCGACTCACCTACCTCGGAAACTGCATTATCTCTTTCTTTAAGGGAGTATTCTGAACACCACAATACGAATATTCTTACTTTCCTACATAAGCCGGCGTGGCCTAGTGGTATCGCGCTGGAGTCCTGATTAGGAGGCCGGGGTTCGAGGCCCGCTCTGGTCATGCCGGTGTCCTGTCTTTCGGATGAGACAGTATAAACCGAGGTCCCGTATCGTGGTATGCATGTCACGAAAAAGGTCCCTCACTGCTTCGGGTGGGTTCGTTGCAAAGGTCAAAATTTGTAAGCCCCGCATCAGGCAGATGCCGTCACCATATATGTGAAATATTCGTTGTGTGACGTTAAACAAAAATCAATCAATCAATCGTTTTTCTACATTGTTTATCGTGGTTGCGACTGTGTCTACAGTGCACTTATCTGTATTTCTATATTTTTATAGTAATTAACACTGATAATCAGGTTTGTGGTTTTATTATTTTTTAAATAACGCGTTGGTATTTATCCATCATTCACTTCTTAACTTACTTTTGTATTAGTTGGAAGATTGAAAGCAGTTTACACATTTAACTATCCTTTATCATTAACAGAATATTGGTTAAGTTTGATTTACGTGCTATTATGCCCTTTTTCCTGATGTTATATGGCTGTGACACTTTCAAAAGAGTGTTTGTTCACATTCATGTATATATACAGTGCTGAATTATCTATGTTTCCTCTGTATGTAAGGATGTGGCTAGCCAGATAGTAGACTCTCAATCCTCCCGGGCACCTAGTCTCACTTCTGAATTCCAGGGGTCCATGAATGTCCACTGTTGTACATTAATGTTAGTGACATAGTGATGTGACTAAGTCAATATGACTGAAATATTATAAACTCAAAAGAGTCCCACAGGGTGTCCGATATCGAAAGTCATTTTAAAAGTTATTATTATATTAGGGTACACATTCGGTGCATGTAATGCTATCTTCTCATGGATCAGTTGCATCCCAACATTTATTACATTTCAAATAAAAACACGAAGCTGTGTTGTATCTGTGTAAACATTCTATGTTATTATTCCTGCATGACTATTATGTTTTTGTATGACACCTATGTCTTGGTCAAGCATCGTAGTTTTATTTATTTATGAATGTATCATTTAACACAGTCGTTCATTGTCTTTGCTTTTCTTTCGTTTCAGTTTTTCTCTTTATGTTATTTTAAATTCTGCTCGAGTGTTACCCATCTTCTTAGATGGTGCAATACGGTGACTGTTTATATATATGGGTATCTAGATAGGATAGGCTTTCTGGTTCATTCCTGGCACACTATGATATAATAGTCTACGCGCCTCTGTTACACAATGCAATATTTAACATATTTTATTCTACGCTACACCAGGACATTTTATGGGTTTTCTTTCCTACGTTTTCCTGAAATATTTCATAGTTACAACATCTACTTTCAGATGCTGACAGTAAGCTTGGAATCATTTAATCGATGGGTGTATTATATAGTTACGTCTTGCATCATCGAAAAAATGCAAAGGCAATCGATTGTATGCATGCATATACTATTATTATGGTAATTATCATAAATTTTGAAAAAAAAAAACTTTTTGTTAATTTTAGAGATCTTATTTAGACATGTTATCTAAATTTGGAAATATGACTTTTCAACAATACGTATCCAGCGGAACCCATCCCAATTGTTACGGTGATCTAGTGTACAAACTAACGATGGTCAAATGTTCCGACAATTTTATATCGGCGGTTTCTAAAATTATTAAACGCCTTCGACATCGACAGTATGACCCAGAGATAATTGCTAAGACACCACAATTCTTGTATTGGGAACCTCTACAACCCGATTGAAACGTTTGCTTGAGCGTTGCACTCTGACTAACAGGGGGGGGGGACTCTATGACGGGCCTTGTCCAAACCCTTTCAGAGAAGACAAGATCCATATCGTCATCCCCTCTGACTGTTAGTCAGGACTCCTATTGATCAAGGATCTGAGCTCAGCTTACAGACGGACAGAGCACGGTTTACTTATGTTGATGTCGCCTTGCCTATTTTTGATAGCGACATATTATTCTATAAACATTTCGTGTGTAGTAAAATTTTTATGAAATGTCTTCTTGAGAAACCTGTTGATCCTTGTTCTTTATATGGAGGATTATTTATAAATTTTCAAATGTGTGTCCTTTGATTGTGATGCATTTGCAGTGAGTGGGGACGTAGGGCACCCGTAAACCGATTAACCACACCAATTGATTAACGGTTGTTACTTGAATACTTCAATTGACCTTCCTAAGTCTATATCGTAACCGCAAAAGAATCAAATATTTTTGTAATGTCATTTTTTCCCGTGTATAATCTACTATTATCATGTTTTGTGTGCATGTCCTTGGTGATTTATGTCATACAGCTTTGCCAGATGTCTTCAGGTTTCTCTTTATTATTATTATTATTATTATTATTATTATTATTATTATTATTATTATTATTATTATTATTATTATTATTATTACTACTACTACTACTATTATTACTATTATTATTTTTATTTATTTATTTATTTATATAATTATCTATTAGTATTATTATTATTTCGGGTGTGAGTTGCCGTAGAAAAGAAAACGGAAAAAAGTTTCCAATATAGAAAATCTAACTCCAAACGTTTTCTGTTTTATAATTTCATTGCAATTGATAGAGTGTCCTACCTTCGTACGCGTGCATACAGAATTTTACCAAAATGACTACTTAACTATGATTTGAAATCTGTAACTGTGATATTCTCGAAAAGACCTTTAATAAACCAAATAGTACCTAGAGATGTACACATAATTTTGATAATGCAGTGGATATTTGTTTTGGCATACATTAATATATTCAAACACAAATGCCTCTTCTAACTTCCCTTTCCTTCTCAATACTATCACTCCTGTATGGTAATAGTATTTAATTCCCAAAGAATATTTCCTATTTTCAATTCGTTTGTTTTCTTGAGCTTAATGCCACTCTTAATATTATTGTGACAAGGAAACAATTGGTTATTTAAAGTTCATAATTGTTGATAAAACTTTATTTTCCTAGGTTACCGTCCAGGATAGATTTCAATAAATGCCGTGACGTTATAGAAGATGCTTTAACTACATATTGTAAACGTTGGTGTAAAAAAGAACAGGTAAAGGTTCATGCTCTTAATGATTGGAAATACGAGATTTTAAGAATTGTCGATATCCGTATTAAGAACTTTACGGAAAATCCGCATTTATTTCAACAGCCTAATACATTGACGGCAAATTCTATTAAAAAGAAGATAGCTGACTTACATGCTAAATATGTCTTTGTTCCTGCTGATAAAGCAGGTAATAACATAATAGTTGTTTGAAAACTATATTATATTGAAGTACTTAAAAACGAATTAAACTCCACTCATACATATGTGGAAAGCCCTACCTCAAAAGACAGCACTTTGCACGATCACCTCATGACCATGTCCGACTTCAAAATTAAAACTGATAAATCTGATCTACCAACCATATATTGGCTCCCAAAACTACATAAAAGTCCATATAAATCACGTTTCATATCTAATTCTAGCCACTGCTCTACTACGGTACTATCGAAGCATATTACGTCTGCTCTAACTGCTATAAAAGATCATATTATCAAATATTGTGATGTCGCATTTCATAATAGTAACATCAATTACTTTTGGTCGATTAAAAATTCTCATGAAGTTATAGACAAACTTCTTTCGCTAAATTTCAAAGCGACTCAAATTTCTACATTTGATTTTTCTACACTTTATACATCTCTGCCTCATGATTTGATTAAAAGCAAGTTGCTGTCTCTTATACAATGGTGTTTTCACAGAGAATCCAAAACGTACATATGTACTTCCAATAACTCCGGATTCTTTTCCCACAAACAATATACTTCATATAAATACTGGACTTGCAAGGAATTATGTAAAGCACTAGATTATCTCATGAATAATATTTTTGTGCAATTTGATGGCTAGATATATCAACAAATAGTTGGGATTCCTATGGGTACTAACTGCGCGCCTCTGATAGCAGATTTATTTCTTTATTGTTATAAGAGGGATTTTATGGTTTCTCTTCAAAAATCAAAACGTTTTGACCTCATTGACAAATTCAATAATACTTGTAGGTACCTGGATGATATTTTGGTTATCGACAACCCTGAATTCGAACAATTTATATCAGAAATTTATCCACCAGAGCTCACATTGAATAAAGCTAATACTTGAGATAAATCTACACCTTTCTTAGATTTAAACATCAAAATTATCAACCACCTAATATATACTAATATTTATGATACACGTGAGGATTTTGGATTTCCTATTGTAAATTTCCCTTACTTGGATGGCGATGTTCCTCGACTCCCATCATATGGTATCTATATATCTCAATTAGTTCGATTTGTCAGAGGCTGCACCGATGTTTTGGACTTTCATAAACGAAATTTACAAATTACTACTAAACTTTTAACTCAGGGTTACAGATATCACAAGTTAAGAAAAACATTCGGCAAATTCTTCAGATCTTATTCAGAACTTCTATCTAAATTTGGAAATATTTCTTTTCAACAGTATGTATCCAATGGGATTTCCCATCCTTATTTTTACGGTGATCTCGTATATAAACTAAGGAAAGTAAAAGGCTCCGATAACGTTATTTTATCATGTAATAAAATAATCAAACGTCTTATAAATAGACAATATGATATTGAGATCATCAAAAAGACTATAGGTCTTGTATTTGGCCCCTCTACAGCCTTATGCAGACTTTTACTTGAACGTTGCACGCTGACTAACAGGGCGGTGGGGACTATATGACGGGCCTTGTCCAAACCTCTTTCAGAGGAGACATGGTCCTGAACCTCGTCCCCTCTGACTGTTAGTCGGGACTCCTACAGATCTAGGGTCTTAGCTCGCTTTCAGACTGGCAGAGCACGGTTTATCATGTTGATGTCGCATATATTTTTATACCATTATGTATTTTACTATACCTTTCGTGTTTATATTTTTATGACCTCTCAATATGCGATACCTGTTGACCCTTGTTCTTTACATGGAGGATTATTTATAAATTTTTAAATGTACGTCCTTTGATTGTTCTGCTGTTACGGTGAGTGGGAAGGTGGACCCGTAAACCGGTTAACCACACCATTTGTTTGGCTTTTGTCAAATCAAATGACCGTCCTAAGTCGGTATCGTAATTGCACTACAATCAAATATTTTTGTTATGTGATATATGTTCTAGTATATTATTTATATTAATGTATTGTATAGCTCTATGGTGACTTCTGCCACATAACTGAGCCAGTAACTCCTCTTTTTTCTTTCGAATACAAAAAATTATACACTTTAAGGTAACATGTCGAATCATAACTACATACAATAAAACGTTAACTTGATCAGAAGTTATTTAGATAACGAAATTCGAAATTTATATACTATCAGTGTAACCATTCGGGAAATTTACCATATGATCAATATCTATACTTTATGTGAATTCTGATGAATTTTCCTTGAGGTAATACCAGTGTCCGTGTAATAAGTTTAAAAATTTTAGGATTGCTTGTAGATACAAAGTCCTTTTTATTTCTTGCAATTTAAATTTAACTTAGCTTCATCTGTATGCTTGCATGTTTCATAGTTCTATTGTCGACTGCTTCCGTTATAAGTTTCTAAACTTTCTATTCGCCATGTTGAACTGTATATTAGCTTGGTAATGCAAAATATCATTATTAGATAATTTCAGTAATTATAAGGACGTCGTTCCGACAAGGAAATTAAGCAAACAGGAAAAATAAATAAATAAATAAAACAACATCCTGTATACTAATTAGTTTAAAGTCCGTTAATTGAAATGCCGCCATATTTGTTTACAATGTTATCGTGCTACATAGAAGCTTGGAAGCATACCTGCCCTTTGATAAAAATGTTTGAGTGATTGATAATAATGGCTACCGGTATCGCGAGATTTGACGAGATGTAGCATAACCACAACATCGCGCCATAAGTTGAGAATCTAAACGGTTTCTCTTTATTATTCAAATATAATGAAATAAACATAAATAATTTTAAAAATCATCACTTAAAATGAATTACAACAAGTATATTGCTATAAATCGAAATTGATGAATAAAAGCACTTGCACTGCAAAAAAAAAAAAAAAACAGGTTTCCGTTTGCGGAAACCCTGCGGAAACATGAAGTTTCCGCCAGGTTTCAGGTGGCGGAAACTTGCTGGAAATGTCCCAGTTACTGCAGGTTTCCGAGCGGAAACTCGAGTTTCCGGACGGAAACCTTGCGGAAACCTGCTGAAACATGGTGTTTCCGCAACAGAAACTGGTGGAAACTTGCAGTAACTTGATGTTTCCGCAACTGAAACCTTGCGGAAACCTGCAGTAACTGGGACATTTCCAGGAAGTTTCCGCCATCAGAAACTGGCGGAAACCAGGACATTTAAGGAAATGTGCATGAATGAAACCAGCTGAACTCAGAACATCCTCCATATAAACTGGAAAATTAAATTTCTTCTATAACCTGGAGACCTAAGGAGGTTTCTGCTACGGAAACTGGCGGAAACCTACTGAAACTAGTACATTTTGTAATAAATGAAATATCTGCCGGTAATTATATAGTATAGATGCAAGAGATGTTGTTTCCCCAGAAGTAATGGTAGAAATCAACCTCTTGCAATTCAATAAAAACTGACAGCTAATTTTGTATCTTGAAATCTAATATATCTACTGAATAGGCCATCACATTTTCAGAGACAAAAAAAAAAAACATAAACAAAAGAAATACAATAATAATTCACAATTGTTTAATAGTATACAGTATATGTTCAAACTTGCACATACAACATTCACTAAGTAACTGACACACAAAACTTTTTAAATTCCTGTGTTTTGAAAATGTATACAGTGTTTCATTTCGCCACTTCAAGATTAAACAAAACCAGAACAAATGAATGGAAATAATGTTCTGTCCTTGTAATCAAACTATCTGAATTTTCACAAATATGTGTTCCTGTAAGAATTTGAAACTTGCGACGTTGTGTACATTGAGAATTGCATTCTTTAATGTCCTCTCATTGATATTCTGTCACTGATCTTCTGTCATCTTAATCCTGCTTCTGAAACAAGAGATGTAAATTAAAAACTACACATACATGTACATAAGAGACTAAATCAGAAATTTAACTTGGAACTACATGTCCATATAATTAGGTGCTTTAACAGAACAATTCTGAATAAGCTTCCCTAAACAATGCACCAAATGTTACCATTTTATTTTTTAATTCCATGCATGCCATGCATAGATCTACCTCAAATGTCAACAAATCTAAATAGATTCCAGTGGCAAAATATAACGGTACTTGCAATCGTGCATAACAAGGACAAATACTTTTACTAATTTTAGTAGAAAACTGACAGTCATTAGGGGCCCGATGGATGCCTGTCGCCATGACCTTGACCTTAATTTTGTATCAATGGAAAGGTCTTGTCAAAAGGAACACAGAAGCTAAATACTAAAGCCCCACTTCTAATAATTCAATAGTTACAGTCAGTGTTAAAGTTTTTTTTAAATGCAGGTCAAAGGTCAATTTCAAGGCCCCATAATAAAAAAGAAAGGTCTTTTCATAAGGAATACATATGCCAAATATGAAAGCTCTACTTCTTACGGTTCCACAGTTATGGTCAATGTTAAAGTTTTTCAAATGCAGGTCAAAGGTCGATGTCAAAGCCACATGATCAAAAATCTTGGTACCGACTGAAAGGTCTTGTCATAAGGAACATACATGCAAAATATGAAAACTCTATCTGTGACAGCGTATGAGATGAGGCCAAAGTTTAGTTGACAGACGGACAGACAGAGTGATTACTACAGTATAGGGCACTCACTTATGAAGCAGGGCCTAAATAAAGAAAATATAAGAGAAAGTGAATCGTTAATTGATAGATGTATAGTGGGAAAAAATAATCTTACACATGTTTGCTGGCTTTACTTAAAAAAGCTACATTGATGCTAAGAAATAACTCTGCAATTTCTTACTAGAACAATATACATATATATTTATCACATGTTTGCTGTTTAGGCTGTGAAATATCGCTATGTCATAAATTAATTTATGACATAGCTGACGTCATAGCGTGGATAAGAATTTTGTCAAGGCAGTGTTTATGAAATAAACACATTTAAACTGAGTGTAAACATGTGATAAAAAGAATCTGAAATGAATTTTCATTTCATATGGTATTAATGAAACTCGTTGTGTGTTTTATATCCCTTCGCCAAGGTTTGGGGATATAAAACAAACAACTCGCTTCATAAATACCGTATGAAATGAAAATTCATTTAAGATCTTTTATAATTTATGACATTTTATCACATATTTCTTCCTCCCTCAACCCTTTTAGCTTTCTACTATATTATATATGAATATCAAATAAACTAAGTAGCATATTACCATATCATTAGTGAAAATTACTTCTAGTACATGTATATGTATAAGCAAAATTATAATGTATAAATACATGTACACAATGTATGCATATTCTTTATATTGTTTGTAGTTCCACATATGTCAGTTTAATATAAGATTCAGCTTAGATCAATTTGTTGGGAGCTTAGCTATTAGATTGAAGCTAAGATTGAAATGTCTCAAGTTCAAATCCAACAGGTAGCTATTCGGTGTCATATGTTTCTTGTCACATTATATGTGGCACATCATTGATCCCTCACTGCTTCACATAGGTTTGTTGCATACAACTGTATGTCTAAATGTCTGTGTAAAAAAGGAGATTGAAGAATCAAGCAAACAAAACTACAGTACAATAAATATTTTGTTTATCGTTTAATAAACAAAGACCTTAATTAACTTCCCTTGGTAAGGAGAGAAGGACCGAGGGATTCAAACCCAGAACTGACTGAAGTCACAAGTCATAGAAGCAATAACCCTGTGTCCCCTCTGTGTATAATATGCTATTAGCATATGTTTTAGTATACTATACAGAGAGGAGCACAAGGTCAAGCTTGCATCTACGACCTGTAATGTAAGTGAATGGGAGGCTATGTGAATTACATGTATTTCCATCACATACATGTAGCTTTATTTTAGACCACTCACCCAAAAAGGCCCCAATGTGCTAATGTTAACAGTTGGATAGAGAGTATGAAAATCAAACCCTCAATCACTACTTAAAATTAGGTAATAATACTTGAAACAATGTAAAAGTTTCTAACCTCCCATCTTACTTTAGTTTGCATCTCTGCATTTCACATGCTGAATTTGATTTCTTCCTCTATTTCTTCTTTACAAGATCATCTTATATATTGTGATTTTCTGAGATTTTTTCTGCATCTGCAATTGAGCAACAGTTCATTCTGACAGCAATAAAATTTTATAAATCATAATTACTATATACTCACTTAAGGCTTAATTATGAATTGTGCTAGAAAAATCATAGTATGTTTATTAGTAGACTTCCAAGTACAATCAGTAGCCCCTATTTTTAGTATATATTTAATATAATAATGGTGACATGGGCTAGCTATCAAGCACGCTTGGTCTCTAAGGATAAAATTAGCAGCTTTATGAAGAGTTTCTTAGGAAAAGCTAATTCTTGATCTGAATATTAATCAATTTAATTCAATACTTTTATTTAATGTTGATTTTTTTATATATACATGTAGCATTTAACATGATTATAAAAATACCGATACTCCTTTTTAAAAAATCAATGATAATAATGATCAATACAATATCCATTCATTGATTCAACTTCAAGAGGTCCCTTGACAGTGAAAGGCAAATGTTGCTTTTTAGGTCACTGCCTGAAAAAAGAAGGGGCTCCCCTTATATTTGCCATTAGAAGAGTACATCAGTACATATATCAACATTTTTATATCAAAAATACTACATTATGTTTATGCAGACAGTATATACATCTACATGTTGATGGATAGAATTTCAACACATGAAGTGATGAATGAAGTAATTAACCTTAATTTAACCCCCCCCCCCCCCTTTCCCTTATACTTAATTTTTTAATTGATAAATCCTATAGGGTAAGATATAACATTTCAAGTTAAACATCAACTGTTTCGTACATACATGCAACATTTCATGTCTTTATCAATGAAATCACGCTGTAGCTGTATGTACACTTACTGTACTGGCTACTGCATTATCATCATGCATGTACGCGTCAGATCGGGATCACTCGATCATGAATTAAAAATCAATGGACTGTAAACTAGTTGATGAATAGATTATGAATTTGGATATACATACCTTGCGTATTTAACTTTAAATACAGATCTTCTGTAAAGGACTTCTAGATGATTGGACAAAACCTTCTTCTCGAGAGCTTCTGTCATGTTTGTTTTGATTTCGATCCGCGGGAGAGCTGATATGTTTTGAGCATTCTGATTGGTCAATTTAAATATTTTTAAAAAATCCTTATATTTATATTCTAATTACTATAATAACGATCTTTGTGAGAGTTGTCTCAGGATAGTCGCGGGAATCAATGCAGAATAAAATACAATTATATCATTTTTTTTTTGTCTGCATTTCCTCTGATTAATAAAAAAAGGGGAAAAAAAAGGGGGGGGGGGGATTTTATTGGTTCAGATCCATGTCTGGTTTGATTTATACAACGACTTATAAACAACTTGCTTATAAGTCTTCGATTTATATTAAAGAAAATCCGGTCCATTACAACGAAATTATCTTTAACCACATCCAGGGACGTATATAACACACGTCCCTGCCACATCAAAATCCGCCATACAGTGTCAGTTCATTTGATTTCCATCGATGTGAACTCAGAAAGATATCTTTGGTTTAAACAGTATTTATTTGTTGAATTTAGCATATATAATACAAGCGTACATATTATTTAAGGATTGAGCAACAAGAATAATTCTTTTATAAAGCTCTCTCCTTTGTACAAATTAAGTTTTACATTTAAGCAATGGCCTGGATAGTACAAGTAATTGAATTATGAATGACTGATAGGAATTACTCTAAAAATGGAAAAAATTGAGAATAATTAGATGAAGTAAGTTATAATTATAAAGAAGTGTAAATAACATGAACAGTCTAAATAGATTAGCATTCGGTATATAACAATAGTATGAATAGACTCATAATGTGTAAATGAGAAACAATAGATGAATATATGATCATGAATAGGCTAGTAGTATTAAGCAATTTCATAATATGTAAATGAAATACAATAAATAAATATATGAACATGAATAAGCAAGTAATATTAAACAAGCTCATAATATGTAAATGAAGAACAATAGATACTGAACAGCACAAACATTCAGACATATTTACACAAGAGTCAGCTGACTAACATTATGTTTGCAAAAACAGTAGGTGATGAATATATGTTACAGAAATGAGTTATAATGAAAATGATAAGAAGAAAAATGATAGAGGTTGAGTAAGGAAATTAAAATCTCTTGCTGCCTTCAATATATTTGTGAACTTTTAGAAAAATATTTGTGTTGACATTGTCATCATACAGAGGACATCCAAATAGTAGTATGTTACAGGTAACATTTACAGGTATTGTAGATATGGTATGATGTCTGATATTTGCATAGATGGGGCAAGCAAGAAGATAGTGATTTGCTGTTTCTTCCTCCCCACACTGACACAGATTATTCAAGGAAATATGATTTCCCCATTTATCACTTCCGGTTTAGTTCCTATTTGAATTGCACAAGTTTTATGACTTTTCCCAAACGCAAACTTCGTGTTGAAGCATTTACATCCACCACTTCATAAGATTGCCATCACATATTCCATTCTTAACACCACAAAATGTTAAATGTAAGCAAAACCAAATTTCCAGAAACCTGTGAAGAGCTACGACCCTTCGCACGCGTCTAATGAACAACACGTTTTGATTCCACTTTTTGTGTTGTTCTCTGTTTCCGGTTTCGACTTAAATGTGTCGTACACATGTTATTGCTTACCTTGATTCTTGTAAGTTTTGCATTATGATATCAAATATTTTCTCTCACTTTGTTGGTTTGTCGAATGAACTACTCCATTGACACGCACCAGTGTTCCCCCATTCATAACTTTATCACCTTCATCATTATGTGTTTTCTTTTCTTTTCTGTTTTCATTTCGTCACCAACATTTCATTTAAAGAGGTTGAATACAAGTATAAATCCTGTTATATCATGTACTTTAAGAATGTGTAACCTGAACTTATGTGTTGACCCCCATCCTTGCCCAATTCCTGTCTACCAACCCTCCCATAGACCCTATTCATAGACATCATGAGATATAGAGCAAGGGTGGGATGTCACTACCAGAGGGCAAAGCTACCTAAAATGACCAGATGTCTATATTATAGAGATGTTCTGCTGGCAATATTTATTCTCTGTTACAGAGAGCTAGGTATGTTACTTATGACATTCACAATACTCCATAGCTCACTAATTCTAAGTGATTACCTAATCCCACGCGTAGATAACGACCTTCAGAAAGACCGCTTTATTCATAAGCATTTCATTCTTTTTGATTTCATTTCTATTCTACTCCTACTCTCAGGAGACATTGAAACAAATCCAGGACCATCAAACTTGCATCATGACCCAATTACTAATATCAAAGCCCTGTCTCTATGCCATCTGAATGTACAGAGTCTAACAAACAAGATTGATCTTATAGCCGCTGAACTACACAGTTTTGACTTGATAACACTCAGTGAAACTTGGCTAGATGCATCTATAGACAATTCGAAAATTCAAATTCTCGGCTTCCAGGATCCCATCCGCCTTGATAGAAACCGACATGGAGGGGGTGTGGCTGTCTATATAAAAAACAAATAAAGGACCTGCACATGCCAAACGTAGAAATAATTTGGTTAGAAGTTAATCTATGTCACAGGAAGGTACTCATAGGTGTATGCTACTTCCATCCCAGGTTTGACAACTGGAACTTAGCTGAACTTGCAATAGATCAAGCAATTCAGAATAACTCCAACATAATACTATTGGGTGACTTTAATGAAAACTTGTTGGACCAATCAAAATCACGGATAATCAGAAGTATAATGAACAATTTCAACTTGATTCAACATATTAAAACCTCTACAAGAATCAGTAACCACTCCTCAACCTTAATTGATCTATTCTTAACCAATGACACTCTAGAGTGTACAAAGGCATGTGTAATTGACCATTTTTGTAGCGACCATCATGCTGTTTATTTTACCACAAATTTCATTAAAATTAAGCACCACACTTATAAACGGCGCATTTGGCAATATGACAAAGCTGATTTTGACACCTATAGATCCAATTTACAAAACTGTATCTGGAATTTAGATCCATCCAATATAGACAGCATGGTGGACCAACTCACTACTAACATTATCAAATCTGCTGAACCTGCAATCCCAAATAAAGTCATTACTGTCCGTCCATCTCAGCCTCGATGGTTTCATAATGGAATAAGGGTTGCAATTAAAAAAAGGAAAAAGCTACATAAAAGGGCCAAAACATCAAACCTGGACCAAGATTGGACCAACTTCAGGGAAGCTAGAAATCATGTCACTTCCCTTATACATGAGTCCAAAGTAAACTACTGTAAAAGATTAGCAAATTCCTTACAAAATGGGAACCTAAGTCCTAAGCAGTGGTGGAAAATAACAAAGGAATTTCTTAAATCTGGTAATAGCACTGAAATTCCTAATCTCATTCACAACGATGTGCAGTACAACTCCACCTCTGACAAAGCTAATATTTTGAATGACTTCTTCTGTGCGCAGTGCAATATTGATCACAGCCAGGCCTTCCTACCAAATTTAAACCATATTCCAAATACTTTAAACCATATACAGGTTAGTGTACAAGATGTTGAAGATGTATTAAAGCTAACTGACACCAGTAAAGCCTGTGGACCTGACCTTGTCAGTCTTAGACTTCTGAAAGAGGGATCTCCCTTACTTTCACCACATCTTTCATCTCTCTTCAATTTATCACTCCAAAATTCACACTTCCCAGAAAAATGGAAATTAGCCAATGCAAGTCCTGTCTTTAAGAAGGGGGGGGGGGTAGGTCAGATCCATCAAATTATAGGCCAATATCTTTGCTAAGTTGTATTTCAAAAGTTTTCGAAAAATGCATCTTCAAACATTTTTACAATTACCTGAATATGAACAATATGATAACTCCTGTCCAATCAGGTTTTACCCCAGGTGACTCTGCAGTATATCAGCTAATAGACCTGTATGACTGCTTTTCAAGGGCCTTGGATGATGGTAAGGAAGTAAGAGTTATTTTTTGTGACATCAGCAAGGCCTTTGATAGGGTATGGCATACAGGTCTATTATTTAAGTTGAGGCGGATGGGAGTGGGTGGGTCTCTCCTGTCCTGGTTTAAAAGTTATTTGAATGACAGGGCTCAGAGAGTTGCAATCGAAGGTACTTTCTCTGGAATCAAATCTGTTCGAGCCGGTGTTCCCCAGGGCTCAATATTAGGCCCTCTGCTATTTTTAATCTTTATAAATGATATTGTTGATGAAATTTGTTCCAGTATAAAGTTATTTGCTGACGATACATCTCTTTTTATTATTGTTGAGGACCCAGATTCGGCTGCAAATCTCCTGCAAAATGATATTGACAAAATTACATCATGGTCGCAACAGTGGCTAGTTAAATTCAATGCAACCAAAACAGAAGAACTTCTTATAAGCAACAGAAGAAATCCACATCCACATCCTCCACTATACATGAACAATACTCAAGTAAAATCAGTACCCCATCACAAACATCTTGGTTTACAATTTAATACAATGTAAAGATGATGGATAAATCCAAACCACAAGTCCAAAAATCATGAAACCATAGGACATACAAGATCAGTGAAAATGAAAAACAAATGGAAAATAACAAAATATGTCTACTTGAAGAGCATATGTGAACCCCTGTGATGGAGTGAGATCAGGTGCCCGGGGAGAGTGAGCATCTCCTGCTTGCTAGCAACACCCGTCACATATACCCCGTAGAAAGAGTCAAATCGTGTGAATTCCATATGTATTTATATATGGAGAAGTCGAAGTAGGTAACCTTCTAGTATAGAAGGTGTCAAATCTGTGTAAAGTGATCGGAATCGGTCTCAGTCCAGAATATCATTTAAAAGTCTGGATAACGAGGTATCATATGGAGTAATAAGAGTCTCGTAACGACCGTAGAACTTCCTCAGTGACGATGCTAGTCTAGCACATATATAACCTGCACCTGGCATGAACATATTAATGATATAACATCTAAAGCATGGAAACGGGTAAACATTCTGAGGGTTTGAAATTCAAACTTGACAGGAGAACTTTGGAGATAATCTATTTTTCCTTTATTAGGCCACTTTTGGAATATGGAGACATCGTATGGGATAACTGCACTGAATATGAAATGAAGAAATTGAAAAGGTACAAATTGAAGCAGGAAGAATAATTTCAGGGGCCACCAAATCCTGTTCACGCACCAATGTTTTGGAAGAAAATGGGTGGGAAACACTGCAATACAGACGCTACAAACACAGACTCATCACTTTTCACAAAATGTTCAATAAACATGTGCCACCTTACCTTTACAATTATGTTCCACCAAACACCAACCAAATAAATAATAGAAATCTTAGAAATGGTAATGATCTACAAGTACCACACTACAGAACCAAACAAGCACAAAACTCTTTCATTCCAAGAACCATTGTAGAGTGGAACTCCCTTCCTGAAAATGTAAGGGTTGGTACCTCATTGGACACATTCAAAGCACACCTAGACAGAAACACAAATCACATTCCAAATTATTATTATGCAGGAGCCAGGAAATCCCAAATTATTCATACTCGATTGAGACTTGGATGCAGCTCTCTGAACTCTGATCTATTCAAAGATTTCTTTAAGAGAGGGCAGATCATGGAGATTATGATAAACTAAAAATGTCAAATTGTCACGCGGACCATACGTGCCAATGATTCCCCGGGGTAACCCCGGACCCCTATGCCGGCTCGAGCGGGACCGGCCACTCCCGCACACCAGGCTTGGATTGAAGTCTACATCCTTGTCACACATGCCTCTAGGTCCGCCACTGGCACACTTTACACAGTTTTGATATTTATTTTCCCTCTTCACGGATTATCTTGATATGACTCTGGCAAGGATTTAGAAACAAAGTTTTGGTTTCAAAATCTCACATGCTATTCTTATGCGCAGGACTTTATTAATTAATAGCATATGGGGAAAAACCCCCACACAAACATTTCCCCCATTTCCCCATTCGATCCCGGCTAAAAAGTACTGAACAACTTCGTGTGACCCTGTATACACGGGGACTTCGCTTCGAATTTTACATATATTTGAAATGATCTGTTAGCTTAGTCATTCAATATTCAGCAGCATGGTATAAATGTACATATATAATATGAATATACTGTGTAATGTCACAATACATATAACATATACCTTGTAACGGTAAAGTTTATTGGAGAACAATAGACCGGATAGAAAGGTGTGAAAAGATGGGCGCAAGGATGGAGCTAAAGGAAGTTACTCAAATTGCAAATTGTTAAATATGCAGGAAATGAAATTGATTCTTTTTTCTGATACATTTTTACGAATTCCAAACACATCAATGTTTAAAACTTAATTGATCAAAAGTTTTACCAAGGAATTGATTTTGCAAAACACGCTCCATTTTTCCAGAGACATATATACACATATATGAGTATATATGTCTCTGATTTTTCAATACAATTGTGCAACCCCAACCCCCCTTTTGTCAGGTAATCGAGGCTTTCTGTGAAGCTCTTCATACTTTTACATACATGTACTCTATTTTTCACTGTATCTTGGTAGGTTTAGTCTCAGTGGTAACCGAGATTGATTTTTTTGCCTTTTCTCACATGGGATTAACTAAATCTCTCTCTCTCTCTCTCTCTCTCTGAGCAGCGAATGCCACTGCCTCCGTACAGTTATTATGCTGTTACAGAATTTTAGAAGTTGATATTAACAAGGATTTATAAACAACTTGTTTATAAGTCCTTGATATTAATAAATAACATAACAATATAAGATTTTATCTTTATTTTCAAGATGCAAGTTGTGCAGAGAATTTTGTATATAATTTATTTCAGTAGATGTTCGATACATCCATCAATGAGCAAGTAGGGAAAAATGCTCCCGCCTCGCTTTCCTATCGCCCTAATCCCTTGTTCATATCTATATACATGTATGTATAATATATATTCTTGGGGTTTTATATATATATATATAGTTATACTTTTAATCATAGGGCTTTCGGATCGTTGCCCCCCTCTTTCAATTATACCAATATATATTGGTATAATTGAAGGGGGCAACGAGCCGAAAGCCCTGTGCTTTTAATATACAGTAAGTACTTTCTACCAGGTATTGACCTGACTTGACTTGGATCGAAATAAAAATCAGTCGAGATGAACATGTAAACATTGAGATGCCTGTTGAACTAGGAGTACATTTTTATTAAACAGTATTAAACATTAGTGAAACAATAATATACACATTATTCTGACTTTTGTAGAAATATATATGGTTAAATTTTGTTTGTTCATACTTTGAAGTTCAGTTTGAATTTTCTCTGTCTATAGTCTGTTGGCACCACTACAGTACAGTACATGTATCAATTAGCCTATTAGGCCTGTATAAATTAATGGTTTGATACTAAACCTAGTTACAAAAATGGCCTTTGACTTTGTAATCAATATTATGTTTAGTTTAAGTTCTTGGTTATCTTTATCAATATTACTATTAGGTTGCTCATCTAACTTGATTGATTTAGTATCATCATGATTCATGTACCAAATCTAAGAGTAAGATACATAAATATATTTGAATTTGAAACAAAGATATAGTTTGAAATAGATATACTGAATCCCATGTAAAGTCTAATTCTAGGAAATGTCAAGATATTTAAAGAAGAAGTTGTGAAGTATAATTATACATTGCATTTCTAGCTTCTAGCAATATATTGATTTGCCCCTTTTTTATTATGATTACTTATCCAATACATTTCAGTTAATTGCCATTTTCTTTTAAATGAGAAATTGCTTAATTTATTTATTTAGACAGTGGAGTACATTCTGAATGTGATATTCAAGTGTTTAAGTAATATACAGAAAAGAGCATTTACATGAAAATGAGATAACAATTTTCAGATTATATGAGAAATGATTTAATCAAAATATCATAGGATTATATATACCGTTATGAACCAGTCTACCTCTAGTAAAACTAGATTATCATATATCTCATTTAACTTGAACAAACAGACTTTTGGATTTAGAAAGAATTTTAAAAGGTATAATTTCTATCAGCTTTATGTCTTTATATTTAATCAAAAATTGACAGTCATTTGTAGTCTGTTAAACTTTATTATTAAGCTTAATATGACATTTCACTTCTCTCAGCATTTGTAAAAAGAACATACACATATTATTGAAATGTTAATAAAAGTTAAAAAAATAAAAGCTAATAAAAGTTAAATCTCAATTGACAGAAAGTTTCGGTAGAACTCAGGTTGTTAAGTTTTGAATATTAGTTTCCATTAAGTTTTCGCCTTGCAGAAACCTCATAGAAGTGTTTGTGAGAAGTTTCGATTATGCAAGTTTCCGTTGCAGAAACCTTCCGGAAACTTGATGTCCAAGTGTACTCTTAGCATTTTTAAGAAGACCATACACATATTACTGAACTGTTTGAAAAAAAAAGTTGAATCTTGATATAAATTTTCTGTAGAACTCAGGTTGTTTAGTTTTGAATATAAGTTTCCATTAAGTTTTCGCCTTGCGGAAACCTGCGGAAACATTAAGCCAAAAGTTTCCACCAAGTTTCCGCAAAAACCTTCCGGAAACTTGATGTCCCAGTTTCCGCAAGGTTTCCGGAGGTGCGGAAACTTTTTTTTTTTTTTTTTTTTTTTGCAGTGCTGTATGAAACGGAAAAATTCCAAGTAGACATCCTTCAGAGTTTTCTTCAATCTGGCAATCTATGACAATTCGAGACGAGACGTCAGAGATAGTGTTGTGTTATGGCTTATTAAGCCCAAAAGAAAGCAATCAGAGAGTATCGGTTTCAAAAGGTATATAGCTCTAACTATGCTTAAACAATAAATGGCGGATCTCAAGAACACGCCGGGGTCGACTTCTAATGGATTCACCGAGATATTTTTACTGTACCAAAAATTTTAATTGGATTTAATGATCAGGAAATACTAAATAGGAGGACAGCTTTAACATGTATACTGTACACTGTGAGAGTTTTTATCCCACGTAGGCTAGATAGTTTCCGTGCAGATAGATTAAGACGCTCCCATGCATACGACACAAATGTTATTGAGAGCAACGTATTGATGATGAAAGATATTGTTTCAATTCAGTCGTACTTTTTTAGATTCATGTAAGACGTGTACTGAAAATGCGAAGTAATTTGTTATGCACCTGCATAATACGCATATAAGGAATGGGCACAGTCAGCTGTTTGACTTCTCAATATCTGTAGACTTCTAAAATGCTGTTAAGGCAATTTGCATTAGAATGGGGATACTATGCTTGTGTTTTCTAATTTGAAAACACAAGTATGCTATCCCTTAATAAATAAATCAGTTTGATTGTCCATTATTGGCATTTGCCAGTCTATTTAATGCCTTTTCTTTGAAGTTGTAATGAAAAACGAAGAAGTACCGAAGGGTAACCATATCTCATAGCCCATTGATTAAAAAGACAATATTATGTTTAGTGTCATATTCAGACAAATGCGAACCCCAATAAAATCGATTTGATACCAGACGACTAAGTATTACTGACTGATCATATATTTCAGTGCTGGCATATTGCCAGACGTGTAATAGATCAATTATGGTAAAGGTATCATACTGTATGTTAAATATCAATATATAGGTTTCACTGAGTGAAAATCCACGGAAGTAATATCCTGTTGTCAGTCATTTTTTGGATCAACGTGTAAAGTTTTGTGCTATAATCAACAGAAATACAGACTGAATTTCTTTAAAATCATCTTTAAAATATATATTCTCCTTACAAACCAGTAAAATTTAAGATATAATGTAATTCAAAACTGTGTATTTGGGTGCAAAATTATGAAAACCCTCCCGAATTGAAGGTCTTGAAATCGGTATTACAATGAATAAAAACCTCATGTGTGACCCCAAATATGGCAGACAACGGGAGGTAACTCCAATAAATGTACACTCAGTAAAAACTATTTATAATGAATAGAAGAGAAGGATATCATTATGATTATTCAAACCCGAATGAAATTTAAAAATGTAAGTTGCATATAATTTGTTTATCAAATACTGTCTCTAAATGTTTTGGAGAATAAAGATAACGACGTCCTTCCAATGAAATTGCCAAAATTCATATTAACTATGTTTGTGGATGTTAAACAATTGTACAAGTTAAAATTATTTTATCAAGCTAATAGTATATGTTAAGAATACAATAGTCTCAATCATGTAATAATCATCTCATTAAATACATTGCATTAACAATGTAACTGTAAACAACGGTAGAAATTTCAATGCACATTTCATATATATCCAAAAATAGAAAATGTGTTTGTCCGTAGTCATTGTATACATTTCATATTCCTGCTCTCGTCCTCCTTCAAGTTCCGGCTGACCATGGTTGGGGGAAGCTTCTAGATTCGTGCTCTGGTACTCAGTCGTTCCGATATCATAACGAAGACGGGGCTCGAGACTCAATCAAAACAATGCTCAGTTCCAGAATGTAGTCTCTGTGAAGATCATCAATTTTATAAATTAAAACAGCCTGAAATAGAGCAACCAAGTCAGGCAGTGAACCATCTTCGTCTAAAACTGGGTAACCCTCACAGTGACCTTGTACCATACCAGCCTTCAAATCTCTGTACCTAGGTATTCAGCATATGTGAAAGCGTTTTACTCCTTTTAATGTGATTGCTTCATATATGTCTCAGTAGTGTATCATAATAGCATATTCATTAATTACAAATATTCCAGTATGTTGTTCTTTTTCTACCCCCGGAAACAAAAATATAAGATCATCCTGTCATCTGTCTGGTTAAGAATTTTAGTGAGCTGATTTGTTAAAGTATACCATATGGAGGATAGGGCTTTCATATATCATATACATTACCCATAACAAACACATTTTCATACCAAGAAATTTGAGCTAGTGACCTTGAACGTTGGCCTTATGGATAGTTTGGTTAAGAAGATCTATAAACTTACATCTCCTAAAGTAAAGGGAACCTAACGATAAAATGTGCTTTCTGGATGGTAACTTTTTTTTCTTTATTTCTTAAGTATGTGTGAATGGTCAAAGATTTCTATTTTTGCTGTTGTACTATAATTTGTCCCTCAAGGACTCCTCATTTTCATTATATCAGTCATCGTACTAGTAGAAAACATTTTAAAATTTCATAACAAAGAGCAGCATGCACACTGAATGAATGGAACATGTAATATGTTATGGAAAAAACTCTTTTTTACTTTGATTGTACAATATTCATGTGTTACTGTAATATTAAATTCTATTCAAATTAATTCACATAACATTTTCTATATTTTTTATTCATTATCTAAGCATTCAAGGCCACACAAAGCATTGCTTCATATGTGATTATCTGAAATCAACACAACAAGTATATATAACACTAAAACTGATTAAAAATGGTAAGCAAAAAACATACTGTAATTAATAAGGATAAACCATATTAAATGAAGGTCCTGTTCAAATGTGCTCATTATATACTGATATGCACGGGTATACCCTATTCATTTATATACAAAATGCATGGATATATAAATCTGAATGACAATAAATAAATAAAAGGTATTTGAAGGCCATAACATACCTACGAGTCCTTTGCAACAAGTCTGTGAAATGTTCATATTTATCAGTATTGAAGTGAACAGTTATATGCATGACAATATTAACATTTCAGATAGGGCCGACAGTTCAAGGTCATGTTAACTTTATCTGCTTGGAAACAATCCTGTGAAAGTTGATAAAATGCTGGTTAAGAAAAATATTACAATATTTGTTGTAACCATATGCACCTTTTTCTTAAACGTATGACCTCAAGTCAAGGTCTGAACACATCAATTTCTATAAAGGACATTGAGCCGACTATAATATCACCAGAAAAGGAGACAAACATTGTCATACCATATTGCCCATTATATTGCCCTGTCAACACATGCAGGACTAACATAATAAATCCTGATTTCAGCTTATTATACCAAATATAAAGTTACTAATGCCGAGGAATACTGGTATTTCGATAAACATTACTAGCGTATCACATATATATTGGGAACCTGAAATACCAATGGATTAGCTTTTTTTCAAGACTTCATGTAAGAACTTGGTTTCTGTTTGTTTAATGATGCAATTTATAACATATGATTGTCAACAGGATGCCAATATCTACCATGTTTTGCAGTCCTTGTACTTCGTATTTAATCATCATACATTTTGTTAACAATCTGAGTTATCGCTCGTGCTGAGTCATATGACTTGTTTGCACCCTCAGCATTCAAACTGTCTGAATATTTTTGCACCTGAATTCCCACGCATTTGTCGTTTGGAATCTTTTTTGTTATATTTTTTGGTATATATTTTCATGTAAATATATGATATAGAGGATCCAAAATGTCCCCCCCCCCAAAAAAAAAAAAAAAAAAAAAAGAACTGGAGTAATTTGGAGTTATGATTTCATTTATAGTGTACTTTACATGCTGCGATTGGTTATCACAATTTTTGTACACGGTTTGCTCCAAATATAGTCATATTTTGAAATATTTGACACTACAATGAACACCCCCCCCCCAAAAAAAAAAAAAACCCAAGAACAACAACAACAACAACGAAGGATAAATCTGAAAGTGTTGTGATGTGAGAGGTAAAATATAATACTTATTGACAAATTTTTCTATATTAATGTGACTTTTAATGAATACATATTAGAATTAGAATGTTTTGGAGGTGTGTGGACGATTGAAGTTTGAGGCTGAGAGAGAAATAGCAATTACTAACCAGTAGCTTTTGATTTTGATTTTGAATTTGATTTTGATTTTGAAGATTTTGCATTCTACATGACTTCTTGAGCAGAAGGTATTCGCTCGTTAGTTAGAACATCGCCTTCAAACACTTTCTTTTGTAACACGTTACCACCATCACTATCTGCCGCATGTGGAACCGTTAAATCATGAACTTTTTGTTAGATCTGAATTATTCCCTCAAAGGAATTTTCGGTGTTATTAATGAGGTCAAAATTTTGAAAAGCAGATTTCTTTGCAGTTTCCTCCAAATATCCATGGTAAATATATGATGGTAAAGACCTCTATGTACTTTACAAGTGACACATGATATATTATATTTCTGGTTAAGCTATCTAATTCAGTGTCACATGGCAGCCATATGCTTGTATTCAGTTATAGAATATTTTTTTATCTCTTTCCCTTAGTGTACTGCATCTTTCAGCAAAAATTCTTTTTTCCTTTGCGATAAGTAAAAACCAGCGTAAGCTTTCTCGCTGATACTTCATAGTCATCTTTGCTGGAGTGGTTGTAATGTCAAAGTTGTCCCCAAACATTTCAATACCAATAAGTGTAGACTTATGTGTGTAATAAATGTTCACTGTTTGATTACACTGTGGCATCTCTGTAGTTCAATCATTTCCTGATTTATTTCACAAGTAGAATAATATGTATCACTGCTTAATGTCTGAATAAAGTCTACTTCTAGCATATGTGCAATTCTATCATTTGATGTATATTCAGTTGTGTCACTACTATCCACATCCCCATGTTTTTTACTTCCAGCAGCATAATCACATCTATCCATATCTAATGTTTGATTACAATCTACTTTAAGCATGTCTACATTTGAAGTATTTGTTAACACATTAACATTTGCCTCATGTGTAACATTTTCTACATGTTTACATACCTTTTTACCATAGTGTGAATGCTTTCCTCTTGTTCAGCTATAAGGTTGTTCTTCATTCGGCTGAAGGTACTACTAACTACCGCAATGTCAATGTCATGAAGTATATTAATTCACTGAAATATAAACAACACATATATACTTTGTGTCTTGGATAGAATTGTTAGCATATAAAAACAGCATGTATATACACCATCCCCTTTCTGAAACGAGACTTTTGTCAGAAAACAACAAAGCATGCCTTTAATTTTGAAAGATGGCTTTGTATCAAGAATATATCAGTCTAAATAAAAGTAAACAATCTGAAAGGTTGATAAACCTCAAGGTTAAAGCTCTAGGTCAATACACTCCATTACACCTAATGTATGAGGCATCATTAATTTACTACTGATAGTTCAGTCTTGTAGTCTGTGAGAAACCATTCATGATAGTCTTTTTGATACAAATGCATTTGAATCTAGATTCCTAATAAGTGAACCATAATATTGTGATTCTATTATAGGGCCATTGTGTGACTTGAAAACTTATTGAAGAGAGGGGCTCTAATACTGCTTAAGGTGTTTATTTTTTTATGTAAAATGACAAGTTCCCTACGTTCTACACTTTTTGCATTTTGACCTTGTCCATACATCATTATATGATTGACCTGCAAAGGTTCCAAAACAGAGGTCCTTGATTGACTATACCTTGACTCTCTGAATCGCCTTGCATTTATCATATCACTTTTAAATATGCAGACTCTGCCAAGAATGAAGATTATAAAGAAGCAATACTTGCTATGAAACAGAACTGAAACAAGAGACAGATTTCTTAGTAAGAAATATGGACTGTTTAAGAAAAGTAATATTGCGCTTTAAACATTAGACTAAAACTGGATGAATGATAAAACGAAGGTTATAAATCCATGTTTACACTGCCTCCTTTCTAGTGTGTTAAATATTAAACGGAAGAACATCCCAGTATTCCTGACAGCTATTGCAGTTTTATGCTATGGAAGGTCAAAATTAAGAAACCTGCTGCAATCTGTACATGGATTAGTTTTTCATTAGAGTAGTCTCACTAAGAGGTATATTATTTCTTTGAAACGTGTGAAACAATGATTCCATCCCGAAACTCTTAATAAGCAAACACAAAATACCAACTAAAATCTTATCATAATTATATAACATTCAAAATAAGAAAATAAAATTGATTGAATAAATATCAAAAAAAGTCTATCATGACTGGTTCCTCACAAACTTCAAGACTGAACTATCAGTAGTAAATTAATAATGCCACACTAAGAGCGAGAGAGTGTTTTGACCTAGAATCTTAGCCTTGAGTTTTATTAACCTTTCATATTGTTTACTTTTTGTTTAGGTTAATATCTTTTTGATATTAAGTAATCTTTCAAAAATGTTGATAAAGGCATGCTTTGTTGATTTCTGACAACTGTCTCGTTTCCGAAAGGGGAGGGGGTATTGCTATGAGGGTCATATAATGTTTTGTTTGGTTATATTATTGATTGTGCTATGAAGTACTAGAAAGTTCTGTAATTGTATGTTATTTAACTTCTTTACTTCCATAATGATTTGTGAATGTTCTTGTAAGTTCTTTTGAATCTAGATGTCTCTTTATTGGAAATTACTTGAACATTAGAGAAACTAGAAATATCTATAAACTATGAAATGTATATAAAGCATGGATTCTGGCATTTCGGTAGTGCTGTATTATATTACCTTTCTACGAATATAGTGGGGATTTATCGTGTTTACCGACTGCTTAAATATATATATATATATATATATATATATATATATATATATATATATATATATATATATATATATACATATACACATTTATATATATATATATATATATATATATATATATATATATATATATATATATATATATATATATATATATATATATATAAGGCACAAATACAATTAGTGAAACCTGTAATACCTGTAGAAAAAAAGACAAATTAGACAAACATATAAAGCACAAAGACACTGCAGTGGAGCTCGGGTAGCTCAGTCGGTTAGAGGGTCGGATGCATGACAGCTAGGTGATTGGGTACCATAGGTCGTGGGTTCTAGTCCCAGACGGGGAACGAATATAAGTGAAATATAGGGTGCCTTGTACAATTCTATCCTAGGCAGAAAGTATATATGTGTTGCATATATGTCTACTAGTGACATAGGATGGAACTACAGAAATGCCACAGTGTTATCAAACAGTGAACATTAATATTAATGACACACATAATTCAACACTTATTGGTATTGAAATGCTTGGGGACAATTACACCAGCAAAGATGACTATGAAGTCCCAGCAAGAAAGTTTACGGAAAACTGCATCATTGAGCGTAAAGTAAAGTTTCTGTCATTTATTTATTTTTTTTTCTTTTTCGTCATATATTCCTCCATCCAATGAAAATCGAATTAGATTCAATCCTTTTCATTTTATTCCTTTGACATATGTTTTTAAAAATTTGATTTATCAATTCTGTCGACGCTGGGGAAGGGAAAGGGGGGGTTTAACTTCCAATATAAAGATATATACAAACTTGCGACTGGAATGGACGATACTTTTAAGGCCACCCAATGTAATAATGCGTATCATTTTCTTCTTCTCCAGCACATCTTTCTTAGCATAAAGTGTATAAATAGCGGGTAAAGTATGTTGAGATTACGAGAGAAAATATTTTTGCAATAGACTGATTGCGAGTCTATTCATGGTAAATAAATGAAAAATGTGTTTGTGCCAGCGAATCCAGCCGCATAGCCGTCCCAAAGGACATTGCACGTTTACAACCCCCTATTTTTCTTATGATTCTATCACGTGTTTCTCTCATTTAAACTTATTCCGTCATTATTCCGTCTGCATCTTTTCCATATTTTTCATTCTTTCGATTCGAATATGTATGTATAGTACCTGTTCAATATACTTACATTACAAATAAATATCGAATGTTTATAAGGAAAAAAGTTATGCTGAAAGCGCCACCTATCGGGATAGACGAGAAACATCAGATACCCCCCCCCCCCCCCCCCAAACCAATCGTCTTTGTATCGCAGTATTTAACGGTAAGTAAATGCCACTTTTCCAAGGTTATCTATGATTATTAAGTCATATTAACTTCTTTTCGAATACATTATATACACATAAAAGCGGTTATTAAAATTAAGATCAAGGGTTACTAGTTACTGGAATGTTCGAAGGAGGAAGAGTGCACTATATAATATCCTACATAGTACGCGTTGCAGTTGCAATCGGAGAGGACCAAATGACCAATAGATGATGAATGTTTTCGCCTGCAGAATTTAAATTCCATAATGTTAAAAATATCAAATTTACTATCATGAATTTAGAAACAGATTTAAGAAAAAATATCCATTAACTATTTCACTCGAATTATCTCTGCTTTTTAAAAGATATAATTAAATTGTTTTAAACAGGTACTTGAGGTTTATGCAAAACACAGAATGAATCCATTCTTCAAAGTTCTAATATATATATATATATATATATATATATATATATATATATATATATATATATATATATACATACTCTGGGACTTTAAAAACGCCTATTATTTTTAAAATAAATCCATTTGAATATTTACTTGATATTGTGTGATTCCGGTAACTTTCATGCTATCGGCGAGACAAATCAGACAACCATAACGTAATACTGTTTTCCGTGCGCTTTTCATAAAGTACTCTACCGCGTGCTCTACATTCAGTCATTTTCTTCAGAAATAACGTATAGTGGTACCTAGTGCATTTATCTATCATGATTTTAAATTTTGCTTCATTAAAACTAACGCGTGAAATGCCGAGACTGTCTGAGCAACAGACGTATGCTGTTCTTGGCCTTGTAGACGCCGGCGTAAATCAAGGTATCATCGTAATACGCTTCAACGTCCATTTGTCTACAATCACGAGACGTGTACGGATGTAAAGATGATTGATAATTCCAAACCACAAGTCCAAAAATCATAAAACCGGAGGACATACAAAATCAATGAAATGAAAAACAAATGGAAAATAAAATATGTCTACTTGAAGAGCATATGTGAAAATTCCATATGTATTTATATATGGAGAAGTCGAAGTAGGTAACCTTCTAGTATAGAAGGTGTCAAATCTGTGTAAAATGATCGGAATCGGTATCAGTCCACAATATCATTTAAAAGTCTGGATAACGAGATATCATAGGGAGTAATAAGAGTCTCGTAACGACCCTAGAAATTCCTCAGTGACGTTGCTAGTCTAGCACATATATAACCCTGGTTGAGCAGCTTAACTGAAAGTGGCCTAGCCCTCAGAATAAAGTCATTGTAATTTGAACATGCTCTGGAATAACGTATTAACTGAGATATGAATACGCCGTATGCGGGTGATGATGGAATGTTGTTACTTATGAAAGGAAAATTTGTGATAGCGAAATTGAAATCGTCACGTTTGTTATAGAGTGAGGTGTTCAATTGACCATTAATGTCGAAAGACAACATAATATCTAAATGCGAAGTAGAATTACTAGTTTCTGTGGTTTCTTTGACCTCCAGCTCACTTGGATAGATGATGCTAAGGTAATCCGCGAATGAAGGTTTATTTATTTTAGTATCGGAACACAGGAAGTGTTAAAATGGTCCTCGAAGTGGTCAACCACGCGTAGCGACAAGACGTCAAGATTTTTTCATAAGGCCTCGTCATCTACTGACAGGTTTTCGATAGTCTAGAGATGTGATAGGTCGGCACCCCCAGGACAGTACGCCGACGATTGAAAGAGCAAACTTTGCTATGCCGTCGCCCATTGAAATGTTTGATCCTCTCTCCTCCCCACCGACGAAATCGTCTGATCTGGTCCCGGTGTTTTAGTATCCCCCCGTATAGACATTCCCCCCGGATAAACTGATCCAGTATAAATATCTTCCCCCACAGAAAAACCAACCCAGCATAGATTATCCCCCACGGATAAAACGACCCACTATAGTTTTTCCCATCTGAGATCAGTACGCTTTTTCACCCTTAAAAATGAAATCCGGTTTGGTTAGAATATTACAATACGTGAATGGAACTAAAATGCATAATGCGTTACCACGTTTATTTGACAAAATATCATTGGAAATTGGCATATTGCCATTTTGAAATTAAAATTTTGAAAAATCCGATTTCCCTGTATAAGGGCATGCGGGTTACTTTGCAAATTAAAGATATCTCTTTACTCTAGCTGGTCCTAGGTGAGAATCAAATTATGAACTGATTCCCCATTAGGACACATAATCACCTATACGTCGAGCAAATGCAGATATAAAAACATAAATTTGATCAACTTACATTTTAGTGCCAAAAATTGCATTTTTAATTTCCTGAATGAAAATTATATGAAGTGACATTCAAAATTCGTTTAACAAATTATTGGATCTTGAGAATGGACGTACATGTGTAACATGCAAAAAAAAAAAAAATATCGGGGAAAGGAACCAAGAGGTCCCTACAAGTTTTGTGAGAAGTATCACAGGCGAGAAGATGTTTTTATCTCGGGAAGCTCTTTTCAGTATTTGTATATGGATGACACAATGCTGAATACCTACAAATATATTTACATACGAGCCTCTCTCACATACATGTAGCCGTTATTATTATGCACCAGTAGTTTTTGTCCTGTCCGTTAGTTTGTCTGTCTGTTTGTCTACAAAAACTTAGACTTTACACATAATTTTGAATGCTATGTGATAGAGCTTCCATTTTTCACACGAGGAATCCTTGTGATAAGGGGCCAAAGCACAGTAATTCCATTTCCCATAGGGTCTGATGTTAAATTACCAAACTTCCAGCAAGATTTACACAACATCATACACTTTAGCTATATATAATCCATTTATGAAAATGTTTGTCAAACCTTCCATTACTAGGATTTAAACACTTTACCATGGGTTATCCGCCGTAATTTCGAGAAAATCATTCTCGATAGGAGTCATTTGCCAAATCAAAAATGTAAACCTCAACCACTTTCTAGGTCATTTTTTTACAGTAGCGAAATAAAAAACAAATTTGATTTAACAGCGGAATCAATCTGTATTTATAGATTGATCAATAATTTCATTCAATCACCGCCCCTGATACATTGAAATAGAAGTCCCTCTTGTTTGTTTGTTTTTTTTTTTTCTTTTTCTTTTTTTTTTTTAATTTAAATTTTAAATTACTTAATTAACATGTGTTGATTTTTGATAGGAAAAAATGACTGATAATGAGATGCAAAGTTTAGCATCATTGAAATCAGACAAACTGTGAAGGAGAATGTCATTCCCAGTGTCAGAATTGTAGGGTCTTCTTTTGTAAGATTGTCTAAAAAGAAATGAGGTAACGGATTTTATTGTAACCCTCTAAATTGGGACAAATTAAAATTAAACAACATGGAAAACCTAAAACACAAAAGCTAAGAATTTGTTTTCTGATCCAAATACTAATAATAAATGAAAGGAATGGAGAAAGAAATACGAGACATACTATGACACGGAATCTAAGCTGTGATAACTGCTTCAATAGGATTAATGACAAAGATTAACAAACCTTTAAAACTGTACAAATAGGCCTTTTAACAATCAACATAAAGCCTGAAAATATCAACCCCAACAAGAAATATTGAAGGAGTTATCTTAAGTACAAAAAGGACGGAGGTAAGATTTAATTGCATGAAAGAACCCCAAATAATTCCACAACAGATACATGTATGGTATCCAAACTGTGAGGTAACCGCTTGACTAGGATGAATGACAGAGATGAACAAACCAGTAAAACTGCACAAAAAGACATTTTAACATTCAACCTAAATTCCCTGCTATGTTTAATTTTCTGTTGTATATAGTGGATTATTTCTGACATTAATTGAAAATTGACAATCATGTTTCTATATCCGCTGGACTTTGTATTAAAATGTAATTTTCTTTGATAAGGATTCTCAACATAAGATGACCTTATTCAAATAAAGAGAAATATAGAATGTCATAACTGACACTTTATAAATTTACAATGATTAACATAATACTATTGTATATTCAATTTCTATTGACTACATTCTATTTCTATTGACTACTCGTGGTATCCAGGTGTTTTGTTCCATACAGAGAAGTTTCCGGGTCCCAGATGTACTGATGGCTCGTTTTTGCCTTGTCTGTCAAATGAGACAGCAAATGGTAGCCGTGAAATGTTACAAACTCTGACTACGTTGGGATTTTCCTACACGTAAGGATACATTTTTTGGCATAGCAAATGCCGCCATAAGTGCAATAATCTCGGTCAGACATAAAACGACTACTAGATAAAGTCACTATCTTACACAATGAAGCTATAACTCAGTTATATACACATATTAGATAAAGGTCGTTGCAAACTATTATCTTAATCGTCAAACTAAAAATAATGATAAAAAAATGAAAATGATACACAAGAAAAAAGAGGAGTTACTGGCTCAGTTATGTGGCAGAAGTTGCCATGAAGCTGTACAGTACATGAATTTAAATAATATACTAGCACATATAACACATTACAAAAATATTTGATTGTACTGCAATTACAATACCGACTTAGGACGGTCATTTAATATGACAAAAGCCAAACAAATGGTGTGGTTAACCGGTTTACGGACCCACCTTCCCACTCACCGTTACAGCAGAACAATCAAAGGACGTACATTTAAAACTTTATAAATATTGTAAAGAACAAGGGTCAACAGGTATCGCATTTTGAGAGGTCATAAAAATATAAACACGTAAGGTATTGTAAAACACATAATGATATAAAAATATATGCGACATCAACATGATCAACCGTGCTCTGCCAGTCTGAAAGCGAGCTAAAACCCTAGATCTGTGGGAGTCCCGACTAACAGTCAGAGGGGACGAGGTTCAGGACCATGTCTCCTCTGAAAGAGGTTTGGACAAGGCCCGACATATAGTCCCCACCGCCCTGTTAGTCAGCGTGCAACGTTCAAGTAAAAGGGCTGTAGAGGGGCCAAATACAAGACCTATAGTCTTTTTTATGATCTCAATGTCATATTGTCTATTTAGAAGACGTTTGACTATTTTATTACTTGATTAAATAACGTTATCGGAGCCTTTTACTTTCCTTAGTTTATATACGAGATCACCGTAGAAATTAGGATGGGAAATTCCTTTGGATACATACTGTTGAAAAGAAACAAACAAAATCGTTAAAATAATACCTTCTGAATGCCGACACTCATACTTTACACTGTTGATGATATTTGTAGTCGTTACTTCTGGTATATACGTAGATATCGAGCCTTCAAAGCAAAGAGAATAAGGTAATTGATTTACGTGTACAATACGGTAGTAATGTCACTTTGACGAATCGTCGTTCGATTTTGTGCCTAATTTACATCAAGTATCTACCAATATATTACACATATTTCTCTAGCTGCCCTCGGAAGAAATAAACGACACGGAAAATAACGCGACATATTTAAAAAGAAAAGCAGTTACTGGACGTGGTCAAGTGTTACCGGGGCAGCAAAATACTAACATGCAGGTCAAAATGATATGAACATAAATAATCGCACCAATGGGGCGGTCTCCTCAAGGAGATCACATGTGAAATATTAAACTTCGAATTACTACAATGTGAAATTGAAGGGACACGTTTTAATGTGCTTGAAGGTAATTAAATCTCACAATATGGAACAAAACGTGACATATAAAAGTATTTACATCTATAGTTTAAAGATTACAGCCAAGTTTTAATTGTTTTAATGTAAGTTACAAATAAACAAGATGGCAAGGTCATTGTTTATTTTACCAATACAAATGTCTTCCAACACGCTGCCGGAACCATGGAGAACTACGCATTCCCTGCCGATGCGGTGATGAAGTAAGTGGATGTGAAATGGTATTATTCGCAGTCACAAAAATGGGAAACCCCAGCACCGTAGTGACAAGCTTTATGGCTATTATTAGAGAAAATCGGAAACGGATAATTCTGTAAACGCGTATGTTTGACATTGACACTAAAAGCGAATTAAAATATCAACAGTGTCTCATCTGAAAGACATTGCACCGGCAAGCCGATAGAGGGCTCAAGTCTCACGCGCCAATCTGCACTGCTGTGGAGTGCATGTTTCATTAAGACTAGAATATGAACATACGTGCTATCTAGAGCAACAGATGACTGCAGTCAAAATATATCATTCATGGTAAGTTAGATAACGGTATTTAGCACAAGAAAGAAGACCGCTCTACTGGACACTCGGGTTTTCATCATATTTTATCGATTTATTTCTTGATACACTCATTTGCTTCCCCGGGTATATGCTTGGTTCGTAGAATGTCTGTGGCTGAATAGTATAATTCTTTTTTACTTTTCACGACACTCAGTATTGTCAATATCTACAACAATACAGTGCTGTGGACTTTTATAGATCTCTGAAAACTAGAGGATAGAAATGTTTCCGGGAAGAGCCTTTTTTATATTATTTTTATACACATCGCACATCTTCCAAAAAATGTATCCAGCATGAAAATGCTGTAAGCATATCATCTTTTGGTATTTAGGTATGTGGTTCAGTACCTGTTTTTTTTTTTTTGTTTTTTTTTTTTTGTTTTTTTTGTTTTTTTTCTTATATCCGTAAAGTGATAACAGCTTTTTTTATAAACTTTATCATAATCGTCAGGTTTAAATGAACACTTTTTTCATTGGAAAAGTCGCCTTTGTTGCTGTAATTTACATGGTCAACAAAAAATCTGAACAAGAAAAAGGTTATCCCGATGACACTATAAAATAGAATTTTCTCTCATATGAGATTAAATGAGAAGACTGCAGCTTTACTTTTATGACATAAAAGTTGCATTTATATATTTAAAATTTTTCATATCATTTTCTATGAAATATATGATATGATATGACAATTTTCCCTGAGATTTGACTGGTTAATGTTGGTAGTGTAATAACAGGGAATTTTTATAATGATAATAAATAAATAAGCCATTGATCAACAATCGACCAATTAATTTTAGGTGACAAGAGATGCATAAGTTTCTATGTCTAATAAATCGTATTGTGTGTCATTAGTAGTGAATCAACTTTCTGGGACTGAAACGATATAAATAATGATTGAACTTAGACCAGCTTGGAGTTAAGCGAAATGCAGGCGAGGTATGATTTATTGTAATGTAAAGATAATGGATAAATCCAAACCACAAGTCCAAAAATCATGAAACCATAGGATATACAAAATCAGTGAAAATGAAAAACAAATGGAAAATAACAAAATATGTCTACTTGAAGAGCATATGTGAACCCCTGTGATGGAGTGAGATCAGGTGCCCGGGGAGAGTGAGCATCTCCTGCTTGCTAGCAACACCCGTCACATATACCCCGTAGAAAGAGTCAAATCGTGTGAATTCCATATGTATCTATATATGGAGAAGTCGAAGTAGGTAACCTTCTAGTATAGAAGGTGTCAAATCTGTGTAAAGTGATCGGAATCGGTCTCAGTCCAGAATATCATTTAAAAGTCTGGATAACGAGATATCATATGGAGTAATAAGAGTCTCGTAGCGACCGTAGAACTTCCTCAGTGACGATGCTAGTCTAGCACATATATAACCCTGGTTGAGCAGCTTAACTGAAAGTCGCCTAGCCCTCAGAACAAAGTCATTGTAATTTGAACATGCTCTGGAATAACGTATTAACTGAGATATGAATACGCCGTATGCGGGCGATGATGGAATGTTGCTACTTATGAAAGGAAAGTTTGTGATAGCGAAATTGAAATCGTCACGTTTGTCATAGAGTGAGGTGTTCAATTGACCATTAATGTCGAAAGACAACATAATATCTAAATACGAAGTAGAATTACTAGTTTCTGTGGTTTCTTTGACCTCCAGTTCACTTGGATAGATGATGCTAAGGTAATCCGCGAATGAAGGATTATTAATTGAAAGCAAGTCATCTATATATCTGTAAGTAAAATTGAAGCCAAGAGCCAATTGTTTTTTTCCTTGCGAAAGCAAAGACTGAATGAACTCAGCTTCGTATGAATAAAGGAATATGTCAGCCAGAAGCGGAGCACAGTTAGTGCCCATTGGTTAACATTTGACATTTTACGATTCAAAATATGTAGAGACCCACTATCTCTCGTACCACTGAAAAATAAAAGGACGACCACTAAACCTTCATTGACTTAATTCAACGTATGAAGCTAAGGCAGTAACATTTAACTTGAGTAAGATCTCGTATTCCGGACTCTCCGAAAACTATTCGCCAAAATATAATTTGTGAAGAATATATATAGAACATATATACTTTTTAATTTAGTGCACCATATGCGCATTTCGACAACTTATGTCTCTTCAATGATGCTCGTGTCCAAATGATTGGAATTCTCAAAATATATAAATATTTGAAGAGCAATGTTGAAACCAAAATTACCGAAAAGTGAACCAAAGGATCTATCTAAGGACAGAGCTATGCATGAGGGAGATACTCCTTAAGCTTGTCCTGAACCTGGATAAATACTATAATTGTTGTCAACATGGGTTACACTGCATCATTTTTTTACAGAAGGGGTTATTGAAATTGCATTAAGCATCAACAAAAAAAAAAAAAAAGAAAAAGAAAAAGAAAATCCATCAAGCCAGAGATTTTATATATGAAAGTAGCTGATGGAATAGCTGTGTATGTGTGGTAATGTGGACATCTCGATACAAGTACATTTTACCAGACAGGAAACTTAGGACACATGAATTATCTATAATGCAGCCATACACTTTCATATTTCTATGTGACAAGCTTGAATACAAGTGTGGTACTAAACTACTGATAGAAACGTACATTCCATCGGCTTACCCTGTATCGTCCTAAATAAATACTTTTACATACGTATTTGTTAGGGTGGGTGTCAGTTATAACAAACATATCATATCTCAGAAATATCCAGTTTTCTTTGACTGAATAAGAATTGAGAAGGACGATATACCAAAATTACATAAAATTAAAAGGTATATATGTTCTATATCTATATTTATTATAATCACTAGGCCGGTGTCACTGCTGGTGGACTGATAGTTCCCGAGGGCATCATAAGTCTAGTTTTCAGTGCTTTTGTACTGACATGGAATATATACTTCAATTTTACAGTCATCAAATTAAGTAAATCACTCTAAAACTAAGGAGTATCTCCCTCATGCATAGCTCTGTCCTTAGATAGATTCTTTGGTTCACTTTTCGGTCATTTTGGTTTCAACGCTGCTCTTCAAATATCTATATATTTTGAGAATTCCAATCATTTGGCCACGAGCTTCACTGAAGAGACATAAGTTGTCGAAATGCGCATATGGTGCACAAAGTAAAAGGTATACATGTTCAATATTTATTATAACCACTAGGCCGGTGTCACTGCTGGTGGACTGATAGTTCCCGAGGGCACCATAAGTCTAGTTTTCAGTACTTTTGTACTGACATAAAATATATACTTCAATTTTTCAGTCATCAAATTTAGTAAATCACTCTAAAACTAAGGAGTATCTCCCTCATGCATAGCTCTGTTCTTAGATAGATTCTTTGGTTCACTGTTTGGTCATTTTGGTTTCAACGCTGCTCATCAAATATTTATATATTTTGAGAATTCCAATCATCCGACCACGAGCATCACTGAAGAGACATAAGTTGTCGAAATGCGCATATGGTGCACAATATTAAAAGATATATATGTACTATATTTCTTACACACACTTTTCATTTACTTAAAAGAAAAACAACAAAACAAAACAACCCCCCCCCCCCCCAAAAAAAAAACCGGAAAAAACCCCAACCCCTACACTCGCCTACATATCCACCATATGTTAGACTAAAATCGCCTGCAGTACTTTTATTTATTTATGATTATTATTATTATTATTTTTTTTTTTTTTTTTGTAATCTCGGGTAAACCAAAAACCCATCTAAGGTGAGATCATAAAATGATGTTCAGCATGAGTGCGTCTGTATCAAAATGGGGGAGGGGGAAAAGCATAATTCAACATTGAATGTTCGGTTCAGATCAATCTAATTCACATTAAAAGGAAAAGATAGGCTTACCTCCAAACATTACTTCTTCAAAACGACTTCCTTCATATCCGTTGGGGTATCTTGAGCAACGAATTTTATAAGTAAAACGTTCATCGAGAAACGCATCATTAATGTTAATGTACACTTTTATTCCAGAAGAAATATTTTCACAAGTCATATTATGATAAAATGATGAAGTCCCTCTACACAATGATAGATCCACTAAGGTTGTGTTGTATAGGTAATTGTCAGACATAAGGGTCCACTTCATTATCGAAACAAAGGGATCAGTAGTAACACATACGTAGACAGTTGGTGATACTCTGCATATAGTCCATGGTACTTAAAAATAATATATATATACATAATAAATCATGACGATGATGCAGAAGAGAGCAAAGAAACAATTATCAGTGCGTCTTATTTAAAGAGCTGAGAGTGAATTTACAGTAACATATACACAGATGACAGAGGGAACACGTTGTGGAATGTAATACAATTTTACATACAATAATCATTCATATATCAAAATGCAACTTATTTTTCATAAGATGAAGGTATTGTTAAAAGGAATTATTACATCAAACATTTCAATATTACAAGAACTAACACCTAACCTGGAAATATGATCTGCTTTGATATGTCGGTAGCATTCTGACATTCTCCATCTAATATTCTGATACGTATATACACAGAGTCATACATCAGAATATTAGCATTACGTGGCCATCTTATGTAGCACATTGTTGTGTTGATGTAGTGTTGGTGGGAGTAGCAAATATTGTCAGATACTACGGCACCTTCAGAGTTCTTAAATATAAATGTCAGAAAGTTGTAATGTATCTGTTTGATTTAACAGATTGGCTAATGCTGGCAAATATGATGTTGCTTTCAAAGTCGTTTGAGTTTTGATTTACCATGCTGGCTTTTCATTCCGATACGTTCGATAGAGAATACGTTGTTCATGATAATAAAATTTCGAGTCACATTTTTACCATTACCGGATTGCCAAGTACATGATATTTGTATTTGAATAAAAGAAAACGCATACTGCATACTAAAAGAAAATAAAATAATCATTTTGTTTCATTTCAACAGACAAGGCTTTGCTATTTTTATTTGGTGAAAGTACGCATAGTCAGAATAATACACTAAAATATACGTCATCTTCCAGGCAAAGCTTATCACATATAACATTCCTTTTGGTTTCTCAATCATAAAGAATAGACACGAGTGTAATTATTCCTTATTTCAAATAATCTTTTCAGAATATAGATATATATATTTAGCTCGTAACGTTAATAGTGCCACTTGAAGATGTCAAATACCCCACTGGCATGATATTTAAAATTAACAGTACATAAAGGTAATACTCACGACATACGACCATTGAAATGTTGGTTGTTCTCTTAAGTTTGGTACCCTAGCCGATAAGTATATTGTAGTATTTGACACTGTAATTGTTCGATTTTTAGAATCCAACTGTAAGTCTGCAAGATAAACGAATCAAAGACAAGAAAAGAAATCATGGTTGTTAATATTTCATTTTAATTCATTCATTTACAAGAAAAGTACACTGCCCGGTCATTTATCGTTAGTTTCCATATACGCATCTTCAAATAACAGCGCCTTTTACTGTTTAAATAAAAATACGCATACAGTACAATATTTCATATCCAATAAAATATTTTCGATGAAAAATATAGTGGTGGTCTTCATATTTCATGTCCACAGTCGCAATGCGTTTACAATAAAGACCAGATTAATCTTGTACCTGTAGTTATGTATATCTATACCACCTCGTAATATTACGAGCATTTAACAGATCATAATTATTAAGAAAATTGTCATCAATAAATATAAGCAGATTTTCACCTGCAATGCTTTCATTGAAATTGTCTTGGCGAAAAATGGGGCCAGAACGCCACCAGAAAATTCAAAACACCACTAAATAACATTTCATCCCATGACTGAACCCAATACAGTATTATTTAATGATATTAAAACATTGATCATATTATATACATTTCTATTTCATTTATCTATGTATCATACATGTACATACCACAAATTGCTGTACATAAGCATCTGTGTAACAACAGTGTCCAACACAGTATAACAAGAGCCATGGCAATATATACTGTGATGCTAAATAATAATGACTGATGAATTCTACATCTGTAAAATAAATTATGAGCCAAGGGCGGAAGTAAATGGATTCAGGAAAAAAAATATCTATCAACTTCAAAACTTAACTCATACAAGAGAAAACATATATATATATATATATATATATATATATATATATATATATATATATATATATATATATATATATATATATATATATATTATGTATAAAAACCCCTTTTGGAATAAATGTTTGATTGAGAAATGCCTCGCATGATTGAAACTAGTCGTTTGCACGCTTTTGGAATGCGGTTATGTAAAGATGATGGATAAATCCAAAATATAAGTCTAAAAATCATGAAACCAGAGGACATACAAAATCAAGGAAAATAATAAAAAAAAAACAAGTGGAAAATAACAAAATATGTCTACTTGAAGAGCATATGAGAACCCCTGTGATAAAGTGCGATCAGGTGACAGTTCAGAGGTCTTATCAACACTATAAACGGGACCGCCGACGATAAGGACCCCCGCATGTATCGTCATTTCGGAAAGATATGTATAAACGGACTTTTTTGGAGTATCACCGGGCATCGACAGATGTCTTCGTAGCGTAAGGAACTCATTGAGAGAGGCCAACACCTATCATCCACGTCCTGCTTTCCGTCCTGTTTTGCTCAGATGTCATCGTATTGCGAGGTTAGCATGATGTATGAGGCAAAGCATTTTAAAAATACATGTAGAGATGTAGAGGAAGTTCTCTTCACGGAGACATCTCGACAGCAGTGACGGTCGTGTTCGGGCTTACCGTCGTGCCAGAGAAGGATACACTGATGCCTGTCAATTTGGCGGAGGGAGGGTTATGTTCTGGGGTGGAAATAGAACACATGAGGTGGAAACAGAACACATGAGAGGACCCCTTTGAGGGCAGATTAACCGGTGCACACTACCGTGACGAGATTGTACCTATACACATCGCTCCGTTCATTCACAATCGGCGAATTTCAGTGACTGTTCGTATCAACCATAAGGACATAATTCGTAATTCGATGTTTGAATTGAAACAGTTTGCATTATATCAAATTATGATATACATAACGCAACTTAATATTTTGAATAAGAATCTAAAAATGAAATTACTAAACTACACAGCTTCATTATTCAGTCAGTACATCTTGTAGAGTGCCAGATTCAGTGAAATAAAGATTCTTGTGGAGGGGTATAACTCATATAGCTTTTCAAAATGGTAGCGAACAGAACTTGTGACGAATGCAATGAGGGCCTAATGTTTGATTGATGAATGTTAGACGGCCAATGAAGGAGATGCTATGGATCTCCGATCTATTATATTTCCATGACTTCGACGTCCTCTTGGTGTATTATCAAACAAACGCAAGACGATTACTGACTGACATCTGGGATTTTTAAGAATGCCATCAGTTTGGTTATTATAACCATTATGGAGTAGGTGCTCCTACTTGTCTTATCCAGTACTCCTTCCTTTTCTGTCTAAAGTGAGTGCTGAGATTAAGGTTATTGATGGTGTGGTATTTTATCTCTATATTACGTACTTTCATAAGCAGAATGACACAATCTGGTTGATTGAGTGGACGATAAAGTAGTTGATTTCCTCTGCGATTTGAATTAAATCTATGACTAGACATTCTATTCCTGAGATACTCTTTGTTTTCAGCGACATATATCAACCCACACAATGCACACTCAATGCAGTAAACAACATGCTTGGAAATGACACAATCATGGGGATCAAACTAATTATCTTCTAAAATGTCGACAATTTTGTACATTTTTAAGATATAATATGCATTTTCATGCCAGTTTCACGGTGTTACTTCTATTCGCGTTCTTACTTTCGCATTTTACATTCATGTAATAGTTGTCATGACTTGAATTATAACTTTATGTCCACCCTACAAATAATAATTACATTAATAATATCAATAATGATAGATAATTATAATAATAATAACCATAATTATAGTCGATTAGTACAGGAAATTCAACAGTTTATATATTTCCTCGTACTACTTGACCAGTTATTTCACTGAAGTGTAACATAAGTGTATGATTATACACGTGGATCAAAATGAGGCGGAGAAATAAGAGGTTTGACGTTTATTTGCATCTTATGTTTCACTTAAAATAAAATTATTTATATAAAGACGCAGTAGTAAACCTTGGCTCACCCCTCCTGATTGATTGATTGATTATTGTTTTACGTCACTCCACGATTATTTCACGTATATGGTGACGGCATCTGCCTGATGCATTGCATACAAATTTAGACCTTTGCAACGGACCCACCCGAAGCAGTGAGGGATCTTTTACGTGCCACGTCTACCGTGACACGGGACCTCGGTTTTTGCTGTCTCATCCGAAAGACAGAACACCGGTGTGCCCCGGACGGGAGTCGAACCTGCGACCTCTCGATCACGAGCCGAGCACCTTATCCACTAGGCCACACCGGCTTGGCTCACCCCTCCTAAAAACTTTAATGTTTCCACAGCAGATGTAGACTGCTTTATTGCATTATGAAAAAAATGGAAGAAACTTAACCAGATTCATTTTGTTCTTGCGGGATTATGCACCTGTCCACACTTCGAATGCTGCAATAACTGCTGCGACGGATAGAAGCTTCATCTATGATATGTTTCAGATTGAGTCCCATCTTAATTCTGTCTTTTCCTAAAACTAATATTTTATTAACATGGTAAGAATTGGGAAGCAATAATGCTGTCACGCTGTAAATGCGTACTTGGGGTACCCGGATGAGACATTCTTTTTTAAAGGGATTCACAATATGGAAAAGAGATGCGGAAAGTGAATTGAGGTGAATAAAGATTAAATTTACCTATCGATGCATATTCAGGTGGATGTAAAGAATAACAAAATATGTCTACTTGAAGAGCATATGTGAACCCCTGTGATGGAGTGAGATCAGGTGCCCGGGGAGAGAGAGCATCTCCTGCTTGCTAGCAACACCCGTCACATATACCCAGTAGAAAGAGTCAAATCGTGTAAATTACATGTATTTATATATGGAGAAGTCAAAGTAGGTAAACTTCTAGTATAGAAGGTGTCAAATCTGTAAAATGATCGGAATCGGTCTTAGTCCAGAATATCATTTAAAAGTCTGGATAACGAGATATTATGCCCTCATAGTGTTGCTTTGGAATGTAATGGTACCCGAGCGAAATCTAGGTACTTTGAATTTATTGGCCTTTTTACATAATATGTTAGAAAATAAAAACAAATTTTATATATATTCGCATTTAGCTTTTATGATACACGCTAAAGAATAAATATATACGTCATCTGTAGTAATGCAAATGTGTCAAATGCAAATGGCACGAACAACAATCTACTACAGTAGACATTCACGGACCTGTGAAATTCAGAAGTCAGACCAGATGCCTGGGAGAAGTAAGCGTCTTTTGAATGGAGACAATGAGTGTAACAAGAATCACAATATAAAACGTGGCAAATAATCAAAAACACACTAAAATTGCCAAATCCATGTACAGAATTTACTATACTTAATTTTCTATAATAAACAGTAAACAAGCAAGGTGGCACGTTTTCTACCAAAGTACGTGTATTTTAAATGCAAAAGAAAAATGAATTACCATATTTTTATGTGATGCATTAATGAAGTATAATGGCATTGTATTCAGTCTAGGCTGTTTCCAATTGCATTCACCATCAGGAGCGCGGCTCAACCATTGAGGAAAGAACACCGTCTAAGTAAGAAAGGAAAGATTCATCCACTGAGGAAGCAGCATCTCAGTAGGAGAATACCAGCATTATCTCGACTCATCAACCGAAGAAGAAGCAGCATCTCAACAGAAGAATGCCAGCATTATCTCGACTCATCAACCGAGGAACAGCAGCAGCTCAGTAGGAAAATGACAGTTTTATCTGGACTCATCCACTGAGGAAGTAGCACCATCTCTGACAGTAAGATAATATAAGCAGTATTTCCACTCCTGAGTTAAGGAAGCAACACCGTCTCAGTCAGTGATAGAATGCCAGCTTTATCTCTACTTATCCTCTGAGGATCTCAGTAAGAGAATATCACCATTATTATTATTTTTATCTATATATAAATTCCGAAATAGATAAAGAGTTACTTCTTTCCCGACTGATGCAGATGCAACAAATCTATAATAAATAACTCACATAATGTCCTACATGACTATTATGATTTTGTCCTAGGCTACATCAGGTCCTCTCTGGGTCTGCCGTTTTTATTTCTGTGTTTTCCAGGAAGATAACATAATTTCATTATCTGCTTTCATGTTGTATGAAATAAGCTTGGAATCACTGAATCCATGAGTATTTTACGTCTTATAACATAAACAAAATGCAAAAGCAAAACGTTTCCAAATCGAAAACAAATATAGATGTAAATTATATTGTGTGTTTGGTTTTATGATGATGATGATGATGATGATGATGATTATTGTTATTATTATTATTATTATTATTGTTGTTGTTGTTGTTGTTATTATAAATACTATTATTGTCTTTTTATTTCCTTTTTATTTATTTCTTCTTCTTCTTCTTCATCATTTCTTCTTCTTTTTAATCTTCTTCTTCTTTTTCTTCTTCTTCTTCTTAATATTATTATTATGATGATGATCATCATTTTCAGTTAGTTGTCCTAATCCCTGAATGAAAAAAAAAAAAAACTTCCAACATAAGAAAACTCTAAAACATTTATAATTTCAATAAAATGATAGAGTGACCTACATTTGTTGGCGAGGATACAACAAGAATTTAAATTTCACCACATAGAAAGTGTTTTGCGGTCAGTGGGAAGGTGGGCGCCCGTAAACCGGTTAACCACACCAATTGAGTGACGTTTGTTACTTCGATTGACCGTCCTAAGTCGGTATCGTAACCGCGGCACAATCGAATATTTTTGTAATGTCGATCCGTGTATATTCTGCTGTTGTCATTTTTTTCTGTGTGCAGGTCCTTGGTGATTTATGTCATACAGATTTGTCAGAAGTCTTCTCTTTTTTCTTTTATACTGTTATGAGAGAGACTATATGTATTCTATTCAAACTTCTAAACGTTTCTACCATATTGATAAGTTCAATGACACCTCTAGATATCTTGATGATATTTAGTAATAGATAAGCCTGAGTTTGAAAACTATATATCTGACATTTATCCATCTGAACTTCAATTAAATAAAGCCAATACTTCCGACCAGGAAAGACCTTTTTTGTACTTATATATTGAAATTATTAGCAACAATATTCATACCAATATATATGATAAACGTGATGACTTTAGATTTCCTTTTGTAAATTTACCTTATCTTGATCGTGATGTCACCAAACCCTCATCATCTGGTATGTATATTAGTCAATTGGTTCGGTTTACTAGAGCCTGCAATAACGTTTTGGATTTTCACGAAAACAATTCTCAGATTACTTTTAAACTTCTTACTCATGATTATAGATATCATAAACTTCGAAAAACTTTTAGTAAATTCTATAGATCTTATTCAGACATTTTATCTAAATTCGGAAATGTTACTTTTCAACAATATGTATCCAGAGGAATTTCCCATCCCAATGTCTACGGTGATCTACTGTACAAATTAAGGAGGGTCAAAGGTTCCGATAATTTCATATCGACTGGTTCCAAAATTAATAAAACGCCTTCGACATCGACAGTATGACCCAGAGATCATCGCTAAGACCACAGGTCTTCTATAGGGTCCCTCTACAACCCAATGTAGACTTTTACTTGAGCGTTGCACGCTGACTAACAGGACGTTAGGGACTCCATGAAGGGCCTTGTCCAAACCTTTTCAGGGGTGACAGGGTCCTGACCCTCCTCCCCTCTGACCGTTAGTAGGGACTCGTATTGATCAAGGATCTGAGTTCGCTTAGAGGCGGACAGAGCACGGTTTACTTGTGTTCACGTGTCCTTACATATTTTTGATAGCAAGATATTATTCTATAATTTTTTCGCGTGCAATAAATTTTCACGACCTCTCTCCTTGAGAAACCTATTGATCCTTGTTCTCTATATGGAGGATTATTTATAAATTCTTAAACTTGTGTCTTTTGATTGTGCTGCTTTTGCGTTCAATAGGAAGGTGACCGCCCGTAAACCGGTTAACCACACCAATTGAATGACGTTTGTTACTTCAATTAATCGTCCTAATTCGGTATCGTAACCGAATCACAATCGAATATATTTGTAATGTCGTTCCGTGTATATTCTGTTGTTGTCATTTTTTTTTTTTTTTTGTGCAGGTCCTTGGTGATTTGTGTCATACAGCTTTGTCAGATGTCTTCTGTTTTTTCTTTCATATCTACACTTATTCTCGGTTGCAGTGTGGAGTCTGTGAAAAGATTCCCCACATCTTTGTGTTTTTAGTGTTATTATGCAACCTCTAGGCAAATGACTTGGTTGTGTGGGACTTTTCCCCTGTGACTATCCATATATTGTGTATTGTACACCTCTACACCATGGTTTCAAATATATTAAAACTAAGGAAAAAATAACCCAAACTTCTACTAACTGCTCTTAGTCTACTATTCATCTTCCTCGCACTTCTTGTAAACAGTTGTTTAGTACTACTAAAGTTAATATTTCTCCTCTGAAATATAACTATTCTTATAATCAATCCAAAATAATTTCAAATCCATAAAATCTAAACATAAAAGGTATTCTAAGATGTCATTGTGCAATGCTAAGAGATGTCCTACTTGCCATCACATCTCTAGCAAGTCCACCATTAAATCCACTGTTAATGGTAACACTTAAGTCATAAAAATAAAAGAGGACATCAATTGAAATACATCATATTTAATATACGTTATGAGTAGATTTGGGGCTCAGTATGTAGGTGAACTTCCCAAAACAGTAAAAAACCGTTTTCGTAATCATTCATATAAAACCAGACATAATTCTAAACGTAAATACAAAAACTTTCTTTTCAATCACGTTATCAGATATAGTCACAATATTGATAACATTATTATAACTCCTATTGCCAGTATTACAAAACTATCTGGAGAAACTAAATCTGAAATGAAAAAAAAGACGTTTGGTTGCTGAACTTTATTGGATTAAACATCTATAAACCGCTTATCCCCTTGGTGTTAGTGACCAGAACTTTCAACAAGGTAACGTTTTTTCTTACCATAACAATATCGATATATTTTTACTAAGACCAGACGTTAAGAGAAAGCACAGATCGCACGGTCGTCGCCGTAATTGCAACCGCAGAAGATATGATAGGTTAAATAGGTTATTAGACGATCTACTGCGGATTGCCAGAAATAACGGTCGTCACGAACATCTACATGCATTATCATGTATTCCGGTCACCAGATTAATACCTATCCTGGAAGAGGCTGATCTATTAAGCATACGTTATACGGATTGATTTAGATTTAAAATGATTATAGCATTTTCATATAACAGACTTTTCCCACGTATACAATCGCTTCCTCCAAAATCGCAATATATCAAGATTAAATTCGTAAATAAAGGTTTAGATCTGCTTAATATTTCTAATATTTTTCGTGATCATAAATTCAAATCTAAAATTCCGCAGTATTTCGAGAATCTTGAACCACTTCTGATTTGCTATCAGTACAAAAAAACCTATTTGAAATCTTATATTTAATTACAATGCAGTCACATCTAATGTAAATTCTCTTGACTCTATTCCATTGTCCTGTTCATGTAATAGTTCTAAATTCATTTATCAGCCTGCGCGCCATATTATTACAGGTGATCTTAATTGTATTTCGGAGAAATATTTACATACATTTTTTAATGAATGGCCAAGGTATAGATTACCTACTAGGATAGATTTACCAAATGGGGACACTTGACCTGTATTGACCGTTTGCTCATTGCTAAAAAAAGTATGATGATGTTATCTGCACTACTGGGTCCAAAAACCCCTGAGAATCCCGTTTTTCACTGCAAAACTCTGCAACACCCTGAAAAACTCTGAAAAACACTGAAGTCTGCCTGAAAAACACTGAAAAACTCTGACAGCCCTGATAAACACTGAAAAACTCTGAAGTCTACCCTGAAAAACTCTGAGAAACACTGACGACCCTGAAAAAACTCTGCAAAACTCTGAAAAACTCTGACGCCACTGAAAAACTCTGCAAAACTCTGAAAAACTCTGAAAAACACTGAAACCTGCTGCGATGCCCTCCGGCCGTGCGATCGCGGCCTCGCGTACTTCTATACGGTCCCTTCTATAAGCCCTATTAGCATTAATGTATATAAAATGTGATGAGTTGTGAATTAGAAAAAAAAGGGAAGAGAAAATAAATAAAACATATCTTGCATTTTTGTACGGTGTTTTGAAGTGAATTTATTTTAACGAATCTCTAAATTTAATTTTACTGATGCATTATTCAAAACCAGACAAACCCAGAGGCTTTTCTTACCGAGATTTATATATACATTTGTATTTCCAAATGAAAAATGTATGTACATATATTCCTGGTAAATATCACTGTTTCATAACTGTGTATTTAAATAGTGAAGAAAAAATTTAAAAATATATATAAAAAAGAAGCTTCAGAACTATAAATTAGTGAATAAATAATAAATTATTGAATAATAAAGAAAAAGTGAATAAATAAATGAATAAATAAATAAATAAATAAATAAATAAATAAATAAATAATATTTGAATGTGACCAGTACCTATAAATTTTATACGAAAAGCGAATTTAATACACCAGTACTGACAGCAAATCGACCACAAAGAAAATCGCTTGTCATTCATTTTAAATAACACAATGCATTCTATTCCAATTCTGTTGCAACATTTATAGAGACTATACCCACATGTGATGACCTTTAGGTTTAACATTCCCACCCCTTCTCATCCACACACACACACGCAATAATTTTTTCTGTATCAATACTTTTCACACAAAATTAAGATATACAAATTTAACCTTTGTTCTTATTATAACAGCGTAATATAACAAAGTTCAGAGGACAATAACTTTCTTTAACAGAAAATTTTACGTGTCTACGTGTTGCTCTTTCATTCGAATGACATACGTAAATTTTGTCCTATAAAATATTTCAGTGATTAAATATTCTCTCGGTATTCAATAATGTTGCTTGAAGTAGCATCAAATAAGTTTCAATATATAAGTGTAACAACGTATCTGCCGTTTGTTATATCACTACCTACTTAATCTACATCATGTAACTCTATACAATAAAATGATTTTATCTAACAGCACCCCCCCCCCCCCCGCCCTTTTCAATGGGAGACTGTGCCCTTCCCCCTTTTTCTTTCTAGATCCGCCCGCCTATTACGTATTGTAACAATGTATCCAGTAAGGGTCATGTATAGCAATGGCGAATACAAGGGCGCTCGCCTAACACAACCCCCCCCCCCCCCTTTTCAATGGGAGACTGTGCCCTCCCCCTCCCCTTTTTTCTTTCAAAAATTTCTAGATCCGCCTATGAACAGTATCTCCCTTATTACGTATTGTAACAATATATCCAGTAAGGGTCATGTATAGCAATGGCGAATACAAGGGCGCTCGCTCTGTTGACTGGGACATAGAAGTCTTACATAAAATACCCTGTCATGTCAAAACTAGCAAAGTATTTGACCTTTATTTTCAAAATGACATATAAATTCAAGTAACCGGTGTCATATTTAGAGCAGATACCTCGATCTGCCCCAGCCTATGGATCCAAATCGTAAATTGTCGAGTAGGATGTTTAAATCATATAGTATATTTAAATCGAGACCATATACCCCCCCCACACACACACACACACGCCCCTTCTCTTATATATATATATATATATATATATATATATATATATATATATATATATATATATATATATATATATATATATATATATATATATATATATATTATACTAGATAATCTTCATTAGAAAGTAACGGCACACGCATGGAATCTGAAATTGCTTTATTTTAATCCGACATGTCTTTGTTTTTTACCTTTATTCTACAGGTCATCAGTACTCTATTACGTAATAAACATCCGGTTGTTTAACCCGGTAAATATCGCTCGTAATCTCATATAGTTTGTTACCTATCATGCTGTAAATTGGGAATCGTAATTAACAGTACCTTCGTATGTATGAGGGGACAAAACATATTTAGTAACAGGTTGAAACATATCCAGTTGATACATTTTAATGTTAATTTTGTGTTATTGGCAAAATTAAAGTGTCATTTTAACAGTGACTTATAAAGTTTAGGAACAAAAACTGATTTTCAATCTTCAAAAGTGAAATAATTTGTTTTACACACGATCATTTAATTATTTTTATGTCATAAACTAAACTACATCAATTATTTAAGTTCAATTTCTTCCGCATTTCCTCTGATAATAGCAATATTATAGAATACATGCGAAATGTGAGATATGTAAAGCTGTGATATAAAGTGCTATTCTGTTCCATTAATTTACATACGGATTAAATAAGTAGCTGCGTTACGGCCTGTAGCGAGAAGGAAATACGCATACCCAAAGCCATGCTCGTTCACTCAAGTTGGACACTGTTTAAAAAAAAAAGGGGGGGGGGAGGGTTGGTAGAATTAAATTAACGCAACTTCACAGCGTTTTATCGGTGAATGGCCGCTAATTTATGAAGAATGCAATATTGATTTATCAATATTAATCATGAATGCATTTAAACTCGAAAGAGAGTGGGGAGCGGCCTTAAGGTCGTAACATAACGATATTTGGGTGGATTCTTTACACAGATTGGAAAAGATGTAAAAATAAACATCAATCATTATGTGTTATTAGAATGATTGATAGGGATATATAGAATTAATTATTTCTTTTTTTCTGTATTTATTTATCTATTTACAATTAAAACTATGCGTTTTCTGTAAGCTTCGTCTATCGATTTTTTAAAATTATTTTTATTAAATTCATTTTGATGTATTTTTTTCGTACGGAAAAGTTTAATGTTCTTATTATAAATAAATAGATGAATTAATAATTAAATAAATAGATAAATAATAAATAAATAAGAAAATAAATAAATAAATAAATGAAGTGCGCCGAAGAAGGCCGCTGGCCGAAATGTTACAGTACGGAAAAATAGTGCTTTTATTATAAATAAATAAATAAATAAATAAATAAATAAATAAATAAATAAATAAATAAATAAATAAATAAATTTTAAAATGTCTTGTTCTATATTTTGTACTTATTTCCCCCTCCCTTAATGCACCTCTATGAAAAAACGATGTTAAGTAACATGCTACTGCTGTAGTTAGATTATTTGTTCGTTCGTTTGTTTGTTTATTTCATTCTTCTTTCTTCCTTTAAGTCGATCAATAAAACAAGTGACATTGCGCTGAAAAGTCCTGTGTCAATAAAATTGTTTTTTGCTAAGTACGTAATTCATGTGATTTATTAAACTGCAAATGTAAAGATCATCTTACAAACGTAAGTCAGAATAGGAACAATATCTTAGTAATTTTATCTATAAAAATCGTAAAAATAAGTCCTTGACAAATGGTAAAAAATGCGGTTTTTTTTCTTATTCCCCGCTTATAAATTCACCACATTTAATACTTATTAAACGTCATATATAGATAACAGCGAACCATTTTAAGGGCTTATATTATAAAAGGGACCGTATAGAAGTACGCGAGGCCGCGATCGCACGGCCGGAGGGCATCGCAGTAGGTGTCAGTGTTTTTCAGGGTTTTTCAGAGTTTTGCAGAGTTTTTCAGTGGCGTCAGAGTTTTTCAGAGTTTTGCAGAGTTTTTCAGGGTCGTCAGTGTTTTTCAGAGTTTTTCAGGGTAGACTTCAGAGTTTTTCAGTGTTTATCAGGGCTGTCAGAGTTTTTCAGTGTTTTTCAGGCAGACTTCAGTGTTTTTCAGAGTTTTTCAGGGTGTTGCAGAGTTTTGCAGTGAAAAACGGGATTCTCAGGGGTTTTTGGACCCAGTAGTGCTGCCTCTTGTGCACAAAAATAAAAGGTATATATATTCTATATTTATTATAGCCACTAGGCCGGTGTCACTGCTGGTGGACTGATAGGTCCCGAGGGCATGATAGGACTAGTGTTCAATGCTTTTGTACTGAAATGAAATACAAATGTATATAAAAGTAAATAACCCTAAAACTAAGGAGTATCTCCCTCATGTATATTTCTGTCCTTAGATAGATCTTTTGGTTTACTATTCGTTCAAATATATAAGTTGTCGAAATGCGCATCTGATGTACAAAATTAAAAGTTGTATATGTTATATATTTATTATTACCACTAGGTCGGTGTCTCTGCTTGTGGACTGATAGTTCCCGAGGGCAGTTTGTACTGACATGAAATATATACTTCAAATTGTCTGTCATCAAATTAAGTAAATCACTCTAAAACCAGAGAGTATCTCCCTCATACATAGTTCTGTCCTTAGATAGATTCTTTGGTACACTGTTCGTTCATTTGGGTTTCAACACTGCTCTTCAATATTTTTATATTATCAGAATTCCAATCATTCGACCACGAGCATCACTGAAGAGACATACGTTGTCTAAATGCGCATCTGCTGCACAACATTGAAAGGGATATATGTTCTATATTTATTACAATTGAATTTCATTGTACTCATCATCATTATTGTGGTGGAAAATCAAACCTCCGGTAAAAATGGTTGAGCATATTTGAAGTATCATTGCGCAACTAGACAAAAGATTGATAGAACTAGACTAAATATTAATGATATAAGTATTTCACAATTAAATGATGAATTAAAGCCCAAAGACCAGGTACGTTTGTAAATATGCGGCATCACAAGGTGGAAAATATGGTAAAAGACTTAGATTTAAATGTATGAAAAAATTTAGAGGCGTTTGGGGAATTGATAAGAGATCCATCTTGGTTAATTTATATTACCTTTGATACTGGTAAAATAGTTTTCGTCTTTGATTGTTTGTAGGGTAATTGATATTACATGTGCATCTTTATAATTTGATACTTTTTGTACCGAGCTTCACGTTAGTCCACGACAGGAATTAGGATGACTTTCGAAAACAAGGTATTTTGCATAGAAAGATATTTTGGATAACATTTTGTTTCCGATATTAACATTTCAATGTGGTACTCTATCTTTGTACCAGGTGTCATCAAAATCGGAGTTTAGGAGGAGTTTGGAAGAAATATTATTTTCTGTAGAATAGAGCTAAAACTCTTGTAAATGTTTTAGACAACTTTTCCCTTGCAGTTTGCACATCTCCGTAAGGTGGCCTCTCATTGTACCATTTTTCATCAAAATCTCTCAAGGGGTTCAGGATGAGTTGTGAGGGCAAGATATGTGGAACAGACAGACGACAGCGGAATAGCATAATACACCCACATTTTATGTGTTCATTTACATAGTTACGCTACGAGCCGAATTGTTTTTCATTTGGTTTAATTGAAATGTTGAAATAAAACATATATCTGCAGTGCACATAAATTGTTCCACTCGTGGTTTTCATTGCACTGGTTTAATTCGGGACAACTTAAGATATAAATACACACTTGTCAAAACGGACTTTTTGTGAATTCATTTACTTCCGCATATATGTCCAGCACAATTGATATAATATATGTACTTATCATTAGCTAATATGTCGAATTCTGTATATTAATTCATTGTGTCATGGCTGTTGTTGTAGTTTGTTGGATAATATTGTTACATGGATGTTTATGTAAAGGAATTTGCGGTACGCATATATATATATATATATATATATATATATATATATATATATATATATATATATATATATATATATATATATACATTATATGATGATATTTAATGTATCATTGTTTTACATTGTACAATAAAACGGGATTGATTTCAGTAGTGGAGTATTTGTCTTTGTTGAAAAGTGTGTTTTCCATGTTCTATCAAGAAGGAGACAATCATATATCACATTCCCTTTATTGTGTTCTTATGCAAATATTTGGTGGTAAAGATGTTCAGTTAATTTTTCTGTTAGGCAACAGTTGCAGCTCTCAAAATCTCACCGTCAACTTTACAGAGTAAAACCTTTTGTACAATGATAATTGGATATTTTTCTCTGATAGTATGATGTGTAGTAGATATGCACGCAGGTTTTTCTAAGGTAGCGTTCATGAAATATGATGAGTATTGCCCTCTGTATTTTTCATGGAGAAAAAAATATTATGCATGATACTATTAGGATATACTACATTTATCGATAGTATTGATAATCGAATATAAGACTAGGTACAAAAATATTAAACGACAAATGTATTGTGAAATGTAACAAAGGTGGACTCATTTTCCTAAATTTAAATTAAATTCCGGTAAAAAGATTTTCGATTGAACGGAATTTTCTTTCAGTAAATATTTCGGGAATGACTCAACACAGAACTAAAATATGCAATACTCTTAATTTGATATCAATGCAAAAGAAATCAATAACAAAGAGTCGTTTTTTTTTTTTTTGCAGATCTTCAATTAGCTGCTCGAAGTCAAACCCTAACAATATCTAATACTACACTCAGCTTTTCTGCTAATATACCAAATAAAAAAGAGCAACTAGCATACCAATGGTCGTATGTAGTAAGTATCCGAGTAAGCACTTTCAATAAATGATATAAAACAATGCGACGTTGATGTACACAGAATAAAAATCAGGTCAACATTTACACGAGAATTGAATAACTTGTACTTAGTGGGAAATAAACCGGTTATCCACCAAACATTGTTTGGCGATTTTCACTTAAATTAAGTTGGTACCAATTGTTCAAAATCAAATGCGTATTGGATGCTCCAAATTGATAAATGGATATATTTTTCATTAAAATACACAACTTTTTGTCTTTCACGGCTTTTATGATAAAATTTGGACTAGTGTTCATTTATTTTCACTTTATTCATTCGATAAGAAACACTGCAACTTTCATTATTTGTATATTTTAAGGACGCGGAAGATGCCATAATATCTGATATCATCTGCAATCATGACAACGAGAAATCAATCTGCCGCATTGGATGGCCAGAGAATGATGCAATTTTGATATATAACTCTATATATATACGTGTTACAGTAACAAAGGGGGAATGTGAGAATGCGACCAATACATCTAAACAGATCAAATTTTCAAGTAAGTCATCAGTTTTATTATGAAAATTTAATGGCAAAGTATTAAATACTGTAATAGATAAATAATCTACATCTGAATTTTACATTCTTAAAAATATAAAAGATCATGTAATGATGCATTAACTTCTTCAAACGTTAACTTTTCTTACTTAACTTACTTTACTTATTTGTAGATGAAATTATCATACTTTTGTTCAATTATATAGCACCATGGGAGTTAAGACGAGAATCGCCAACTGTCTTCGCTTGTATGACTAATGATCCCCATGTTAATATAATGAAATGGATAGTCATGTCTGGCAGCTATAAAGACAAGATGATGGTTGTGGATGTGGATGCAAGATTCTGTAAATCGACATTTGCAGCATTTTATGAAAACATCAGGTGTGAAAACGATACTACTGGGGTTAAAGTGTACATTGAAATAAAAGATTCATTTCTCAATGAAAGTTTGAAACAAAAAATTCGTTGCTCAAATCAGGATCCAAAAAGATATGAAGGAAGTCCATTTAAAGACATTCCAGTAATAGAAGGTAATATTTACCTTACTTATATTAACCTGAACTGGATATTAAATGTATTATTCTTCATGACTCGCACTGATCATGTATTGCAAGTGATAATGATAGTGATAGTGTAATCAGTAATTACAGGATTCTCAAATAAAACATCTACACCAACCAAAAGTAATAATATTCATCCGGTGAATGTATTATTTATGGTCTTTACTATTTGATTTAATAATGTACAGCATGATGTACCCATCATTTTCTTTGAATCACCCCTAAAAATATCGTGATACTATTTTTATTGATTTCACAAGGATTGATAATTTATGTACGTCTTTTGATTGTTCTGCTGTTACGGTGAGTGGGAAGGTGGGCCCGTAAACTGGTTAACCACACCATTTGTTTGGCCTTTGTCAAATTAAATGACCGTCCTAAGTCGGTATCGTAATTGTACTACAATCAAATATTTTTGTAATGTGTTAAATGTTCTATTATATTATTTATATTCATGTATTGTATAGCTCCATGGTGACTTCTGCCACATAACTGAGCCGGTAACTCCTCTTTTTTCTTTTATTTAAAGTACATGCATGTAGAAATTACATAACAACATAAATGTTGGAGATGGAAATTCCTAGTCCTTAGATTCCTCTATATTTTTAATGTCTTTTAACGTCAGTCGACGAAAGTCACTATGCACCGTGGTATCCTTTCTGTTTCTTTTAACTTGGAAATTTTCATTACACGTCTCAAGTTTGATGTTACAAACTTGCATAGGGGTATTATTTTTCAATTATGTACATTTCGATTGATTAATTAGAATTGATGGTGTGGGAGTTATCGACTAAAGTCTCCGTTTTTTGTATTGGCCCTATAGTTCTAACATTTTTACAGTACTCAACTCAAACTCCGTTCTACTAGATTTCGAGATTGGTAGAGTTTATATATATTTTGAGCATGGGGTTTGAGCAAGGTATTTACAAATCTCAAAATGATTCAGCATATGCTAAAATGATAAAACTTTTATAACCTCAGTTTTGTTTTTACATGCAATCAGCTCATATTTGAGCATGGGATTAGGGTTTGAGCACGGAAAACGTTCTCAAAATTTTCATAGCCTCCAGACAAGGTGTCCTATTATGTATTCATTTATTTAATTTTGTTTTTATTTGTTAATTTTTATGTCATTTCTCTCTCTATATCTATCTCAGTGTCTGTCTGTCCGTCTCTCTCTCTCTCTCTCAATTGCACAATACCCGGCTTTAATAAGCAGTAAGACTAAGGCTTAGACTAAGGAAGAGTGAACATCCAGTATCGACTAGTATAATTTTCTCGATCGTTCCTTATGATCTATTTTATGTATATGCACTAAAATTTAATTTCCATAGCATAAAAGGAAATGCATCAAAACGAATACCTTCATATTAAACATTGTGCGATAATAGTATTAAATGGTATCAAATGATTACAGTAAAATCTAAATAAGAATTATTTCAATTCCCTTATTTATAGCTCTGTCCTTAAATTGATTCATTGGTTCACTTTTTCGGTCATTTTAGAGTATGTCCGACCTAGATCATGTCTGGACTAACATCATTTCAGCAACCCTTATTTAGATACCTGCAACACTGTAGCCGTAGACAGAAACCTGTATCATAACCTTAATTTAAGGTCACATGTTAAAGGTTACTGAAGTAAAATACTTGAACTATATTGTGAACAAAAATATTATTGGTGTCATCCAAATTCATATATGTATTTATTCATAGGTATGTTCGGAGACAAGGTCATGTCACCAAGATCAAGGTCAATACAGATCAGATTTCGAAATGTATTTAATTGAAAAGAGATATTCATGAAAAAAAAATTAAAAAAAAAAAGGATGAGGGTTTTTTCTTAGATGTTTTCAAAACTTTCATTCATTCATTTTGTTAAAATCTTCTGTGATGGCATTTATGCAAACGAATATATCCAGATTTACCTGAGGTATGGATGGTGTTGAGTATCAAGAATTTAAACTGTAAAATAAAGGCAAAAATTGATATGGTCAAACGATATTCTGTCTTTATATTTCGTATAAAGCCAGTGACCCCATACAAATGTAATTGAAATGAAATCTGTCATATATGATGTATATAAATAAATGCTAATGAAAAAAAATGATATCACTTTTGAGCGTTTGTTATTTTCCCTGAAAATGTAACCCTGTTCTGAGTGTGTCGGATTTTCTTTCAGTTTTATTGTAGTAAATCAGCAGAGAACATTATTTTTTTTTTCCTCAGTTATTTATAAAAAGGACTTCCGTAATTTTCAGAATCATTTACTCAACTAGTTGCAGTTATTTATTTTGCTATTGGCTTGAGGATACATTACCGTTGATATTTCAGTAATAGACAAAATCTTAGTATGAATAATGAAACACCTCTTTTGTGATGTATATCTTAAACTGAGGTTGGTAAGCCTTGTATAAGATTTCAAAATATGTATTCTGGAATAAATGACTTTACTTTCAAGATGGCCCTCCCACAAACTTAAGTGATACAAAAATTATGGTAGAGAGATATCATCTTTCCTTTCTTTTACTTACGATGGCCAACATAAACGACGGTAAAATCAATTGGTAACATTAAACATGATAGCTATATAATCATATGGTCGTATTGTAAAACTCATTTGAAAAAATCGCAGTCTTGGTTGAAAAAAGAATTATTATGACATTGTCTATTTCGATTATTATAGGATCGGGAAATGATTATGAGCCCTCGATAGTTTCTGGAAAGGAAATACATGCAATCTCTTTATTATGTTGAGGTAATAAAAGCTTTTTACAATATCATGTGTGAGTATTTTATGGTCTTGTATTATTTATTAATGAAATTTTCAAATATTCCATTTGTTATTGTAATATTATTGAAAACGTTTATAACCCATTTCTTCATATTTTAAAGCTTGAAATACATAGGAGTCTGATCACATATATCAGTATGAAAAAGTAAAACTCTACTTGGTTATGGCCGCTTGCAAGGTGGTGGGGGAAGCTTGAATATCTACATACAAAAAACCTTACCTCCGACAGGTACAGATAATGAAATCTGTGTTGACGCAGTAAAATAGAGAAATATCAAATATTATATCTGTGTGTGGGAGTTTAATATGATAAATAAAAGTCTAAACTCTTAAAAAAGAATAGAAAACGCCCAAAGGGAAGTGTGAATTTTAAAAATAACAAGAACAATAAACCTTTGCACATTTTCAGTCACTTTGTTTTTAACAAAATGAAAGAAATATATCAAAATCGTTAAGTAAAATTCATATCTATTGGATAATTATTTTTCGCTGGGCTAATTTTACCAGAAGATATGGAGTTGGTGTTTGTGTTTAAAAAACCTTTTTGATCTAAAACATGGCAACATTTATTAGTGTCTGTTTGAATAAATTTATACTCATGTTTACATCATAAATTTTGTCTTGTAGATATTGAGAAGAACTTTAAAACTGACGACTTTAAAAGTTGAATCATCATAAAAACATTAACGAACATCGATTTTAACGATTGTGTGTGTGTGTGTTTTTTTTTTTTTTTTTTGGGGGGGGGGGGGGGAGGTCATGGTCTCCATATAACACTCGTCAGTTATTTAAGAAATTTGCCTTTCGGATTGCTTTCAAGAGACGATCAATGTTCTTTAAAACAATGGCATCACAGTTAAAGGGGGGAATGTAAAATGAAAAAAGATTCTTTAAACTGTTCTTTATGATTTGATTTCGAACTTTTCTCTAAACAACTCTTATGTAAATCGCAGGTTTTGTTTGCCAATATATTCTTAAACATATATTAGCTATATTCTCCTCTCTAAATTGGGATAATTTAAGTGTAAAACACATTTTTCCGTGATTTTGTACTTTGTACTAAAGGTGTCCCAAAAATTGTCCTGCTAGACATCTCGAAATGGACTTATATTGTTGGTACAGACATACAACTATGGCACTGAAAATAGACAGTTTCATTTATAAGAAAATTTTTAAAGTTAAAGTTGTAGATATTAAAATAGTTCATCAGTATGATCCTTATGATTATGTAATTTGCAAGACTTTTGCAACAGGTGTTGCATGCAACCAATGGACGCTAACACGTCCCTTTCCTTTTACTCCATGTAATATGAGAGATATGGTTATTTTTGTAATGTGTTATATGTTCTAGTATATTATTGATATTCATGTATTGTATAGCTCCATGGTGACTTCTGCCACATAACTGAGCCAGTAACTGCTCTTTTTTTTTCTTTCTTACCATACAGTACTTCATTGTTTACTTCCAAGTCTGGAGACAAAACGCGTTAAATGTGTTGCGTCTTTCAGAAAGAAAATGCATTTTCAAATTATCATATAAAACGTTCCTATTCTTTTCATAGTTTCAACACATCTTCCCTGCAAGTCGTCTAATGTAGTCGACAGCATTAAATGCACCTTGTGTGGGTTGACTTATGTCGTCGAAACCAAAGGCCAACCTTATAAGGGAAAAGAAGCATTACTGGATGCCGAAGACGGCAGTTGGGGACAACTGCTCCATATGGTCATATTAATAGTAGTGCTGATCTTCTTGGATGTCAGTCAGTAATTGTCATTGGTTCATAATACGACCAGACGACATCGACATCATTATAAATAATAAATATATAGAACATATATACCTTTCAATTTTGTGCACCAGATGCGCATTTCGACAATTTTATGTCTCTTCAGTGGTGCTCGTGGCCGCATGATTGGAATTCACATAGGATATAAATATTTGAAGAGCAGTATTGACACCAAAATAACCGAAATGTTAACCAAAGATTCAATCTAAGGACACTGCTATGCACGAGGGAAATATTCCTTAGTTTTAGAGTCATTTACATAATTTCATGACTGAAAATTGTAAGTATATATTTCATGTCAACACAAAAGCACTGACAAGTAGACCTTCAGTACAAAAGCACTGAAAACTTATTATGCCTTCGGGGACACCAACAGTGGCGCCGGCCTAGTGGTTATAATAAATATAACCCATTTATACCTTTCACGTTTTCGCACCAGATGCGCACTTCGACAACGTATGTCTCTTTAGTGATGCTCGTGGCCGAATGATTGGAATTCACATAAGACAATAGGAATCAAATTTTAGTTCCTCATCATGTCTGTACCAAGCTAAATTTACTACCATTAAATAAGCTATACGAGATGTACGAACTAAATCTGACACTCCAGAATATCGACCTCAAAGCATTATCTTGGATATCTCCTGTAACAGACATTTTCAAAATACCCAATCAGACAAACCAGCAGAGGGTAATGGAAGATGCCTCTTTCCTAAAGGGTTTTTTTGACAAATAAGGGTACTTGTGTAGATTTGAATGATTTCAGAACCCTATGCTGTGTTCTTGCTTATCGTCTGAGTTCAAATACGGTCTATGTGACTATGTTGTGACACCCCAAAAGTAATAGATAAATAAATAAATAACCCCCCCCCCCAACATAGAAATATCACCAAATATTTGATTATAGTGCTTAGGACGGTAAATAGATATGACAGTAGTTAATCAACTGATGTAGTTAATCGGTGTACGGGTCCACCTTCCTGTTCCGCAAATCTAAGAAGAATTTCGGTGAATATTTTGAAATATCAAAATATCAATTCCCTGTTGAAATTGTGATTTGAGGCAAAATGAGGGTATGATGCTGTATTTACCTAAATTTACTGAATCACTTCTACAAATCATAGATTTTCATCCTCTGTATGAGTACCATTTATAGTATGTAATGTGTGTAGCGCAGTTGTTTGCGGTGGGTGCAAATTTGAATAAAAAAACCAAATGATCGTTCTATTTGAGTAACGATTGTCACTTCATTTGAACCTCCAAAGTCAGTGACACTGCATACAATAGGAAAGTGTTATGATATCTGTTGCATATGCTGTTTTTTATCTACTTTTCATGAATATGTCATTTAACTGAATCGGAAATCTCGATTCCTTTTCTCATTCTTTTGTGTATACTGCATGCCTGTGGCGACAATTGTCACAACGCTGTGTCAGATGTCTTTATTTCTTTCTTTTAAAATGATAGGTCAATGTATTACCACTTGCTCAAAACTTCACTAAGTCGTCAAGCTGATCAGATGGTTCTTTCATTTTAATGGGTTAAGTTGTTATGGATTTCTATGATATACAAAAAAGTTTTAAAAGTAATTAAATTATTTAAGCATTGATTTATTGATTGATTGATTATTGATTTACGTCACTCCGCGATTATTTCACGTATATGGTAACGGCGTCTGCCTCATGTATTGCATGCAAATTTATAGCTTTGCAACGGGCTCACCCGAAGCATTGAGGGATCTGTTACGTGACACGAGATCTCGGTTTTACTGCCTCATCCGAAAGACAGAACACCGATACGCCCAGGGCGGGAGTCGGGCCCATGACTTCTCGATCATGAGACGGACACTTATCCACTAGCCCAAACCGATTTTATTTATGCATTGAAGTTGTATGTTGAATGTAAGTTAGTTTTAATAGTGAGCAACAAAAATGAAGATTATGATGAACCTTTATCTCTATACTATTTTTTTCTTGGTGTTTTATCTTAAAGATGTACAATCCACATTTTCCCATTACATCAGGACGACAGACACAGAGACGTATTCCACTGTTCAGAAACAATCAAATGGTATGCATACATTTAGTTATTTTCTTTTGATGGTCTTAAGGGAGCAACAAACTATATGGGTATTATGAAAATGAACCAAAGTAACTCGGTAAGATGGAGTATAAACAAAGGTTTTATATCAATTTTAAGCTGAGCTTGGCGAATGTATCAACAGTAGACAATAGCCAAACTCAATCATGCTAGATGACTTCTTTTCTTACAATTGTATGAATAAAGAAATATTCATTTATGAACAATATCCAGGTGTATATTTATTACATAAACAAATGATATATGTCACATCACATGTAACATTTCACTATATGCATAGCAGTCCAAATCAACAAGGTGAATATGTCAGCACTTTATTTACTAGAAATCTAAAATGAACCAGTGATTTGATTGCAGATTAACAATACTTAAGTTTTGTTCAGAGACAATAAAAGTATTAATTTATAAGATGCTTATATGTATCTTATATTAAAATTGTCACGTTAATTTGATTTTTAAACATTCGCTTCCTCGTTTCACTTAACATCACTTATAGAATAATTCAAATGATACAAAAGGTTGGTATCGGATATTTTGGGGTTTTATTACTTCCTCATTCTACTTGGGCTCTCAATCATTATTGTAGTGCATCATAAGTGTATCATTGGACATATAGATAAAAACTAGACGAAAACGTGTGTATCTTGTTTAGTGACAGGTCGGATTGAATCTTTGTTGTGGCCTCAGTAAATTGTTGTATCTATTTATCACATTATTTACTGCAATCCTTTTTGAGGTATTTTTTTTTCAGCGGTTTGGACTGGTTCTCTTACAGCAGGCTTTTGCGTCAGATCCTTTCTTCCAATATGTTTTACCTGAGGTGGATCCTATCATGTTGTAAAATTTGATCTATTGTCTAATCGATGTGATCTGGTATCACAGAAAATCTAACCATAAGCCCTACTTCATTTCTTTATAGACGACCACACAGACGGTGCCACGGGATGGAGGTTCTCTCTCATAACGTGTCTGTCCATGATAATAATCAATATTGCAATACTAGCAGGTCACCATCTAAAACTAATATCCGAATTAATATCAGGTTAGTATATTATAAATCAAAATGCCTTGACAGAGAACTGCATATCAGAACATACCTATTGAATCATTGACACAGACTATGTGATCGCTCTGGTTTCATCCTTGATATATAATACGTGCTCCATAGGTGAGAAGGACAATTAAATGTGATGTGTATCAGAATATCTACACGATCGCTAACTAATTGCTCTTCTTGATGATAAGATGCACCAACTGCGTTTATTGAATATTGAAGTACAATATCAGGTATTCCATGATATTAGAGAAACTCGTATTGTCTCACAAGATTAAGCTATTTGAATGGATAACTGTTGATTTTTAGAACTCGAGGCAAACGGTCCTTTATAATTAAAACAATTATACCCTACTGCTTTATTTTCATTGAATTCTCAAAAGTTGATCTTCAATACTTACATTAGCGATGTAATGAGATGTCAAAGATCATGTCTTATAATTATAATAGATACTACAGAGAGAGCTAGAACCCAGAATCAGTTCGACTTATCCCTTGGCGTAGAAACACCATCTCAGTCATTTGGAAAGGATGCTGAATACCAGAACGCGAATATTAATATTCCGCCCTCCAGTGATCGCCCAGCCTTTGGAGTAGGGTCAGGACAAACAGAGGCACTTTACACTATGATAAAAGACTAAGAGGAAACAACTGTTTTATAATGGGGATAAGGATGTATTATATTAAAATTATGTTGTGTGTGAACTCAATTTGACTAGATGTTTAAAGGATCGATTATTTCTTGTATTCCTTCCGATAATCAACACAGCAGTGTGTAAAGTGGGTTACATAATTTCTTATTGGAGGTATATACCTGCTGCATTGCTCGTGTGTACCCTGTTTTCTGGTTACTATACCATTCAGTAAAATATTTATAAAATTAGCAGGTCTTCTTTTCTATATAAATGGATTCTGTACAGGACTATTTTAGTAGGAGGACGCACTAGGAAGACGTAGAATTAGATGCGTTGTCAGAATGGGTAAAAAGTGCGAGGTATCTGATAAAATCCCGTTATAGTAAACTAAACAGGCAAATGTGGACTCCTCATCGTTCAGGCTTTGACGACCGAGGTGCCAAGGTTTAAAGTTGAGCTCTGATTATTTAAACATGGGTGACGTAGTAAAAATTTGGGGGGAACGGAAATTGCCAGAAATAGATCTGGCAATCTCCGTTCCCAACTTAATACAAACTATAGAGATATATTGACTTATGTATGGTCAATCAAGCGAGCCGAGTGACCTAATATCCTTGTACATCGCTGTCATCGGGGGTATATAAAGAAATCTCGATGTGCATACACCGTGACAGTTGAAAGATAGAAGCCGAAGATATGAACTCGGTAATGAAAGAAATGTTTCCTGAATTAATTGATTAATCACACATAATTCAAATGAATAAGACTCATAGAGTAAATATATAATAACGAAGAACACAAAGCCAATTTAGCCAGTGGCGGATTTAGAGGGGGTCGCTACATATTTACAAGTAAAAATCGAGTAGTTTGGCTAATATACATATAGGCCCCCACTGTTAGCCATTATTTTCCATATTTGTAGAAAACAAGATAAATCTATAGTTTACATTCCTATCAGGTATCCCCATATTCCAGATAAATTTAACATTACAAGAAATTTTCACAGTAAATGTATTTCAATAAAACAAAGAAATGAAGGATTTACCGAGTTAATATGAGTAAATTTATTTCTTACATATTTTGTCTTTTGTCCTGTATGTCAATCAAAATATAACAGTAATATCTTCATGTTCAACTCATTCAATACAATTACTGTTAATAAATAAAAAATGGAGAGGGGAAAGGCGGGGTGGAAGAAGATATATATGAGAAAAATGTTCACGCGCTACAAACAAAACCATATCAAACAATAAATCATACTTACACAATTACGTCAAAACTAACAATAGAAAAGAAACTTCAGGATAAACAGTATAAAAAAGTAACCCCATTATCATATTAGTCAGAGTTGCTTCTTATTTATTTCTTTATTTTTTAAACTGAATAAAAACTGACTAACCTGAGCCTATAATATATCAGTATTTATATCAGAATAAAGTTTTCCATGAATGTTCTAAAAGATAGATAACTCTGATACAATGTACATGGTTAAATATAAAATGATAGAGTACTCTCCCTTCGTACACATGCATACAGTAAAATTTTAAAGTTCAACGGAATACCTAGGAATATATTTTAACCGAACGTGTTACTTTAAATAATTTTAGAACTTGACACTTTGATATTAAACAATAGACTTTTAGGGAAAAGATTTCTATCAGGGTGATAGATGTACAATAGTCATTCAAATGGGGAGGAGGTAGGGTTGTTGTTAACAAAAACAAAAAAAAAAACAAACAAACAAACAAAAAAAAAACCACCTTATATACCCCGAAAGTATGTGACTGACAGCAAAAATGAAAGACACAACTTACACGAAACACACTAACATTAAAATGTATATTATTTGATATCTTACTGAAAGTGATGCTGATCAACAGGAATGAAATATATCTTTATACTACTGTAAAAAAGAAAGTTTGCAATCAAACTAAGATAGCTCTAAACAATTTCTATAAACATCACGCCAAGTGTAAGACTTGTCACCCTTTCCGAGCATGAATACAGCAATCATTTAGGGAATAATGTAGGCCAATACTGTAGGAAGAGTATTATTTAGAATAAAAAGCAAACAAACAAACCAGCAGACAGACAGACAATCAAAGACAAAAACAATAACAAATAATAATAATAATAATAATTATAATAATAATGAAAAAAAAAATTATTATTATTACTATTATTATTATTATTATCAATAATAACAATAATAAAAGTAATAAAAATAATAATGATCACTATAATAATAATAATAGTGATGATGATGAAAACACATACTATTCGATGAATGCAACGGTTTTTAGTAGAGATTTGTGGAAGTATATATTCAAACCAACATGCAAACCTCGTCTTATTAAGTTAAAAGGTATATATGTTATATAGGGATTTCAGTTGGTTGGTTGGTTAATTGGTGTTTTACGTCGCTTTTAACAAATTTTCAGTTATATGACATGGAGGCAGGAGGTAACCAAACTCTTAAACATAAAGACGCAACCTGGGAATCGAACCCGGATCGTCAGCGCTGCAAGCCAAGCGCTTAACCGCTACACTATGGATTTAAGAAATAACATCACACAAGATGTCCTTTTCGGAGTTATGAATTGACATTACTTCACATAACTACATATACGAAATACTTTACTTTCATAAGGAAAGCATTAGCACAATATCTTTTTTCTAATTTTAATGTGTTTTTCATCTCTTCATATCATATGCTGTTGTTCACCGTAAATAAGTATGTTATGATTATTTCCAACAACAGATTTAAATGGGCACATTACATATATTAAGAGATAGAAAGAAAGGAAAAAGAACAAACAAACAGAAACGAACTGGAAAATAACAATATACAAATACATACATAGTAGTAAATAAACACCATATACACCAACTATATGATCGGTATCTACTTCTTAAACAATATATGGCCCTTGTTCTTTTCGTCTGTTTATCTGGATAATAGCCTACTTCAGAGTGTGAATAGAAAATATTCATAAAGCATACTTAACCACACAAATTGAGTGACGTTTGTCACTTTAATTGACCGCTCTAACACGTGATCGTAACCTCACTACAATCACATATTTCTTGAATGTCGTGTTCTCTCTCCTATTTTATATATACTAAGGCAGAAAAAAAATCTTATTGAAGTTTTATAACTTCGGAATATACAGCAAAGATATAAAAATATACAATCTAAATAATTACAACTCTTTGAAACCGATGATTTGCTTCAATTTCAAATGAGTATCCTTCTCGACAATACTATGTTCCATCATACTAAATTACTCCCATCACCTCCTACTGTAAAATGTCATACAAATAGTCTAATTAAGTGGTACGAAATGATTTTATGTAATTGCCAGAACATTAAACTGAAATGCCGTGGTTGGTTGTGATATACGCAACTATCAAGGGCTAGCAGGTCGATACTTCTCTCCTACACAAAGTTGATGAATTTAGTAAAGAAAGACAGGAGGGAAAGTTTGGGGATATAAAAGGTGTTATCTTTTTGACAGTATTGAACGTTAAACAGTTTTTCAAAACAGGAAAACGTTAAACAATATAAGGTAATATTAAGTTGCATAAATGTTTTCGGATGTTCACTACTCCTCATTAAGCATTAAATCATATCATTGACAATAATACAAATTTATGATAACTTCATATGGGGAAGCATTTAACCTTACCTTATCACATTTCTCTATCTACTTCCACTATATAAATAAAAGCTGATAATGTATTGGTTTGCCATGTAATATATTTTCCCGCTCTACATAATAGCAAAGCCCATGTGGTCTAGTGGATGAGGTGCTGGGCTCGTGACCAAGAGGTCCCGGGTTCCGCCTTGGGCACCTGTGTTTGGTCTTTTGGACGAGAAAGTAAAAACCGAGGTCCCGTGTTACGGCTCGGCACGTAAAAGATCTCTCACTGCTTAGGTGTGGGACCATTGCAAAGGTAGAACCTGCTATGGAATGCATCAACCACATAACAGTGCAGCTTAGTAAGTAGGCATTTAGGTTTCTGTCCTTGTATGAAGAGCCAACTGACTGTTCATACAACGACAATTAAGAGAGTCTGGTGAACCTACCGATCCTGGACGTCCACAGCAAACGGGAATCGAACCCGGGATCTTTCTGTAACAAGCTGAGTATCCTACTTACCTACCCCATTCGGATTCAATATCATAAACAGATACTAACTAAACTTAAATCACCCCCCCCCAAAAAAAAAAAAACAAACAAAACAAACAAAAAAACAAACAAACAAAACATAAAGCACAATCCGCCCCCCCCCTAAAATAAAATATAATAATAATAATAATGATAAACAAAACAAACCAAAAAACAAAAAACAAAAAACAAAACAACCCCCCCCCCCTCTTAAAACAAGAACTACAATCAAACAAACCCATAAGCTTACAATTAGACAAACACAAATTCACAACGAAGCAAAGATAATATTGTGAATAATATTGACATTGTGACGTCATATGCTGTGTCAGTCTTTGAAATATTACCAGTCACCATTTTGGATATCTTCTGGATACTTAGCATATAGCGGCATGTATAAGGATGTCGTTTAATTGTCGGCGTTGCATTTTTGAAACTGCTTCAATGGTTCAATTTGTTTTGTTTTGTTTTTTATCTCTGACGTTCCAGACATCCATATTTCGTACTGTAATGTCTGATGCCTTTATTCATCAGATTCGTGTCCACGTATATGTTATAGAACATTTAAACACATACAGTGAAGTAGGAAACACCGGATCACCAAGCTAAGATAATTGTATAAGAGGTAATACAATTGCATTTCAAATGTACTTAAGCATCATATCCGAAATACACAATTGTATGAATTGCACGACTTGTGTTTCTTAAGTGTGTATCCTGTAGCGTACACAAGACTAAAATATATGAAGTTATCAGATGCCCCTAACAAAGTATTTTGTCTGAACACGCCATCATAGTTTAAATGAAAGACATCTGAACTAGCTGTGGTCAGAAGTCGCCAAAGAGATGTATTCTGTCTGCACACTTCATGAGAGTTTAATGGAAAGATATCTAAGTAGCTGCAGGGGCACAGGTTGCCGTACTATTCTTGTTATCTACTGAAAGAGAAGGAATCTGACCAAGCTGTATCACACTAATCACCAGATACATGCACATCAAAGGACCCCCCCCCAAAAAAAAAAAAAAAATAATAAATAAAAAAAATCAGAAACAAAAAACAAAAAACCAAACAAAAAAAAAACCAAAAAAAATAAAAAGAACAAAAAAGAAACAAAAACAAAAAAAACCCCGACAACCCCCCCCCCAAAAAAACCCCATAACACAAGAAGACAAAGAAACAACCCCCGCAAACACCAACAAACAAACAAAACAAAATTAACCCCCCCCCCCGCCCCCAATTAAAAAAATCCAAACAAAAACAAGACAATACAAAAGAAACAAAACAAATGACTACAGATAATCTGAAAGTGTATATGCATTTTGTTACACACATTTATCAATTGACAGAAAATCAGAAGTATGATGTTTATGGGGTATAGTTTTATTAAGAATATATGTGAGATGCAGAAACACGGCCATTTCTTCGGTTACATCTGGAATTTCTTTGTAATTGATTAATTAAACATGCACAAATAATCCTGGGATTTTGTTGTCGCATTTATTTGAGTATTTAGGTAAAACTTTTGCAGCTTTTCAATAAAGTAAGATCTGCTTCATACAGATGTACGACTTTCTTTATTTATAACGGTTGTGAGAATTGAAAAGGTACAGCATGATTCTGAAAAAAGGATACGAGAACGGAGCGGAAGTTTTTAAAAGATAACTTTATTTCAAACATATTTAAAGTGGATAATGTAATGTAAATATAAGGATTGAATTGTTCTCATAATTTGTGCATGACTTTTATTTAAAATTTCCAAAGGCAAAAATGAAAGACGTTTGTGTATGAAAATTGGCTTAATTGCTTGCTCCCCCCACCCCATACACACACGTCCCCGACGAAATAATTTAGCTGTATGACAGAGTATATCTCAGTTAAAATGGTACCCTGGGCATAGCAAAAACAGAATCTTAGGAAAACGGAGAAAATAAGAGTAATAATCATAATTGACGATGGTACTGATATGGTATTGAACAATACACAATCATCATACATTTCCCTTTCCTGTCATTATTAGTGACTATTGAAATGTCAAGGGAAATAGGGAAGTGCATGTATAAGCTTTATCTCTCTCTCTCTCTCTCTCTCTGTGTCTCTCTCTCTCTCTCTCTCTCTCTCTCTCTCTCTCTCTCTCTCTCTCTCTCTTATGTAATTGGATTATAATTTTACATTTTATTTATTTTGTCAATAAAATGTGAATTAGAATATATTTTTATTGAATAAAATATATTGATCCGTCCTTTACCGGCATATACGAAGTGGTGGAGATTTTGTTTTTTGTTTTGTTGTGGTTTGTTTTGTTTTGGGTTTTTTTACATGCAAGTCTACTATGCGTCACATAATTAAGCAGGAAATTCATATCAAATTTTAAACTTTAGAGTCACGCTTTACTTCCCGTCTGTACTATAGGCGTGCACAAGGTTAGCGATAGAACGTGTTGTAGTGACGGGACAATACATAGGCCAATGTGTTTTATTTTTAAAAGATTCACAAAATTTGATTGCACAATCAATTTAAAAGTTGCCAAATTTAGCATTGTTTATAATCATGACAGAGTTATCTCATCTCATCTTTATGTTATCTATACATTAAGTGTAGACATTTTTTTGAAATCTCGCCTTCATGATAACTTTATAAGAATGAAAACAATCTCCTCGGTCATAAATTAGGATCGGGCAGCTGACATCTTGAACGTACTTGTGTGTAAATCAATATATCAAATGTAAATATTTCCGTACGCAGCTAAACAGTACCACACGACCGTTTTGTACTTTATACAATTGCAAAATGCTTTAGTATAAAGAAATTTACTCATTTGTTTTCATTATACATTCTTATGGTATCTGTACAAAGGGAGGCGACTCTATTTTTTTAATCAAATCATAAAAGATGATCTGCAAATAGTGCAAAAAAATTAAAATGTATCCAGATGGAAAATGGACAAATAAATAAATGAAATAAGAAAAATTAAAATTCATTGTTTAAAGTAAATGGGAAAAACCCCCTCACACTTCTACATCTTTTAGTTAATTTAGAATGTATTGAAAAATAATTTGATATGATATGCAGCATGATATTTACGGGGTGTCTCTCATTTGATATTTATAGAGTAGTTGTGCACTAGAATTACAATATAAAATGGGGTTAATAAGACATTTACCTTCATGCAAGTAGTAATCACTGAATGCATTCACAAGATATAATGTGGTATGTAGCATGATGACTACAGGGTATATACAGTTTGATGTGTGAATAATCTACAATAGTTAGATTTCAATTAGAAAGTTTCCCTCGTACAATAGAAGTGATCAAAAATTGTCATTACAATGTACTTTCTGTTCCATTCATATGGCATCAAGATAGCTCAGGGAATTATATCACTTTAAATGTTAAGCATGTAAGGGTTGGTACACGATTTTAAAGTAATATGAGGTATTGGTCGCGAGCCTGAGAGAATATCGAGGGGACGAGAAAATAGAGAACCAACCAAGTTAGTGCATGGTCAGATCTGATTGGATAAAGGCCTTTTCGGTTTGAAAGTTGATAATGGACTTGTGTAAATACCTACAGACGCCCTTAATGCAACGAGGAAGTAATGATTCGCAATATGATCCTACAATATTTGAAAAATATCAAGGATTGAAAAGAAATAAGAATAAGGATACATCACTCAAGTAATATTCAGTTGTACCAGAAACGCTAGAAAAATATCCGAGACGTGGAACCACTGGCTCTGCAGATTTGTCATCGAAGGTTGCAGGTTATTCAGTACTTCATTGTTTCACGTATTTATTGATACAGCAAATAGAAAACAGATTTTGTTTGTGAAAAACTGACACACTGGTCAAAGGCCACGGCAAGATCAGAAGTTTAAACATGTTGTATCAAAAGTCAAAATTCAAGAGGAATATACATGTAAATTGTCCAAAGAAAAGAAGTTTCATTTCTATACTAATGAGTATATCCGACTCCCGTTTCCTACCCTCGTTGCATTGTGAAAGTTTGTTTTAAGTGAATGCCATTTTGTTACATTATATGATTGCAATAGCCGCCAAACACCATATATAACATTGTGACTAGTATTCAAAAGCATAAACAAAGTATATGCTCCTTTTCGCACAACTCTCCATTCCGTTATGAAAGCATTGTCCTCTAAAGGTTATGGTATTTATGAGTACGTAGAAAATCTCTGTATTTATGAAGGGGACACGTTCTGGAGTACGGGAGCAATAAAGAAGTCTACCGTCCAAAGTTTCAGTCATGAAATTATTTTTGTTCGATGATGGTGTTTAATCCGAGGTTTAACAGAACACAAACAAGGTTGCCGAGAACAGTATGTCGTTACATATGATTCTATCACGAGCACATTTCTGAAATTCAGCAAAGTGGTCTGAATCATATAATTCGACCGGAAAACTGTGACTCAGTATAAATCCCTATCTTTGAAATATTCTTTGTATCTTTCATTTATTTACAATCTGGTCTGGTCGCGTACGCAAGTGCTCTACGTTGTATAATGCAGTTTTCAAAGAACAACACGACAGAAGAAAAATTGCAAAAGGTTTCCGATGCGTTACAATCTAACCCGCCTAAAGCTAAGGAAAGCGAACAGATCTCTCCGACTGAACATGGCGAGAAAAGTGTGTCCATTCTTCAAATACCAATTGTGCATGGTGTTGCAGTATGCACCTCTTCTTCTTATATTCCGAGCAACATTCTACGGATTGACATTCATACTTGTATTGACACACTTGTTCTATTTAAAATAGGAAAGAGGTAAAACTGTCATTGTGACCATTTATAATTATTATAAATTTTAGTTATTGTATATTTGCACTCTTTCATGGAATTCAATGCTCTCTGATTTTTGAACTCGAAACTCATTTTTGTTTTTGTGCCATTTCTGTATCATACTACCTGGGGAGTATGTTTGAATAATTAATTTTGTCATGGATCATTGCCATATATGTGCTTTATGATCAAAGTAATTCTCAATCTTCATTCATTAACTCGTTCATTTGTGTTGAAGCGAAACTTTGGTCAGTGAAGCATTCAGCTCGCATTTGGTATGTACCAGGTCATTTCTGAAAAGCAATTACCTATTGTCCGAAGGTGCGATGTATGCACTAGGTAATGATGAATGCAATGATTTTTTTCAAGCTCTCCGCATATAGAATATGCTATAAATTTGGACGTCGGAGTACGTGTCTTCACTCCTGTTTCCTCAATGTACGACGAGATAAGCTCACCATGTTTTATTGTAAGGTTGCTTAAGATCTGCATATATGTAATGTTGACACCGTAAGTCACTTTTTCTTGCATCATAATAGTTTTAATTTTTAGAATGGATACACGAAAAAAGTAAATATACTCAGGGACTTTAAAAACGCCTATATCTTTTTTTTTTATGTAAAAACATAAATGCTTTGAAAATAAATCGATTTGAATATCTGCTTCATATTGTGTGATTGCGGTAGCTTTTATGCTATCGGCGAGACAAATCAGTCAACCATAACGCAATACTTCTCACCCTTGCGCTTTTCAAAAAGTTCTCGACCACGTGCTCTACACTGAGTCATTTTCTTCAGAAATTGCGTATACTGGTACCTAGTGCCTTTATCTATCCTGATTTCAAACTTTAATTTATCAAAACTAACGCGTGAAATGCCGAGACTGTCTGAGCAACAGCGGTATGCTGTTCTTGGCCTTGTAGACGCCGGTGTAAATCAAGGTATCATCGCAGGACGTTTCAACGTCCATTTGTCGACAATCACGAGACTTGTACGGAAGTATCGGAGCACTGAAAATGTTTAAGGATCGTCCTCAAAATGGTCAGCCACGCGTAGCGACAAGACGCCAAGACGTTTTCATAAGGCAATGTCATCTACGTGACACTTTTGCGACAGCCGTAAGCACGTCAAGAGATGTGGTAGGTCGTCACGGTAGGCAAATCCACCCCAGGACAGTACGCCGACGTTTGAAAGAGCAAGGTTTGATTTGCCGTCACCCATTGGAAGGCTTGATCCTAACTCCTCGCCACCAAAGTAATCTTCTGACCTGGTCCCGGAACATGCATGCTAATCGATGTAATTGGCATAATGTAGTGTTAAGCGACGAATCAAGATTCAATTTGTCCATGGCTGACGGAAGACAGCATATTTATAGGAGACGCAATGAACGTTTTGCCGCAACCTGCATAATTGAGTGTGACAAATTTGGCGGTTGTGGCGTCATGGTTTGGGGAGCCATCAATCAACATTTCAAGTCATCACTGCTTATTTTGAGGAACACTCTTGTCGCGAGTAGCTACATCGATGACGTTTTACAGCCTGAGCTCCTTCCATTAATTCAACGTCATGAAACTATCAACAACCCGTTGACGTTTCAACAAGACAACACACGTCCGCACACGGCTAGAGTCACCTTAAACTTTCTAAACATCTAGGGAATTAATGTATTGGATATCCCAGCACGTTCATCCGACCTCAATCCTATAGAGCATATGTGGGATGAGTTAGGGAGACGGGGGAGGGGGGGGGATACTCGTTACTAAACAAACCACATGAAATTCTGGACGTGGTATACTTAACTGATGAAATCAAATCATTTTTAAAAGAAACATGTGATAGGATCAATCATATTGTCAAATATAATTTTAATTTCCGAATTAAATCAAGTTTAATGCAATTATTTACCCTAGTTGTTGATTAACCTATGGATATTAGATAGGCGTTTTTAAAGTCTCTGAGTATACAACTAGACGGACTGATGCGTACAATCGTAAGTGATTCTGCAGAAGAAAAGTAAGTAAAAACGAAGAAGTACCGAAGGGTAAACCATATCTCATAATCCATGGAATGAAGGCGACAATATGGTGTTCATATTCAGAAAAATGCGAACCCCAATAAAATCGAGGCGAGACTAGGTGCCCGGGAGGGTAAGTTGCATGCAACACCCGTCGCAAAAGTCCTGCAATAACTTTTCAAATTGAGGAGGTAAATACATAAATATACACGCATGAACATACGAAGGAGACAGGAACACAAAGTCAAATTTCCCATTCAAGGCAAGAAATGCTGCATGTCTGACATTCCGGTGTCGGAAACGCAGGTCAACAAATATCTGTATATATATGTATACACGTATTATGTCAAATCAAGTATAGTCAAAAAGTGAAGATGGTTATTTAGTATGGTCAGGTTCCGAAATATCGGTTAAAATTCTTGAAAGAGGAATCTGAAAGGAAATAAATAACAGGCAATCCGTGTAAAGAAAATATAATTCACAGTGGAATTTAGAAAGCAAATTCAACATCGAATCAGTACGTATGTCCTTCTCCTTAACTTGTAAGTACATGTAGATTCTAGTTTTGAATACTTCCAATTGCAGTATTTTTGTCCATAGAAGAATATATTCCTACACTATTACTTACATGTTTATTTCATAGCTCAAGTATTTAAATTTAAGAATGCGTCTTAGAATAACTGATAAATCAATATGCAGATTAAACTGCTTTCTTCATCAGTAGTAACAAAACCTGATATAACCATTTGTTTACAGATGATGGCAATTACAGAAAGACAGTGTCTTAATGATTTATGATATGTGTTTGCTTTTTAGAAAAAGTAAAACTGATGCACATAAATGTTGATGCTCATTAGAATTCTGATCATGCAACATGAAACTACACTACACAAAAGTGTTTGAAGATTAGGTCTGATTTTTAAAGAAGTTTTGTTTCTGTATGTTTTCTTTCATGGAGGATATGGTATTGTTATGTTACCTAATCTTTTCCACCTCCACTTTGCTGTAAACGGAGGTAAACCAAGGCCCAGTTGTTCCTCATGAATTAATGTGAGTGTGTCGCATTCTTAAGGATATAATATCATTGGCGGTGTAGAGAAATTTGAGATGAAACTTCAGTTTGATATGCACATTTGCAAGGTTAATTAACATTAATACAATTCCTTCAAATATATGTACATAATAGCATCGATGTCAATGGATCTGTACATAACCTAGTTTGTATTATCCTAGGTCCACAAGCATATTATTAAAGTAGAATGATAAGCTACGATAATTTGTAAAAAGTCAATACAGTGGGCGTACTCAAATATTATATCTTCGTATAAAATACATATAAAATACTCTATGCACTGTACATAAACAGTTTAGTATAAAACACTAATTAACCAGGAAGAGTATTTCAAAAATGGAGAAATGGAGAGCTCCCTTCCTCCCTCAAATGAGTATATGTAATGTAAAGATGACGGAGAAATCCAAACCATAAGTCCGAATATCATGAATCCAAAGGACATACAGAATAAGTGAAAATGAAAACCACATAGAAAACAACGAAAAATGTCTATATGAAGTGCATATGTGAATCCCTATAATGGACTTATCTTAGACTACTTTTGTAATAAGAGTCTCGTAACGTCCATAGAACTTCCTCAGTGACGTTGTTAGTCTAGCACATGTATAACCCTGGTTGCGTAGCTTATCTGAAAGTCGCCTAGCCCTCAGAACAAAGTCATTGAAATTTAAACATGCTCTAGAATAACGTATTAACTGAAATATGAATACGCCATATGCGGGCGATGAGTGAATGTTAGTACTTATGAATGCAAAACTTGTGAAAGCGAAATTGAAATCATCACGTTTGTCATAGAGTGAGGTGATCAATTGACCATCAATGTTGAAAGAAAACATAATATCTAAATACGAAGTAGAATTACTAATTTCTGTGGTTTCTTTTACCTCCGGTTCACTTGGATAGATTATGCTAGGGTAATCTACGAATGAAGGATTATGAATTGAAAGCAAGTCATCTATCTATAAGTGAAATTGAAGCCATGAGCCAATTGTTCCTCTCCTTGCGAAAGCAAAGACTGAATGAATTCAGCTTTGTATGAGTAAAGGAATATGTCAGCCAGAAGCAAGGCACAGTTAGTATCCAATGGAATGCCGAAAATTGTTTGAACACCTTTCCTCCAAACACCACCAAAATGTTATCGATAAGAAAGTTCAACATTTGGATGACATCTGTTTCAGTGTATTTATTTTGGAATCAGAATTTTTCCTGACAAAGTAAGTTTTATCATTGCCTTTAGCTTAATATTTAAATTTGCGGCTTCTATTTTTATTTGAAAATGCATTTTGGATAATTTAGATTTAAAATTCAAAGGACTTGATTGAGTCAAAGGACTTAAAATCGATGTACACACACATTTGTCATGCTTATTAAAATGAATTAATGTGAGTGTGTTGCATTCTTAATGATATAATATTATTGGCGGTGTAGAGAAATTTGAGATGAAACTTCAGTTTGATATGCACATTTGCAAGGTTAATAATGACCCTTAATACAATTCCTTCAAATATATGTACATGATAGCATCGATGTCAATGTATCTGTACATAACATAGTTTGTATTATCCTAGGGTCCACAAGCATATTATTAAAACAGAATGATAAGCTACCATGATTTGTAAAAGGTCAATACAGTAGGTGTACTAAAATATTATATCTTCGTATAAAATAAATATAAAAGTACTTTATGCACTCTACATATACAGTTTAGTGTAAAACACTTATTAACCAGGAAGAGTTTTTTTTTTTAAAAATGGAGAATCATATATTTATTAGCATAATTCATCTTAGTCCTTTATCATACACACACATTTGTCATGCTTATTAAAATTTAGGCATACAGCCTAAAACAAGAGTTTTAAGATTCCAACAAATGTTAGGGGAATGTTCATTCGTTTCCTTTTTTGTCCCGCTCTACGTTTTACTGTAACCACCCCCACCCCACCTCCAAAAATAAATAAATAAATACGATAACAATAACGGTCCAGTTGATCCTGTTACATTAAGGTGAATGTGTAGCTTTCTTCGGGAAATAATATCATTGGCAGTGTAGTGGTGAATTTGTAAATTCAGGTTCATATACACGTTTGCAAGGTTAATGATCCTTTATCTCATTTCTTCAAACATATTTAATGTGATGTTCCCCATGTTGAACAGCATAGTAAACTGTTGATGCAACATTTTATAATGGATTAAATTTCATTCATTGGTATTCCCATGGGAACTAACTGCGCCCCTCTTCTTTTCTTATATTCGTATGAGGTAGAATTTATTCAAAACATGCTCTCCACAGGCAGAAAAAGCCTTGCATCTCGGTTTAATTTCACGTATAGATATATAGACGACGTATTGTCAATCAATAATTCTAACTTTAAGGATTACATATATGAAATCTATCCTCATGAACTTGAGATAAAAGAGACAACCGAAAGCAATAATTCCGCTTCGTCTCTGGATATATTTTTAATTTTCGACAATAATGGTCATTTAAACACCTCTCTGTATGACAAACGTGACGATTTTTACTTCCAAATAACCAAATTCCCGTTTCTTTACAGCAATATCCCGTCCTCACGTGCCTATGGAGTTCTTATATCTCAACTTATAAGGTACGCAAGAGCCTGTTCTCTATACGACGGTTTTATTTCAGGAGCCAAACGACAGGCCACTAAGTTGCTCATGCAGGGATATGTTAAAAACGTCTGAAATCACCACTGAGGACGTTCTACGGTCGCTATGGGGATCTTGTACGAAAATATGATGTGCCTTTTTCTAGAATGATTTATAATATTCTGGAATGCGACTAAATGACCTGTTCAGTAAACACTAACTATTAGTTTGTATACCAGTTTTGTACTTTCGTATGTACAATTAGGTAACCAAAACTCTTGATTTTGACATGTTTCTTGAGCACTGCTGTGACGGGTGATGCATGCAAACAGGAGATGCTTACTGTCCCCGGGCACCTGGTCTCACCTCGGAATTTTTCAGTATTTTGGGGTTCACAACAGTTCCTCTTTGAAACTTACACGATTCTGTATCTGTTCTTGGACTCTGAGAATGATTAACGGTGTGGTACTTCTTCGATATTGATTTAGTAATAAGATCGATGTCAATGGATATATTGTTGAAATTTTTTTTTATTAATGTAGGATTCGCAAGCATATGATAAGATAATTTATGATAAACTATGGTAATTTGTAAAAAGTGAATTACATTATGTGCTGCACATATATATCAATGCATAAATCACTTATCGGCCAGCATGAGTATTTAAAGAATCGGAAATCATATATCGATATATTCATAATCATACTTCATCTTAGTCCTTTATCATGGTATACACTGCATCTGCTAACTCCCGTGCTCCCTCATGTTGCGGAAGACCATGTTAGGGGAGAGTATCAATGTTCGTATTCCGGTACTCAGGAGTCTCATTATCTCGTAGTGACGAAGATGGAGCAGTTTCTTCTGTAGAAGAGTTTAAGGTGAACGTACTTCCAACTCTCTTCCCTACATTGAACGCAATTAAACAGGTCATAACTGGGATTGTAACCATAAAATAATAGTACAACTTTTTATTTTGAATCTCAAAAATATATGTTCAAATTGTTGTTCACAAAATAAAAAATAAGTTTAAGGTAGAATATGTTATTTTATTAGATAAGACAAAGAAAACCAGCGGTTTTTTCACACTTGAAGTGATATATCAATAATTACAATAATTAACCGACCGATCAATGATTTCTCTTTTACGTAACAGGTGTAAAATTAGAAAAGTTATAACGTGTTTGTGGTTAACACAGATAATTATTGACAGAGATAAGAAAATGTTATTTATCGTACTTACATAACAGAAAATCTGTTCTGTAAATATTCTTTTTTTCAGATTATTATGTGAAATGATGTGATGAGTTTTTTGTTAATAGTGTTCAGGTAGCTATTGGAAAGCTCTCTTTTTCACTCGCCTCTAAGACATTTTAGGCTTTTTGCAGTTTCAGTGAATAACAGATTTCAATTTAAATATTTTTTTCACTTATATAACATATTTTGTTATTTGGTAGATTCGACGTTTTAAGGAAACATGAATAATGATGGATTATCATAAAGTATTAAATATATTGTATGCTATCTCGGATAATGATGATGACAATAATTGATGATTGATGTTCGAAGTTTTGAAATTTGATTATGTTGAAATGCCATTAAATAAAATCAATGGAGGTCTTCCTTCCGAATGTGTTCTTATATGTCTAATTTAATTTATTTGCTTTGCTATGAGTTTAATGTAATAAAATATAAATTGTCATCAACGGGATGGAATTTATGCTTTATGCCAGGATATCATCCCTCAATTCTAATAAACTGACCTGTTTTCAAATGAGCACTGAAGTTAATGTGGTAGCCTACCATCACTGCAAAGTTTAGCATCATTGAAGTAAGACACACTGTGAAGGAGAATCTCGTTTCCAAGGTCACGTCTCTATTATCTTTTTCTTTTATAAGACTGTCTACAAAGAAATGAGTTAAGAGATTTGATTTCATCCGTTTAAAACTGAACAAAATGAAAAACTACTCGATGCTTCTGTCTATTATGCAATATAAATCTAACGCCTGAAAGCATCAACTCTCGCATGAAATATTGAAAAATCTGACTTCATTGCAAAAGGCAAGAGGTAAGATTAATTAAATGATAGAACTCAAAATTATTTCAAAAGAGACACGTTGTTCGTTCATTTATTACAGAAAACCGAAGCGATGTCTTAGAACATTTTCGAAAAGAATAATATGTGATCAAGCTGGGGCCGGTTGTTCGAAACTTTATCCACTGGTTAAAGGTGGGCTCCAGTTATTTCAGCATGCGTGACGAATAAAAAAAAGTTTGGGGAACGGAAATAGCCAGAAATAGATCTGGCAATCTCTGTTCCCAAATAAATATAAGCTATAGAAACATGGTGACGTATGTATGGTCAATCAACAGAGCTGAGTTACCCAATAGCCATGTTCATCGCTCAAATCGAGGGTATATAAGGACATTTCGGTGTGCATACACTGTAACAGTTAGATAGCTGTCACAATAGAAATCAGCTGAAGATATCAGTTTGGTAATGGAACAAATGCTGGATGAATTAATTGATTAATGATACATGATTTAGATGAATAAGGTTCATGGTGAAAAGACCTAATAACGAAGAACAGAAAGACAATTTATCCATTATGTTCCATATTTGTAGAAAACAGATAAATCTATCGTTTATAAAATATCCCCATATTCCACTTGAATTTAACGTTACAAGACATGTTTCATTAAAACAAAGAAATGAAGGATTTAACGAGTTAATGAGTAAATTTACTACTTACACATGTTGTCTTTTGTTCTGTATGTCAATCAAAACATTACAGTGTTATTCCCATATCCAGCTCATTCAATACACGATGTTTTCATTTCATTTCTTTTCAAATTTGAATTAGATTAATTCGTTCTGGTGTATTGCAAAAGAACTGCATTTGTTTATTTAAACATTTTGAAACACACACTATATATATATATATATATATATATATATATATATATATATATATATATATATATATATATATATATATATATATATATATTAATAGTAAAGTAATATAGTAAAATATGTATAAATAAGTGAAAGATTTTATAGATACACACTGATAGACTAGAGGATCTTTATCCCCTTTAGATTTTAATCAATTGAAGCTGAAATGTAAATATATATATCAAGATAAATACATGATATAATGGTGACTAGTGCCTCTCCTTTTCTGTTGACTTGTATTATTAGTACATCCTGTCTACAATACAATTTAGACTTTTGCTACTTCTATTACATCCATAACAATTCTGTCATTTATATGCTGTCCGATAGAATTGAAGATATTTCACAATATCCAAATAAGCAAATGCAGTTCCTTTGATATATACGTGAACGAATTAACTTAATTCAGATTTACTTTTACATGTTTATAATACATAGTTTAATCGAACGCTCTTCTTGAAAACCGGAAATGAAAACATCGTTTGTGTTCTACAATTACGGAATATACTGGCTAAATTGGGTTTCTGGTCATATTTTAAAAGCATAGTAAAGCGACAAACGACAGTAAAATAAAGAAAAATCATCAAATTCTCGAGGCGATCTGCCCCCGCCTTCCTCGGGATAAAACACTAAACAACCACATAGAAATATGAACAAGAAAGCTATATACAAAGCACTAGTCTAATTATACGGTGATATCTGACGTCAGCTACATTTTGCGTATTTGTTGTTCGCTGTCTTAATATCCTGAACCTCGTCCCATCTGACTGTCAGTCATGACTCCTACAGGACAAGGGTCTCAGCTCGCTTCCAGACCAGCATATCACAGTTACCTCATGTTGATTTCACTCTATACAATTTTATATCATAATCTAAATTTGCATTACTATGTGCGTTAATACATTTCTATGACCCCTCAGAAATATACTCTTTGATCCTTCTTCTCTGTGTTGGGAATTATTGATACATTTTTCGATATGTGTTCCTTCATTGTACTGGATATGCGATGAGTTGGGAGTTGGGCCAGTAAATTGGTTAACCACATAAATTTAACACCATTTGTTACTCCTTTGGTCATCATGAGTCGGTATCGCATTTCTCGTACAATCAATATTTTTGTAATGCCATTGCATGCAATGCATTAACTGTTACCTAATTTTATTGTACATGTCCTCAGTAACAGTGGCTCACCCAGGCTCAGTAACAGTGACTCACTCCGGCTCAGTAACAGTGGCTCACTCAGGCTCAGTAACTCACTCTGGCTCAGTAACAGTGGCTCAGTAACAGTGGCTCACTCTGGCTCTGTAACAGTGGCTCACTCTGGCGCAGTAACAGTGGCTCACTCTGGCTCAGTAACAGTGGCTCACTCTGGCTCAGTAACTGTGGCTCAGTCTGGTATCTATAGTATCGACAGGGGTTATGGTTAGATTTCCGAGTATTGGAACCCAGCGCGCTTTTAGAAGGTAGCTAAGGTTCATTCGGTTATGTCTTACCTATTCCCGTAAATATTTTTAGAAAGATGTGTTTACTGTTCTGAGAGAAGACTTCGACTAATTTCTGATTGGCTAACAGTAGTGGTAATTTCAATCCGTTTTCTCTATCAGTAATTTAGCTGGAATTAACTCTGACATTAAGAATTCTTATAATGTTATTATTACCTTACTAAACGGAAGGTACCTATCGGAAATATGTAACAAGAATGATTTAGGCTATACTATTCTACTCACTGAATTAACTTGTGTATGATTGATATGTGAGGATTACTCAGTTAACAACAATATAACTTATATACAACGACCACGATATCCAGTATAGGTTTCTCAAAATACTATATAAAAATAATATCTGATGTAGTGTTTTCTTCACACTACCCACGCCTCACAGCAATGCGTCCTCGCATTGAAAGCTACAAACTAAACCTTAACTGAAGTTACATAACAGAGGATAATACAAGATATGTACATACATTATTTTAATAACTTGAAAAAGTAAATATTGACACTTCTACTCAGACATGCTTTGTCTGTACAGTTTGCTCGTCACCATCCATGTTCACAGATATTCCTCCTTCAATACTTTCGATGTTTTTGCCATTTTAACTCCACTTCGTAATGAGCCATGTCACCTTCTTCTTTCTCGGAGGCTCAGTCTGAGTCCCCGTAGAATTCATCAGTGTTATCGGTAATGGTGGATGATAAGGGCTAGCACTTCCAGCTCTAGTCGAGGATGAAATGGGAGGTCCCAAAGGATACATTGGCGGGTGCATGGCATCGGGAGGGGGCAGCCCCATACTAGGTCTCACAGGAGATGGCGAGGTTGCCTTACGCTTAGGGTTAGGAAAAACGGGAGCTGGAGAAGTTGTCTTCCTAACGGTTGGATCGCCTGACTCCACAATTCTCATGTCATTCGCTGGATCCTCGGACTTTGAGTCACCGTTGTCTGCGGACACTTCTCCTAGCAGGATGTTTAAATTACCAGGGTCAGACTTCCTCCACTCTCCATCCGATTGTGTTGTACTCCCCGGTTCATTATGTTTCTTAGTATGTCTGCTGAGATTCGAAGCCTTGTTTGTGACATATGTACAGGCCGGTTGGTCACACTCATACTTCTTGGACATCTGCCTTATGCCGTATTCCGCAATGTGTTCTTTCATCCGCCCCATATCGTAGCATTTGAATGGGCACATATGACACTTGTTTTCTTTTCTCGGGGTAGTCTTATTCTTGGGAATCTGAAAATATGGGGATACGACGATTAATATCTTTCATATTCAGATATATATGTTGGAGGTTTTCTAAGTCTCGTACCAAATCTGAGATTTTCAGTACCAATGGGCTCATATTCTCTTGCAGGGAGAACGTTATCATCCAGACAGTCTTTTACATTTTCTGGAAGAATTGTCTCTTCCAAACTGACACGTTCCTGACTAGCGTCATCATGGAACTCATGGGATAGCACTTGCGGATTCTTTAAACGCAATCTATCAACATGGACAACCTGCGGCATGCCTCTAGGTCCCCAATTGACTTTGTATGTCACGTCCGAATATTTTCCGATCACAGTGTATGGTTCTTTCCAAAACTTAGTGAGTTTCGGAGACTGACCTATGGCATGTCTTGGAAAGAAGACAAATACCTCATCACCAGGCTTGAATTTGCGCCAGTTCAACTTTTGGTCGTACAGGGCTTTCTGCCTCAGCATGGCTCCGGCAGAGTTTTCTCTGACCAGGTGGTGAGCTGTTTCAAAATTTTCATTTAGGATCCATGCCCAGTGATTTGGAAGTACACTTTTTACTGATTGTGGCATTTCATACATGAGGTCCAGTGGAGTAGCAACTTCCCTCCCGAGCATAAGGTAGTTCGGACTATAACCTGTCGTTTCGTGTTCAACAGAGCGATACGCCATGAGAACATACGGTAAAAGCTCATCCCAATTACTTTGATTGTCATCTACCAAAGTTCTTTCCCTCCTTGAACCTGAGACAGTACGGCGCCTATCCTACGATTACTTGCGTCTGTGTCCAAGATGAAAGTTTCTTTAAAGTCAGGATATGCTAGCATCAGTGACTGTGTTAATTTGGTCTTTAACAGATCAAAAGCATCCCGGCACTCTTCTGACCACTGGAATTTCTTGTTGTTTGTAAGCGCGTGCAACGGCTTCGCTATTGCAAAGAAGTCTTTGATAAAACGTCTATAATAGCTACAAAACCCGATGAATGAACGAAGTTCTCGTGTATTTGTAGGTTCAATCCAGGTTTTGATATTCTCTATCTTCTTGGGATCTGTTGCAACTCCATCAGCCGTTCAAAGGTTGCCGGGGCATTGCATAGCCCGAATGGCATTACCTTTAACTGAAAAAGCCCTCGTTTTGTTATAAAAGCTGTCTTTTGTCTGTCTCGTGGTTCGACTTCTACCTGCCAGTACCCAGAGGATAAATCCAGGGTCGAAAACCAACATGCTCCTGATAGATGATCCAGTGTCTCATCTATCTTAGGTAATGGGTATGCATCTTTGATCGTTGCATCGTTCAATTTGCGATAATCTACGCAAAATCATGTTGTTCCGTCTTTCTTTCTAACCAGAACAATGCCTGAAGCCCAAGGGCTTGTCGATGGCTCAACAACATCTCGTTAAAGCATGTCGTTGATGTATTGATCCACAGTTCCTTCTAGATGCATTGGTGTTCTCCTCAGATTCTGTCTGATCGGAGTTTTTGTATAGGTATTGATAGAGTGTTTTACAATGTCAGTTCTGCCCAAGTCCTTATCATCCTCGCAAAAATGTTTGCATACAGATGAAGAAGACTTTTTACTTCCCTTTCCTGTGTCTTGTTAAGTCATTTACTTGATCGAGAGAGCAGATCTTGTAAATCGTTTGGCAGTTCCAATGACTGTATTCCGTTGCTCCTCAAATTCCCTTGTTCTACAATGGATTCTACCGGTGTTACTTTAGCAACAACAGTTCTTGCATTGACAACCTTCATTTCCTGAGAAACATTCATGATTCTAACAGGTACCTGTTCATCCAATGTGACTAGTACTTTCCCCAACTAGCCCTCGCTCCGAATTTATGAATTTCTCGTCTGGCTCAATAAGTCCTTCACCGGAAATCTTTATTTCTTCCGGAACACAAATGTTACCCTTCGTTTTAATTTCTGATCTAGGAGGAATCCTGATAGTCTCAGTCAATGATATCCTGAAACAGCCAATATGCCCTTTGGTTGAGAGTTGAATTGTTTCCCTCTTGTCACTTTGCATACTCTGACTGCATACGTCAATAATACATGCATTTTTCGTCATGACGTCAAGCCCGACCACACCATTCACATTTATATCTGCAACCAAAACTGGTGTTTTATAGACTTTGTTAGCGATTCTCAGCGATATTGTAGTTCGGTCCATAATATTTAATGGTTAATTGTTCGCCGTGACTACCTTACGGGTTACCTGCTGAAGGGCTCCGATGCTTACATCAGATTTGCAAACATATTTATATACCTCTTCCGATATCAATGAAAGTGTAGCTCCAGTGTCTACCAGCATTTGTATTTCCTTGTCACTAACGTACGCTGGCACAAATATACCAGCCTCGTCCTTGGTACTATTGAATCCCACTTTACTTGTTATTTGAGCTTGCTTGCCAGTTGCCTGATTATTCTATTGTTCATGCTGCTTCCCATCAGTTGTCTTTTTCTTTCTGCATTCCCTTTGAATGTGTCCCTTGCGTCCGCAGTTGAAGCATTTAGCATATTTCTTCCAATCACTACGAGAGTTATTCGACTCCTTTTCTTTTGCTTTATTGTCACTCTTACAGGTTTCTTTTAATGTGTTTATCTCAGTCCTCATCAATTCCATCGATTTTGATGGTTCACTAAGCAAGGCTTGTGATTATGTAGTGCTCTTATCATTTTCAGAGACATCTTTCTCATTCGCCACTGACTTCAGAATGCTTTTCGATCCAGTTATTTTGTTTTCGGCTTTCATATATGCTTCTAATTCAACAGCCTGTCGTACAGCATTATTCAAGCTGTTTGGTCTATATTCATTTTTTTCTTCGCTCAGTGTGTCTGGTAAATGGGTAGCAATCGTCGCTCAGTATTATTATCCCACCGCTGCCACCATAAAATAGTGTGACATGCAACCCCTGTTAACGGGGGAGATATAAGTCCACAATTTGAACTGAGCTTCCTGCTCAAACACTGATTGGTGGGAACCCCAGAATATAGCTAAGGAACTGAGCGAAACTGATTGGAATAAATGATTATTTAATATATACAAAAATAACTAATGAATCAATAAGATAAATAAGAAGTTCCTATCTGGGCTACTATTTACATAAAAACTATATACATTATAAGTACTCAAAGAAATAATGTGAGCGGTACTTTCTGGCTAAGTAAGAGTGGCTCACCCTGGCTCAGTAACAGTGGCTCACTCAGGCTCAGTAACAGGGGCTCACTCTGGCTCAGTAACAGTGGCTCACTCCGGCTCAGCAACAGTGGCTCACTCTGGCTCAGTAACTGTGGCTCACTCCGGCTCAGCAACAGTGGCTCACTCTGGCTCAGTAATAGTGGCTCACCCTGGCTCAGTAACAGTGGCTCACTCTGGCTCAGTAACAGTGGCTCACTCAGGCTCAGTAACAGTGGCTCACTCCGGCTCAGCAACAGTGGCTCACTCTGGCTCAGTAACAGTGGCTCACTCTGTCTCAGTAACAGTGGCTCACTCTGTCTCAGTAACAGTGGATTACTCCGGCTCAGTAACAGTGGCTCACTCCGGCTCAGTAACAGTGGCTCACTCTGTCTCAGTAACAGTGGCTCACTCTGTCTCAGTAACAGTGGATTACTCCGGCTCAATAACAGTGGCTCACTCCGGCTCCGTAACAGTTGCTCACTCTGTCTCAGTAACAGTGGCTCACTCTGTCTCAGTAACAGTGGATTACTCCGGCTCAGTAACAGTGGCTCACTCCGGCTCAGTAACAGTTGCTCACTCAGGCTCAGTAACAGTGGCTCACTCCGGCTCAGTAACAGTTGCTCACTCAGGCTCAGTAACAGTGGCTCACTCTGTCTCAGTAACAGTGGCTCACTCTGTCTCAGTAACAGTGGCTCACTCCGGCTCAGTAACAGTGGCTCACTCTGGCTCAGTAACAGTGGCTCACTCTGGCTCAGTAACAGTGGCTCACTCTGTCTCAGTAACAGTGGCTCACTCAGGCTCAGTAAGAGTGGCTCACTCAGGCTCAGTAAGAGTGGGTCACTCAGGCTCAGTAACAGTGGCTCACTCAGGCTCAGCAACAGTGGATTACTCCGGCTAAATAACAGCGGCTCACTCTGTCTCAGTAACAGTGGCTCACTCAGGCTCAGTAACAGTGGCTCACTCTGTCTCAGTAACAGTGGCTTACTCCGGCTCAGTAACTGTGGCTCACTCTGGCTCAGTAACAGTGGCTCACTCCGGCTCAGTAACAGTTGCTCACTCAGGCTCAGTAACAGTGGCTCACTCTGTCTCAGTAACAGTGGCTCACTCCGGCTCAGTAACAGTGGCTCACTCCGGCTCAATAAGAGTGGCTCACTCCGGCTCAGTAACAGTGGCTCACTCCGGCTCAGTAACAGTGGCTCACTCCGGCTCAGTAACAGTGGCTCACTCTGGCTCAGTAACAGTGGCTCACTCTGGCTCAGTAACAGTGGCTCACTCTGGCTCAGTAACAGTGGCTCACTCAGGCTCAGTAAGAGTGGCTCACTCAGGCTCAGTAAGAGTGGGTCACTCAGGCTCAGTAACAGTGGCTCACTCAGGCTCAGTAACAGTGGATTACTCCGGCTAAATAACAGCGGCTCACTCTGTCTCAGTAACAGTGGCTCACTCAGGCTCAGTAACAGTGGCTCACTCTGTCTCAGTAACAGTGGCTTACTCCGGCTCAGTAACAGTGACTTACTCTGGCTCAGTAACAGTGGCTCACTCCGGCTCAGTAACAGTTGCTCACTCAGGCTCAGTAACAGTGGCTCACTCTGTCTCAGTAACAGTGGCTCACTCCGGCTCAGTAACAGTGGCTCACTCCGGCTCAATAAGAGTGGCTCACTCTGTCTCAGTAACAGTGGCTCACTCAGGCTCAGTAACAGTGGCTCACTCTGTCTCAGTAACAGTGGCTTACTCCGGCTCAGTAACTGTGGCTCACTCTGGCTCAGTAACAGTGGCTCACTCCGGCTCAGTAACAGTGGCTCACACCGACTCAGTAACAGTGGCTCACTCTGGCTCAGTAACAGTAGCTCACTCTGGCTCAGTAACAGTGGCTTACTCCGGCTCAGTAACAGTTGCTCACTCTGGCTCAGTAACAGTGGCTCACTCAGGCTCAGCAACAGTGGATTACTCCGGCTAAATAACAGCGGCTCACTCTGTCTCAGTAACAGTGGCTCACTCAGGCTCAGTAACAGTGGCTCACTCTGTCTCCGTAACAGTGGCTTACTCCGGCTCAGTAACTGTGGCTCACTCTGGCTCAGTAACAGTGGCTCACTCCGGCTCAGTAACAGTTGCTCACTCAGGCTCAGTAACAGTGGCTCACTCTGTCTCAGTAACAGTGGCTCACTCCAGCTCAGTAACAGTGGCTCACTCCGGCTCAATAAGAGTGGCTCACTCCGGCTCAGTAACAGTGGCTCACTCCGGCTCAGTAACAGTGGCTCACTCTGGCTCAGTAACAGTGGCTCACTCTGGCTCAGTAACAGTGGCTCACTCTGGCTCAGTAACAGTGGCTCACTCAGGCTCAGTAAGAGTGGCTCACTCAGGCTCAGTAAGAGTGGGTCACTCAGGCTCAGTAACAGTGGCTCACTCAGGCTCAGTAACAGTGGATTACTCCGGCTAAATAACAGCGGCTCACTCTGTCTCAGTAACAGTGGCTCACTCAGGCTCAGTAACAGTGGCTCACTCTGTCTCAGTAACAGTGGCTTACTCCGGCTCAGTAACAGTGACTTACTCTGGCTCAGTAACAGTGGCTCACTCCGGCTCAGTAACAGTTGCTCACTCAGGCTCAGTAACAGTGGCTCACTCTGTCTCAGTAACAGTGGCTCACTCCGGCTCAGTAACTGTGGCTCACTAAGAGTGGCTCACTCTGTCTCAGTAACAGTGGCTCACTCAGGCTCAGTAACAGTGGCTCACTCTGTCTCAGTAACAGTGGCTTACTCCGGCTCAGTAACTGTGGCTCACTCTGGCTCAGTAACAGTGGCTCACTCCGGCTCAGTAACAGTGGCTCACACCGACTCAGTAACAGTGGCTCACTCTGGCTCAGTAACAGTAGCTCACTCTGGCTCAGTAACAGTGGCTTACTCCGGCTCAGTAACAGTTGCTCACTCTGGCTCAGTAACAGTGGCTCACTCTGGCTCAGTAACAGTTGCTCACTCAGGCTCAGTAACAGTGGCTCACTCTGTCTCAGTAACAGTGGCTCACTCTGTCTCAGTAAGAGTGGCTCACTCAGGCTCAGTAACAGTGGCTCACTCCGGCTCAGTAACAGTGGTTCACTCTGGCTCAGTAACAGTGGCTCACTCTGGCTCAGTAAGAGTGGCTCACTCAGGCTCAGTAAGAGTGGGTCACTCAGGCGTAGTAAGAGTGGGTCACTCTGGCTCAGTAAGAGTGGCTCACTCAGGCTCAGTAAGAGTGGCTCACTCAGGCTCAGTAACAGTGGCTCACTCCGGCTCAGTAACAGTGGCTCACTCTGGCTCAGTAACAGTGGCTCACTCAGGCTCAGTAAGAGTGGCTCACTCAGGCTCAGTAACAGTGGCTCACTCCGGCTCAGTAACAGTGGCTCACTCTGGCTCAGTAACAGTGGCTCACTCAGGCTCAGTAACAGTGGCTCACTCATGCTCAGTAACAGTGGCTCACTCCGGCTCAGTAACAGTGGCTCACTCCGGCTCAATAACAGTGGCTCACTCTGGCTCAGTAACAGTGGCTCACTCAGGCGCAGTAACAGTGGCTCACTCAGGCTCAGTAACAGTGGCTCACTCCGGCTCAGTAACAGTGGCTCAGTAACAGTGGCTCACTCAGGCTCAGTAACAGTGGCTCACTCTGGCTCAGTAACAGTGGCTCACTCAGGCGCAGTAACAGTGGCTCACTCTGGCTGAGTAACAGTGGCTCACTCAGGCTCAGTAACGGTGACTCACTCTGGTATCTATAGTATCGACAGGGGTCATGGTTATATTTCCGAGTATAGGAACCCAGCGCGCTTTTAGAAGGTAGCTAAGGTTCATTCGGTTATGTCTTACCTATTCCCGTAAATATTTTTAGAAAGATGTGTTTACTGTTCTGAGAGAAGACTTCGACTAACTCGCATTCAGAAGTCCGCTTGCTTATATAACCGCTGAATGAATTTGATTGGCCGGAATCCCTAATTTCTGATTGGCTAACAGTAGTGGTAATCTATCAGTAATTTAGCTGGAATTAACTCTGACATTAAGAATTCTTATAATGTTATTCTAAACGGAAGGTACCTATCGGAAATATGTAACAAGAATAATTTAGGCTATACTATTCTACTCACTGAATTAACTTGTGTATGATTGATATGTGAGGATTACTCAGTTAACAACAATATAACTTATATACAACGACAAATCTATGCAACGACTACGATATCCAGTATAGGTTTCTCAGAATACTATATAAAAATAATATCTGATGTAGTGTTTTCGTAAGTATTTATTTATTTCATTATCATTATTCGTTTGCTAATATCATGTTATGCCAACCTATTGTCATTATGTAATGCTTCTTGGGATTTGCAGTTCAAGTTCTATGAAACCATTGTGACAAAATATCCAGAATTGCATGTAGGTCTGCAATTTTTTTTATTTATTTATTTATTATACCAATAATTTAACTAAAACACATATAATTAAATATTCTAAGGGAGATAGCAGTATAATTGAAAATCCCCTTTGTATAACTTAAAAATTTCCTTTCCCTTATTGCATCCTATTGTCATTAGGCAATGCTTTGAAAGATTTAATATTTAGGTTATATCAAACTGTATCGTATATCTCTTAAAAGGATCAATATTCTTTCCTTTGATGTGAAAATCTATCAGATGCTTAAAGAGGTAGCAGTATAATCGGTAATATCCTAAACCTGGATGTAGTCGGTTTTTGAATTTTCACTGCGACGTACTCCACTATCATGACCTTACAAATGGAATCAAATGTCTTGTTCTACATCATTTTGAGGAATATGATCTTCTGAGGTATCTTTAACTCTCTTTTCTCATCCGATATATATATCTCAAAGATAGGAGACCGATAACCGCAGGTTGGATTCAAACCAGGGACACCTCAACAATGAGCCAAGCAACTCACCGAATGTTCTGCGAGTATTCCATTTAAATAAAAGACAGAGCTGAATATAAATGATGAAGTCCTAATATGACAATGCCTGATCAGACACTGAAAACGATATTTATAAATGGTATGCAATGACGTCTTGATCACGTGTAGAGGTACTATTCGATCAGACGAGCGTGTGCTTGTGGAGTTAAGCTTTCCCCATTTTCTAGTCACATGCGTATTCGCTTTTTTAGTTCGTCTGGTCGAATTTCAAGAGTGCTATTGTCATACTCCTAGCGTCGTCGGCGGCGTTGTTATCGTCGTCGTCCATAGACAAGAACTCTGAAATGGATTATAAACTTCGAAACCATTTCAGACAGGGCTTTCATATTTCACATGTATTTCCGTTGGGTACCAAAGTATTTGACCTTATCACACTGATGTTATAGTTTGACCTACTTTTAAAAGCTTTAATCTTGGTCATAACTTATGAATAGTAATTCCACTACCTTTCATTATTTTTTTTTTTTAGTTTTGACCTTGACCCCGAAGATTCACCTACTTACAAAAATATTAAAGTATGATTGCTACTGGCGAGCCCTGCTGTACTCTAACAACTATTGTTATTCTATAGCCTTGGTACGGATGAAGTAACTGCTGATAAGTTATACATAACTATATCCATCTGAAAATCGGAAAAATTTAATATCACATGCAATGAAAATTTACGTACCGTATGATTGATTGTCATTAGGACATGCTGTTTTCGTTGTGTGATTCCTACTGTACTCAGGATTAACCGCGGAGGTCTTTCCTTAAAATTGAACACAATAATTTTCTATATCAGAATCTTTAAATCCATTGCTTTACAATTCATTGTATCATGATCATCATCATTATTATTATTAGTAGTAGTATTATCATTATTATTATTATTATTATTATTATTATTAGTAGTAGTAGTAGTAGTAGTAGTAGTAGTAGTAGTAGTAGTAGTAGTAGCAGAAGTATTAGTGTTATCATTATTTAATGATTACGCATTAAACACACTAGTCTGAAGAATCAGAAGAGCAGTAATTGCAATAAAACTCTCTTAAACAGTATTTTTAGGTTTTAAACTCGTGAATCTAGCCTAGTTTTTATGATACAAATTTAGCAAAAGGATTTAGAAAATTTTGATATTGTTATCTCACTATGTAACGTGACAGCAGTCTCTCTGACTTCATTAATCTGTGTATTGTCCTCACTTTTCTTTTACAACATATTATTTAAAAATAATTCTGATTAGCCTTATTGCTGAAGAATTGCAGTTGGTTAATCCGAATCACTTGCACATATGTATTAATCATATCATTTAGTTGAATAGTATGATCCCTGAGATTTCGGGAAGAGTATGTCACTTCAAAATTTGCGTGTGAACAGGATAGCCTCACGATTATCCCTCCATATGACCGTACTAAGGTGATTCTGCAACTGCAATATTTTATGAACTTAAGTACAACTTTTGATTTACACCTGAGACAGTAGTCTTATATAATGGCATACAATTATTTATAAGGCAAAGGTAAGGGAACATTAAAATTATAGTATATACAATAAAAATGAATCATATTCTCCAAATAAATAATGTGTTCTGATATTTCTATTCTCTTACATTTCCATAACGTTTATATGGTCACTACGATCAGTGTGTCTTCTCTGATTTGCAGGGATCCATGAATCTCATGAATCATGAAGTGGTAAGTGTTTGTGTGTGCAGAGTTGCATGATATCAGTTATTATCGTACTCACATAAAATAATTGATGGCCACGTAGATTTATGGTAATTCATATCTGGCACTGACAGTGAAAACAAATTTGGATGTTCAACAAACTGTATATCAAATGAAATTGTCGCATAGGCATTCAATCAACTATTCAAAAGAAAAACTGTTTTTTTCAATTTACACAATTAAGAATTTAACAAATGTTATTATTATTATTATTATTATTATTATTATTTTATATTGATCGTTTTATTTTCTTTTATTTTGATTTATTGTTACCATTGTAATTTTTATACTGAGATGATTAAAATTAATTATATTCTGTGTTCAAAATATGTATCCAATATTCTTGATATTTATTCCTTTATGATTTATATCTTCTTCTAAATATTGTCATTTATTAAAGTGCAAAGTAACTTAACGCGGTTTTGGATCAAATGTAAAGATGACGGATAAATCCAAACCATAAGTCCGAAAATCATGAAACCATAGAACATACAAAATCAGTGAAAATGAAAACCAAATAGAAAATAACGAAAAATGTCTACTTGAAGAGCATATGTAAACCCACCCCCCCCCCCCCCCCCACCCCCTCTATGGAGTCAAGTCATGTTCCCGGGGTGAGTGAGTATCTCTTGCTTGCAAGCAACACCTGCCACATATACCCAGTAGAAAGAGTCAAACCATGTAAATTCCATATATATATATGGAGAAGTCAAATAAGTAACCTTCAAGTATAGAAGGTGTAATATCTGTGTAAAATGATTGGAATCGGTCTCACTCCAGAATATCATTTAAAAGTCTGGATAACGAGATATCATATCGAGTAATAAGAGTCACGTGACGACCATATAACTTCCTCATTGACGGTATTAGTCTAAAACATATATAACCCTAGTTTAGTAGCTTATCTGCAAGTCACCTAGCCCTCAGAACAAAGTCATTGTAATTTGAACATGGTCTTGAATAACGTTTTAACTGAGATATGAACTCGCCGTATGCGGGCGATGATGGAATGTTGCTATTTACATGTATGAAAGGACAGTTTGTGATAGCAAAATTCAAATCGTCACGTCTGTCATAGAGTGAGTTGTTCAATTGACCATTAATATCAAAGACAACATGATGTCTACTACTTTCTGTGGTTTTTGTTTAATCTCTAGTTCACTTGGATAGACGATGCTAAGGTGAATTATTAATTGAAAGCAAGTCATCTATATATCTGTAAGTGAAATTGATGCCAAGAGCCAAGTGTTTCTTTCCTTGCAAAAGCAACGACTGGATGAATTCAGCTTCGTATGAGTCAAGGAATATGTCAGCCAGAAGCGGGACACAGTTAGTACCCATTGGAATGCCGTCACTTTGTTGAAAAACCATTTCTCCAAACACCACAAAAATGAGAAATCAAATCTGTTTCAATATATTTAGTTTAGGAATCAAAATTTTCCCTGACAAACTAAGTTTTATCATGGCCTATAACTATATATTTGAATTTGCTGTTTCCGTTTTTGCTAGTAAATGCATTTTGGATAATTTCCGCTAATCAGTCTTATTTCTGATGAAGGATCGTTGTGTAGAGAGTCGAATTTTACATCAACACTGCACTCAAATGCATTCGTTGAATGTGCTGAATTTTTGACTTCAAACAAAATAAAAATAAAATAAAAAAGGATGAGGAATAAACCCTTTTGTCGATCTTACTTCATTCATGTGCTGAATGTGGGTTATTCACAGGACCCATGACTTTGTTTTGTAAAGATAGTTTATAAAACAATGCTGTACTGTTTGGAAAAGAAGAAAACATCAATAAGACTGTATAAAGTGAAATACAGAAGTAATTGCTGTCTCTGTGGCATTCACAAATGTAATAGGGCAACTAAGCATCAGAGAATTACTTATGTTATGAATAATAGGAATAACTGCCTGGGTTCTTAGCGTCAAACTTCAATAAACGCATGTGATATAAATCTATAATTGATTCACTGACGGGAAAAATTTTATTCAATATTTAAAACACTATCATGAAAATAGCTAATTTTAAACTGACAGTTGAAAATTAAAGATAGAGTGAAATTACACACATTTTCAACGGTTTTTTTTATGAGAAATAGCCTGCTTGTAAATTTCACAAATATACGTTAGACTTTTATCACAATTACCAAACACTCTAAACACCAGTAAGCCGATACCATTGTCTAAAGTAACAGTTTCTGTAAGAAAGTATTTTAAAGTGCTATTAGAATGATCACAATTTTTCTATATTATACGCCTATCTACATAAAAAGATCGCTCACAAAATATTATGCCCATGCGTGACGCCGATCTCAAGATATATATATAATAAGCAACAAAATGTTCGATAGCTTTTTGCAGTAGTTAATCGCCATAATATGTGACGTCAGAAGTTGTACAGGTGCTACTTTTCCCTAATTTTTCATTATTACTTTAAACTTTGAATTCTGACGTCATATTAAATGACTTTAAAACTTGCATGGAGGTTCTGTAACAAGTTAAACCGGAAGACTTCTATTTTGTTTGTGATACTAGTAAAGCGATATTTTAAAACACTGCAGAGAAATACTGAAGCAGGAAAAGTTGTAATTTCTATCAATGGAGGAGGAATAGTTAAATTAGTATTACATGAAAACGAAAACTTCTCCAGCATTCTAATAGGGTTTTAAGAAAAGATCAACATTACCTTCGGTGTCTAGAATTTCTTCAAATGTACTTCCCTTATATCCCTTGAAAAATGATGAGCAACGAATCTTATATTTATAGCCTTCACCGAAAAATGTGTAATTAATATTGATGTTAACTTTAACTCCAGAAGTGGCATTTTCACAGGAAATGTCATCATAGAATGCTTTAGGAGTCCATTTACAGTTTGTTATATGCACTACTGTTGTGCTGACTATATAGTCGCTCGACATAACCGTCCATTTCATGATAAGAACATTAGCATCATGCGTCACACAAGAGTAGAAAGTTGATGATACTCGTTTTATCTCCCATGGTGCTACACACACACACACAAAAAAAAAGAAAAAGAAAAACGAATAATAAAATAGACAAAAATAAAAATCAAAATACAGAATTTGCCTTTCTGATGGTGTTTGTAAAGTAATGTGTTAAATGCCTAAAGGTTATTACTTGATTTTAAATGAAAGGTAGTAAAAGTTTACATACATTTATACATGTAGTTGTCAATTTCAAAGAACAAATTATTTTTATATAAAAAATATTGTAATCAAAACATTTGTCACATTTCATTATTATATTTAATCGTTGAATTATATAACCTACCTGAAAATTTAATCTGTTTAGACAAGTTTCTTGCATTTTGACATCCCCGTTCTGTTATTCTGACAAGTATATATACAGGGTCATATAAAAGAATAGCATCATTATCTGGCCATCCAATGAAGCAGTCTGCTGAATTGATGTTTTGGTAGCAAATATTGTCAGATATAACTTCACCTTCAGCGTTCTTAAAATATATAAGAAGGGAAACTTGCAACATGTCTCTTCAACGTTATGAAATGATTAAAGGTAAAAACTGTTATAATGATTTTAAGATATTTTACTCTATGCCATAATGGTCTGATAAAGTTTATAAGTACAAGGAGTCAAAGTGTTATCACAACGAGAATGACAGGTAAATCATTTGTTGCTGAATGAAGCTAGATGAATTCTTAAAACTATCCACCCATTCCGTTAAGGAATTAATTGTCAAGGTTGTTTTCACGAAAGTCCAACTTTATTTCAGTCAAGCCAAAGAATCATAATAATACAATACCCACCTAAAAGACAATTGATATTCTTTTTGTTATTCTATGTTATTTTATTTATTTATTTTTGTTTTTTGTTTGTTTTGTAAGATCATGTTAGAGTACTAATTTCATTATAACAAATATATTGATGATTTTTATAGATAAGCTAAGGAAGAAACGTGGCAACTGGATTTGACAATAACGAAGGCCCAAATAAATACGGTAGTGTATAAAACTAAACCAAGGGTACTGTAATTCATTTATTACACTAACAGTGATTCATTTTGCTATATGAGTCACTTAATGGACGGAGTCATTTTAAGGTTACATTGTCCAGACATAAGGTTACCATAATCCATCATATATCTTTAATTATTAAAAAGGATATCCATATATATATATATATATATATATATATATATATATATATATATATATATATATATATATATATATATATATATATATATATATATATATTGTGATATTCTATCAGCAGAATGCTGTTAGTAGTAGGTCAATTTGATGATTATTTTCTTCTCAAATATTTCTCCACAGCTTAAGTCATGTGTATGACGAAAGAGAATAAGTTGTCAGACTTCCACAGGTTATAATATAATAATACAGACATGAATGTTCTATTCTTAAATTGATCTGAGTTGATCTTGAATTCATTAATGAGACATATGGTAATTATTATTTATGCATTGATTTCTACTATAGCAATAATACAGAAAAAGATAAAGGACAACGTATTCCATTTTCTTAAGACATCTGAAAAATCTGAAAAAAATCAAAATGACAAATAATCTTTAACCCGCATAAAAGAAACCGCAATTGTTTAGTAACTTCACTTCTTTCACAATTTTATATGTGTTTTAAAACACTAATACTGATACCTACAACGTACGACCATTGATATGTTGGATTTTTGGTCCAATATGATCTCTTGATACACAAGTGTAATGTAGTATTGGAAACTGTGATGATTGGAGTGTTAGCATCTAGCTGTAATTCTGAAAGCACAACGAAGGAGAAACTTGATTTCAAATTAATTCATTGACGTATAATATGAATGTAAGTTTGAAATATTAAGATTGATACAATTTAGATTAACTATAGGTATCTACTTAAGATTATCACCACTGTCGCTTACCTTATCCGAAATACATTTTAAGTACTCAAGTACAGTAATACCTCAATATTATATATTATACTGTTTTTGTTTTGTTTTGTTTTTTGTTTGTTTGTTTGTTTTAAGAAGCGAAATCAGTTCATATTGCGCAAATGCTACGGTGTTCCATATAAAGGCCGGTTGTAGCTACTACATAGTTAAAGGTTACTAAAACTTCAGGATAGTGCTATTAATATCAACGAGAAAAATCAACTTAAACATCTACAGATATTTTAAGAAGTACGAAAGAAAAAACAGAAGACATCTAACAAAGCTGTATGACAAATCGCCATCAAATATTTTATTACTTCTTATAAATATAAGTTGCATAATATCAACATGTACTTACCACAGGTTGCTTCACAAAAACATCCATTTAAATATGCTATCAAAAATACTATGTAAATAGCCATAACACACTGAACAATTATATCAAAATCCGGATAATATTTGTCATTGCCTTCACATTCATAACATGAATTCGCATAGATACGATGGCGGAAGTTAGTGAAAACCGGAAAGGATCGCATTTACAATGCACGTATCTATAAATATTATATCAAACACAATTATAACATGAGATAAATGTAAATAGATTAATGCATATTTTTGTATTGCTACGTTGATTACAATATTTCTTTACGATTCAACTTACAGATCCATAATGCATACTGCTTTTTGAATAAAAAAAAGTTTTCTATATCGTGAAGAGAAGGTAATAAAATAACAACAGGAGATATTTATACATTAAATAATGAAAACTCCGCTATATAATTTAATATATAACTTCTATATGTAATATTTACAAAGGTACAAAATACAAACTGCGAAAGTGTCAATTGATTATGGTACGTACTGCAACATTCACGGACTCCTGAAATTCAAATATGAGACCAGCAGGTGCCCGGTAGGAGTAAGCGTCTCCTGGCCCCGAGGTTATAAAACTTTAACCGTACTCGACTCCGAACTCAAAATCAAGAACTCAAGTGCTGTACGCCACTGAAGTTGGAGTACGCATAGGGTTTTCCACAACGTCATCGCCGGTACGTAACGTCTGCTATATATAAAAATGGACGTTGCTGCTGAAGAGAAACAATTGTTATTTCAAAATCTATAAATCCTTAAGCTGAAATTAAGCCACGTTTTGAATTTTAAGCTACAGAGACGACCGAATATCCCCACCCCCTAAATGTAAGGTATTAAAGTTCTGTTATTCATTGTGTGTAATTCATTTTCCAGCTAAAGCAAAGATAGATGACATTAACAGGTCAATGAGAAAAACCGGTGGAGGTCTTGCCCTGGCTTCGTTAACTGGGTCGGAAAATATTTTAGCGGAAGCTATGGCTGGCAGACCAAATGTCCATTGGTACAGAGGGTGAGTCTCTCTCTCTTTCTTTTGAAATAGTTCTAATTTATCAAGAGTGCAATTTTTGGCTTATTCGTCTGACTTTAATGATGTACTATTGTCACTACAAATTCCATAAAAAATTAAGCGAGGTTGTTATACATCACTGGCATCAGTTTCTTTTCTCATGGTTACCTTATCTTTACTATCTCAAAAATAAGAAGCACTTTCAAATATGTTTCATTGAGAACAAATTATACATTAATTTCAGTCCCTTACATATGTTACCCACTATTTTTGACCGTATAGCAAAACGTTTTACAAACTACTTGCTAGTATTGATCAATCAGCAGTATTGATTAATCAATAAAACTATTAGGTTCATGGCTCCTATTAACATACATGTAGTACTGGAAAATGGAGAATCGTGTTTTAAAACATCTCTGGTTACCTATTCAAAGCTGTTGAGCAACCTGCTATTAAAGAAATAAATATACAGGGGCAAACCACATATGAAAATCAGAGTTATAAGGAACCAAAGAAAAAGAAAACCAAGCTTGACCCGGACACTGAGAACATGGTGGAGGATACTAAACGTATCAAACTGGAGCTACAGATATATTAGTAGTGTCAACTTATCTTGACTTATCTTGAAAATAGTATCATAACAGAGTAAGTAATTAACATACAATTCTCAAACTGCAATCAAAGTGCTGAGGATCGAAATATTCGACTGTCGGGTACAGAAATATTCGACTGTCGTGTACGGATCCTGGCCATGTTGCAACACAACTGTTGATCTTAAAGTTTGAGTGGCAGCACATCTATAATTATGAATTGGAAACACCATATGAATCTCAGGGCTTCAGTGTAGTACGAAAAGTGAAATCATAAAACAGATATGTACCGTTTTTAAACTAAATTTTAAAATTATAACAATATTTCACTGTTGACGTTTTAGTCTATGCAAAACATATGTTGTATATTAACCCCCCCCCTCCCCCAAAAAAACCCTTAATAAATAATGATAATAAACACCCCCAAAATCCAAATAGAAAAAGATTAATGTTAATAAATTGAAGTTTAAGATGAACAATGTATAGAAATTTACATTATTATATAATTGTTTAAGTCACTCCAACATCATTCACGTATATGGTGACGTATATCTGCCTGGTGCATTTCTTTCGTCCGACAGCAGACCCTTCAGAAACAGTGAGCGACAATTAAAATGACGCAGGATCTCGGTTTTTAATGTCTCACCCGAAAAACAAAACACAGATGTTTCAACGGCGGCAGTCGAACCCGCGACCTCTCGCTCATAAGCCGAGTACTGATCCACTGAGCCAATCCTGCTTTATCGTTATAAATAATCAAACGAATAACCCCCCCCCCCCCTTCCCAAATAATAATAATAATATCATACAAACAAGGGTCCATTCAAAGTTGGAATTTGATTTTAGGAATGATTGAATATATAAACTAACAATTTACTTTAAACATTGAATTGATTTTAGTTTTGATTTTTTGGTGAATTTTTCAGCTGGATAGATTTCCATTTTTCTGCTCTTATTACAGCTCATGGCTGACTTTCGTATCATGGTGGGATAACTATAAAAATAATCTTTTGATTTCACAAGGAGATAGAATCGCCTCCATCATAAGGATTATGACATTTTCTATCAAAAGGAGTCAATATGTCCATATATAAGACCAGTTGCTATGATATAAATTGCAGAATGGTCATGTGGTTACTATTCAGCGACGTCAATAGCTCTTAACGTCTTCATCACAATAGCTGTCCGATCCCAATTTATGAAAAAAAGAGATTGTTTTTTAATCTTATAAAACTTAATGAAATGTAGATAAGAGCTCTGTCTTTATATCACATTTATCAGGAATGTGACAATGGAAAAGAATTGAAATGATGTTTCAGAAATATCCTTTTCACTGCGTATTCATGCATAGATAACATTAAGATAAGATGACTTTGTCATGATTATAAACAATGCTAGAACTGACAACTTTTAAGTCGATTGTGTATTCAAATCCTGTGACCTTTTTTTAAATTCAACCTATCGACCCATATAGCACTGTGCCGTGTGTATATTTGTACCACCACGATAGGCGTAGACAGGAAGTGTAGCGTGACAGTGAATATTAAAATTTGAAAATTTTTTGCTGGTTAATCATGAGAGATTTGTTGACTTAATAATAGTATTTATGGCAATTATTAACACAAACCGAGCGGTAGAGAGTGACAAATTTATTAAAACGATAAAGGAAAAAGGAGTTACATTTTGAAAATATTCGTACTGCCCATATAAAATTAACAATAGCCAATCCAAAAAGACCTGTCAAAATAAAAAGAAAAATACCCACTCCGACTACCTGTTACCGTATATGACAAAACAGGGCCTATCATTGAATAGATATAAATATATATTTTGACTACCAAATGCAAAATAATAAATAAATACAATGGAGAAAAATAAAAGAGAGGAAGAGAGGGGAAAATAAAGAAAACGTATACATGTACTTCCTTATTCCCCTTGACATTTCAATTATCAATATGACAGGAAAGGAAACGTATGAGGAAAATTTTATGTATTGTTCAGTACCATATTAGCATCATCATCAATTTTAACAATTCCTCTTTGTTTCCATGTCCTCAAAATTCTGTTTTCGCTATGCCTAGGGTATATAATGCTGTATATTTAATCAGATATAGTTTCTCTTCTATTTCATTGCATGTACGAGGGTCATTTCAAAAGTATTGAATATTGGAATTTTATTTATTTTTTGCAATATTTGATTCCTTTAATATCAATTAAATTATAAAGAACGATTTTTAAACGAAAAATTAAGCGGATTAATGCTACGACGCGACTGGCTGCATATACACTACGTGACGATAACGAACGTCTGCGACAGTGGCGTAACTAATGACGAAAAAAGAGGACTCGAGCGCAACGGAGCAAAGAAGATATTGTGAAGGACGGGTGCTGCTCGGATATATTCCAACCGATATCAAAGCTGATTTAGATAAAGTTTATGGGACAGATGCGCTATCGTATCCAACAGTTTTGAGGTAGGTCTATCGTTTTCGAGGTGGACGGGAGTCGCTCCAATATGACCCACGAAGTTGGAGACTTGCAACCGTCTTTGGCGCACATGAAATTGACGCGGTTAAAAAAATATTTGAAATTGATACACTGCTAATGATTTTTTTCATTTACTGGGATCAAATTCGAAATTTTAAAGAACAAAATAAAGCTTAAGAAGATTTGTGCAAGATGGGTCCCTCATATTCTAACAGAAGAGGAAGCACGTGTACGGGTTGAGACTAGTAAACAGTTACTCGTAAGGTACAACAAATGCGATACAATGCATTTGGATGAAATTTGACAGGTGATGAAACCTGGATATACATTTTCGAGCTTGAACTCAAACGCAATAATAAAATGTGGATAGGGGAAGATCGCGCGTCGGAGTCGTACCGTACAGAAGGTTTTGTATGCGATATTCTTTGACTCTAGTTGCCCAGTCGTCATTGCCTGAAGGCAATAGAGTTAATGGAACATTTTTTAAAGAAAAGGTGATCTAAAAGGTTGTTGACCATTATAAAGAAATCCGTCCGAGCACTGGTACACGCGATATCCACTTGCTGCACCACAACGCACCTGCACATAAGTCTGCCGTGCTATCGGATTACTTCCAAACCAACAACATTCATACTCTACCCCACCCACCATATAGTCCCGACCTATCACCTGTGACTTTTGGCTCAACCCTGTTATCAAGGTCGCGCTCAGAGGAAGACGTTTCGAAAGCCGACAGGCCATAGGAAGTTTACTTTCTCAGTGTATGAGCGCTATACCGAAATCGAACTATAAAAACAGCATTTCAAACATGGATCAGGAGGTTAAAGAAGTTTATGGGACTGAAGGGGGGGGGGGGTTATTCGAAGGACTGAAGTAGTTGGTTTTGTAATTTTGTCAATAAATTAAATATATATAAATGACCCTCGTATTCTATCGTAAAGACAATCAGGAATTGTTATTAGGCGATCGCATAAGAAGGGTATTGGATTCCCCATTAGTATATCTCATGACATGTTGATTCTTTTTATTTGTAGTCTCGGCCTAGTGCTTGCTATGTTCCCTTTCATACAGTCGAGTTCACTCCTTTGCCTCCTCTTTCTCTGCTTTGATTTAAGTATTGAGATAAAATAAAATACAGTAATTATTCCCATTTTTTCATAGATGAATCCTGTATTGTGTCTCCTGATGTGTCTCCTATCTTCGTACAAATTGTTAAAACGTGATAGTGATTTTGTTTACGAGGATGCTTCCGTTTTATAGAAGATGCTTTAACTACATATTGTAAACGTTGGTGTAAAAAAGAAAAGGTAAAGGTTCATGCTCTTAATGATTGGAAATTCGAGATTTTAAGAATTGTCGATATCCGTATTAAGAACTTTACGGAAAATCCGCATTTATTTCAACAGCCTAATACACTGACGACAAATTCTATTAAAAAGAAGATAGCTGACTTACATGCTAAATATGTCTTTATTCCCGCTGATAGAGCAGGTAATAACATATAGTTGTTTGAAAACTATATTATATTGAAGTACTTAAAAACGAATTAAACTCCACTGATACATATGTGGAAAGCCCTACCTCAAAAGAGAGCACCTTGCACGATCTCCTCATGACCATCTCCGACTTCAAAATTAAAACTGATAAATCTGATCTACCAACCATATATTGGCTCCCAAAACTACATAGAAGTCTATATAAATCACGTTTCATATCTAATTCTAGCCACTGCTCTACTACGGTACTATCGAAAAATATTATGTCTGCTCTAACTGCTATAAAAGATCATATTATCAAATATTGTGATGTCGCATTTCATAATAGTAACATCAATTACTTTTGGTCGATTAAAAATTCTCATGAAGTTATAGACAAACTTCTTTCGCTAAATTTCAAAAGCGACTCAAATTTCTACATTTGATTTTTCTACACTTTATACATCTCTGCCTCATGATTTGATTGAAAGCAAGTTGCTGTCTCTTATACAATGGTGTTTTCACAGAGAATTTAAAACGTACATATGTACTTCCAATAACTCTGGATTCTTTTCCAACAAACAATATACTTCATATAAATACTGGACTTGCAAGGAATTATGTAAAGCACTAGATTTTCTCATGAATAATATTTTTGTGCAATTTGATGGCAAGATATATCAACAAATAGTTGGGATTCCTATGGGTACTAACTGCGCGCCTCTGATAGCAGATTTATTTCTTTATTGTTATGAGATGGATTTTATGGTTTCTATTCAAAAATCAAAACGTTTTGACCTCATTGACAAATTTAATAATACTTGCAGATATCTAGATGGCATTTTGGTTATCGACAACCCTGAATTCGAACAATTTATATCAGAAATATATCCACCAGAGCTCACATTGAATAAAGCTAATACTTGAGATAAATCTACACCTTCTTAGATTTAAACATCAAAATTAGACATCAGAAATCTCGTGCAATTCTATGACTTTAAATGATAACCCTGTAGTGCTGAATATAACGAGTATTCCCTAAGTATACTTTAAATTTTTAAGTTGTGATAAGTGTTTACACTCTTGTTTGTTTACTATACGACAAAATAAGTTCACTATATATTTTCGTAGTGTTGCCTATTATATGTGTTAGTTGATGTCATCTTTTCTCATACAGAAGAAGGGAAATGCGTGCAAGAGGTAAACAGAATAAATTGATGGGAGAAAAAAGGATTATCAAACGACGGTGCACACAAGTTTGTCATGCTTTAAATTTTGGTGAAAAATGTGAATATTGAAAGTCGAACTAGTCTTTGGGGTTTTGGGACGACTCTTAACGAAGTGTTCTTTCTGCACGTTTTCTTTCCGAATCTCGTACCCCCCTACTTCGCACTGTGCCGAGGTAAATTAACGCCCCAGTTGATACTCATGAGATTGCTTAGCATTTTCAGGAAAACATATGATTGGCAGTGAAGTACTGAATTTTGAAATGAAATTCAGATTCATATACACGTTTTTAATGTTAAAGATCCTTTATCCCATTCCTTTCAACACATGTAAAGTGATAAACCGCATTTTGAGATGTATACTAAATTACTAATGTAAAGTCTCATAATGTAATTCATTTCGTAATAAGATCTATGTCAATGGATATATTGTTGAAATCATTTTAGTAACCAAGGGCTCACAAGCACGTGATAAAATAACATATGATACGCTACGATGATTTGTAAAAATGCAAGACAATAGACATATAAATATATTATATCCGCAAACAAAAGAAATATAAGATTACATTATGCTCTATACATATACAACGATGTATAAAGCACTTATCGGCCGGCATGGGTATTTTATGAGGAAAGCATATATCAGTATATCCATACTTCATCTTAGTCCTTTATCATGGTATACACTGTATCTGCTAGCTCCCCTGCTCCCTCATGTTCCGGATGTTCATGGTAGGGGAGAGCATCCGGTATTTGGGAGTCTCACTATCTCGTATTGATGAAGATGGAGCAGCTTCCTCTATAGATGAGTACAAAGTGGACGTAGTTCCCACTGTCTTTACTACATTAAACACGATAAAAGAAGTCATAACTGGGATTTTGAACCATAACAGAATAGTACAAAATGTTTTTAAATCTCAAAATATATGTTTAAATTGTGGATCACAAAATGATCGATAAATCTAAGGTAAAATATGTTAACTTAATTAGAAAAGAAAGCCAGCGTTTTTACACCTTCAAAACTTGAAGTGATTTATCCATAATCACAATAATTTACCCATCAATCAATGGTTCGTCTTTTAAATAACAGGCGTAAAATGTGAAACGTTATAACGTTTGAGTGGTTTACACACATATAGTTATTGACAGGAATGAGGAAATGTTATTTATCATAGTTACATAAACGTAAATTCTATTTTCAGACAATTACGGTAAATGATGAGATTAGTCTTTTGTTAAAAGTGTTCAGGTAGGTATTCGAAGGCTCTATGTTTCTCAACCACCTCTGAGACAGTTTAGGCGTTTTGTAGTTTCAGTTGTATAGCTCCATGGTGACCTCTGCCACATAACTGAGCCAGTAACTCCTCTTTTTTCTTTCAGTGAATTACAGATATCAAACTAAATCATTTTGTTTTATTTCTGTACCATATTTTCTTATTTTGTTAGATTCTATGTTCTATGGATAACACGAACGGTAATGAGTCATCATAAAGTATTAAAGGACGTGTATGCTATTTCAGATAATGACGATGACAAAAGTTGATGATTGTTGTTCGAAGTTTAGAAATTTAATCATGTTAAAATTCCATTCAATACAATTAATAGAGGTCTTCGTTTCCAATGTGTTCTTATGTTTTTATTTTAAATTATTTGCTTTGCCATACGTTTAATGAGTCAAAATATAAAATGACACGTAAAATGTATGCATTATGCCAGGATATTCTATATATACGGACCTCTTTTCAAATGACCGCTGCGTTTAATGTGGTAGCCTACCATCACTGCAATGCTTAGCAACATTGAAGTCAGAGTCACAGTGAGGGAGAATTTCATTCCCAAGGTCACATCTGTATTATTTTCTTCTTTCATAAGATTGTCTACAAAGAAATTAGGTAAAAAATTTGATTTCATCGGTTTAAAAATCAAACAAAATAAAATTCTTTGTTGAACAAGATGGAAAACTCACAAAATAAAAGATGAGAATTGTTCTCCAATCCATATATAGTAGTAAAGTAAAATATGAAAATAAATGGTGTCATATGACTATGGCACTAACAACAATGTATCACAGTGGACATTTACGGACCCCTGAAATCCAGAGTTGAGACAAGGTGCCCTGGAGGGATGAACGTCTCCTGTTTGGCTAGCCACGCCCGCCGTAAATGCCCTGACATACAGACGAAGCAATGATACATATTACAGACACGGAATTCTACTCAATCCTACTCTAATCTAACGCTGAATACATCAAACTCTGCATTAAATCATGAAGGATCTGGCTTAAGTGCAAAAAGAAAAGAGGAAAGATTTAATTACATGAAAGAACCCAAATTCATTCTAAAACAGACACGTTATCTTGTCATATACTACAGAAAAATCGAAACGATATCTTAAAACATTTTCGAAAAGAATGATATGTGGTCAGGCTCAGGCTGATTGTTCGGAAGTGTAAGTACTGAGTAAAGGTGAGGTCCGATTATTTAAAGCATTAAAAATTAATAAATTTTTGGTATGAACGTACATTACCAGAAATAGATTTGGCAGTCTCCGTTCCCAACTAAATATATACTATATAGACACGAAGAAAGGATTATTGTGAAAAACAAATGTAGCAAAAACATCAGATTGACAGAAGGTCCATAGAAGACCCTACTACTACTACTATTGCTACTACTGGTGTTACTACTACTTCTACTACTACTATAATTTCTACTACTACTACTACTACTACTACTACTACTAATAATAATAATAATAATAATAACAAAATTAATAGTATGTTTGTTCTTATATACCCTACCACAAAAGATTGAAACACATATACAGCAATAAATATATAATAATAATAATAATAATAATAATAATAATAATAATAATAATAATAATAATAATAGCAATAACCATAATGGTACTTGAGGCTGTAAAAAGGGCCACCGTGCCAGTCAAGAGAAATATGCATGTCTTTATCATCCATCTATTCATGTGTAGTATGTCCAAAAATCATAAAACCAGAGGACATACAAAATCAGTGAAAATGAAAAACAAATGGAAAATAACAAAATGTGTCTACTTGAAGAGCATATGTGAACCCCTGTGATGGAGTGAGATCAGGTGCCCGGGGAGAGTGAGCATCTCCTGCTTGCTAGCAACACCCGTCACATATACTCAGTAGAAAGAGTCAGATCGTGTAAATTCCATATGTATTTATATATGGAGAAGTCGAAGTAGGTAACCTTCTAGTATAGAAGGTGTCAAATCTGTGTAAAATGATCGGAATCGGTCTCAGTCCAGAATATCATTTAAAAGTCTGGATAACGAGATATCATATGGAGTAATAAGAGTCTCGTAACGACCATAGAATTTCCTCAGTGACGTTGCTAGTCTAGCACATATATAACCCTGGTTCAGCAGCTTAACTGAAAGTCGCCTAGCCCTCAGAACAAAGTCACTGTAATTTGAACTTGCTCTGGAATAACGTATTAACTGAGATATGAATACGCCGTATGATGGAATGTTGCTACTTATGAAAGGAAAGTTTGTGATAGCGAAATTGAAATCGTCACGTTTGTCATAGAGTGAGGTGTTCAATTGACCATTAATGTCGAAAGACAACATAATATCTAATATGTCAGCCAGAAGCGGAGCACAGTTAGTGCCCATTGGAATGCCGACAATTTGTTGAAATACCTTACCTCCAAACACCACAAAAATGTTATCGATAAGAAAGTTCAACATCTGGATGACAGCTTTTTCAGTGTATTTATTTTTGGAATCAGAATTTTCCCTAACAAAGTAAGTTTTATCGTGGCCTATTACTATATATTTGAATTTGCGGCTTCCGTTTTTACTAGTAAATGCAATTTGAATAATTTCTGCTAATCTGTCTTTTAATTTCTGATGAGGGATCGTTGTGTAGAGTTGAAAAGTCAAAAGACTTGATAGAGTGAATTTTAGTAAAACTTTTTGATTTTAGATTTTCTAACAACTTGTTTGAATTTTTAAGGATCCACATTTGATTAATTCCACTTCTGGAATATACTGTTTCGCAATATCTATGAAGGCCAGATTTAATTTCTGATAATATTTTTGTGAGTAGCATCGATACAGATTTTGTGGAACACTTCGAGGAACCAGCGATAAAGCGTTGTTTGTAAGGATTTTTGTGAATTTTTGGAATGCAGTACAAATATGGAAGTTCTAAATTTAATTTATTGGAGTCAATACCAAACGTATTGAGGACAGATTTATGATTCTCGAGTACTTCCGAAACCGAAAAGTTCGTGAGAGTATAAGTAGGATTTCCTGGAGCTGAATTTAATCCCAATTCTTTCACTAGGCTGTCAAAGTAATATTTCTTACAAGTAAATGTATAATTATTGGATGCTTTATCTGCTGGTGTAATGAGATAATGTTCTTGGAGGAAGGTAAGTACTCTGACAAAATCAGGATCTTTAAAAATAGATTCGAATCTGGTGTTTACAGAACCTTGTAATTTTTTTATTTTTGATCTTAGCAGTACTGCAATAGATTTTATCCATTCCGAAAGAGTGTCGATCTGTACTTCCTCTCTTTTTGCCCATCGTGTGGCATATTCCTCGCAGCAGTTCATAATATTCTCAAAATTTTGGCTCCATGTGAATGATCTGGGTTCTCTGTATTTTGGACCTTTAAGTAAAAGTTCTCTTAATTTAGTGTTTTTAACAATATCGAGATCACCAGTAACGGCATGGCCACAAGGAGAATATACAAAATTAGATGAGGAACATGCACACGATTGAGGATGGCATGCAGAATTGCTAAGATCAAGACACTGTAGAAATCCTTTGTAATTATAAATTTTGGATGCAACTGATGGGGTATAGCTATAAGAAATACATGGCGGATCTTTGTTTTTGAAATATGGAGGTATTTTCTCTAAAACAGACTTATGATTTAAAATTTGGCCAACATTTAAATAATCAATGCCTTTATTTGCAAATTTAATTTTGATGAAAGGGCGATTAGATTTTTCCATAGAAATATCTTACTTGACGGGACGAAAAAGTCTAGCGGTCGATATGTCCATAATCATTGTATCTAGTCTGTACTCTGCAGAGCTTATATCAGTAAATATACGGTGTCTGGACGATACGTACAACTCGTGTAATTTTCTCAGTGAAATGGAATAAAGTTTTGTACGAATGTGATGAAGACCCAAAGGTTTATTTATAAATGGCAAAAGAGCATCAAAGGAAATATTATGTATTTCACGTTTGTTGTATTTGCATGTACCATGACTTCGATGCCTCCTCTGGGTTTTGGTGAATAAACCGAGTACGTTAACTGATTGACACGCAGGACTAGTGAGGTTACCAATACTACTAATATTGTCATTGCATCCATAGGGCGAAGCAGTGCCGAGACGTCTTATCCAGTATTCTTCTCTTTTCCGACGAAAAGGAGTGCTCAAATTGGCATTGTTTGTGGGGTGATATATTTTTTCTATAATTCTAATTTTCATCGAGAGAATAGAGTGGTCAGGCTGGTTGAAGTGGCGATAGAGTAATTGGTTTCCGCCACAATTAATTTTGGACCTGTGACCTGATACTCTTGTACGGAGTTGTCCCTTTGTCTCTCCAACATATATTAACCCACAGAGTGAACACTCAATACTGTATACAATATTTGAACTCTTACAAGTCAAATGGTCAAAACTATGCGTATGAAAGGTAAGTTTAGTTAAATTACTCTTAAAAGAATTGTCTGTAATTAAGATGTTGCAAGTTTTGCAATTTTTGGTCCCGCATTTAGATATTTCACAGTCATAAGGGGAGAATTGGTAATCTTTAATTACGTCAACTAGTTTAACCTTACAGGGCGTGATGTTTATGAAGCTATCCGCATGTTGATACCAGAGTTCATTATTAGTGCTTACCACAAATGTTTGATTTCTAAAGTCATTTAAGATAATATTTGGGACACCTAAGTTAACTGCTATGCACGTGTCCTTGCACATTGCAGTTTGAGGCCTTTTTATAGTGGGCGACGCCTCAGCCACTATGGTTTTCTTATTAACATTATCCATATATATAAAGGACTGCCCGACAAGTGTCCTCGGGAACAAATTGTCCACCAGCAGTCACACATGGACAGATGTTGAAATGTAGAGATGATGGATAAATCCAAAGCACAAGTCCAAAAATCATAAAACCAGAGGACATACAAAATCAGTGAAAATGAAAAACAAATGGAAAATAACAAAATATGTCTACTTGAAGAGCATATGTGAACCCCTGTGATGGAGTGAGATCAGGTGCCCGGGGAGAGAGCATCTCCTGCTTGCTAGCAACACCCGTCACATATACCCAGTAGAAAGAGTCAGATCGTGTAAATTCCATATGTATTTATATATGGAGAAGTCGAAGTAGGTAACCTTCTAGTATAGAAGGTGTCAAATCTGTGTAAAATGATCCAGTCTCAGTCCAGAATATCATTTAAAAGTCTGGATAACGAGATATCATATGGAGTAATTAGAGTCTCGTAACGACCATAGAATTTCCTCAGTGACGTTGCTAGTCTAACACATATATAACCCTGGTTGAGCAGCTTAACTGAAAGTCGCCTAGCCCTCAGAACAAAGTCACTGTAATTTGAACATGCTCTGGAATAACGTATTAACTGAGATATGAATACGCCGTATGCGGGCGATGATGGAATGTTGCTACTTATGAAAGGAAAGTTTGTGATAGCGAAATTGAAATCGTCACGTTTGTCATAGAGTGAGGTGTTCAATTGACCATTAATGTCGAAAGACAACATAATATCTAAATAGGAAGTAGAATTACTACTTTCTGTGGTTTCTTTGACCTCAAGTTCACTTGGATAGATGATGCTAAGGTAATCCGCGAATGAAGGATTAGTAATTGAAAGCAAGTCATCTATATATCTGTAAGTAAAATTGAAGCCAAGAGCCAATCCTCGCAATGGCTACACCGGTGTTTTGTCTTTCGGATGAGACAACCAAGGTCTCGTGTCACAGTAGGCGTGGCACGTAGACGATCCCTCACTACTTGGAATGGGTTTATTACAAAGGTCTAAATTTGTGTGCACTGCAACAGACCGATGCCGCCACCATATACCTGATATAATCGTGGAGTGACGTAAAACAATAATCCACCAATCAATCAATCAATCCGAAGTCGGCATCGCATCAATATATTTGTAATATCATTGCATGCATTGCATTAATCATTACCTAGTTTTATTGTACATTTCTTTTGTATCTTCTGCCCTACGCCTAAGCCAGTTGTGTTTCCCCTCTTAATCTCACTTTAAAGTTTTAAAATTTAAGCTTTGGATTATATGATGAATTGCCTGTTGGTCCTTGAACTAAAAATGGACAAGTTTAAGAGATAAGACCATCCGAAGTAGGTAATTTTAATGCATCGTATTTTATATGTTAAACAAACAAGTAACGTCCGCATAGGGTACGCTTACCGCGCTGTCAACGCACAAACTGTATCCTAGCTGTGAGTTTTTATGCTTTGACCTTATAGTCTGAAATATCGGTGAATATATAAAGGGGTTATGAATGGATGTGGAAATAGTCATGGAATGCACTGAAAGATGACATGTCATGTATTTCAATTTGTAACGAACATCGTACGCATATCATATACAGAACGTACGCAAGTGATGCGCAGAACGTACAATGTACTCCAGCAATTATACACAGACTTAGGCGGACTTGTTCAAATTTTTACAATTCGTTATATGCGTACGTTTCGTCAATTCATTGTGGTGTGAAAGGGCAATTACGTGAAGTAGGAATACGTAGTTGATCTCGTAGATACCCGATTTACGGTTACGACTAACGTCTACGACTGTTAGTAAATCGGGCTACTGGTCCGGCTGTTTTTTTCAAGATCAGCTGATTGGGGAGTACATGCAACTTCACTAAAACGACCACTAGCGCTAATGTCAGATAAAGAGGCAATGGCTGACGGGAAGTTAAGCTTTGGATAGGCTTTGGGGATCGTTTTAGTGTGCACGGTTAAGATCGTATCGCTGTAAATCATGCGTCTTTATCAAACCAGATATTACGAAGACACTAATGTCAAAAACTGAAAACGCACATCGCGGAACCAATTTTCGCTACTTCGAAATCAGAATGCGCAATAAGGTGCACGGAGTAAGTGGTTTAATGCGCCATTTTCGATCTGAATGTGACTATGTCGCTGGGAGCGTGACCTTCCCGATCCCTGTAAAGCATCTAGGATAATTACATTCTGATTTTATTTTATTTATTTTTGAATAAGTTGTTTATGTATTTATTTCTTATTTGGTTATTTATTTATACTGTATTTATGTATTTATTTCTTATTCATGTATATTCTTTATTGCTATTATCTAATTTAGCTATTTGTTACAACATATGTATATCATAATTATCATCATTATTTTTTCCTTTTTTTTTTTTAGTATTCTTATTGTTATTATTATTATTATTATTATTATTATTATTATTATTATTATTATTATTATTATTATTATTATAAAAAGAATAAATGTCATTATATTCAATGTTCGGAAATTGTGTGCAATATTTTTAAAATCATCCCTTACCTCGTAAGGGCTTTATTTACTTCTAAATATTTACTTACATGTACACATTAATATGTTTTATATCTAAATATACAATGCATATATCGATTCTCCTTCACATCCTACTCTATCTACATGTTAATATAAGTTTTAAGGAAGCTAACGTGGTTGTCCAGCACGTTGACGCGGCAGCCAAGCGCGTGAACGCGGCAGTCAAGCGCGTTAAGGTCAAATGATTCAGCCCTAATATGCCTAATAAAACACGGAAATCGGTATTTAGCAGACACTTAAATGGGTGCAATGTTTCTTTAGCATATGTAGCGGGGCTGCTCGGTTGGACGAGCGTGTGCTTATGGAGTTAAGTTTTTTAGTCAAAAACATATATGTCTAGAGAGCGATTTCCATACCCCTGACATCGTCGTCATTGTTGTTTTCCCGACCGTAGACATTGACCTAGATTATAACATTAAAACCATCAGAGACAGGTAATTGATATTACGCATGTGTATTCCTATTCTGTAAATTTTTATTGGATATCGACACATTTGACCATGAGGACCTGACTTTGTAGTTTGACCTACTTCAAAAACATTAACATTGGTCATAACTTACGAACATTTTGTTATGTTTTGACCATGAACTTTGATATCTTATAATTAAGTCTTATATAATATTATACTCTCATTTATAATGCAAAAGCTAGGTATCATCAAAATAATAGTATATACTATAAAAATGAATCATATTCACTGATGCTCTGATATTTCTATTTTCCTACATTTCTATCACGTTTATATGGTCACTACTACCATACCATCGGGTTTTGCCAGGGATCAACGAATCTCCAAATTGGTAAATTATTGTATGTGCCACAGTTGAATGATACCAGTTAATCTCGTACCTTACATAAAATAATTAATGACAACGTAGGTTTATGGTAATGCATATCTGGTATTGACACTGAAAGCAAATTTTGATTTTCAACAAACGGCAGAAGAAATGAAATTGCCGCATAGACATTTAATGAAGCATCCATAACATTGATTTTCAATTCATACAATTAGAATTTTACACCTGTATCGTTATTATTATTATTATTAGTAGTAGTAGTAGTAGTAGTAGTAGTAGTAGTAGTAGTAGTAGTAGTAGTAGTAGTAGAATCATTATTTTAAATTGATTATTTTTTCTTTTATTTTGATTTATTATTACCATTATACTTACTATAATGAAATAAGTTAATTTAAGGGGCACGTAAAAATCATTCACTGCTTCGGGTGCAAAGGTCTAAATTTCTATGCAATGCACCAGGCTGATGCCGTGACAATATACGTGAAATAATCTTGGAGTGTCGTAAATCAATAATTAATCAATTGTCTATTAAAGACATGATGACTAATTATGTAATATTATAATATAGTTGATATATATCTATAATTGCTGCAATTAAGTGCCTGACTTCTAATTGAGAATAAGGTATACAGTGAAATCACACGCATTTATTTTACAATTTTTCCATGAAGAACAGTCTACTTAAAATTTTCATTAATATATTTTAGAATACTTATCACAATTTCGAAATTCTTTAAATATCCAAATAACGTGTAAACGGATAGTATTTACTGATCTTCAATATCAGTTTCTCAACCGTTTCAGCAAAAAAAAAAAAAACAACAAAAAACTACCTTACTAATATACGAAAAAAAAAACCACTACCTTCCATTTCTTCAAATGGACTTCCTTCATAACCATATGGGTATTTTGAACAACGAATCTTATATTTTAAACGTTCAACAAGAAATGCGTAGTTAACATGGATGGAAATTTTAACTCCAGAGGTAGAATTTTCGCAAGAAATATCATCATAGAATGGTTGAGGAGTCGATTTACAAGTTGATACGTGTACTAACGCTGTGCTGACTTCATAGCTGCTCGACATAACGGTCCATTTTATTAAGGAAACATACTGATCACGAATCACACAAGAGTAGATTGCTATTGACACCTGGTTTATCCTCCATTGTGCTGTACAATAATAATAATAATAATAATAATAATAAAAATAAATTTAAAAAAAAGTATAACAGACAGTGGACATGATAATGCAAAATAGAGTATTAACATTTCTCATTGTGTCTGTAAAGCACTGCATTTAGTTCTGAAAAGATTATCACATTTTTAAAAGTTATATAACAACTTAAATGACATATTATGAAATGTAATAAAGTTCACATACAGTGATAATTTCGATATCAAAGACCATCTATTTAAAAAAATATATAATTTGATCAAACTATTATTTGTCACTTTTCATTGTTACATTTAACATTGAATAGTTTCAACAGACAACTTACTTGAAAACTTGATCTGTTTAGACAAGTCAGTAGCATTCTGACATTCTCCTTCTGTTATTCTGACACACATATATACAGGTTGATATAAAAGAATAGCATCATTATCTGGCCATCCAATGAAGCAGTGTGGTATGTTGACGATGTGGTGATTGTTGTGAATGCATATATTGTCAGACACAATGTCTCCTTCAGCGTTCTAAAAATATAAAAGAAAGAAAAATTGTAAATTGAATTACAGCGAGTCAAAGTGTTATCACAACGAGAATGACAGGTAGATTATTTGTTGCTGAATGACGCTAGGTGAAATCGTAAAACTATCCACCCATTTCGTTAAGGAATTGATTGTCAAGGTTTTGTTTTCACGAACATACAAATTTATCATAGTCAAGCCAAACAATCATAATAATACAATAAACAACGACAAGACATATGCTATTTTTTTGTTGTCATTATCATTACTATCATTGTTGTTGTTGTTGTTTTGTAGTGTTAATTGCGTTGTAACTTGGCGTAAAATATGTCTACAAATATAATTATGATTTTGAAGACGTCTGCATTATTTATATTATTATACCCCGCTGCAAACGATTTTTTTTTGCGGGGGGGGGGGGTATAAAGGAATCACCTTGTCCGTCTGTGTATCTGTCCGTCCGTTTATTGGGTGGATGGATTTAGATTATATTTCACAATATTGTTGCACATGCAGGGTGACCCAAGGGTGTGTCATAACCTTGACCAAAGGTCACTGTGGACTTGGTTGTTAAAACCGTGTCCGGGCCATATCTTTCATATATTCACAGGATTGTTGCCCATGACCCAAGCGTGTGTCATGACCTTGAATTCAGATCATAGGTCAGAGGTTAAGGTCATGATAGAAACAATAATTAAAATCTTGTCTGGGTCATAACGTCTTTCTCTGTGCACGGATTTCTAGAATACTTCACAGAACTGTCACGATCTAAAACAAAGTCATAGATCAAAGGTCAAGGTCACTGTGGACTTGGTTGTTAAAACCGTGTCCGGGCCATATCTTTCAGATATTCACAGGATTGTTGCCCATGACCAAAGGGTGTTTCATGACCTTGAATTAAGGTGATAGGTAAAAGATCAAGGTCATGATAGACACAATACTTAAAACAATGTCCGGGCCATAACTTCTTCCTCTGTGCACGGATTTCAATGATATTTCACAGAATTGTTACATAGAATCCAAGGGTGTGTCATGATCTAAAACAAGGTCATAGATCAAAGGTCAAGGTCATAATAAACACAATAAAACATTGTCCGGGCCATAACTTCTTTTCCTGAGCATGGATTTCAATACTATTTCACAGAAATGTTGCTATGGATCCAAGGGTGTGTGATGATTTTGAAGCGAGGTCAAGGGTCAAGGTCATGATAGACACAATGAAACCTTGTCCGGGCCAGAACATCTTCCCTTGAACATGGGTTTCAATAATATTTCACAGAATTGTTGGATCCAAGGGTGTGTCATGACCTTGAACAAAGGTCAAGGTCATAATAGACACAATAAGAAAACTTTGTCCGGGACATACCTTCTTCCTCTGTGCACAAATTTCAATATTTCACAGAATTGTTGCTTCGGATCTAAGGGTGTGCCATGACCTTGAATCAAGATAAAAGGTCAAGGTCAGAATAGAAACAATAATTCAAACTTTGTCTGGGCCATAACTTCTTAACCTGTGCGAAGATTTCAATAATATTTCACGGAATTTTTGCTTTGGATCCAAGGGTGTGTCATAACCTTGAACCACAGTCATAGGTCAGAGATCAAGGTCACAAAAGACACAATTGTTTTTATCTTTTCCGGGCATAACTTCTTCCTCTATGCACGGATTTCAATACTATTTCACATAATTGTTGCTTAGGATGTAAGGGCGTGTCATGACTTTGAACAAAGGTCATAGGTCAAAGTCACAATAGACACAATGGGTAAAACCTTGTTTTCATTGATTATACCTCAAAAGGTGCTTGTAAGTGGGACATCCAGTAAACTTGCACCAGTGATGTATATTGGGACGCTTGGCCGTCACGTTATTTTGCTTTTTCCATGAGAGGCATATTCTTTCAACTAGGTCTCAACATTATATAAGTACATACAGATGCAATTATACTTTAAAAAGAACATGGATTAAGACCCATGCAATTACAGCGATAAACATCGAATACACTAATGCTTGTATTGTGTGCATGTTTTTTTGCCACACAGCTTTGTCGGATGTTTTCACTTGTCTCCTGTATCAAAGCAATAATGATTATGACAAGAAATGAACAAAACAGGTATATATATATATATATATATATATATATATATATATATATATATATATTACGTTGATTAGCATGCACGAGGGGGTATTGCAGTAATTTATTTCTATGTTATCATAGATGGTGTAAATGTTAGTGATTGTAAAACTGAAATTGTGCAATTTAAAAGCAGTTCTATGTAAAGACGAACATAAGTCAGAAATGCGTGTTTTAATGTTTGAAAAAAAAGATGAATATCTTTAATCTACATATTATGTTTAATACAAAATCAGACGTGTAATTTTTAGAAATGATCCTGTTACCATAGAAACGACATTTTTACTTGTATGTGTATTGAATTGTACATAAAATTGATTTGTTAGGTACTGAATTTAAAGGATTGAATTAAAGTGATAATTGTATACCTGCTTTGATTGAAAGGATACAAAACTATCTTAAGAAAATGCTCATACAGGATGTTAGTGATGTTTCTATATAATTTGTATGTTCAATATTTCATTGATATTCTGTTAAATGTGCATATTTTGGTTGAAAAAAATAACTGAATTGTCACTTTAGTATAAAATGTATTGATTCTTGTTTTATATAATCCTGAATTAGTATTTCATGCAATAAAAACATTGGGTATTCAACAAATAAATATCTAATTTCAACATTAATTAATCAAAAAGTTTTGTTTTTTATTACCTCCATTTGGAGTGCTCTCCTTTTTGGAAATCACTAATAATACATATAACTAGAATTACTTCTGTAAGTAAACAAAGTATATTTTAACGTTCGCGTGGTGGATTTTTTGTAAGATCGTGTATCATCTATTGAAACGAATATGTAAGAAGGAGGGTAAAATGTCCTGTAACTTTAAAGCTGGGAGATTTTGGAAGTTACGTGTAACGGAATTAGAAGAACTTTACTGGAATTTTATGGTTTTGAAGCAGAAATACTTTTGTCAGAAATAGGCAGAATTCGTTGTGATTTGACTCAGAATTATACCATGTGCGTAAATCACAATTATCGTATTAAAGAGCAAAATAGACTGTTGTGTATACGATAAAAATTTACAATTCCCCGTCAGATTGCTTTGCACAAAGGCAAATCCAGCTGGAGAAAGGAAAATTGCGAAAGAGACTATGCCGAAAATTCTGGAGTCTACTGGAGTTGTTGTTCCCATTTGAGGATGTAAGTGTTCAATTATCACTGTTATTTTCAATATTATAATTTTACAGTATGTAAGATCTGTATGAAGTTTTAGTAATGAAATTATTTAAAGTATTAAGTTTTGGAAACCCCTATTATTTTAATGATTCAGATGCCGGCCTTTTTTCATTTTCAACAATTTCTCAATTTTATGACGACATGTAAGCAATTAATAGTTAAACAAACTTATACACATAATTGCATGGTACGTAATCATGGATTAAACTAGCCTAATTGATCTGTCTAAATACAATAATTTTGTTAGAAGAATGCATGATTGATATAATAAGTACAATGTGATTCTAAACATTAATTGAATTTTCACATTTGATATAACGGAAATATGATAAAATGAAATAAAATTTGGTTGTATACTGTACAATGTAAATGAAAAGTTGAATGTAACAAATATCTCAAAGATATGATGAATCATCAATTATTTTCTTGCAGTGATGTGCCCTGCGTGTAGGAAAGGTTTATTAAAAAATATGTGTCATCAAACATCTTCACACTGTAATGAAAATGCACCTGACAGAGAAGTAGATATGGTAATGCTATTTTTCACAAAGGAATTTTATAATCTTAGTATGAATTCAGGGTTCCTTAACAGTGATTTAATTGGCCAGTCTTTGTTAATTTTGCACATTCTAATTCACTCTGTTTATTTCATCAATATTCTTTGACGGAGATGGAAATTAATGGCCTGACATGTGTAAATGGAAGTATAGAAGCTGTACTGTATAAACACAATTTGAAGTAATCAAACAATATACATCTTTTTTTTCACTAATTTTCAAGGGGTGGGGCGTGTAGATGGCATGTTATGGAGATGCTTACAGATGTTTTTGCCTCCAGTCGAGAAGGTGGATCATCGGTCTCTCTGTTTTAGTCAGGTAGTAATTCCGTCCCTCTTACATTAATTATAAGTACCATATTTTAGTTTAGATGGTGAAACATGCAGTTACCAAACTGGACTGTAAATTCCTCTTTGAGTTAATCACATTCCACCCTAGGGATAGGATGGGGTCAGACACACGCCCCTTGAGGGATGGGGCAGAATCAAAATGTAGGACATTTAGAGTCTTGCCTTATATAAACTGTATTGTTTCACAAACAGACCTGTTGTCTTTTCATATGGTCATATAAAGGCTTTTGATTTATTTTGATATCGTATCATGTTGTATAGGAAAAAAATTGAACAGATATATGTAATGGGAGTTTGAGAATGAAAAGAATGAGATGCTCTGTGGAATATGATCCCTGTATTATAATTTTAGAGACATTTCATGTAATTTCGTTGAACTGAGCTACCGGTAGCCCAATTTGTTAGGTGCTTGGCTCGCCGGCGACACATCAGTGTCCAACCTTTCGGATCAGACAGTAAAAGTTGAGGTCTCATGTCATGGTAGACGTAGCACACTAAAGATCCCTTACTGCTTTGGTTGGGTCCGTTCAAAGATCTAAAGTTTTGTGTGATGCATCAGGCAGATGCATGAAGTGGTCCTGCATGGTGTCATGTAAATTAGAATTCAATCAAACAAGCCAAAACAAAAAATAATTTCATTGCACATGTGTTTTGAAAGGCCAGGAGTCAGTCTGATACCATGGATACTGGGAGTCAAGGGTCAATTGCCAGTGAGTGTGAAATTGGAAAACGGGAACATTTGAATGCATTCCTTATGATGTCCAATATCACCTGTCAAAGAGAAGACGTTTTCATTTGCTGCATCTGGCCAGAAGACAAAGGATAAATGTGTTTAAAAGGTAAAAATGTCATTCAACATCAAATGTCTGCTGACAGGCTTAGTTTGTATGTCTGTCCTTTTGTCAATCTGTCTGCCTATTCTTTTTGACAGCAAAGCAAGTCCAGTCTATAGATCGGTGATATCTGTTCGTCAGCCTGTCTTTCCTTTACGTCTGTAAACATTTTCATCTAAGTGTCAGGTTGAAGCAAATTTTACTTTACAATCTGGCCATAAATGGACATCTTGTGAGGAGAAAGTCAGTGTTGGGTCTAAGATGATCAAAACATTTCAGGGAATACTTTAATTTTGACACTATAGATACATATTTTTAATTATGTCATTAATATCCAAAATCAAAAATTCATAAATCCTTGGTTTGGTATATGTTTCATGTACAGGTTTTAGAGTGTATGGCAACAATATGTAACACAGTTTGCCCAAGGGAAGCTGAAGAGTTGGAGAGGAAAGTTCTAGAGGCAATCAAAGATAGTGATAAAGTGTGCTTCTTTATACATATAAAGTTAATAAGGAGATTAATAATTTATCTAATGAGAGAAACAAAAAGATATTGTCATTATGTATAAACACTCTTTACTAAGACTGCATTCATTGTACTCTTTTCTGCAATCAAAATTTGTTAATACTTTGATAGTCTGCTTTGTATTTTCAGCACATATTTGTTTTAGCTTGACAATGAAATATTTGTTTTATTCTTTCTTGCATTTACAACATTTAGCCATCTGTATCTTTCAGGCAAAAAGCCCACTAATGGTAGATAAAACAACATGGATCCTTAAAGAAACCTATATGAATGCTACTTCATGGATGCTAAGGAGACAAATTGCGTCCATCATCAGCATGGGTAGGACATTTACAGAAATGAGAGAAGTATGTAATTAACAAATTATAAATTTATATATAAAATAGGAATATCGTTTCACTCTTACATACATGTAAATAATTAATTTTGGACTACATGTATGCAGATGTGAATTAGAATACAGTCTAATCTGTACATGCGGTTACCTTTATTAAGCAATCTCCTCCTTTAAGTGTTCAATAAAAGTAGCCCAATAAGCAATCACCTTGGTAACTCAGTCAGTGGTCACCCCTTTTATCCTTCAAAGTATGAAGTATTTCATTAATGAAAACTTTCTACAGACAAGTTCAATGACATTCACTGTGACATTTATGCTAAAAAATAGCAGTTTTGAACTTTGTTGCTTCAAGGGGCTTAGTATTAAAAAACACATTTTTTGTTTAGATTTTGTCAAGTATCTCTGAATGTAAATACTACAAAGCTAAACAGCATGCAAGGGACAATGGATGTGGTATGCCTCTTTAACAATCCAAAACTACAAGATGTAGGGTTGATGAGTCAAAATTAGAGCACTTTATAGATTATATTTTTTCATCAGACATTGTTAAGGATTTGTCTTTTGGTACAAAAAAATATGATACTAACGTCAGGGGAAGTTGTTGAAGTGCCAGATTTAATCAGAAGTCTTGCCCCTTCATCTTTGATAGCTCATTATTTGGCATCTTGTGAAGAAGAGAATTTCACGCCATTAGGTATAGTTGAATTTCAATAAATTCAAATGTGTATGTGTGTGGGGGGGGTATTTTGTTTTTGTTTTTTGAGGGTTTTTTTTTTATTTTTAATTTCCTTTCTCAAAATTAGCATTGAAAAACATTGTTTCCTGAGCAATTTATTTTCCGCTTGTAATAAAAAAAACCCCAAAAAACAACCAACTAAATCAGTATTTCTATTGCCACATTCCATGCAAATGTATTTTGGTAATTTGTACAATGATTATACGCAAATAGTAAACGATACTTTTCAATAAGTTATATATGTATATAAATGTTCCAGAAATTTCTACTTTATACAAGATTTTGAATGACTGTGTAGCATCAGTAAGAAAATGTGTAGAAGGCCTTGATTACTCTGTGGCTGAAGGAGGGCGAGCTTATCAAGACTTACAAAGCACAGTTAATAAATTTGTAATCGAGGCTGATCTAAAGCAGAATCTAAAATCACGACTAACTGATGGAAAGAAATACCTTAAGACAGCGTATAAGGTAAAAAACACGATTTTGAGTAAAACTCTGGTGATTCAGAAGGAACATTGCTTATTTTGAAAACACATCTTCATATCTCTTTTATTTCTTTAAGCTACACTGCATTTTTATAAAATAAGGCGTATAACATGTTGTTTGTAAACAATTTCATACTGTTCATTTATAGATTTATATTCAACCCCAGCACAGTGTTCCAGATCATTGTAGGCAATTTGCCTTGAGTTATGGATGTACAACTTGTTCTCATAAGCATAATGAGATATGTTTACAGTGTACAGATCTTAAGGAGGTGTTAGATGATACCTGGAAAATCGCTCAAAATTCATGCTGGGAAAACAAAGATGCAGCCCTATATATATATATATATATATATATATATATATAATATATATATATATATATATATATATATATATATATATATATATATTTACAGTAAGTACTTATTACAAAGCTCAACTGATCAAATTCAGTAACAGGCACCAACAAATATTTCAGAAAATAACACTAAATGAATGATTTAATTTTACTATTCATCCATTAGTTATCCTTTGATTACCTGCTTGTAAGTAAAATTAAATTATTTAATGATAATGTATTATTTCAGATTATCGTTGTCCTTATTTATATCATTTAGTCACCTCCTTCAATAATAAGTATTACTTCTTTATGTACTTTATTGTGTTTACTGGCAGAGCACGGTTTATCATGTTGATGTCACATATATATTTATATCATTATGTGTTTTAAAATACCTTACGTGTTTATATTTTTATGACCTCTCAATATGCGATACCTGTTGACCCTTGTTCTTTACATGGAGGATTATTTATGAATTTTTAAATTGACGTCCTTTGATTGTTCTGATGTTACGGTGAGTGGGAAGGTGGGCCCGTAAACCGGTTAACCACACCATTTGTTTGGCTTTTGTCAAATTAAATGACCGTCCTAAGTCGGTATCGTAATTGCACTACAATCTAATATTTTTGTAATGTGTTATATGTTCTAGTATATTATTTATATTCATGTATTGTATAGCTCCATGGTGACTTCTGCCACATAACTGAGCCAGTAACTCCTCTTTTTTCTTTCTAACAGGTAGAATCAGCCATTGACAATATTGAAAACTGGAAAGCCATATCATCAGATTTAGAAATCAAGAATATTCTAGACTTAATATTATGAGTGAACTACAAGAAGGTACTATACTTGTTACATTTGGCTGGACCATGAAATTCCTTCCGAGAAAATTTAGAGAAGGCCAAACAGACTGGTTCGCCAAAAGGGGCTTAAATTGGCATATATCTGTCACAGTGTACAAGGAAGATGGAAAAAAGAAAAAAATATAACCCACGTACATATATTCTAGGTGAGTTCTGTGCTATCCGAATTGTTTTACGAAAATTATTATGTTTCAGAAAAGGTTTGACTTCTGCATTGAAACAAAATGAAAATGCAAAGACATTGAAAAGGTTATGTCTTCTCTAATGGAATGACTGCAACATTTTATTATTTTTATATATATGTCTGTCCTTTGGTCTTTGCATTTAGCTCATTTGCAGAAAAAAGTACTTGAGATATCTTTATGTTTTGACCTCGACTTCTAATGTCTTCAATATGCATTTAGCTCATTCCTTTAAAAAAGATTAAAATTATATTGGTAAAATGTCATACACTGACATGTTAGGGGAACAGCATCTCAATCCTTGAAAAAGTTTATGACTTTTTCTTTTGGTTTGATCTTGACCTTTGTTTGCAATCAGCTCATTTGTTTAGTACAACAAATTCAGTATATTGTATGGGATATTCATATCATATTGACATGTATCTAATTCTAATAAAAATAATCTTATAAAATGTACATACTTGAGTTTACCAACAATTTCCAGATTTTTGAAAATAAAGTTAGCTTTTTTCTGTTAAATTTTTCTATAAAGCAAGTTGGACATTAGGAATGTCTTAATTATTATTTATTTCTATTTTTAGGTAACACAAGATGCTCATGTGACGCTTTGCTTAATGAAAAACACTATTACAGATTTGGGGCAGCTAGTGACATGTATCAAATCTATACATCTATTTTCAGACAATGCAGGATGTTACAAAAACAACATCATGATGACATCACTGCATCATCACATAGGTGAAAAGCTGAAAACATACAATTTCTCTGAAGCTCAGGATTGCAAAGATGAATTTTAATAAAGAATGTAGACAGAATTTATATCCTCATGAAATATCAAGCAGATGTGTTATTGTTATTGCACTTCCTCTCAATATAAAAACAGGTAATAAATTATACGAGCATTACTGAAGAAACATAACTTGTCGAAATGCGCATATGGTGCACAAAATTAAAAAGTATATATGTTCTATATTTTTTCATAATTATACTCCTGCAAACAAATGTTTGGAGGGGTATTTATCACCATCTGTTCGTCAGTCAACCTTGTCTGGGCCATAACGTTTTCATTTTACCGTGCAGCGACATAATATTGAACACAATGGTACTTTATGGCAGAAGGGTGTGCAATGACTTTGAACCAATTTAATATTGACAAGGTGAAGATCACACTTAATATAAGACAAAATTTCCTGTTGTACAACTTGGCTGCCGTGGGGGGAGGGGGGGGGCGTGTCCCATTAGGAGTTTTTAATTGTTTTCTAATTTCTAATTTTTAGGTTCATGTGACAGAAGAGCCGCCAACATAAAATCAGTTGTAAAACGTTACATAAATGAGGGTCATGATGTTACATCAGCAATTGAAATGAAACAGGTAAGCTCTTCTGTAATGTTTCCAAATGTAGCATCAGTATAATTTGAAAAATACTGTTATTTGTAATGTCTTCTAAACAGTGCATCAAATATGCAACTTTGACTTGTATACCATTTGCAATAAACCAGGAGCAGATGCAAATGCAATCCTTAATCAAAATCACTGGTCAAATGCAGCATCCAAAGAGATGATATTTGAAAAGATGTCTTTATTGTTCAGTAATACAGATTTTGAAGTTTATGTGTAATTTTAAAAGATGCATAAGCTTTAAATTTACTTTCGACATCTAAAGTTGTTGAGTTTTGCATATAGTTATGACAGTTTTTTGCCCTTGTGTGAAATCACAAAGTCAATTTTGTCCTATAACTGTGAGAAATTGGAATTTCTAGCGGTCTGCTCTTAGTCATAAAACTGATATAAAAATTGGATGCAGAATGCATTCATCATGATGAAAAAGGTCAACTCCAGGTAGGTGGACAAAAGCACAGACTTGAGAAGGGTTTTGTGATTCACCACAGTGAAAGTATAAAAAATATTTCTATCTATTCTTTACTATGGTGAATAACAAACAGGCTTTTCAAGCCTGTAGTGATTTCTAAAACTCAGAGTGTAACAGACGAAAGTTTGCTGCTACGGCCAAATTCAACAGCTTCTACCGCCATATATAATGGTGTGATATAACGCTTATTCTTTCGTGGATGGTTCTTTTTTGGATATTTTTCAAATAATGAAACGTTATTAAACAGTACGCTATCAGCTTGTGTTGTATTAAAGATTTTCAGAAATATTTCATTTGATTCATTTCATAAGCAATTGATGCAGGCAAAGTGGGCAGTTTAGAGTAAAAGTTGTGGATATTATCAGTACTATAGATGATGAAAAACAAAAACAAAAAAAAACAAAAAAAAAAAAACCAAACAAACAAAGAAACAAGCAAACAAAAACAGTAACCTTTATAATTTCCAGTTGGAGAATGAAGGACGGAGAATATGGAAAGCATACAATATAGGAGGTGGTAATTTCTTATGTTTTATTCTGTTACTTGAGATGTCTTAGCAACTGTTTTTGCATTATATGTCAGATATTCAGAAAAAGATTAAGAGCAGGAATTCATAACTATAAAATTATTATGTATAAATAGTAAATCTGTTATTGTCTATACATTCTTAATTCATTGTGTTGCAAGTATAATTGACATAGTTCAAATTACTTTATGTTCATGTTTTACTTTAGTAAAATTGATGCCTTGGACTTCCCTTTGTACTCCATCAAAGGGATTTGAGCTTTTTACTATTCAAGATTGGTCTGTTGAGACTCCATTTCAAAACGCTGAAAATATGGTAAACTGCACTCAAAATGGTAAGGATTTAGACATTTTTATACGCCCGTCTTTGACGGGACGTATTACGGTATGGCATTGTCCGTCTGTCTGGAACTTGTAACCAGGATACAATTGTAACCGTTGAGCTAAGACTGTCGAAATTGGCACCTTTACTTTTTATTCCAAGACAAAGGTGACTTGTTTTTTAAGGTCAGAGATCAAAGGTCAAGGTTGTAGTGCTACTTGGTATGAAACCCCTGTAGACAGGATACAGATCAAACCATTGGGGGCTAGGACTGTCAAACTGGGTACACTTACTCCTCATACCAAGACAATGACACCTATTGTTTTTCAAAGGTCAGAGGTCATATTTACGGTTGTAGTACTGCTTGGTAGGAAACCCTTGTAGACAAGATACAGCCCATGTATCTATTTCAAAAGCAAATGTTCATTATTCTAGCAATAAGACACATCTGACAAGACAAAGAAAATTTACTCAGAAGAGTAAACTCTCTGTTTACCAACACAAAGAGAATATTCTTGGCATCCAACACAGATGAGGGACGAAGTGAGTTGGAGGAAGGTTGGGCATTAAAGGCTAAGAAAAAAAAGTTATATTTGATAAAGAACAAATTAAATACATGAAGTGTAAGTTCAATGTTGGCAAGGATAAATGCAGTAAAGTTGATCCATACCAAGCAGCAAAAGAAATGAGAGTAGTAAATGAAAATGGAGTTTTTAAGTTTAAGAGACAGCAATATTTGTCCGGATAGGCATATATCATCATATTTTTGCAGACTGGCAACAAAAGAAAAGAATGTCCAACTAGATATATACTTGTCATCAAATGAAGAAGATTGCAAAAATGAGTTGAAAAGGAATGTAATGAGACATCTTTCTTCAAATCATTGAATTTGTAATAATGCACAAACAATGACAGATGGAAAAACACCAAATAGTTAACTAGTTCTGAAATTTTGATTGTTATTACAAACATTACTTTGTATATACATGGACAGAAGTGTCTGCCAGGACCTTTAGTCCTTTGGTATCAAATAGATAGTTGTAATGAGGTTTAATTATTTTAAGTCAAAGGACTGTTGCTATGACGTGCATTTATTGTTATGTTAAAGCAATTAATATTAAGAAAATGTTGTATTGGGTGTAGTTGTGTACCTATGTTTCAAACTGGGTTTCCGATCCCTGAGGGAGGGGCAAATGGACAGTGTGAAACATGTCATCTGCACTTAATTGTAGTCGTGCAATTGGGTTTAAAACCTATGATCATGTCCTAGAAGTGAGTGAGAAATATGTGAGGTAAAAAAAATCTTGCAATTGCACTCCTTATTATAGATAAAAGTAATCTGATTTTATATATGAAAAAATGGAATCAATTATATATATATATATATATATATATATATATATATATATATATATATATATATATATATATATATATATATATATATATATATATATATAGGTCACCTCATTTCCTATTATCCATTGACATTATATTATTGCACATCTGATTATATTGACGAAAGTTTGGTCACATGGTCACATATATTTCCATCATAGAATGTTTGGTATTTTCCACAACGTTCTGTAATATGCCTGTACATACAAATCAAAGTTTATTTTTCTAAAACAGATGACTCACTAGGAAAGAATTGACTTCTTTGTAATGAAGTAATATGAAGTCTATTTATCTACCAGTTTGTTATTCAGTGAATAATCCAAGAAATGGTAAAAATTGTATTTTCAATCAGATTCTACAAATCTATGGGTTAAAATGTTACACATTGTTGGGTGTTTTTGAGTGAGAGAATGTATATAAGATTCTGCTGTGTGAACATCATCAATGAGAGTATTTTCTTTTGACATTATATATTGTCTAATTTGTATTGCAATGTACAAAGTTCATTCAAACAAGAGAGATAATTTGTACAAAAGTGTTTATTTTTCAAATTTAATAGTTATGGACGAAATTACAGTTAGCTATTTCTATCATAAAGGCCATAGTCAAAGTCACAAGGTCATTGAACGTACTGATTTGCAAGGGCTTTATTAGTGGAATACACTAGTCAGATATGAAGTCTCTATCTCTAATGACTCAAAAGTTATGGACAAGGTTAAAGTAAGCTATTTAAAGTGTAAAGGTCAAGGTCTCAATGTCATTGACCTTGATATTCATTTGAAAAGGGTTCAATAGTGGAATACACCTGTCAAATATGAAATCTCTCTCTAATGATTCAAACGTTAAGGACAAGGTTAAAGTAGGATATTCATAGTATAAAGGTCATGGTCAAGCTTACAAGATCATAGACTTTGATACCCTTTGAAAGAGATTCATTTGTGGAATACAACTGCCAAATATGAAGTCTCAAAAGTTCAAAAGTTATGAACAAGGTTAAAACAGGGTATTTTGAGCATAAAGGTCAAAGTCAAGGTCACAAGGTCATTCAACTTGGTATCAATTGAAAGGGATTTATTAGTGGAATACATCTGCCAAATATAAAGTCTATCTTTTATGGTTCAAAAGTTTTGTGAAAGTTATTCAGCCCGGTAACGGTTGACTTTTTATAAATTATTTTTATTGGGAGTAAATTCATATGATGTATCTACTTTATACACAGTGTTTTGTCCCAATATAAAGGATGCATTTCTAACCCCTTATGGTAATTCTGTGGTATCTACAGGGAATTGCTCTTAAATGCCCTAAAGGGAGTCACGCATGTTTATAACGTAATATTTAAGAGCACAGAGATTCTGTTAAATAAAATAACCTTTGTGAAGTTATAAAATTTGAATGAGATGTACTTATTGCACGTAGATCTCCCTGTACATTGATTGTGATACGTAATCATAATTACTTATATTATTTCAGACCAAACATATATCTACAATGACACCTTCAATGTAAGGGAGCAGACACACTGGAAGAAATGTCATGGATTTGTGAAGAATTAAAGTAGAAAAAGAAAGCACAATGAAAACTCTCATATATGCGAGATAATACATACATTCATTATCCATTACTGATTTAAGTCTTAGCACATTATCGATATCCACATTCATACATGTAGGTTAACCGTTGAAATTTGTACATCTTTCAAATTGCATATGTTTACATGTCTATCAGTCAAGGTGCAGTCCTATATGGAATTCCATAGGAAATTGAGAAAAATGCTTATTTTAAAGAAACAAAGTCTTTTAAGAACTCTTATATAGCATGCAATCATGAACCAATCTGAGCAGGAATACATTCTGAAGGGACTTTCAAAATGAAACAGCATTATAAGAATAGGTATCTGTAGAACTTCTTTTGGTATGGGACTAAATATTCCAGATATTCGTAGAATACTACACTGGGGCTCCTGTGTGATAGGATAATGGACTACTGACAAGGAGAAAGACGGGCTGGCCGAGATGGTTATTCAGCACAGGCTATATATCATAGCATAGCATATATCAGTACAACTTCAAAACTCCATCTTAATGAAGATATGAGGGCCATGTTGAAAACTCTGGAATCAACCAAGACATGCATTCGACATATGGTGCTATCTTCATTTATTGATGCCAAACATCTACAGGAAACATCATGTCTTTGTAACTGTTGCAGTCACTGTAGATCCAAGTGTTCTCACCACGTCTGAGAAATATATTCTTCATTCTTAAGGGGGTTTTTGTATACCTGTATAGGCGACTGCATAATTTCTCGGGATTTTTAACTTTAATTTCATTTTTAAAATGAGCTTTTCCTGTGTGTTTCCTACATTTATCAATATTTCCAAATAGGTTGTATAGCTTTTTAAGTTTCACAATTATTTTGATCATCTGAATTTTCCTTTCATTGGCCTTCATACACAGATCAAAAGAGGTACTGTGACTAGGTATTTTCTACGTACCATTTTAGCAGTGAAGATTTCTTCAATAGCCTCACCGATGTTTCCTGTGATTTTGCTACACCGAATTCAATGAAAAGAAAAAAAAACCACTTTTTAATAAAATAGTATTTTGAGATTAATTTAAATCAATTACATTCTTTATGTATATCCAAACACACTTATATAGACACATTAAAATTTACTTCACTATCCTTCAGTATTTGTTAATGAAAACATAAGGATAATTATTACTGCAATATGAAGTCAGTATTTAAAATCTTTCAAAAAAAACGTAAAACCTGTATAACCCATTGTGTCATGTTAACTCCATAATTAATACCATTTACAAATCACTGAAAAGAGAATTAGCAAATTAGATAGTGTTATTGAATAACTTTTGGATTCATTGTTGACGAAATCATTGACAAAGTCCAGTGTAATATTATGTCCTTCCCCACTATGAAGCTTAGCAGTGCTGTTCCACTTCATTTCCTCTCTCAAGCGTAGTGGCAACCAACCATTCATTCCTAATGTATTAGAATTGTTGTAAATGGAATATTAATTTGAATAATGTAAAATATTCACTTTTCAAGGTAAACAATTGATTTTGATATTCACTGCACTCAAAACCTTTATATGCAACATCAAAGATACTCATGAGGATGGTAAATAGTATGTGAATGAAATAACTTCAAGGCAAATTAATGTAAATGAGAGTATATAAATGATGAATAACAATAATTATTTCCTCTATTTTGATATAGAATAGATAAGAACTTGCCGCTAATCTACGCCCAAGTATAAGATGAAGATAGAACATATATACCTTTTATTTTTGTGCACCATATGCGCATTTCGACAAGTTATGTCTCTTCATTGATGCTCGTGGCCGAATATTTATAATTATTGTGATTCCAAAAATCAATCATATCAATTTTCCAATCAGCTAAAAGGAAGTCTCCATTATCGCTTCTTTCGGCATCAGTCTGCACCATGTGGAGAAGCCACAGGTATACTGTGGTACAACATCTGTCTCTTTGGAATCATCTTCTATGAACATCATGAAAATTGATTTTTTTTTAAATCTTCAATATTTTATATATTACTGAACTTTCACAATTAAAACTTTCATGCATTTATACGATTTAAAACAAATTACCCTGAATTCAAAACTGTTACAAGTACCATCAGAGGAATCCTCAGTGAAAGGTAAAGTGATATCAAGATCTGGCCCTGCACTGTTTATGATGGAATTCATATCTATTGATGGCCATATCTTATTTACAATCTTCTTATATAGGTTTGTAAAAAAAGTCTGGATATACTTTACATAAGAGACTCCGCTAGGTTCCTTGTCAATGTTCTCCAACTGAAGAAAGTTATATAGGAGCAGTGACACGAGACACTCTACAATGACGTTAGATAGGTCCACCACACGATTGACACAGTCCTCAATTTTAGATTTCACATTTCTAAAGTTGAAAGTGTTTCTGATGCGTAAAAGAGATCCAGGATCAGCAAAGTTTTTGCCACTGTAGAGTCTGTTCATAGAATTCTGAAAAAAAACCCACAAAATATTATTTTGTGTATAAATGTATGCGTGTGATTTAAGGAAATTAATTGTCATTGTAATGTATATTTATAATGAAAATGCTTGTGACTCAGATTTTACATATCATAAACTTATCATTTTGATGAGGTTGAATGAATATTCCTCAGAAAATTGAAATGTATTATCTATATGGTATTGTAAATTCAAGTTAAGACAACAAATTATAATCTGTAGCTACTTAAATCAGGATATACCTGCAAATTGATGCATCTCTTATGGAATACTTGAGGTCTTGGTACCAATTCTGATAGTCTATGATTGACATCATCTGTATATGCCATAGCTGATTTTAGCTTCCATTATTCTTTCAACACTCAATTGGTCTCCATGCACCAGGATTGGAAATGAAATGTCCTCATTATCTTTTGGTACGTATCTATGAGGGAACTTCTATCACACCTCGTATTGATGCTGGATTTTCATTTAATAATCCACGATTAACCTAATAAGTAATATATGGATAAGTATTATACAGAAATGAATGTGCTATACATTCATAGAAATTTAGATTTACATTAGATATTAAAAACAAATTGAGAAATAGCACTAGATATGTCAGTAATCAAATATATATTCTAATATGAATATACCATAATTTTCTTTAAAGTGCAAAATATATCACATATTGATTGTCCTACATGTACATGCACATACTATGATATTGACAGTTACTTTATCAGACTTCATAGAAGATAGATGTATACACTGATGTGATTTTATAGTAAAGTCACTAAAGCATGGCAGAATACTCTTTACTATCCTCTGTACTATACTTTTCGTTCTAATGGGTAGCATGGTGTAATCAAAAAGGTTTGGGAGATACACCTCAAAAGAAATTAAGGTATATAATGTTATGGAATAAAGTAACATGAATTCATTTAACAATATTGAGGTTTATAATACAAATAATTTATATTGTATAACATAATCAAGATCATAACCAGGGACATATAAGTTGGGGTGGGCACTACATATACAGGATTCCTTTAACCTTAACCTTAACTCTTTTAATTCAGCAAGTAAAACAAACATTATTAGATGGTTAAATGATTTACAAATTACATTAGTGAATTTTTTTTAATGAGGTCACATATATGATGTAATAAATGACCTACAGATGCATGCACAAACTTAAATTAGACTTGTTAAATCATAAACATAGTTTGTTCATTTAAGTATATATAACACATTACTTTAACATAATTAATCTAGGTCAGTATAAGTGAAAAATGCATACATGCAAAGTTATTTCTCAAACAGAACATCTATGTATACAATCTAGGTGGCGAAAGTTGATTCGGTTTTTAGCTGCAAGACTTAGTACCCACAACATTATTCGATTTTCCTGATGTGGATGATGACGAGTCAAACTCATCTTCTGCACATTACCCCAACACATACTATAACCAGGGTCTATAAAAAGAATTAACTCTATTAGTATGGCAGTGATAGTGCTACACTTTAAATACATTTTGCTTTTTTAAAATATTAATACTGTTAAATGCTATTGACTTTAATGATACTTATTATAAATTGTATTTGCTACATGAAATAACAATATAGCCTTTAAGCTTACTTGTTTCGGTTTCGGTTTCTGTAATATCAATAAGGTTATCATATTCATCACTCTCAGAATTTGTCATTGATACAGGTTTGAATTCTGGATCACTTTCATTATCTGAAGACAATTCACCGGAGAGGAAAGGGAGACATAAGTGTCTTAACTTTCTTTCATGTTTCCTTCTATTTGAGATAAATATAGAACATATATACCTTTAAATGTTGTGTACCTTATGCGCATTTCGACAACTTATGTCTCTTAAATGATGGTCGCGGCCGAATGGAATTCTCAAAATATATAAAAATATCAAGAGCAGTGTTGAAGCCAAAAGGACCGAAAAGTGAACCAAAGAATCTATCTAAATACAGAGCTATGCATAAGGGAGATACCCCTTAGTTTTAGAGTGATTTACTTATATTGACAACTGCAGATTTGAAGTATATATTTCATGTCAGTACAAAAGCACTGAAAACTATACTTATGATGCCCTTGGGGTGTAAAGAGGATGGATAAATCCAAACCACAAGTCCAAAAATCATGAAACCAGAGAACATACAAAATCAGTGAAAATGAAAAACAAATGGAAAATAACAAAATATGTCTACGTGAAGAGCATATGTGCACCCCTGTGATGGAGTGAGATCAGGTGCTCGGGGAGAGTGAGCATCTCCTGCTTGCTATCAACACCCGTCACATATACCCCGTAGAAAGAGTCAAATCGTGTGAATTCCATATGTATTTATATATGGAGAAGCCGAAATAGGTAACCTTCTAGTATAGAAGGTGTCAAATCTGTGTAAAGTGATCGCAATCGGTCTCAGTCCAGAATATCATTTAAAAGTCTGGATAACGAGATATCATATGGAGTAATAAGAGTCTCGTAACGACCGTAGAATTTCCTCAGTGACGTAGCTACTCTAGCATATATATAACCCTGGTTGAGCAGCTTAACTGAAAGTCGCCTAGCCCTCAGAACAAAGTCAATGTAATTTGAACATGCTCTGGAATAACGTATTAACTGAGATATGAATACGCCGTATGCGGGCGATGATGGAATGTTGCTACTTATGAAGGGAAAGTTTGTGATAGCGAAATTGAAATCGTCACGTTTGTCATAGAGTGAGGTGTTCAATTGACCATCAATGTCGAAAGACAACATAATATCTAGATAAGAAGTAGAATTACTATTGTCTGTGGTTTCTTTGACCTCCAGTTCACTTGGATAGATGATGCTAAGGTAATACGCGAATGAAGGATTATTAATTGAAAGCAAGTCATCTATATATCTGTAAGTAAAATTGAAGCCAAGAGCCAATTGTTTTTTTCCTTGCGAAAGCAAAGACTGAATGAACTTAGCTTCGTATGAGTAAAGGAATATGTCAGCCAGAAGCGGAGCACAGTTAGTGCCCATTGGAATGCCGACAATTTGTTGAAAAACCTTACCTCCAAACACCACAAAAATGTTATCGATAAGAAAGTTCAACATCTTGATGACAGCTGTTTCAGTGTATTTATTTTTGGAATCAGAATTTTCCATAACAAATTAAGTTTTATCGTGGCCTATTACTATATATTTAAATTTGCGGCTTCCGTTTTTACTAGTAAATGCATTTTGAATAATCTCCGCTAATCTGTCTTTTAATTTCTGATGAGGGATCGTTGTGTAAAGAGTTGAAAAGTCAAAAGACTTGATGGAGTGAATTTTAGTAAAACTTTTTGATTTTAGATGTTCTAACAACTCTTTTGAATTTTTAAGGATCCACATTTGATTAATTCCACGTCTGGAATATACTGTTTCGCAATATCTATGAAGGCCAGATTTAATTTCTGATAATATTTTTGTGAGTAGCATCGATACAGATTTTGTGGAACACTTCGAGGAACCAGCGATAAAGCGTTGTTTGTAAGGATTTTTGTGCATTTTTGGAATGCAGTTCAAATATGGAAGTTCTAAATTCAATTTACTTGAGTCAATACCAAACGTATTGAGGACAGATTTATGATTCTCGAGTACTTCCGAAGCGGAAAAATTCGTGAGAGTATAAGTAGGATTTCCTGGAGCTGAATTTAATCCTAATTCTTTCACTAGGCTGTCAAAGTAATATTTCTTACAAGTAAATGTATAATTATTAGATGCTTTATCTGATGGTGTAATGATATAATGTTCTTGGAGGAAGGTAGGTTCTCTGACAACATCAGGATCTTTAAAAATAGATTCGAATCTGGTGTTTACAGAACCTTGTAATTTTTAAATTTTTTTATCTCAGCAGTACTGCAATATATTTCATCCATTCCGAAAGAGTGTCGACTTGTACTTCCTCTCTTTTCGCCCATCGTGTGGCATATTCCTCACAGCAGTTCATAATATTCTCAAAATTTTGGCTCCATGTGAATGATCTGGGTTCTCTGTATTTTGGACCTTTAAGTAAAAGTTCTCTTAATTTAGTGTTTTTAACAATATCGAGATCACCAGTAATGACATGGCCACAAGGAGAATATACGAAATTAGATGAGGAACATGCACACGGTTGAGGATGGCATGCAGAGTTGCTAAGATCAAGACACTGTAGAAACCCTTTGTAATTATAAGTTTTGGATGCAACTGATGGCGTGTAGCTATAGGAAATACATGGCGGATCTTTGTTTTTGAAATATGAAGGTATTTTCTCTAAACAGACTTATGATTTAAAATTTGGCCGAAATTTAAATAATTAATGCCTTTATTTGCAAATTTAATTTTGATGAAAGGGCGATTAGATTTTTCCATAGAAATATCTGACTTGACGGGACGAAAAAGTCTAGCGGTCGATATGTCCATAATAATGCCATCTAGTCTATACTCTGCAGAGCTTATATCAGTAAATATACGGTGTCTGGACGATACGTTCAACTCGTGTAATTTTCTGAGTGAAATAGAATAAAGTTTTGTACGAATGTGATGGGGGCCCAAAGGTTTATTTATAAATGGCAAAAGAGCATCGAAGGAAATGTCATGTATTTCAGGTTTATTGTATTTGCGTGTACCATGACTTCGATGCCTCCTCTGGCTTTTGGTGAATAAACCGAGTACGTTAACTGATTGACACGCAGGACTAGTGAGGTTACCAATACTACTAATATTGTCATTGCATCCATACGGCGAAGCAGTGCCGAGACGTCTCATCCAGTATTCTTCTCTTTTCCGACGAAAAGGAGTGCTCAAATTGGCATTGTTTGTGGGGTGATATATTTTTTCTATAATTCTAATTTTCATTGAGAGAATAGAGTGGTCAGGCTGGTTGAAGTGGCGATAGAGTAATTGGTTTCCGCCACAATTTATTTTGGACCTGTGACCTGATACTCTTGTACGGAGTTGTCCCTTTGTCTCTCCAACATATATTAACCCACAGAGTGAACACTCAATACCGTATACAATATTTGAACTCTTACAATTCAAATGGTCAAAACTATGCGTATGAAAGGTATGTTTGGTTAAATTACTCGTAAAAGAATTGTCTGTAATTAAGATGTTGCAAGTTCTGCAATTTTTGGTCCCGCACTTAGATATTTCACAATCATAAGGGGAGAATTGGTAATCTTTAATTACGTCAACTAGTTTAACCTTACAGGGCTTGATGTTTATGAAGCTATCCGCGTGTTGATACCAGAGTTCATTATTAGTGCTTACCACAAATGTTTGATTTCTAACGTCATTTAAGATAATATTTCGGACACTTAAGTTAACTGCTATGCACGTGTCCTTGCACATTGCACTTTGAGGCCTTTTTATAGTGGGCGACGCCTCAGCCACTATGGTTTTCTTATTAACATTATCCATATATATATAAAGGACTGCCCGACAAGTGTCCTCGGGACCAAATTGTCCACCAGCAGTGACACATGGACAGTTGTTGAAATGTAAAGATGATGGATAAATCCAAAGCACAAGTCCAAAAATCATGAAACCAGAGAACATACAAAATCAGTGAAAATGAAAAACAAATGGAAAATAACAAAATATGTCTACGTGAAGAGCATATGTGAACCCCTGTGATGGAGTGAGATCAGGTGCCCGGGGAGAGTGAGCATCTCCTGCTTGCTAGCAACACCCGTCACATATACCCCGTAGAAAGAGTCAAATCGTGTGAATTCCATATGTATTTATATATGGAGAAGTCGAAGTAGGTAACCTTCTAGTATAGAAGGTGTCAAATCTGTGTAAAGTGATCGCAATCGGTCTCAGTCCAGAATATCATTTAAAAGTCTGGATAACGAGATATCATATGGAGTAGTAAGAGTCTCGTAACGACCGTAGAACTTCCTCAGTGACGTTGCTGGTCTAGCATATATATAACCCTGGTTGAGCAGCTTAACTGAAAGTCGCCTAGCCCTCAGAACAAAGTCAATGTAATTTGAACATGCTCTGGAATAACGTATTAACTGAGATATGAATACGCCGTATGCGGGCGATGATGGAATGTTGCTACTTATGAAGGGAAAGTTTGTGATAGCGAAATTGAAATCGTCACGTTTGTCATAGAGTGAGGTGTTCAATTGACCATCAATGTCGAAAGACAACATAATATCTAGATACGAAGTGGAATTACTTTTTTCTGTGGTTTCTTTGACCTCCAGTTCACTTGGATAGATGATGCTAAGGTAATACGCGAATGAAGGATTATTAATTGAAAGCAAGTCATCTATATATCTGTAAGTAAAATTGAAGCCAAGAGCCAATTGTTTTTTTTTCCTTGCGAAAGCAAAGACTGAATGAACTCAGCTTCGTATGAGTAAAGGAATATGTCAGCCAGAAGCGGAGCACAGTTAGTGCCCATTGGAATGCCGACAATTTGTTGAAAAACCTTACCTCCAAACACCACAAAAATGTTATCGATAAGAAAGTTCAACATCTTGATGACAGCTGTTTCAGTGTATTTATTTTTGGAATCAGAATTTTCCCTAACAAAGTAAGTTGGCCTATTACTATATATTTAAATTTGCGGCTTCCGTTTTTACTAGTAAATGCATTTTGAATAATTTCCGCTAAGAGCTATCAGTCCACCAGCAGTGGAGAAGACAGTGTGTCACTTGAAATACTCCCTTGGTGATCACTCTTACGCATTCCACAGTTTCTTACAAGATACTTCTAAATTGATAATATTACGTCGTAGAAAAGATGCTGGGAATTTATAAGGGGTCATTCTGTTCGTATTATTATTATGCCATATGCATTCAATTCATTTTTCACTAACTGAATACCCATGTGTTATTCGCATTAAAAATGATAGAAACTGAGGTTATTCATCTAAGGTATCATGGTTCTCTAACTCTGAAAGAATTTACTTGTTGTATGAAGCTCAGAAGTCCTTCACATTACATATGGAATATATTGAATCAAGGTCAATGTAAAATGATCAAGTTAAGATTGATTAATTTTTTTCATGTCCTCAGGTTATATTAACATTTTACCTATTAATATGACCATTAATTTTTTTTTTTCATATTTAAGTTAACATCTATAACAATAAAAATGTTTTTATTTGTCCAGAATATAAATTTATTCTATTTTATATATGTTTTGATGAACATTAAAAACCGTATATCAGCTTGCCATTCTCTTATCAATTTGTCAAGATCAGCTGTGATACGGTCAACTGCAGTTCTTGTTCCCTTTGCACCTATGTGTCCCTAATTTATGTAACCTCAATCGATCTACTTTCGCAGATACTCCGTTCTGGTCAGTTCAGCCCTTAAAATAACCCCCCCCCCCCTTTCTTAAACTGGATGAAAGTAATTGATGTTATTGCTTTTTCCAATTCTTCATTTTTCATGTTTTACGAAATGAAGATGAAAACTAAATTGAAATGATCAGAAGGGCGGTAACTAGCCGATCAATAAAATGTAAACAGAGAAATGATATAAAACTAGAAAGATCACGCGTTTTGCGTTAATTCCGCATCTTTTTGTGACATTTTTTAAACCTTGGTCCTGTTTATCATTCAAATACGGTGTTACATTTGTTTTGCGTCAGTTCCGCATCTTTTCGTGACGGTTTTTTTTAAAACCTTAGCCATGTTTATCATTCAAATACGGTGATACATTTGTTTCCAGATTAATTGTTACCCCGTTTACATTTTCTTCTTTATACTTTTTCCGGTAACCTTTAAACTTTTACCGATCTATTTCTGGTACAGATTATCACAACATTTGCCAGTAAGTATATATTAGTATTCAAAGGTTATCTACGCGTATTGTGTCATGTTTTAACAGATTTTATTAGGACTGAAGATGAAAACTAAATTGAAATGAGCAGAAGGGCGGTAACAAGCCGATCAGTAAAATGTAAACAGAGAAATGATATAAAACTAAACAAAGATCATGTGATTTGCGTCAGTTTGGCATCTTTTTGTGACTTTTTTTAACCTTGGTCCTGTTTATCATTCAAATACGATGATACATTTGTTTTGCGTCAGTTCCGCATCTTTTCGTGACGGTTTTATTTTTAAACCATAGCCCTGTTTATCATTCAAATACGGTGATACATTTGTTTCCGGATGAATTGTTACCCCGTTTACATTTTTACATCTCTATCTGGTACAGATTATCACAATATTTGCCAGTAAGTATATATTAGTATTCAAAGGTTATCTACGCGTATTGTGTTATGTTTTAACAGGTTTTATGAGGACTGTTTACACACATTAACAGTACTTGCAATTTTAAATCAATACACATATATTTAAGAGAAACGTGTCAATGGAAAAACGAGCCACCAAAGTCATACAAAAACGATAAAAGTAATCGATTACATACAAATGGCCATATCAAAGACGTAACCCTATGTAAATTACATACCAGCTTGTATTACGTCAGGGGAAAGTGTGTTCCGGAGGAGAGGCAGTCTGCTGATCCGTATGATGTTTGGGTCATTGTGCTATCAAATGGAACAATACATGCAGCCGAGTGCACTTGTGTGGCGTATGTATTTTCTTTCATTTTTATTTAAATCATTCCACATATTGTACACATGTTACATTGATCCAGGTGGCATAGTACGTATAGCACCATCTATATTTTACAATATGAAGCATGCATGTATGTTTTGGGTAACATACCCTCATGACTGATCCTAAAGTATAGGCTAATTAAGAACTTTGTTATCTGCAGTCCTTGAGGCCAATGTAGTTGAATTTGATCATCAAATAAAATCTAGAGTGGAGAAAAAGTGGACTGGTGCAAATTACCCACAAGTTTAGAAATTACAATATTAGATATCTTTGAATTTAGAATGCTCTCACAGTGATGCTTTTAAAGAGCCCTCTCAGTAAGCAGCTGGGTTTGAGTTTCAATTTAATAATTTTTCCTCGCCCATTATAAGTTTCATAATGGCATGAGGTTATATGTTTTGCTATTCTGAACAAAGTCTGTTTCTTACATTTCAGAGGAGATGGCACTTGCAAGCATGTTGCAGCTTTCTTGTTTGGACTGCAACGGTTTTGTGTGTCACTTGCTGACACCTCTGAAGTCTCAGCTACAGATATGAAAGCAAAGTGGGTCAATCCAACTCAAACTACTGTCCCATCCAAAATTATTGCTTTGGATCTCAGATGTTAACCATCAGGAGTTGCTCCTCCTACAAAGCCTAATCAAGATACTTATAAACCAATTCCTGTATATGATGCCAATAACAATGTTGAAAAACAAATGCTGAATTTAATTAAGACATCTGAACTGCCTGCATGTGCTTCTTACATATTGTCAAATGATTCGGACATAGATCTTGACTTTGAACCATTTTTAGACAACATGTATGACTTTGCTCAGAAATTAGAAATAAAAAATCCAGCTGTACAAAATCTTGAAAGTTTCATTGATATCATGAAATTGAATATGAATGAAGATTATGTATATACTCTTTGTACAGAGACAAAGGAGCAGTCTAATTGTAGTATGTAGTTTTACCAGCGGCAGGGCAGAATCACTGCATCAAATGTATTTAATTGTTGTCATTTTACAGGTAGAAGCAGTGACAGTACTCTTGTGAAATCAATCTTGGGCTTGAAATGTGATTTGAATAACAATGTCCCAGCATTAGCTCATTCCAAAAAATATGAATCTGCACGGGTGGCTTATGTCAAAGTTGTGCAAAAAGATCATGCAAATGTTTCATGTAACTTGGCTGGCTTAATAGTAGATGAATATATTCCCGTCATAGGTGCTTCATTGTGAATGTTGTGGAGATGGGTGTCTTGAAATAAAGTGCCCACACAGATATGCTAACAAACATTCAGCTGTAGCAGCTTCACTTGATAAGAAAAATTTTACATGGGTCAATGATAACGTTTTCATGCAAAAAGAGGAATCATCATCATATTACTGTCAAATACTATGTCAATTAGCAGCTACTAAAAGGAAATGGTGTGACTTAGCTCTTAATACTCATGAAAGTTTACATATTGAAAGAAAACAATTTGATGAAACATTTTGGATTGAAACTGTTGTTAAGCTGAGTTCATTTTATAGCCAGAACATACTACCAAACCTTTTTAAATATATAATTGAAACAGAAAACAAGTTTGAAACCTTATTTGCCATTTTTCTTAACAAGAGGTTTCATAAAAGACATGCACTCTTTGCCAACAGGAAATCCTGTATTAGAAAATCCCTGTCTGCCATCACATGGTCTCCCTCTTCAATAAGGTCCAAGAAACCACTTCTTTGTGTAATACATCTGTCTGATATGTTCCCACTCCATAATTCAGATACAAAGGAAAATGCACCATTTGGTGTTATGCCAATTTAGCATTTAAATCACACATGCATGTCTTTTTTTCTATAACTTCAGTGTGTGTTAGTAATTATGTCAGTATGATGATAATTAAACTGTAAATATATCAATAAAATGAACCATACCCTGTGCATTTTCCCCAACTGACAATGATTGCCTCTTCTGCTGTCTCCTGGTGACAGTGATACTACATTATGCTATTCAGAAAACAATTTAAACAAGTTGAAAAATACATGTATCTATATTTCTGTACATTGATGTCAGTCAATATTACACAGTCGTTAATATTATTTTAAGACACACAGTAGTTACTAGTTAGAACAATAATTGTTGAAACTTTGACATTGAAATAAAAGTTTACAACGGATATTGTATGCACAGTTTGAAAATTTATTTGCCATTTTTCTTAACAAGAGGTTTCATAAAATTACAGAATACTGCAGAAACTAATACAGCTTGATCAGCAACAGATAGAGAATTTATATGCATTGTGCCACTCAAATATTTGAAAGATTTTAACCTCTGAATTGCCCTTTCAACGTGTATTATCAGAGAGGCTATACTTTTTGACTCTCTTATCTCCTTATTTGTAAGACATCTGCCTTGTCCGTGTTAACATGCTCTAGTGAAGGGAGGTATATTAAGACATGCACTCTTTGCCAACAGGAAATCCTGTATTAGAAAATCCCTGTCTGCCATCACATGGTCTCCCTCTTCAATAAGGTTCAAGAAACCACTTCTTTGTGTAATACATCTGTCTGATATGTTCCCACTCCATAATTCACATACAAATGATAATGCACCATTTGGTGTTATGCCAACTAATAACTTGAAAGTATTCTTTGATTTGTAATTAGACCAAATTTTCGACTGGTTGTGGGGTTTCTTGGTCTTTGTTCATAAAACTCTGTGGCATCTATTGTTACCCTTGTATTTGGATATTTAGTTCTGAATGCCTGATAACTTTATTCCGTAATATGAGCCACTTTTGGGCATATAGTTTAGTTTGTACATGTACTATCAATTTATTTTTATGTCACATGACATGACACAGTATCTCTCTAAAAAGTTTCTTCCTAATTAATATAAGACACATGAAGCTACATGAAATCTGTTCGGTTTGAACATTGGCCCTTTTGATCATCAGCCAATCATCTGATAATAATTTACTCACTGAATCATGCACAAACCAGGTTATGGTATCGACCAAGCATTATCTATTAACGCAAACATTATTCACGCAATGTTTGACCTGTATGGACATACGATACATGCATATGACATAAAAAAAAACTATTGACACTGGTATTAATATACACTCATAATAGCCGCAAAAATAGTAAAATTGCTTATAACCATTAATAATGTATCTAACTTAACAACTGAAACAAAGTTAATACCTTGAGTTTTCTGTGATCCTTCATCATATATGCACTCAATTCTTCAACAGAATGGTCTCCCTGAGAGTTAACATGCCTGTACTTGTAGTCCTCATAGGGTTTTGGAGTACCTGTAAACATAAAGTTAAATGCAAATACATGTCATGTATCATGCTGAATTAATAATGTACATGTACACATTATTGTACATTATCAAATAATAAACATATTTCAAATTTTATTCTGACATTATGAAATTTAGCATTTAAATCACATATTCATGTCTTTTTTTCTATAACTTCAGTGTGTGTTAGTAATTATGTCAGTATGATGATAATTAAACTGTAAATATATCAATAAAATAAACCATACCCTGTGCATTTTCCCCAACTGACAATGATTGCCTCTTCTGCTGTCTCCTGGTGACAGTGATACTACATTATGCTATTCAGAAAACAATTTAAACAAGTTGAAAAATACATGTATCTATATTTCTGTACATTGATGTCAGTCAATATTACACAGTCGTTAATATTATTTTAAGACACACAGTAGTTACTAGTTAGAACAATAATTGTTGAAACTTTGACATAGAAATAAAAGTTTACAACGGATATTGTATGCACAGTTTGAAAATTTATTTGCCATTTTTCTTCACAAGAGGTTTCATAAAATTACAGAATATTGCAGAAACTAATACAGCTTGATCAGCAACAGATAGAGAATTTATATTCATTGTGCCACTCAAATATTTGGAAGATTTTAACCTCTGAATTGCCCTTTCAACGTGTATTCTCATAGAGGCTATACTTTTTGACTCTCTTATCTCCTTATTTGTAAGACATCTGCCTTTTCCGTGTTAACATGCTCTAGTGAAGGGAGGTATATTAAGACATGCACTCTTTGCCAACAGGAAATCCTGTATTAGAAAATCCCTGTCTGCCATCACATGGTCTCCCTCTTCAATAAGGTCCAAGAAACCACTTCTTTGTGTAATACATCTGTCTGATATGTTCCCACTCCATAATTCAGATACAAATGATAATGCACCATTTGGTGTTATGCCAATTTAGCATTTAAATCACACATGCATGTCTTTTTTATTATAACTTCAGTTTGTGTTAGTAATTATGTCAGTATGATGATAATTAAACTGTAGATATATCAATAAAATGAACCATACCCTGTGCATTTTCTCCAACTGACAATGATTGCCTCTTCTGCTGTCTCCTGGTGACAGTGATACTACATTATGCTATTCAGAAAACAATTTAAACAAGTTGAAAAATACATGTATCTATATTTCTGTACATTGATGTCAGTCAATATTACACAGTCGTTAATATTATTTTAAGACACACAGTAGTTACTAGTTAGAACAATAATTGTTGAAACTTTGACATTGAAATAAAAGTTTACAACGGATATTGTATGCACAGTTTGAAAATTTATTTGCCATTTTTCTTAACAAGAGGTTTCATAAAATTACAGAATACTGTAGAAACTAATATAGCTTGATCAGCAACAGATAGAGAATTTATATTCATTGTGCCACTCAAATATTTGGAAGATTTTAACCTCTGAATTGCCCTTTCAACGTGTATTCTCAGAAAGGCTGTACTTTTTGACTCTCTTATCTCCTTATTTGTAAGACATCTGCCTTTTCCGTGTTAACATGCTCTAGTGAAGGGAGGTATATTAAGACATGCACTCTTTGCCAACAGGAAATCCTGTATTAGAAAATCCCTGTCTGCCATCACATGGTCTCCCTCTTCAATAAGGTCCAAGAAACCACTTCTTTGTGTAATACATCTGTCTGATATGTTCCCACTCCATAATTCAGATACAAAGGAAAATGCACCATTTGGTGTTATGCCAATTTAGCATTTAAATCACATATGCATGTCTTTTTTTCTATAACTTCAGTGTGTGTTAGTAATTATGCCAGTATGATGATAATTAAACTGTAAATATATCAATAAAATGAACCATACCCTGTGCATTTTCTCCAACTGACAATGATTGCCTCTTCTGCTGTCTCCTGGTGACAGTGATACTACATTATGCTATTCAGAAAACAATTTAAACAAGTTGAAAAATACATGTATCTATATTTCTGTACATTGATGTCAGTCAATATTACACAGTCGTTAATATTATTTTAAGACACACAGTAGTTACTAGTTAGAACAATAATTGTTGAAACTTTGACATTGAAATAAAAGTTTACAACGGATATTGTATGCACAGTTTGAAAATTTATTTGCCATTTTTCTTAACAAGAGGTTTCATAAAATTACAGAATACTGTAGAAACTAATATAGCTTGATCAGCAACAGATAGAGAATCTATATTCATTGTGCCACTCAAATATTTGAAAGATTTTAACCTCTGAATTGCCCTTTCAACGTGTATTCTCAAAGAGGCTATACTTTTTGACTCTCTTATCTCCTTGTTTGTAAGACATCTGCCTTTTCCGTGTTAACATGCTCTAGTGAAGGGAAGTATATTAAGACATGCACTCTTTGCCAACAGGAAATCCTGTATTAGAAAATCCCTGTCTGCCATCACATGGTCTCCCTCTTCAATAAGGTCCAAGAAACCACTTCTTTGTGTAATACATCTGTCTGATATGTTCCCACTCCATAATTCAGATACACAGGAAAATGCACCATTTGGTGTTATGCCAATTTAGCATTTAAATCACATATGCATGTCTTTTTTTCTATAACTTCAGTTTGTGTTAGTAATTATGTCAGTATGATGATAATTAAACTGTAGATATATCAATAAAATGAACCATACCCTGTGCATTTTCCCCAACTGACAATGATTGCCTCTTCTGCTGTCTCCTGGTGACAGTGATACTACATTATGCTATTCAGAAAACAATTTAAACAAGTTGAAAAAATACATGTATCTATATTTCTGTACATTGATGTCAGTCAATATTACACAGTCGTTAATATTATTTTAAGACACACAGTAGTTACTAGTTAGAACAATAATTGTTGAAACTTTGACATTGAAATAAAAGTTTACAACGGATATTGTATGCACAGTTTGAAAATTTATTTGCCATTTTTCTTAACAAGAGGTTTCATAAAATTACAGAATACTGCAGAAACTAATACAGCTTGATCAGCAACAGATAGAGAATTTATATTCATTGTGCCACTCAAATATTTGAAAGATTTTAACCTCTGAATTGCCCTTTCAACGTGTATTCTCATAGAGGCTATACTTTTTGACTCTCTTATCTCCTTATTTGTAAGACATCTGCCTTGTCCGTGTTAACATGCTCTAGTGAAGGGAGGTATATTAAGACATGCACTCTTTGCCAACAGGAAATCCTGTATTAGAAAATCCCTGTCTGCCATCACATGGTCTCCCTCTTCAATAAGGTCCAAGAAACCACTTCTTTGTGTAATACATCTGTCTGATATGTTCCCACTCCATAATTCAGATACACAGGAAAATGCACCATTTGGTGTTATGCCAATTTAGCATTTAAATCACACATGCATGTCTTTTTTTCTATAACTTCAGTTTGTGTTAGTAATTATGTCAGTATGATGATAATTAAACTGTAGATATATCAATAAAATGAACCATACCCTGTGCATTTTCTCCAACTGACAATGATTGCCTCTTCTGCTGTCTCCTGGTGACAGTGATACTACATTATGCTATTCAGAAAACAATTTAAACAAGTTGAAAAATACATGTATCTGTATTTCTGTACATTGATGTCAGTCAATATTACACAGTCGTTAATATTATTTTAAGACACACAGTAGTTACTAGTTAGAACAATAATTGTTGAAACTTTGACATTGAAATAAAAGTTTACAACGGATATTGTATGCACAGTTTGAAAATTTATTTGCCATTTTTCTTAACAAGAGGTTTCATAAAATTACAGAATACTGTAGAAACTAATATAGCTTGATCAGCAACAGATAGAGAATTTATATTCATTGTGCCACTCAAATATTTGAAAGATTTTAACCTCTGAATTGCCCTTTCAACGTGTATTCTCATAGAGGCTATACTTTTTGACTCTCTTATCTCCTTGTTTGTAAGACATCTGCCTTTTCCGTGTTAACATGCTCTAGTGAAGGGAAGTATATTAAGACATGCACTCTTTGCCAACAGGAAATCCTGTATTAGAAAATCCCTGTCTGCCATCACATGGTCTCCCTCTTCAATAAGGTCCAAGAAACCACTTCTTTGTGTAATACATCTGTCTGATATGTTCCCACTCCATAATTCAGATACACAGGAAAATGCACCATTTGGTGTTATGCCAATTTAGCATTTAAATCACACATGCATGTCTTTTTTTCTATAACTTCAGTTTGTGTTAGTAATTATGTCAGTATGATGATAATTAAACTGTAGATATATCAATAAAATGAACCATACCCTGTGCATTTTCCCCAACTGACAATGATTGCCTCTTCTGCTGTCTCCGGGTGACAGTGATACTACATTATGCTATTCAGAAAACAATTTAAACAAGTTGAAAAATACATGTATCTATATTTCTGTACATTGATGTCAGTCAATATTACACAGTCGTTAATATTATTTTAAGACACACAGTAGTTACTAGTTAGAACAATAATTGTTGAAACTTTGACATTGAAATAAAAGTTTACAACGGATATTGTATGCACAGTTTGAAAATTTATTTGCCATTTTTCTTAACAAGAGGTTTCATAAAATTACAGAATACTGCAGAAACTAATACAGCTTGATCAGCAACAGATAGAGAATTTATATTCATTGTGCCACTCAAATATTTGAAAGATTTTAACCTCTGAATTGCCCTTTCAACGTGTATTCTCATAGAGGCTATACTTTTTGACTCTCTTATCTCCTTATTTGTAAGACATCTGCCTTGTCCGTGTTAACATGCTCTAGTGAAGGGAGGTATATTAAGACATGCACTCTTTGCCAACAGGAAATCCTGTATTAGAAAATCCCTGTCTGCCATCACATGGTCTCCCTCTTCAATAAGGTCCAAGAAACCACTTCTTTGTGTAATACATCTGTCTGATATGTTCCCACTCCATAATTCAGATACAAAGGAAAATGCACCATTTGGTGTTATGCCAATTTAGCATTTAAATCACATATGCATGTCTTTTTTTCTATAACTTCAGTGTGTGTTAGTAATTATGCCAGTATGATGATAATTAAACTGTAAATATATCAATAAAATGAACCATACCCTGTGCATTTTCTCCAACTGACAATGATTGCCTCTTCTGCTGTCTCCTGGTGACAGTGATACTACATTATGCTATTCAGAAAACAATTTAAACAAGTTGAAAAATACATGTATCTATATTTCTGTACATTGATGTCAGTCAATATTACACAGTCGTTAATATTATTTTAAGACACACAGTAGTTACTAGTTAGAACAATAATTGTTGAAACTTTGACATTGAAATAAAAGTTTACAACGGATATTGTATGCACAGTTTGAAAATTTATTTGCCATTTTTCTTAACAAGAGGTTTCATAAAATTACAGAATACTGTAGAAACTAATATAGCTTGATCAGCAACAGATAGAGAATCTATATTCATTGTGCCACTCAAATATTTGAAAGATTTTAACCTCTGAATTGCCCTTTCAACGTGTATTCTCAAAGAGGCTATACTTTTTGACTCTCTTATCTCCTTGTTTGTAAGACATCTGCCTTTTCCGTGTTAACATGCTCTAGTGAAGGGAAGTATATTAAGACATGCACTCTTTGCCAACAGGAAATCCTGTATTAGAAAATCCCTGTCTGCCATCACATGGTCTCCCTCTTCAATAAGGTCCAAGAAACCACTTCTTTGTGTAATACATCTGTCTGATATGTTCCCACTCCATAATTCAGATACACAGGAAAATGCACCATTTGGTGTTATGCCAATTTAGCATTTAAATCACACATGCATGTCTTTTTTTCTATAACTTCAGTTTGTGTTAGTAATTATGTCAGTATGATGATAATTAAACTGTAGATATATCAATAAAATGAACCATACCCTGTGCATTTTCCCCAACTGACAATGATTGCCTCTTCTGCTGTCTCCGGGTGACAGTGATACTACATTATGCTATTCAGAAAACAATTTAAACAAGTTGAAAAAATACATGTATCTATATTTCTGTACATTGATGTCAGTCAATATTACACAGTCGTTAATATTATTTTAAGACACACAGTAGTTACTAGTTAGAACAATAATTGTTGAAACTTTGACATTGAAATAAAAGTTTACAACGGATATTGTATGCACAGTTTGAAAATTTATTTGCCATTTTTCTTAACAAGAGGTTTCATAAAATTACAGAATACTGCAGAAACTAATACAGCTTGATCAGCAACAGATAGAGAATTTATATTCATTGTGCCACTCAAATATTTGAAAGATTTTAACCTCTGAATTGCCCTTTCAACGTGTATTCTCATAGAGGCTATACTTTTTGACTCTCTTATCTCCTTATTTGTAAGACATCTGCCTTGTCCGTGTTAACATGCTCTAGTGAAGGGAGGTATATTAAGACATGCACTCTTTGCCAACAGGAAATCCTGTATTAGAAAATCCCTGTCTGCCATCACATGGTCTCCCTCTTCAATAAGGTCCAAGAAACCACTTCTTTGTGTAATACATCTGTCTGATATGTTCCCACTCCATAATTCAGATACAAAGGAAAATGCACCATTTGGTGTTATGCCAATTTAGCATTTAAATCACATATGCATGTCTTTTTTTCTATAACTTCAGTGTGTGTTAGTAATTATGCCAGTATGATGATAATTAAACTGTAGATATATCAATAAAATGAACCATAGCCTGTGCATTTTCCCCAACTGACAATGATTGCCTCTTCTGCTGTCTCCGGGTGACAGTGATACTACATTATGCTATTCAGAAAACAATTTAAACAAGTTGAAAAAAGACATGTATCTATATTTCTGTACATTGATGTCAGTCAATATTACACAGTCGTTAATATTATTTTAAGACACACAGTAGTTACTAGTTAGAACAATAATTGTTGAAACTTTGACATTGAAATAAAAGTTTACAACGGATATTGTATGCACAGTTTGAAAATTTATTTGCCATTTTTCTTAACAAGAGGTTTCATAAAATTACAGAATACTGCAGAAACTAATATAGCTTGATCAGCAACAGATAGAGAATTTATATTCATTGTGCTACTCAAATATTTGAAAGATTTTAACCTCTGAATTGCCCTTTCAACGTGTATTCTCAGAGAGGCTATACTTTTTGACTCTCTTATCTCCTTATTTGTAAGACATCTGCCTTGTCCGTGTTAACATGCTCTAGTGAAGGGAGGTATATTAAGACATGCACTCTTTGCCAACAGGAAATCCTGTATTAGAAAATCCCTGTCTGCCATCACATGGTCTCCCTCTTCAATAAGGTCCAAGAAACCACTTCTTTGTGTAATACATCTGTCTGATATGTTCCCACTCCATAATTCAGATACACAGGAAAATGCACCATTTGGTGTTATGCCAATTTAGCATTTAAATCACACATGCATGTCTTTTTTATTATAACTTCAGTTTGTGTTAGTAATTATGTCAGTATGATGATAATTAAACTGTAGATATATCAATAAAATGAACCATACCCTGTGCATTTTCTCCAACTGACAATGATTGCCTCTTCTGCTGTCTCCTGGTGACAGTGATACTACATTATGCTATTCAGAAAACAATTTAAACAAGTTGAAAAATACATGTATCTGTATTTCTGTACATTGATGTCAGTCAATATTACACAGTCGTTAATATTATTTTAAGACACACAGTAGTTACTAGTTAGAACAATAATTGTTGAAACTTTGACATTGAAATAAAAGTTTACAACGGATATTGTATGCACAGTTTGAAAATTTATTTGCCATTTTTCTTAACAAGAGGTTTCATAAAATTACAGAATACTGTAGAAACTAATATAGCTTGATCAGCAACAGATAGAGAATTTATATTCATTGTGCCACTCAAATATTTGAAAGATTTTAACCTCTGAATTGCCCTTTCAACGTGTATTCTCATAGAGGCTATACTTTTTGACTCTCTTATCTCCTTGTTTGTAAGACATCTGCCTTTTCCGTGTTAACATGCTCTAGTGAAGGGAAGTATATTAAGACATGCACTCTTTGCCAACAGGAAATCCTGTATTAGAAAATCCCTGTCTGCCATCACATGGTCTCCCTCTTCAATAAGGTCCAAGAAACCACTTCTTTGTGTAATACATCTGTCTGATATGTTCCCACTCCATAATTCAGATACACAGGAAAATGCACCATTTGGTGTTATGCCAATTTAGCATTTAAATCACACATGCATGTCTTTTTTTCTATAACTTCAGTTTGTGTTAGTAATTATGTCAGTATGATGATAATTAAACTGTAGATATATCAATAAAATGAACCATACCCTGTGCATTTTCCCCAACTGACAATGATTGCCTCTTCTGCTGTCTCCGGGTGACAGTGATACTACATTATGCTATTCAGAAAACAATTTAAACAAGTTGAAAAAATACATGTATCTATATTTCTGTACATTGATGTCAGTCAATATTACACAGTCGTTAATATTATTTTAAGACACACAGTAGTTACTAGTTAGAACAATAATTGTTGAAACTTTGACATTGAAATAAAAGTTTACAACGGATATTGTATGCACAGTTTGAAAATTTATTTGCCATTTTTCTTAACAAGAGGTTTCATAAAATTACAGAATACTGCAGAAACTAATACAGCTTGATCAGCAACAGATAGAGAATTTATATTCATTGTGCCACTCAAATATTTGAAAGATTTTAACCTCTGAATTGCCCTTTCAACGTGTATTCTCATAGAGGCTATACTTTTTGACTCTCTTATCTCCTTATTTGTAAGACATCTGCCTTGTCCGTGTTAACATGCTCTAGTGAAGGGAGGTATATTAAGACATGCACTCTTTGCCAACAGGAAATCCTGTATTAGAAAATCCCTGTCTGCCATCACATGGTCTCCCTCTTCAATAAGGTCCAAGAAACCACTTCTTTGTGTAATACATCTGTCTGATATGTTCCCACTCCATAATTCAGATACACAGGAAAATGCACCATTTGGTGTTATGCCAATTTAGCATTTAAATCACATATGCATGTCTTTTTTTCTATAACTTCAGTGTGTGTTAGTAATTATGCCAGTATGATGATAATTAAACTGTAAATATATCAATAAAATGAACCATACCCTGTGCATTTTCTCCAACTGACAATGATTGCCTCTTCTGCTGTCTCCTGGTGACAGTGATACTACATTATGCTATTCAGAAAACAATTTAAACAAGTTGAAAAATACATGTATCTATATTTCTGTACATTGATGTCAGTCAATATTACACAGTCGTTAATATTATTTTAAGACACACAGTAGTTACTAGTTAGAACAATAATTGTTGAAACTTTGACATTGAAATAAAAGTTTACAACGGATATTGTATGCACAGTTACCTACAGTACAGTATAGTTATGCGATAATAATGTATTCCACAGAATGATTATTGATATAGATATATATGGTGTATTGCTGTAGCACTTACGGTAATACGGGTTTTTGAAGGGGAGATGGCCTCAGGACTTTTTAGTTGTTCTCTGCATGTTTGGGATTTTATAGTTGTTATAGGCAAACAAAGTAGGGATGGGATTGGCTTTAGTGGGTTCTCCATCAATAAAGTGCCTGGAACATAGCGCATGCCAGTAGCCCTTGGGTCTGGTTCGAATCCATCTCTCTTTATTTGCCTCAGCCAGAGTTTTCTCAGCTTTGGATTCAGTGGATGGAAGTGGGTGAAAGTTGACTAATTTTCCATTTAAAACTGTCTCAGGGTATTTCTTGGTGTTGTTCTTCTTTCTCGAGTCGTTTGTACATCTCTCGGCAACACAATGAAAATTAACCATCATAAACGTTTGAAACGTATTACCGCGTAAACTTTCCGAATGACGAAATCGAAAGTAATAAATACGATGCCCAAAATCCCGCAACGTCTCGCCGCAAACCCGACCGTTTTCTGCATAAGAGAGAAAACCGGTCCGGAATTAAAGATTCGAATCTTGCGTATTGACTGTTCACTATCCTATTGTAGCTAGCTCGGTTCTCACCGCTGTGACCTGGGTGCGACTCTAGGTGTGGTAAGTGAGATGGTGAGGCTGTTACATGACTTTGTAGGTTTTCTCCGGGTACTCTGGTTTCCTCCCACCCATACGACACCCTTACGCCAAGATCTGTGTCAACGAGCAATATATATATATATATATATATATATATATATATATATATATATATATATATATATATATATATATATATATATATATATATATATATATATATATATATATATATATAAGTTGTTTCTTAATCTTTGTGAAATAAATAAAGTTTAAATATATATTTTTAACTGTAAGATTATTTGTAAAGCAAAATAATATAATCAATGAAAAATTACAATGACTACAGTCTCTGACAACTATCATGGTTTTACTCTTTGCACAAGAATCTTTAAGTTATCGTATCATTGTTTTAAACAGGTACATTGCAGTTTTCACAAAAGAAAGAAATGAAGACGTTCCTAGTAATTCTTCTTTTCACAAAGGAAATTGGTAAGAAACATATCAGTTTCTAAGTAAAAGGTACATAAGAATAGAAATAAAAAACCTTTAAAAGTTATTAATAGATATTTATTTCTATCTCGTTTTTAGTGCACGGAAATGACTCCTATTGATAGTAGTTTTCTATGGAGGAATGGTTATGATCACAAGGGATCAAGTTCGTTACCCGGTGTGTGCCTGTTCTAACGATCAGGACTCGAATTGCATAAAAACATATCTTTCTCAAATTTTACATGTTTTCCATTTGTGCATTTTATTTGATGCTAGCGCTAGCACGAAAAGAAGGGAAAACTATCAATTTAAGGAGGAATAAAACACGGGACTCCCCCACTCAATTTTTCTCATTTTTCTTTTATTTTTCATAATTAGTATTTGAATATGATATCTACTAATTTCCAAATATGAAAAAGTTTTATCCATACATGTAAATATATACCAGAAACACAAATCAATATCAGAAAAGGAGTAATTTTCAGTCAAATCTGAAGGGAGAAATATACCAAATCAGTACAATACAATCCCATATTTTCTCCGCTAAAACTGCATTTTCCAACAATCTTCAAATTCAGTTTTCAAGAAAAATTATATCTATAATCCTTAGTGTCCGGTTGCACACCATTATGAGTATGAGGAAAATTTATCCACAGGAATAGAAATTATGGTCACCAAATCTTGACTATTTTCACATGTCAGAAAATAGTCCAATATGGCTATCTTCATATAAACATAAACATGAATCACATATAAACATTTAAAATTAATTTAATTTTAATTGATTTTGAATGATAACAGTTTATCATATATTTCAACACATTTTATGATCAATTTCTAAAATGAAAAACAATATTCTCTATAGCTGCATCACCTACTTACAAATCTAAACTATAGTACAACCTTAAAATATGTTAACAGGTATGCGTTATGAGGATTTATTATAAGAATGCATGAGTAATTTTTGGTTTTTGAGAGCAAAATCAAAGTAAAAGGCTACAATTGAATTCCATTGTAACAATTCAAATAATCATCAACTTGCAATTTTCCTTACCCAACTTAATCTTTTTTTTTTTTTAGATTTATCATTTCCATTTCTCTTATTACATTTTAAAGGTCGTCATCTTCTGGTCTAGCTTCTGGCTTTGAAACTGATGTTGAGCCAAGCTTCACAAAACTGGCTCACAAACTTCTTATTCTTGATGGAGATAACCACTCATCTCAAGTGAATATTTATGTTCACTTGATCATTTTGTGATTTTAAGATCATTAGAGAAATGGTCGAACTTAGGTCTTTTCCCACTACCATTACAATCTAAATATATATTATATTTCGTGAATCTTTTACAAGGTTTGCCGAGTCTCAAGGCTTTATCATAACTATTTTCTTTATTAGTGTAAGCATGTCTTCTGCATATATGAGCCTTTTATAAAAGAGACTGTGTGTAGACTTTAGTATAACTCTGTTCTGAACAAGCAAATAAACCACCATTATGACAATCCTCGCTTGTATCATCTTGACCATATTCAAATATAATGTTGGCACTTTCATGAAGTTAATCAAGGGGTATGGTGCGTGTTTCTTTTGACTACAGACAAACTGTCCCATGATGTTTAAGTTTGAAATTTGGGAATGGAACAATAATCTGCAAATAATTAGAAAAACCTTTTTTGCAAATAGTTTTACAAACAATAAAAATCCATGCTTTACTTTGTTTTACTCAGAGTATGATATCATATTTTATCTGACTGAAAGAGAAAACTGAAGACATCTTACAAAGCAAAAACAATATGCCTCCAATAATTCGAGCCACTGCATAAATATGCCATAGCAAAGACTTTATATATAACAATCGTTAAAAGTAAATAAATTAATGTTAGTTTTCTAATATCTGCATTACCTCTGTGAAGATGTTATCTTTTAACTAAACATTTGGAATGAGGCGACCTTTGCCAACTCCGATTGCATGCCTGACTTTTGCACCTTCTGGACAAATTCAAAATTTTTCAGAGAGCTAAAGTTCATGATCTTTGTCTTTGGTTTACTTGAACAGAAACCATTATCTACAAAACAGTGAAATACATCTTTCACACCACCATTTAAATGGACAGCAGTCCGCATATCACTAGCTGTTAAAACGGCATGCCTTTCACCTATATACCTAAAATATATTTAGAATTTCTTTTGTTCAAACAAATACATTTTTAAAAAGATTGTACATATACATTTAAAATTTGTTTAATTAACATTAATGTAATTCTTCACACATCCCTCTATGTCATTTTAGAATTTTGCATTTGAAATGTCAAATGTTGGCATTTTGGGGTTTTTTTTGGGGGGGGGGGTTGTTTTTGTTTTTTTTGTTTTTGTTTTTTTTTCTATACTTGGTTAATTCTTGTATAACACCTCTCAAACAATTACTGCAAGTATTTAGTGACGGCCTTCTCATTATTCACTGTATAGAAATTTATATCTTTGTACCGGACCCATCCTTGTGAACTTGTAAGCTTTTGTTTAACTCCCTGTTCTCTTATGATGGATAAACGCCATCACTTTTGGAAATTACAGATGAGACGTGAGATTTGTTTATTTCATGGTGTATTTCATTCACTATATCAGGAGGAATAGAATTAATTTCCTGTGTAATTCAGATAAACATTTATCCACCATACTGCATTCATCACAGCCCACGGAGTGTTCATGGTCACTTTTTGCATGGAAATTATCTAATGTGTATGCAAGGTCACTTAAACTGAAGATGGTACAATGGTCAATACAAGTGGATTCTTTTGCCAAGTGTCCTTTAATTTAAAATTTTAAATGTTTGTTAGCGCTTACAATCATCTCATTCAACCTCTGTGCATTCGTCTCGTCCAAGCCAAACATGCGGAATTTGTCTATCACCTTAGCTGATTGTTTCTTTTCCTTTCATGCTATCAGCCGTTACATTATCCAACCCATGAAGACTTTTCTTCTTGGAGGCAATTTAAGAATGTTAAACAAATCTGAACGACAGAATGTTTCGTATTTCTAATCTGTACAATATGCCACGTAGGTTTTGATAAATGCATCTGTCATATCCTGATTAATATTCTTTTCATCAAGCCTTTCCTTAGCCAAGTGTGCAAAACATATTTCTACCTGTTCTGGAACAATATACTTAAGACGAAATTTAATACATCAGAGATCAACTTAAGGTATATTGCTTTTGTAGTTTTAGAGGCATCATCCCAAGGTCGATTTAAGTGACAATTGAGCTTTGGAATATCCATAGCTTTTTCAAACTTTTCTCTATCGGAGAGGTTACCAGATTCCCAATATGAAGCAGATTGCTGAGATAAAACTGTAGATGATGCATATTCTGTCTGCTGAATAATGTTCTCTTGGTATCAAAAAATAGTGCCGTCACCATATACGTGAAATAATCGTGGAGTGACGTAAAACAATAATCAAACAAACAAATCAAAAAATAGTTCTGAATTTTAATACAGATCTTTTTTTTTCAAATTGATGCTAAGGTTAAAGGATCACATATTGCTAACATGTAATAATTATCATTTACATGTAATAATCAAAGTGAAAAACCAGAGAATCTGTAAAATCGATGAATGTTCCACAATAAACGCTTGTTACAAAAGAGCTTCATTTCAGTAAATGCACTCATTGCTAGGGAGGCCCAAACTCTTTCCTTAAAAATACATGAGATACACACATTTAGATACCTATAAATAATTTATTTGTATAACAATATACTAAAGAATAGGTAAGATACAAAGCATGTTTTATAGTCAACAAACTCTGGAAATTTGACCGGTTTATCTTGAGTACTTTACAAGATATGAGGATTTGAAAATGGACAATATTGCATTTTCACACCTTTTTCAAGCAAATGAAAATGCACAACCTCGCAGTTTTATGAGTGTATAACTTAATCAGTTATGCATAAAATTTGTGATTTATTTATATTAATCTACTTTATGTACTACAGGTATTACGAAAAAAGATAAGTCTTATCATCTCAAATATAATCTTTTAAACTTGACGAAGAATGCTTTTTTACTTTGATGAAAATGACGAAGTCCAAATGTCCAAGGTCATTTTTCTAAAAACTTATACAAGGATTCATAATAATGTAAAAACTTATTTAAAATGGTTACTTATAAGGATATTTGAAGGAATTTACATTGTATGACAAAAAATAAGCTCTGTATAAGCAAAAACATTTTTACCTAATTCAGGGGCGGATAACTCTTTTAAAAAATGTGAAAAATATCACATACCTTTTAATCTATCATAGTATAGCTTAATTTTTTATATTAATTCTTCTATATGTATTATATTCATTATTTTAAAAACATAAAAACTTTTTTAAAAAAGTGGTATAATCTCAAATATAAACTCTTCATAAATACAAATTGTCGTAAAGTTTAGTTGATTTCAATTCCTGTACTTTATGCCTCCTTCATGATAATCCTTCACAATTAACAGGAAACCTGATAATTAGTCCTTGTCTTTCATTAATATGAATACCCTGTTTATTAAGATCGCTAATTAATATCTTGAAAGCTGTTAAAATGTACGAAATGAAGGTTGATATTTGCTGGGTCAGACAGCCGGTTTAGGTGATATAACGTAATAATTTAGCCGCACAGGTGACAGGTGATCGCCCTAGACGGCGTTACCTCGATATACCCTCGGTATATTGAAAATATTTCAACTTAATTAGGAAGTCAACTATTAAAGATATTATAGAATTCGTCTGATTGCACATTACGAAGAATCAACGCTGTCGCTGGTGTTTTCATGCGAGCTGTACTGAAAAACACACGTTTTCGAGTGCCAGTTACAGGTATATCGGGGGAATATTAAAATTAGAATTATTTTCTATAAAGTCTTCAATACACAGTTATTTAAATAAACAATTACAAATTTAAAACCTTTATTTCTTCTTTTTTTCGTAAATCTTGAGTCACGCGACGATTGGCGTTTCGTAGTACCTTAACATAACTTGTTCTCTCATTGTTATATACTTGTTCTCTCATTTTAATATTTACAGTGGCGGATTTATAGGGGTCGCTCCCCCTTTTTGCCACAATTATGAGTAAATCATCAGATTTCGCCCTATATTGGCAGAGTATTTTGGTTTATATTGGACTTTCACTTGTGCGCCCCCCCCCCCCCTCCCATTTCGGAAATTCTGGATTCGCCACTGATATAAATACCAAAATTAATTAAAGAGGATTAAACCAAATCATTTTAATCAAAAAGGCTCTTAGTCTCGTCATTTTTCCTTTAACAAAAAATGTCTTCCTTAAATATGAATAAATTAACCCCCCCCCCCCCCCACCACCACCACCTTCCTTTCGCAGAGGTCTAGACTTATCTGCAATTAATAAGTCTGAAGTTGTAAACAGTGGGGTCAATGTAAACTAAATGATGTGTTATTTTATGGCACAATATATGTCTTGGTATTTATTGCATTGAAATGTGTACTTCTGTACATAATTCTATACGACAATACGTGGAGGTCGCCCCGAGTCAGGGGAAACAGATGTAAAATCGTATTAATAGAGCTACAAAATTGCAATAAACTATATGAAATCGTCAAATATTTAATTAATGTAAATACCAATAATTATCAATTCGAATATAAAAATCGTTCATGGTAAGTATTAACCCACCCGCCCACGCTGTTCTTTAAAATACATTATGAATGATGAAATGGAACTTTTGACAAATAAAACTTTGTAAATAATATCTACGGGGTAATGTTTTCACAAATAAGATAATCATAATTACTTCTATAGACATTGATTTCGTTATGTGTTCTCTTATTTGAGAACTTTATAATGGACGATCCTTTACTATCTATATCGATGTAATCAAATGACTCGTGAAAACAATATGGCGGACCGTTGTTTTGGCAAAGAGGACGACGTTATCTTTTTATTTTCAAATGTTTGTAGTCATTTCTAGATATATTTTTATAAAAATGGTATCAAATGAATCGGGGGAAACATACTCGCATATTATGGGCCGGTAGAAATAAATCAAAAACTGAAAATTATATATATAAAAAACTTACGTGTGCCCGCATCGCACATCGTTTTCGCTTCGGCGATCAGCTGTTTACAGGTAATGGACGTATCTACCTGAAAAACCTCACTTCACTGGATTTGATACAACCGTGACCCCGAACAACGCCAGTGAACATATCGCTATTATGCTCATTGATTCTAAGCGCGCCGTCAATTATAAGGCAAACTAAACATCTCGCTGTACCGCCGCGGTATCGTTAGATATTTTAATGATTTTAGCTGTTTTCAAATTGCTCTAATTTCTTTATTTCTACTTTAAATGAGATGTAATTTGAGAAATGAGAAGAAAACAAAATGAATATTCTAATGATATGATTTTGATTTACATGTTAAAAATATTTGCTGATAAATTATTGATGCCAAAATTGCAACAACGCATTTTGATTAATTTGAACTTAGTCATATGCGATGGGCCTCACTATCATTGCAGAGATAATGAACGGAAACTGAAACATTAGAACTTTGTTCTAAGTTCAAGGAGTGTAACTCTGTCAAAATTGTTGGATGGCAAAACAATCAAAACTTGACTTAGACACTCTCTTGATGTGTTTGTATGCCAAATTTCATTACAAAATTTGCATCTATTGCGGAGACAATGAACGTAAACTGTTTAGGTCACGAACTTACCAATATACCGACCTGCTGAACAACAGCAGCAAAGCAATATGCCGCTTTGTTTCAAAATGGGGCACGACAATTATAACAGAGTATTACAAGGGAAACCTTTTAATAAAAATATCAAAGGGCAATAACGAATACATTAAACAAAAGAGAGTGAAGATTCCCTTCTACTGCAACTCACCTCATTATGATTTTAAAATAAATGAAACCAGACTCAGAAATGGTTAATTGTAAAGTACATTGTATCTGGGACAGTACTCTCTTTCGATTAGTTGTAATGACGGATGCCAGACTAATAGAATCTCTTTGTACAGGAAATCTCACCTCAGTGTTAAGGATAGACAGTAATAATTCAGGTTGATTTCGTCGACAAACGCATTATCATCTGTCATGGTTTTGACTGGTTGGTGTTAAAACAAACTTCAAACTATTGCCTTTATGCATAGGCTGGGTTTTTCTATGTTTACAATTCTACTTTCTTCTATTTTTGATTTATTGTTGTTTTTTTCATTTTCATTGTTTACATATTTGTGTGTGTATTCAAGCAGACGATTTGTTTAAAAAATGGTTACAGTATCGCATGTTATATCAGGGAACCAGTGACAGAGTCGTCTCAGAACGGGTAAAGAGGTAAAAAATCTTCTCAGGGATGACAAAAGTTGTCAGTTAGAGTGAAGCTTTTTGAAAACACTTACCTGCTGTTGGGATAATGAGGGGTATATAAGGAACATCACTAGGTCCAGTGTAAAAGTTTTCCTCATGATCTAGATTTTAATATGAAAAAGTAACACAAATTTAATTCGAAAATTCATTAAACTGTCTATAAGTAACTTTATTTATCAATCAAACAGCAGTATATGAATATTATAATGTATGAATCAAATGTTTCATCAGTGGGAAATATCAGTTACCTTATGGTAGTACATGCAATCAAATAAACAATCACTAATGCTACGAACGTCCAAAACAGCTATTTTAAGTACAAAGGTCAAGGTCACAACATCACTGATCTTGGATTTATCTGAGAGGATTCCATTTGTAAAGTATGCATGCCAAATATGAAGTTTTTTTTTAATTTCTGTGGGCCATGGTTAAGGGGTTTTGCTATTTTAGGTCACTGTCAAGGGCACAATTACATTACTACCAAAGTTAAAGTTATTACCGACACACAAACAGATACCGAAAAACAGACAAATGCACAGACATACCAAAACAAAATATGCCACCAATAATTCGAACCACTGTATCAGACAGATCAAAAGCTATATACATTTGAATCTTCAACATGAAGATGTGAATTGAACATGTTGAAAAACATAGATTAACATAACTTACATTTACTTTTCTCTGAAGTGTTGCTTTTAGGTATATCCCTTTTCCCATCCAATTTATCATTCCCCTGTAAAACATTATTTACCTTGTTTTTCAATCTTTGCTGAATTTCTTTATAAGAGTCTATATATTGCAATAGAAATTAACAAACAAATATATTACTAAGTTATACAATGTGTTTAACAATTAGGAAACAAATGCTGCTTGAGTAAGAGTTATACATGTAGTATATGACAGATAGATACAGAAAGATTGCTGTAATGGGATTCAATAAGGTGAGTAGTCTTCTCTTGAGAAGATTTCGCCCACTTTCTGTATAACATAGTGGTGTATAAATAACTATGTGGCCACACAGATAAAAATAATAGCTTAAACTACATGTAATAGTCATTGAACCACAGTCACATTCTCACTAGACCTAGGAATTCATGAGTACAATTAGGGTCGTGGCACTCTTCTTTACTATATATTTTAAAGAAAATACAAAATTTGGTGAGTCCCAACCCCATTTTGAATTTATAAACATCAAGTAATAAACCAAAAAAATGAAAGAACTAAATGAACATACACATTCACTGTACCTATGTCTTTCCCAAACTTAATGTTGAAGGATTCAGTTTCAGAATAGATCTTTGTGAAGCACTGTCTACATAAACCTAAAAGATAATCACATACATGTTACAATTAAGGATGTATACGTGTACATATACCTTTATTAAAATAAACACCTTATACATTTAATTTTATTTTTATCTTTTTACTCATGTCACATTCTAAACCTAATCTGACGTTAAAAGCATGTGAAATTCTTGCATTGTACATGTAAATCATGTAGAGTTATTTATATATATATATTTTTTATTTATTTTTTTTTTTTTTTTTAGCGGGACTTTTATTTTGACATGACGTTTGCTAATCAAAAACTGACTTTGCAGCCATGAACCTAAGATTTGTGGAGTGGTCGTAACACAGAACTGTATACACTAAAGTTCATTTACACTTGTAATAAGTTGTATAAGCTAAGACATTATAAGCTTGATCACATCAGTATACATTAACAATGAATTTACGATTTATAATTACACCTAATTCATTTAATCCATAAGGCAAAATTCTTTGTTTCACTTGTGAATTTCAAAGGCAAGTCCTTTCTCATATCACTTTGTGAGGTCAGTAATGATCTTTTGTTTTGAGACTGTGACAGATGCCGATATCGGTCCGGATAGTTCAATGCTGAGAGTGTCCACCTTATTAGCGGAAGGTTCTGGGTTCCATTCGCCAGTCCGGCCACAATTTTTCACCCTGTCAGTTACATATTTGGTGGCATTAGAGTGACCCTCTGGAGAACAAGGGTATTTTCTCTTTTGGGTCCCGAGGTTTGAAAACATCTGGCGGAGAGGGTTGGAGTGTGACAGATGTACGTATCGGCTCAGATACCTCAATGATGAGAGGACACCCTTGATAGCGGAAGATTCTGGGTTCGATTCTCAGGTCTGGCATTAATTTTTCAACCTGCCTGTTACAAGATATTGTAATTTATCTCTATATGGTTCTCATAAAAGTTACTATACTTACAAGATCCAAGGACATCCCTAGTTGTAGTAATTGGAATTTTTACTTGTGAAATTAGACAAAGTATTTCATCATTATTGTATTAGTTTACTCAGCTATGAATTGGTGTCATCTTCAACTGAGATTTTCAGTGGAGGGATTTTTATTATTATAATTATCATTATTTTTATTATTATTTGTTTTGTTTTGTTTTGCTTTTATTGATTTTTTGTTTGGTGGTTTCTTTTTTGGTTTTTTTTTTTTTGGTTTTGTTTTTTGTTTGTTTTGTTTTGTTTTGTTTTGTTTTTTTTTTTTTCTCGTGCATTGAAACTGAGTATAAAGATATAAATTGGTATCATCTTAAAGTGAGATCTTAAGTGGAGGGGCCTTTTTATTATTATTATTATTATTATTTGTTTTGTTTTGTTTTTTTGTTTGTTTGATTGTTTGTTTAGGGGGGGGGGGTTATTCGGGGTTTTTTTTTGTTTTTGTTTTTTTTTTTTTTTTTTTTTTTTTTTTTTTTTTGTTTTTTTTTTTTTGTTCTTTTTTTTTTTGTTTTTTTTTTTTATTTGTTTTTTTTTTTTTTTTCGTGCATTGAAACTGAGTATATAGGCTTTTATTTTCTTTATCCAATTCTAAGTACTTCAGTTACTTCATAATTCTGAAGTAACCGTATGTGTGAGTAGAGTGATAGACCAGATCACAAGATGAAATATAAGTTATTTTTTTCCTCACAATACTATCTGATAATAAGTTTTTTTTCGCTTATTAAATCCTTATTTTCACAGATGGGAAGAAGGAAATGAGTTTCACGCGATCACGCATGTTGAAAACAAATAAACAATAAAAAAAAAAAAAACATAGCGGAATTTTGATTTCAAATATGCCGTCGTGATATTGTGTACAACTGAACAGTTTCGACATCACTCGATGCAGAATTTCCATAACGATTTGTATATATATATAAAAAAACAACAACAACAACAACAAAAAAACCACTTACCTGTTACTTCGCCCATTATTGACTTTCCAGGTGCGAACATATCTTGCTATAAAAGTCATTTAATTGATCAATGTTAAAATAGCAGTACGCTCATTGCCAATAAACGTTATTCTATTTCTGATTGAGTAAGACAGTAGGTAATACATTATTATAGGTAGTTGGACATGCGCTCTGCTCATCTAACATTAAAAAGTGCAATTCATACTGTGTACTTCCTGTTTACAAATACGTCAGCTACAGAATGGTTTATATTTTACCTTGTTCAATGGCATCTTATATAGACTATTATGCAAATTTCGATCTTATGAGACGTATTGTTTAAGAGAACTAATGCTTCAAAGGAATCATATTTCAATATGAATTAATGCCCCCATATGAAAAAAGCTTCGAACTCCTGTTTATAATACAGTGTGACTATTCGATCATTCAATAATAAGCAAAGAGGTAGGCTAAAATTTTAACATTACCTAATGACCCTATTTCTAGAAAATCTCCGTACATACACTACAATACAAATATTTATATCACCATCATTCTTCGGTTTATAATATAGTGTCACTATTCGATAATTTGCAGTAAGTAAAACGGACTTGAAAACTGGTCAAAAGAGGTAGAGTCTAATTTCAGCATTAAAAAACGACCCTATGTCGTGAAAATCTAATTAAAATACAAGCATTTAGCTAAGTACACTGTTTGCTTTTGTTGAATAAGGAGGAATGTTTTGTGGAGACAATTCAAGGACAATAGGTGGAAGGGGGAGTGGAAAGTTTTTAATAAACTCTATAGAAAAAAAAGTCCAATTACAGTTGATATCAAGCGGTCTAGGAAATTGTTAGAAAATTCCGCCTTACCATTTCTAATATTTTCTGTGATCATAGAGTCACATCTAAAACCCCCCAATATTTTGAGAATTTAGAACCTCCACTTATTTGTTACCAGTACAAAAAACCTGTAAGAAATCTTATTTTAAATTATAATAAAGTTACATCTAACCTTGATGTTTCAGACTCTATTCCTTCGTCGTGTTCTTGTGAAAATTCTAAATATGTTTATAAACCGGCAGGTCATGTTATTACTGGTGACCTAAACTGTATTTCGGACAAGAAATTGCGCACCCTTTTTGGAAAAGGACCTAAATATAGGTTACCGTCCAGGATAGATTTCATAAATGCCGTGACGTTATAGAAGATGCTTTAACTATATAATGTAAACGTTGGTGTAAAAAAGAACAGGTAAAGGTTCATGCTCTTAATGATTGGAAATACGAGATTTTAAGAACTGTCGATATCCGTATTAAGAACTTTACGGAAAATCCGCATTTATTTCAACAGCCTATTACATTGACGGCAAATTCTATTAAAAAGAAGATAGCTGACTTACATGCTAAATATGCCTTTGTTCCTGCTGATAAAGTAGGTAATAACATAATAGTTGTTTGAAAAGTATATTATATTGAAGTACTTAAAAACGAATTAAACTCCACTCATACATATGTGGAAAGCCCTACCTCAAAAGACAGCACATTGCACGATCACCTCATGACCATGTCCGACTTCAAAATTAAAACTGATAAATCTGATCTACCAACCATGCATTGGCTCCCAAAACTACATAAAAATCCATATAAATCACGTTTCATATCTAATTCTAGCCACTGCTATACTACGGTATTATCGAAGCATATTACGTCTGCTCTAAATGCTATAAAGGATCATATTATCAAATATTGTGATGTCGCATTTCAAAATAGTAACATTAATTACTTTTGGTTAATTAAGAATTCTCATGAAGTTATAGATAAACTTTTTTCACTAAATTTCAAAGCGACTCAAATTTCTACATGTGATTTTTCTACACTTTATACATCTCTGCTTCATGATTTGATTAAGAGCAAGTTGCTGTCTCATACAAAGGTGTTTTCACAGAGAATCTTTAACTTACATATGGACTTCCAATAACTCCTGATTCTTTTCCAACAAACAATATACTTCATGTCATTGTTTATTTACTGACTCACAATTGCGCATCTGATATAGCTTTAAAATGCGTCCAATTTCCAACGCCCAAGTAATCTTATCTGACTGTCACTCATCCCGATGCATGCGCAGTATGAAACCATTTCAATCATGGATGAATGTTCCTTTATCTGACGACAATTGGAATTAGTGAATGATAAACATTGCTGTAATGAAGCTTTTAATAAACTGAAACCTACTAACAGGTGTTTTTATCTATATGTGAAGAGAAGTCCGGAGTCTTTGCCTCTGTGTTCAAGAGAATGCTTCAAACATCCCACGGGACAAAATTCCTGGGATAATCGTGATTTAAGTGTCCATAGTAAATGGCTGAGTCGCGAGATGTTCAAATGAAGTGAAATTTATCATTATTCTATCGGAATGTGTAATTATCTGAGCAGCTGAAGAATATTATATTTCGCGAAGTGACCAAAACTCGTTGTTTTGCAAATTCTTAGAAAATGTTAACGAGTTAAAAGAGAAAACTGAAGATATCTAAAAAAAAAAACAAAATCAGCAAAGACAGGCACACAAAACATGACAATAGTAGAACACATACGGAAAAACGACATTACAAAATTGTTCGATTGTGCTGCGGTTACGATACCGACGTAGGGCGGTCAATTGAGGTAACAAACGTCATTCAATTGGTGTGGTTAACCGGTTTACGAGTGCACACCTTCACACTCATAGCAACAGCAGCACAATCAAAGGACACACATTTAAAAATCTATACATAACCCTCCTTATAGAGAACAAGGATCAACAAGTCTCTCAAGAAGAGAGGTCATAAAAATGTTATTACACACGAAACGTTTATAGAATATCTTGTCATCAAAATATGTAAAGCGACATCAACATAAGTTGCTTCCACGTTGCGCAAGATGCAAGTGCGTATCATTGTTTTAAGAGCAATACATCGCAGTGTATCTGTTCCATGCAGTGACCCACTCTGAGAGAGATAAGATATTATGTTTTGTCGTGCCCATTTTTCTCTGTCTGTTTGCTGGTGAAACGAATCTAAGATTAATCTGGAATAATCTTTATCAATCTGCATTGAATATTTACTGCGTTTAGATTGGTGTCTATTATTAAACAATAAAGAATTCCTTTCCACGAATTGTCTGCACAATATTTTCGCCTTGACTTTATCAGAAACCTTAGATTCAATTGGTACTGATGTACTGACAAACCCCGTGGAAGTACCTGCTATGTTTTCCACCTGATTTACGACGGAAGCGTCGACAACGTGTTCCTCTATCTCGGGTAGGGTTGGAATTGGAGAGAGCGTGATAGGGTTATTTCATGCAGTGAATTAATTAAAATACTGCTACTTCCTTTAAAAATTGCTGAAACATGGACGCCATCTCCGCTCTTATCGACTCAGTCAGGCGCTGGGTAGCTGTATAAGTGGTCTCTGATATTAAACTCTCGGCATAATCAAGCGATTTTGTAGTACAGGTTGATCCAGGTGAAGAGGTAGAAGGTCCTAACATTGCCTTACTGGTCCGTCTTGGTTTTTCGGCTGAAACCTGTTATTAGGATCATAATTAAAAATTGTTGCAACGTCGCCCAGTAGAATGTCAAATTAGCATCTCTCTGATACGTGAATAATCAGACATGATGTAATTGGTTTATAAAGAAATATTAGAAGGAAATTAACCAGTCAGCGGATTCAATTTACTTACCCGTCAGAGGTTAAGTTGATTATTTAAAAGGAATGTCGATCGCCGTAAAAAGAAATAGAAAACACATCCACCGTTAGAATTCCGAATAGAAAGTTTACGCCCTCTTGGTTGGCGTCCTGAATGCAAGTGAAGTACGCTAAAACTGATACTGTGTCTACGGCCGGTTGGCAGGATTTCATTGGCCATGAAGGTTGAAATTCAAGCGCTTTCCCTGTAGGGTGAGCGGAAAAGTGGCACGTCATAGTACACAGTCTGTAACTTTAATAAGGTAATTTCGTATATATCTATATCACTCTTTAAACTTATTTTAAAGATCATGTTTGTCCAATGAAGTTAAATGAAAACGTTTGCCATTTCAAAATATGAATGATTCATTACGTGAATGTGATCATGTCTGTTGGCCATGGTTTCTATATACTGTTGTAACAACCAATTAACAAACTCAGTTTAAAAATACATTATGTCATTATCGATTTGTTTGGATTTCAAAAACCGACGCCAAGAAAAAAAGCGTGAAGGGTTAAATCTATATGAACATATACACTTATATTCTCTTTTCTGTTCCTTTCACATAATGAAAGGAATGACTTCAGGTTGTGATTGCGTTTTGCCGACAGAACGAGAGAGAGAGAGAGAGATAAAGGGTGGTGGGAGGGGTTGTGGATTTGCAATAATATAACGTTCAAACACTTCTGATGACTGAGGATTACAAAATTGTATCCTTTTCAAAATCCAATGATTTTCTTTGTCTCGAGTGAAATAAAATTGTTTATTGTCCATAACCTCAAAACTGATGTTTCTCAATTTGTACCTCGGACCAAAAGGTCCTGGTTTCGAGATTAAACGATGATTAATTGGTGCCCGAATTGTCGACTGCCAGATCGAGTGATATACCAATTAAAGGGCATTTACTGGCATTAGCGCATTTTATATCTAAGAAATGAATAAACACTGTAATCTATTCTTGTATGAAAAAAAACTCTCTAATTAACCCTTAGGTAATTCTTCGTATTCACTTGTAAATACACATGGAAACTTTTAAAATTAGCCATCCGCCGTCTGCCAACCAGTGTCAGGGACGATTTACTGGGTATAAACTTGTCATTTTCTATACAAAAAGTAAAAGAAAGAAAGTAAAATGGTACTAACTACACAACATATGAACATCGGGGAAAATAGGTAAATGATAAACAAAACGACATATATACGCACACAGATAACATGACATTGTTCTTTCAAGAAATGAAGCCTTTGATATATACTTGAAATTTTCAATTTTCAAATTTTCAAATTTTCAGTCATCAAATTAAGTAAATCACTCTAAAACTAAGGAGTATCTCCCTCATACATAGCTCTGTCCTTAGATAGATTCTTTGGTTCACTTTTCGGTCATTTTAGCTATAACACTGCTTTTCATATTTTTATATATTTTGAGAACTCCACTCATTCGGCTACGAGCATAACTGAAGAGATACAACTTGTCGAAATGCGCATATGGTGCAAAACATTAAAAGGTATATATGTTCTATATTTATATTTTGGGATAATGATGGTTATGACCTGAAAAACCTTCCTATATTACATGTTTATTATATATATCATTTTAGCAACACAGAAGCTTACCATTTGCGAATTACCGAGGGTACATTCAAAGTGTGTATTGACATGTGAAACTCCAGATTTGATGAAGAGCGTGTCATTCAATAGGCAACGCATCATGTTCGGATCATGTACAATACCCTTTGAGAAACCGTCATGCCACCCGTACAACGACAGATTCTTGATCAGTCAAAATGAAACGGCCAAAGAAACTTATCTTACAATAAAGAACTTGGAAAAAGAAGAAGACGAAGGCGTCTGGCATTGTGAATATGACAACAAAGAAAGCAATAAGATGGACCTACGAACATATGGTAGTTTATGCCAAAATTTTTCTTTACCCTATCTCACCCTTTTTTGATAATTTCGTTGAGTTGCTAGTAATGACACTATGGTCTTAAAATGCACTAAATAAATACCGTGATTAATTTTGTATTTATTATTACTGTTCTTTTTATTGATATGAACATAAATGGCATATACATACAAGCACACAACTAACAATAACACAAGCATACACACAAAAACATATCTGTAAGTCAAATAACATACGCTCATTCATTCTCACTTAAAGATACCAAATTGAAGAGAAATTTCTGTTTGTTTGATATTGATAAGATATTGTAATATCAACAATGAAAAGTTCTAATCATTGTAGAGACAACAGTAAATGTAAAATCTTGATCATGATAAGAGATTTAGATCCAAATGTATACATATAAAAATCAAGAATATTTCACGTATATGGTGACTGAGAGAGAGAGAGAGAGAGAGAGAGAGAGAGAGAGAGAGAGAAAGAAAGAAAGAAAGAGAGAGAGGGGGAGGGAGGGATATTGATTGACATGTGCTTAATGTCACATCAAAATCAAGAATATTTCACGTATATGGTGACTGAGAGAGAGAGAGAGAGAGAGAGAGAGAGAGAGAATGCTGTTCAGCTAGCTATATCAAGCTTGTAAATTCTGTACCTGTACAGAGATGTTTCGTTAATCCACTTTCCGGACAAGAATAGGCGGGAACGGATTTCCCAGATGATATTTTGATCCGATAATTCGGAAATCCGCGTTCCGGATCCGGATAAGGAAATTCGGGTGCGGAATTCCAAAAGTACGTGAAATTTGCTTCGACAATCCGGACAAAATTTTGCTTTCTGGACGTAGTTTTAGCAAATAACTGTGGTATGATTGATGCACAAAGCAACACTGCTTATTTCTTCCTGCGCTGATTGATTGTTTATTTAACAGTTAAAAGACCTCTGGTATTTTAATTACCTATCCAATTAAGAATTGGCCGCTAGTGGTATAGTCAAACGTCATGTTAGCGGTCATTGATGATTGCTTTTAAATGAATCAGTACACGGTCACGCCAGAAAAGAAGTTTACTGTTGCCTGAATGATAATAAATAGAACTAATAGGCCGACTTCACAGCTTACATTGTTAATTTAATATTGGGTATTTAAATTGTAACCACACTTTAGGCAGTGACACTCTTCTATCAGAGATCAATCGTTGATAAATTATCCTTGATTAGTGCTAACCAGTGCTCATCACATTGTTTTGCAGAGTAGTTTTAAGTTTTAGGTATTCTTTTGTTTTATAGTTATAGAAAATTTCAATATTTAAAACATGAACATTGTATAGATTTATCCGGATGGAGATTCTTTTCAATTCTAAATTTGTATGACACAGCAGGACGTCAGATAAACACTCCGATTGTGATATAAGTCAAAGTAATTAGTCTAGGTATATACAAAGGCGGTTGTCAACATCTAAATTGAGGACAGTGAGTTAAATCATACAGGGTTCTGAAATTTGGCTGCAATTAATGTACAATTTACTAAGGATATCAATAGATTAAACACGTAATACATATATATTTCTTCGTATACAAATTATAAATAAAGGATTATTACTTGTGTTTTATCGTGTACTGTATCAATCCTTCTTTCATCAAGAAATAAGATTCTTTAACATGTAATGTACTATGGTCCGGTAATCCGTTTATCCGGACAAATCGGCCGGGAACAAACGTGTCTGGATAAACAGAACATCACTGTATATCATACGTACATACAAATGAAAAAGCTATATTGGTTGAATAATTTAGTTCAATTTACATACATTACAGTATGAAATTTACAACAATAATATAAATAAGTAAATTAAGTATGAAATTACTGAAATTTACTATTGGGTCCACGCCGCTGCTGCTGGACGGTCAGTTACCGAGAGTATTATCATTAGATTAGTCTTCATTGCATTTGTAACATGACAAAAGTTAAATTATTCTGTTACTAAGCAGTATACCTCATGGAGGTTTGTGACTGAAATCTAAAGCTAGCTCTCTCTCTCTCTCTCTCTCTCTCTCTCTCTCTCTCTCTCTCTCTCTCTCTCTCTCTCTCTGTGTATGTACGTGCGACATAATCTCTTATCGAAATACGTAAATATTCTGATTTACTCACGAAGAAACATCGGGCCAATCCATATAGACGGAATTTCCGTTCTTTTAGTTTTAATGTAAAAAAGATATTTGACCAGTGTTGCATGTGTGTAAAACACTTAGAAGCGATCAAAAATGGGTATATTGTGGGAAAAAAAATCAAAAGTCATGCGAGGGTAAGTATTCTCTGCCGACTGCATACACAATATAATACCCTTAATATGAAATGTGTTAAATGTTAATGGGGGAATGCATGTTAAGGTAATGGCGTTGAATTGATATTTTCTCATGTCATTTCTTAAAGTATGTGATTCGCTTATATTGTAAGCGTTGTTGAAATGATAGGTAATTAATCCTTTTAGAGGTAACGCACCTAGTATTCTTCTGAAATAAATCATTGTATAAATATAGAACATATTTACCTTTTAATTTTGTGCACCATATGCGCATTTTTACAAGTTGTGTCTCTTCAGTGATGCTCCTGGCCGAATGATTGGAATTCTCAAAATGTATAAAAATATGAAGAGCAGTGTTGAAGCCAAATTGACCGAAAAGTGAACCAAAGAATCTATCTAAGGACAGAGATATGCTTGGGGGAGACACTCCTTAGTTTTAGAGTGATTTACTTAATTTGATGACTTCAGATTTGAAGCATATATTTCATGTCAGTACAAAAGCACTGAAAACTAGACTTATGATGCCCTCGGGAACTATCAATCCTACAGCACTGACACCGGTCTAGTGGTTGTAATAAATATAGAATATATATACCTTTTAATTTTGTGCACCAGATGCGCATTTTTACAAGTTATGTCTCTTCAGTGATGCTCGTGGCCGAATGATTGGAATTCCCAAAATGTATAAAAAATATGAAAAGCAGTGTTGAAGCCAAAATGACCGAAAAGTGAACCAAAGAATCTATCTATGGACAGAGCTATGCATGAGGGAGATACTCCTTAGTATTAGAGTGATTTACATGTTAAATAAATTACTATAAGAGTAATTAACATATACCGAAGTAGCCATAGTTCCATCAACTATAACTGTGCAGTATGAGCTAAAGCGTTATTTTTAATTGCGTTTTGATCGATGTATTGCAATTAAAAGTACATCAACCAGTTTGTATACCATTATTAAATATTTCGATTTCGGCATTGATTATCATTGAAGAATTTAAATATGTGAAATGAGCATATGTGCAATAGATCATCTCTGTTTCATTTAATCTTACATTTCTTTTTATGATTTGGAACGCAACTGCTGGTTCTATATAATTCTACTATTTTTTCTTTTGTTACTGTTTGATTTTTGTTTCAGAGAGAATCGAAAACTCATCTTTATTGCCGAATCCTATCATAATTGAACTCAACGAATCCACGATAATTCATTTTCAAACAGACTGCTTAATGCCAGAACCAACTGTACAGTTGAAATATAAAGTATGTATTCTTTTATTACTATCTTTCAACGATTTGTAGGCTTTACGTCACGGCTTGTTGCCTAGCGTTCGGTGTTCGTGTTCCTTACTTCATTTCACAATCTATCGGTTAATGTGAGACTTTCCGTAGATGGTTGGGTGTAAAAATGAAAATCGAATTGGTCCAATACTAAAAATGACAGCCATCTCTTTGCATTCTGAGCACATCACTTTGGCCACGATATCAGCCATTTTACCACTTTTTAGCCCACCTGAGCCAAAAGCTCATGTGAGCTATAGTCATAGTGCGCCGTCCGTCGTCATCCGTCCGTCGTTAACTTTTTCACATTTTCGACTTATTCTCTGGAACTACATTGCAGATTTGGATCAAACTTTGTGTAAATGATGTAGGTCCCCTACTAAAATTGTGTTCGGGATCCAGATTCCCTCAGGGGTGGATCCAGGGCGGGGCCAAAAGTGCCCTAAACGGTACCCCTCTTCAAACATCTTCTCCCCCATAACCAGTACATAAATGGGGAAACTAATTGCATTTCAACAATCTATAAAGATGGGTTATTAAAAATTGTGTTCGGGGTTAAGATCCGTCAAATAGAAATTTACGCTTTTTTGACGTGTTTCTGGACTTAGTCACTTCATTGAAGAAAGGTGTCATGTTTTTCAGTTACTTGATATTGATGATTTCTTAATGACTATTTTGATCATAATTGTGGTAAGGAATATTATTGCGAAAGAATTCTGTCATTATCTCAATTGGTGGATTTTTAAGAATTTTTTTAGGCTGAAATAGGTCTCACAATAGTACATATACCACTTGGTAATTGAAATTTGGAGAGTAGCGGTTCAAATCAAGCTGTGGACAATTTTTTTATTTCATTTCTTTACACATCTAAATAAGTATTTAGATGTTTCTCAACATATGAAATTAGGCAATTTTAAGTTTAAGATTTCAAAAAAAAAAGGGGGGGGGTTGGCCATTTTTCACATTTTCAACAAAATTGTATGAAGGATTTTAATAAATCTTGGTAGAAATAAGTCACTTATGATCCTCTTCAAATTCTGCTGTTTTCGTCCAGACCTCTTTACAGGTGGCGCCACTATAGTCAAAAGTAGGTCACAAAAGAGTTCCATCCTTTAACAATATTCTTATTCCTACGGGCTGTATACAGAGACAAAAAGAATGCATAGAAATGATCTAGAGGGATGAGTGAAGACGTATTGTCATTTTGGTTCGCTTCCAGAATCAAATTTTAGAATTTTTTTTTTCGACATTTCTTTAGACCTGGTGATTTCAATGCAGAAATAATTTGGTAAATTTCATCCAAATTGGTTAACAGATAATGCCACCATGTCTAAAAAGTAGGTTTCACAATGGTACATATACCACTTGGTAATTGAAATATGGAGAGTAGCGGTTCAAATCCAGCTGTGGTCAAAAAAATATTTTTTCATTTCTTTACACATCTAAATAAGTTTTTAGATATCTCTCAACACTCAACATATGAAATTAGGCAATTTTAAGTAAGATCTGGACAATATTTGAAACAATAGTTATTCATGACCCAGACTTGAAATCAGTCAACAAAAGGCCCCACCTAAAGAAAATGACTAACTTCTTGCCCTGAATGACATCTTGCAGAGACAAAGGAAATGCTTAATATCAAAATCACCTGAATGGATGTGCAAAGAAATGTTGTTTTTTATTCTAGTCCGAAATAAAATTTGATATATTTTCAACATTTGTGTTGACTTAGTCACAGTAATGCAAAAATAAATAAATTCTTCCGTCCTGCATGACTGATCATCTAGGAACTCAGGAGAGCGATATAGGCCCAGTTGGGCCTCTTGTGTTAATTTAATTTTTTTTCTTTTTTTTTTTTTTTTTTGCCAATCAGTATGATACGGTAGATACCTTGTCTGGTTGTAAATACAACACTGACTTATGACTCCATATTTGAAGTCTCATGTTATCTATACTCCTTAATAAAGAAAATAGCCAACTGATGATAAGACAATAACTATATACTAAAATATTACAACCAATTTTTCTGATACATAAGTGATTTATGTCTTTACATCATACACATCTCCTGCAATATATCTGTAATTTATGAAAACATTCCAAACGGATGCTGTTATCAAATGCGTTAAATTGGCTAAAAGATCAAGTTAACCTGAGGAGCTAACCTAACGTAGATGCGTTTGATTAGTAATCCTAAGTACACGCAAGAAGGGCACGTGATGCTAACGCCACGTTCACATATAAGTTAGCACTACACCCAGCTGTATCATTTCCTTTCAAAGCTGTTGATTACAGACATAATTCGTTGTTTAAATTTGAGATGTCAGTCAAACCACTAAAATGAAGAAAACTGAACTGAGGATAGAGCACTGATTAAGTATCTATGTAAGAAGAGGATGACTCCCAAGGAAATTCTTGAGGAAAGGGTAACTTAAATGTAAAATACGAATATAACTGGTGTCACATGACTATGGCACTAACAACAATGTACCATAGTGGACATTCACAGACCCCTGAAACCCAGAGGTGAGACCAGGTGCCCGGGAAGAGTGAGTGTCTACTGTTTGGCTAACAACACCCGCAGTGAATATCCTTCCATATTCATGTATTGTATAGCTCCATGGTGACTTCTGCCACATAACTGAGCCAGTAACTCCTCTTTTTTCTTACATAGTTACCTACTTTGAATTCTCCATATATAAATATATATAGAATTTACACGATTTGAATCTTTCTACTGGGTATAAGTAACGGGTGTTGCTAGCAAGCAGGAGATGCTCAGTCTCTATGTCAATTTTGTTATGCGGGTGCTTTAAATTCCATGTACCCAGTAATGCTAAGGGAATCCCTGACGTTAACATTATTCCTGTAAAAACGGTAAAAATGCAAATTCTTTTCTAATGTTGGTCTTTTTTTTCTCATTAAAATATATCCTTGACTGTTTGCAATCATGTGGTCGCTATATATATATAGCATATGTAGTATTAAGAAAAACATTCAAAAAGTTAAAGGGTATATTGCCCAATTTGCAAACAATAAATGGAAGCAGAGCAATAATATTTATAGCTCCGCCCAACTTAAAGGAGGGGGGTACTTGTGTATAATTACTGGTATTGGATTGCTAAATGGCCCAGAAAGACGGATTTCATACAGATGTAGAACAGTCTTTATGTGAAATTACACAACTAATGGAGTTGAGGAAAATGTTGCACTACAACATTTTCTTGGCATGTTGATTGTTGCAGACTATCCCGCTTCATAGTACATTGGGTCATAGTGACGTCATGATGGCGTCGTTATGTTTTGACGGGTTTTCTGCAACATTATATAGTTGTATATTGCCTTAAGACAGCTGCGAATTATGTTAATTGTATGTGCAAACAATGTTTTAGTACCGGGTAGCTTCATTATTGTAAGTGGTGAAACTATTTCATACCTTTATTTGAACATGTAAAGACAATTTTACATAAATGCTTTCAAAAGAATAAGAACACACTATCTATTTGCGGTTCTAACACGTTGCCGTTTTATTACATTATTTACTATGCAGAAACTATTTAAAATATGAAATATAAATTTAAAGTATTTCGCCAAGTGTTGTGCGTTGTCGTAGTTGACATATGGCATATCTTTAGAATGTTTAAAGTCTCGACTAGAGGGGTACCTGGAATGTTTACTTAAGTTAAAAGAAGAAACATATAGGATGCTTCTTTGCATCTATTGTCTCGCTTTGAAGAAGATCCCGAGGATTTTATGGGTCAAACTTTCACTCAGAATAACGCCTGAGTTCACTATTTTGAACCTGAATCGAAGTTACATTGCATGCAATGGATTCACCCTTGTTCATCCCTCTTAAATTCAAGAGAGATTCACAACTACATGGAGCCGAGACCTTTTGGATCACATCTAATGTTATAGACTTGTCTCTCGTGATGTTTTTATGATATCTAATATTCTCTTTTACGTGTGCTATTATTGGATTAAATGATTGAAATTGTAATACGATAAATTTCAACCGCTGTGGAATGTGCCATTCAAAACGGTTTTATATTTTTGTGACTTTAAATTTATGATGTTCTTAATATTCCTCTCTAAATCACATTAGATGGATCTTATCAAATGCATTACCTCCACTGTTTATTGATGAGTGTAAATGGCGTAAAATTGAAATACATAGGTTCTCTTAATGTATTGATTGTTGACTGTCCTAATACATGTTACTTGCAGAATGGTGAAGATGAATGTGATGTGTCTACGTCTAAAAAACAAAACTGCGGAAAACCAAGCCTTAGAATATACAACGTCACTTGTTACAGAAAACGTTTCCATGGCAATGAATCAAATATTGAAATAAAGATGAATGGCTACGTTATTGATCACAAAGTCATTATATATGAAATGAAGCAGGAACGAATATTAGGTAAGTGGAGTTTGTCCAAACATAGCGAAGCAAATATTGCAGGTTGAAAACAGGTATTTGTACAAACATTTTATCACGTCAAGTTCGATTTTTTATTAAATCACTACTACCACTCCAAGTTTTTATCAAATTTCCTTAGTCCAATCGAATCATTACTGCTGCTTCTTAATCATATCAATTCACGGCTCTCCTTAATTCTTATTAAATGTGACTAGGATTAAGATATAAAATGCTACAACTCTGTAGTAGTTACGGTTTCGAATATCCTTTTATTACCCTTATTTTGACGGACAACACTCTTTCTCATTAAGCACAAAATCATACACTTTCACAATAAATTTGCAAATAATCAAAAGTTATAATATCAAAATCATTAACTGACAGCCTTAGAAAAGAACTAGGATTATGTTAGTCCCCAAAACTCTTATTATTCGTCTACACTTTTTCTATTCTAAAGGAAATTGACAACTGTTCTCATTATTATTGAGACAATTGCTGTATATTAAAACTTGTCTTATTTATATTGTAATTTGAATAAACATTAAACTGACCAGAAAGTAAACTTGACTGACAGATGATCCATGAAAGAGAACACTGAAGACTTACTAATAGTCAAATATGGATCCCGATAATTCAGTAGAAGTCCTAAAATAAAGTCCTCAGTTTTCCGTAAAATCCACTCTATTAAATCATGTGATTGTGGACACCTTGTACAACGATTCCTCAAAACCACAATGCCCCGTCCCTCATTAATATAAGACAAACATTTACACAGTTTTCTTGTATGGTAAAATATGTGATGTTTCGATAATTGTCTCCAAAAAAAAAGACAAACAAAACAAAAAAAAAACAAAAAAAAAAAAAAAAAAAAAAAACAAAAAAACAAAAACAAAAAACAAAAAAACAAACAAACAAAAAAAAAACCCCCCAAGAGGCCCAAGTGGGCGTATATCGCTCACCTGATTACCTATATCAGTCATGCAGGAAGGAAGAATTTTTTTTTTTATTTTTGCATTACTGTGACATAAGTGAACATAAATGTTGAAAATACGTCAAATTTTATTTCAGACCAGAAAAAAAAACCAACAGTTATTTACATATCCTTTCAGGTGATTTTGATATTAAGCATTTACTTTGTCTCTGCAAGATGAGATTCAGAGTAACAAGTTAGTCATATTCTTTAGGTGGGGCCTTTTGTTGACTGATTTCATGTCTAGGTCATGAACAACAATTGTTTCAAATATTGTCCATATCCAACTTAAAATGGCCAAATTTCATATGTTGAGTGTTGGAAACATCTAAACATCTAAAAACTTATTTAGATGTGTAAAGAAAAAAGGAAGAGAAATTGACCACAGCTGTATTTGAACCGCTACTCTCCATATTTTAATTACCAAGTGGTATATGTACCATTGTGAGACCTATGTTTTAGACATGGTGGCATTATCTGTTGACCAATTTGGATGAAATGCACAAAATTAATAGAGGACCTATACTACTTCCTGTATACCATGTTTCATTAAAATAGTTCATGTCGTATAACAGCCGCAGTTAAAAATGTGAAGAATTGTCCTTATACACCCTCCTTTGGGAGTCTTAAAAAATTCATAGAAAATGCAAAAATTGAGATATTAGCAAAATTCTTTCAAAATGATATTCCTTACCATAATTATGATCAAAACAGTCCATAAAAAATCAACAGTATAAATTAGATAGGAAATATCACACCTTTCTGCATTAAAATTACCAAGTCTAAAACAATGTCGAAAAAACTTCTAAAATTTGATTTTAGAAGGGAACCAAAATAACATAACTTCTTCACTCATCCCTGTATATCATTTCTATGCACTCTATTTGTCTCTGTATACAGCCAGTATGAAGGATAATATTGTCAATGAGGGTACTCTTCTGTTACCTCCTTTTGACCTGTAAAGAGGTCTGGACGAAAACGACAGAATTTAAAAGGGATCATAAGTGATTTATCTCTACCAAGATTTATTAAAATCCTTCGAACAGTTTTGCAGAAAAAGTTCAAAATGTGACAAAATGACCTAACACCCCCCCCCCTTTTTTTTTTGTTTGGAAGTCTTAAAATATTCATAAAAAATCCAAAAGCTGAGATATTGACAAAATTCTTTCACAATAATATACCTTACAATAATTATGATCAAAATAGTCCATAAAAAAATCTTCATTATCAATTAACTGAAAAACATGATAATTCTCTGCATTGAAATTACTAAGTCGATAAAAATAAGTCGAAAAAACATCAAAAATTTGATTTCACAACAGAACCAAAAATAACAACACTTCTCCACACATCCCTCTAGATCATTCCTATGCATTCAGTTGGTCTCTGTATGCCCCCGGCCTGAAGAAGTGTGTTAAAGGAGGGTACCCTCTGTGAATTACTTCTGCCTGTGGTGGCGCCATCTATTGAGGGATCTGGATGAAAAACAAGAACTCTTGTATGGAACCATGAGTACTTCATGCATACCAAGTTTCATCAAATTATGTTAAGCTGTTCTGATAAGAAGTCGAAAATGTGAAAACTTAACGACGGTCGGACGGACTACGATTGATCACAATAGCTCACTTGAGCCTTCGGCTCAGGTGAGCTAAAAGCATAAACATCTAGAAAATTTATTTCTTTGAATGCTGTCTGCTTAACCAAAGTATCATATGCATAAAAGCAACGAATGTTCACTTTGGAGAAACATTAAAACAACATATAGCATAATATATAGATACAATAAGCTCCTGTGACTTCTGAGTACTATTGCTTGAAAAAGTTTTCATTTTGAAATAGATGTCTGTTTTTGGCGACAATTTAGTTCAGCTGGTGGTGTGATAATATATTTGTTTATTTGTTACATTAAATGTGCCGTAGTCTTTGATAATCTCAAAAATCACAATGAAATTTGTCTTTTTATTTGCAAAAGGATTGATTCAATTAAAGGTGTGCTAAATGTTGATGATAATGACTGAAATGATGAATAAGTAAAACCCTGCGGAGAAAAAATTGTTTACCTTGCTTCAAAACATTCATTAAATACTAAGGTAACGATACTCCACACGATTTCAAGATAGAAATAGAAGTGAATGGTTATACTATTGAAAACAAGGTCATCATGTGTAAAATGAAGAGGGACCACAAGGAAGGTAAGATGAATTTAGAGCTAAAAACTAGATATATTTAAAGATATTCAAAGTAGCATTGTGGCCGTGTTTAGAAGCAAAATTGTTATATGAAACGGTATCAAATAAAATCCGAGATATTGATACGATTTCCAATAACTACAAACAGACCTTATTGAACACTCCTTCTATGCTAATGGTATGTTAAATCACTACTTCCAATGTTTGTCTCTATTACATGAATTCTATACCATACCAGACTTTTACCACATTAAAACTTCATGTAAATGCATTAAATCATTTATATCATGCCCAGCTGACAATATAGATATAAGATGTACACATATTTCAATTCTACGAGCCATATACACATTTTTCCAACCGAAAGCCGTAAATCTGGATATCAAATTATATGCACTGCAAGCGGAATTTTTAAGAAAGGAACAGAGAAACTTGCCTCTGTAGTATGACATCATAAGTCTAGTTTTCAGTGCTTTTGTACTGGCGGTCTACTTTTCAGTGTTTTTGCATTGACATGAAATATATACTTCAAATTTTCAGCCATGAAATTATATAAATCACTCTAAAACGAATTAGTATTTCCCTTTTGCATAGCTTTGCCCTTAGACTGATTATTTTGTGTTTCAACACGCTCTTCAAATATTCATATATTATGAGAATTTCAATCATTCAGCCACGGGCATCACTGAAGAGACATAAGTTGTCGAAATGCGCATATGGTTCACAAAATTAAACGGTATATATGTTCTATATCTATGATAAGGGTAGTAGATGTCATTTAAAAAGTAAAAGTTAAGTCAGGAAAGTAAGTCAGTACACACAACGACATCATAAAAATATTTCTTTGTAATAGAGTCAGACTTCGAATTAGGGCAACCATTATTCAGTACGGTTTGTTAAATGTACTACAGTCCCAACTTGCCATTTACCACAAAATCAGTATAATCACAATATACATTTTAAAAAAAACCTTGTAAATGATAATATACATGGGGAACAAGGACAAGAGGCTAGACAGCATACATATATAAAATGGATATCCGTTCTAGTTGTTACTGGCATTTCGATTGAACCAAAGCATCGTATAATACTTACTTACTGCAAACCGATTCACTCTGTCGATTTTGATATATTTTTTTACAAGTCAAAATACTTGCATTTATATGCTGCTGTACTATCGATTCATGGTCAGTTCAATGTGGTAAGTTCCAAAGTTTGTTATTATCACAGACAACAAAATCAACAGTAAAAGGAAAACTTAGCAAAGGCTTTCCGTTTAGGTTGTGAATTGTACATATCTGTTGGTAACAATTACCGTCACGGTTATTCCTATTATTATTCTAAAATATTATTCCCACATGTTTGATGTCTATTTTGAATTCGTTATCTAATTGTTTTGAAGTTCATCTGTATCCACTGAGTAAAAATTTTACGTTGATTATGCAGCGTGACCTTTCTTACTTCATCTACTTCAAAAGCATGACCACACAATGCGCGTGCATGGCCAGTATCTTGGTAGAGTTCTCTTATCGCCCCAGACGATTACCATCCATATTGCCTTAGTCAATCTAAGAAACTCCACTGTTTAAATAAGAGGCAGTAAAGAGTATAACTATTCATTATTTACATCTATATAGAAACAGTTTAAGAAACAATCCAAAAACACAAAGATAATCACATATAAGCTAATCACAAGTAATAATGATGATCATTACATTATAAAATCAAACACAACACTAAGAAGCTTAATAAACACTGAGCCACTCTGCCCAAATCGTCGCCTCTATATATACACTTGCCTGGCTCCCCCCGACGGGGAGCTATAATAGCGGCTACTCACCAATTGGAGCTAAATAGCGGCTCCTCACGATGGGGAGGCTAGATAACAAGGCTATTTAATATGTTATATACAACATGACAATCTATAAATATAATGTTTGAAATACATGTATAGGAAAACTGATATGATATTCAAACTACGTTACAACTATAAATACTTCCACATTTTGTACACTTTATTTTGAAACAGTATTTTTAAATCGTTGTTTTTGTTAGTCCATCATAGAAACGTATACGGTTGAGTATTCTAAGGGACAAATTGAGCTTCATCCTGTCAAATTAATTACAAAACGGACAAATATAATGTAATATGTGGTTCTAATAGGAATATATGTCTGGTTCCCATACATTGTGTAGGAGTATGTCAGTTGAAATCTAGATGTCTGGTGTGCCGTCTAGGCCTGCTGTTTTGCTTGACTTTAAGGACTTGATGGCCTTAGTGATCTCCTTCTTAGTAGTGTCCCTTTTTTAATATTAAGGAGTTCAGTTGGTGGTGGGGTGAATGTAGGTGTTTTAAGTGTTTCATTAAAGTGCTCCGCCCTTCTCACTATATGTTCCTCTTCCCCTAAGATGGTAATGCCAGTCCGGTCTTCGACGGGAAACTGGTTTTGCCGTTTTCCCAGAGAGGTTCACTGTGATTTCATAAAGGCTTTTCATACTTCGTTTGCTCGCTGCAGTCTCAGCGTCTTGAATCAGGTTCTCAGTTGACATTTCTCCAGCTCTTTTCCGAGTAGCGTGCTTGCAATTCTTGCCTTCCTTGGTCTTGACGCTGGTTGATCTGGTTTTTCAGTATTCCATGTGGTAAGCGAACATGTTTATGTAGTCTACCACGTTTTCTGTTTTCTTGCCCAGTACTGTTTGGTATGTTGTCTCCCGGGTGTAACGCACGCTCTGCCACAGTTCTTCTGTTGTTTCTTCCAGCAGCAGAAAAACAGCTGAACTTGTGTTTTAGTTCCAGCTTGGATTCTGCTTTCTCACTTTCTTTCACGCTGTGTACATTGAACTTGTGCAATGGTGTTCCTCCTCGGTTATTGTAGGCTCTCATCTCGGTGTTTAGGACGGCAACAACAAGGTAGTGATCTGATGCTGCGTTTGCTTCCCGCTTACTATTGATACCTTGCAGTGTCTTTCTTCATTTTCGACTGATGGTGATGTCTTTTATCTGGTATGTTATTCACAGAAAACGTAAGATTTACACTTAGGTATACATATGACCTGGTAGGTATAGATTTTTATAGTCTACTAAAATTCGATTTTCGGTCAGATCTTTATTCCATATTTTTCTTATATTTTTATTATAAAAGAAAAAAGAGGAGTTACCGGCTCTGTTATGTGGCAGAAGTCACCATGGAGCTATACAATAAATTCAATTGCTAACAATGCCACAGCGCCCCTCTCCCCTTCCCCATTTGTTTGGTATGAACAATATCTTGTTTTAAGTGTAGAAAATAAATTTAAGATCTATTTTGTTTGTCTTAAATTTACCACGATATTTACATTTAAGTCTAAGCATAAGATATTTGTTGAATAGCTCTTTACTTCTAAAGTAAGACTAAAGTCTAAAAGAGTAAATGATGGAGATGAAGGGCGGCTGTTAGGAACTTGAAGTGTTTTGCAGGCACTCAGCCCTAAAATCAAATGGTCGCTTTCACATATGTAATCATACATGGGTTCTAGGTTTTTAAGGTGTATGATCCACCAAAAGTTTCTGTTGGTGATGTGTCACATTGCTTTTGCTCACAGGTAAGGCTAGTACTCCAATAGTTCTCATTTTACTGATACTGTTCATCACCTCAGAAATTGTTGGATGAGAATTTAATCCGTTTTTGTGGCTTAAATGTCCAAAATAACTGCTCTTTCGTGCCCTGTTTCTTTGATAGTTAGTAGAAATGGTGCAAGTTCTCCAAGAAGTGCTATGCATTATACAATAGAGTTCACTATATATTTAAGCCTGTTGTCATCTGGTGACTAAATCGCATAGCATTTCGATCTGTCTTATTCAACGAACATTGCTGAGTTTCTATTGACTGATCCCAGGCACTGAAGAATTCTGACATAGCCATATTTATCTCGGGTCATGCATTGATACATAGGGATCCGTGTTTTGGTTTCGTTTTATTTTTAGCGGTCGAAGAGGCTCCTTACATTCATTACGCCAAAACAGTATTTATGACAGTTTCTAACGTTATATCTGTGTGAAAGTACTCAAGAACATTTGCAATTATATCCTTTCAAATTTGTGCAACTAAATAAATCTTCATACAGAATGATATAAATATGAATGATTTGCATTTCACAGTATTCTTCCAATAGGTTTAAAAGGATCAAATAGGTTTTCATTATAATACTCTCCACTTTTGCACTGTTTTTTTTAAACGTTTCTATTGGGCAACGCTACATCACAGGTACAGAAACCAGGCGCAATCCGAGATTCACTCAAATGACTGAAACAGCTTTCCATAAGATTGTATACAAGACAACTGAGGAAAAACTTGTAGTAACAAATGCTGCAGGTGGATATCAAAGTTAAATGCCGATCCCCCTTATTCATAAGAGTTAACATACTTTTATCTACTTCTGATTTCAAACTATTTTCTGAATTCTGTAAATGCAACATTTCATCCGCAACATTCTCTAAATTGAGGTAGCCAAAAAGCTCTCTTGACTGTTTGTCCCAAATCAGATTTCAGTCTTATTTAACCAAAGATGAAGCCTGCATACGATTTCCATGTTTCACTTGTGTTGTCCACCATATTCTGTGTTGAAGGTAGCTCCTGTAACTGTTGAACAGCATGTGAGGTAAAGCCAAACGTATCTGTAAAATGGTTGTGATCGTACAATGTCCTGGTACTGGGCAAGTTGATAAAGCCAGAGTCTCGTAATGCATCATAAGCCTCTGCTGACTTTTGTCTAAGATACAAACACCATCTTATGATTATTGGATGCCATCGTATTACATACATTGATCTGCCAAAATGTTTTATCTGCTACTTCCAAAATAATTGCTGTACACAGATGCTGTCGGAGAAAGATGTCTGCATTGTGTCTTTTGATATGCAAAATTACTCCACTGATGCTGCCTCTTTCTCAAACTGGCATTTCATTTAAAGATGTCTTGATGTAGATTTATGATCATATTTACCTGCTTTCTCACATTATGAATGCTCTTCTCTCTTGGTAAATCCATGTTCTCTATTTCTAGTCTTATAAAAATCTGAGTTTTATTTTCTTAGTTTCTGTTTGTCTGTCTTTCATATTCAAAGTGCTCCTGATTTTTATACATGAAACGGATCTCGTAATTTGCACGAACAGGCCACGTTTCACTGACCTAACAGCTGCATTGTATGTATCTATCAGCACCGAAATCCCCCTCTCTGTAGGTTACTACTTCCAGACTCAAATTTGAGCTTATACAACTATCAATAAGTTTAATTTTAATATATTCTTGGTCGCAGTTTCCAACACATACATTGTTAATTTCTCAGCTCGTCCAACATGTTCCTTACATCCTTCAATTTACTGAAACACTCAGATTGACCAAGCCATATATCATCATTACTCGAAAGTCGTATTCTGTTAATAAAAATCTTGACATGGTACATTTATGTCTGATCAACTAACAGCTTTACTGAGATGTGATGGTTGATGGATGTACTTCACATATTAGAATATCTTCTTTGTACTGATTGATAAAGTATGGTGGTGATAAGAGTTTTTGTTATTTTGTTAACTCAGTCTTTAAAATCGAGTATGGATAATCACTTGTGTCTAACTCAATCTGGTGAGCTACACGGTATTTTATCTTAGATTCTTATACTTCGTTAGAACACATGGAGTTGATAACAAAAGTAATAGGTCCATCATATTCGGTTACATCAATTCCACTCATGTCTTGATCATTTGTTATGTCGATTTTCATTGAAGGTTCGTTGTAACTTGTGGAACCACTAACAGTGCCATGTCGAAAATATGTGTGATCATGACGGAAATCCTTTGTAGGCATACTGGGATCTCTGGAATCGTGCTTTCTGAAAGCTGGAACCATTTTGTTACTATTCTTTGGCATCTAAAACAATGCAAATGCAAAATGCAAAAATTAACAATAAATGAATTAAAGTTAAGATGTTTGTTAATAGGTCTTATATTTGGCCCCTCTACAGCCTTATGCAGACTTTTATTTGAACGTTGCACGCTGTCTAACAGGGCGGTGGGGACTATATGACGGGCCTTGTCCAAACCTCTTTCAGAGGAGACATGGTCCTGAACCTCGTCCCCTCTGACTGTTAGTCGGGACTCCTACAGATCTAGGGTCTTAGCTCGCTTTCAGAGTGGCAGATCACGGTTTATCATGTTGATGTCGCATATATTTTTATACCATTATGTGTTTTACAATACCTTACGTGTTTATATTTTTATGACCTCTCAATATGCAATACCTGTTGACCCTTGTTCTTTACATGGGGGATTATTTATAAATTTTTAAATGTACGTCTTTTGATTGTTCTGCTGTTACGGTGAGTGGGAAGGTGGGCCCGTAAACCGGTTAACCACACCATTTGTTTGGCTTTTGTCAAATTAAATGACCGTCCTAAGTCGGTATCGTAATTGCACTACAATCACATATTTTTGTAATGCGTTAAATGTTCTATTATATTATTTATATTCATGTATTGTATAGCTCCATGGTGACTTCTGCCACATAACTGAGCCGGTAACTCCTGTCTTTTCTTTAATGTACATCAGGATTACTTTACTAATGCAGGAGCTAATGGTTCATTCAGCATTACTGACTTTTAATGGTGGCAAGGCATGGGTGTTAGTGTCAGAGTGAAAAGTCAATTGATAAATGCATGATATCTTTCTAGTGGTTAAAAGAGAGAAAAAAAAGACATCTAAGAAAACTATATGACACAAATCACAAAGGACCTGCACACACACAGAGTAGAAAAATCATAATAGTAAAATATACACGAAACTACATTACAAAAACATTACATTGTACTGCGGTTACAATACCGACTTAAGACGGTCAGTTAAAATAAAACCGTCACTCAATTTGTATGGTTAACCGGTTTAAGGGCGCCCACTTTCCCTCTCAACGCAAAAGCAGCACATTCACAGGACACACATTAAAAATGTATAAATACGTTTGTATGTAATTGTTTGTTTCTTGTTTTATGTCACACAAAGCATATTCCATTATGACAGTGACATTAATACCGAGATTTCTCAGTCTCAATTACATCCCCTTGCAGACTGAGCTATATCAGCTCTGTTTCCAGTACATTTCCGGCTCGCAAAATTTTTATATTTCTCTACTAAAGAATTGCTTTTATCAAATGCATTTGATGACTAGAAAAATAATTTCAATATTATCACGAAAAAAGCTCCAGGATTGCCAGGAATATTACAAATACTGATCTTGTTAGCTTCATTTTAGGGATTATGTATCCAATGCATTTTATTTTAGATAAGAAGAGAAAATGTCCTCGAAAATATTAAGTAATGAATACATGGCAAAGTTGACAAAACTCCATTCTTCATTTGGTAGCCGCATCAAGCGTCACTACTAGTTATATGAAATACATGCATATAACTACTTATTTAGTGTTTTTCCTTCTATCGATTGTTGAGCTTTCGTGACTCTCTGGTGCAACCATCTTATTGCTGAAATAATAATATTTCCATAAATTTGTTTACATAAAAATCAACAGTCTTCATTCTTTGTACATAGCCCATCCAGAATTAAGAAAGAGACATACAAAGTAATCTGTCAATGATATAAATATTTTGACTTTCAGTTTTAGTCCATTTTTCAGTTTTTACAATGGGCAATGATAACCCCATGTATTTGAACTAAATGAACTATACACTATATTCCCTCAGTACTTAAAACCATTATTGAACCCGTTAGGGACATACATATTTTAGACCATTAATACATTTAATGAATTGAAAAACCACGACACGATCGGTGTTGTTTTTAGTATGATAATATAGATCAGAAATACATTACATGAAAAAGGAGTTATCAGCGCGTTCAGGAGGAGTTTCATTTAAAATTTGCGTTATTGATACACCAAAAGAATCGGGTATTCTTTTATCTTTGTTATGTATCGGCGTTATAGTAATCTCAAGCAGCGTATGCATGTCGAAATATTAGTTTTTCATAGTCGCAATACTTTCATTTTCATTCTCCTGCTTCACATCTCCGCTTACAGTGATATGGGTCACTTATGATTTACTGCCATTACGATGCTTATATTTGAAACATACATCACTAATCCATTTCCATACGCAAATAAGCCATTGGGACTACATCCAGTTGATTTGTAAACACACATGACCACGATCATCATGTTTGACTTGTTTACATGAAAAAAAGCCGTTATGGCCAATGTCTTTTTGCCGTATTTGGTTCTCTTTGGAAGAGTGATCTAGTATGATATTTTTTCATGGCGAGGTGTACGCTGGTGCACTGGTTAAAGGTCACTTCAAGTTCCCCCTGATTTGTTTCCAATATTCTGACATTTAAAACTGTCGACACGACTGCCACGGAAAGTGACAAAAATTATAGCGCATAATGTAGGATGTTATATTATTTGAATTCACTTTTAATGTGTCGGTGCGACATAAATTTCCCACTGGCAGCTAAGGTAGTGAAATATAAATCCTAGAGAACTAATATTTTCAAGATGTGTTTAATATTCAACGGTAATTACTCTGTCAAAAATTACCGGAACAAAACAATATTCAAACTTGACGTGCAAATCACCATGGCAATCTGTACACCAAATATCAATGTAATCCATCAAAACGTCATTGAGTAAATGAGCGCAAAGCTTTCATTTTTTACGAAGTTCCCTCTGTTCAAGTGAAATACGAAGGTAATGGGTGTCCAATGACTATGACACTAACAACAATGTACCACAGCGGACATTCACAGTCCCCTGAAATTTAGAAATGAGACCAGGTGCCCGGGAGGAGTGAGCTTCTCCTGTTTGGCTGGCCGCAACCGCCGTGAATACCCTGACATACAGACGAAACAATATAATACAGCACTGTATATATACATGAATGTAAACAGACACTGTGTAGAAAATATCACAGCCACATAACATCAGGGAAAAGGGTATAGTAACACTTAAGTTAAAGGGCAATAATTACCAGAACATACCTGTATTCGAAAGTATCATGCATTTTTCCTCTATACATCTGCATATCTAATATTAATTTAACCAATTAAAGCTTCAAAGAGAAACTGCCATTTTAAAGAAATGTTCGGTGCTCAAGGGCAAAAATGTCAAAAATTACTGAACCACGTCCATATTCGAACTTGACGTGCATATTTTTTGGATACATGTATATACGCAATATCAGTTTAATCCATTAAACCTTTAAAAAGAAAATGAACGGAAACTCAAAGGTGACCCAATAGGGTAACACTATATTACCCCTGCAATTTCATGGCGGGGAGATAAAAATCGGTACACCACTAATGGAAGGAGAGGCTCAAAAAGTGTTGCATTCAACACTCAACATAATGGTTTATTTTAACTTAACGAAAAATATGCAATTGCTAACATTATACTCACTATAATTTAAGGACACAACGCTAACTGTTCTATGAAGACAATAAATGTATTAAGCGACGAATAAAGACGAATACGACGGACATTTTTATTGCGCATGCGCAACTTTTTAAACGCATTTTAAATAAGCCTATGCTACTGCTCGAAATAATTGCATATCTCTTTAGATACACACATCCCTGACATATCTAAGAGTTATGAATTGATAATATATCATGTACAGATTAAAATGTGTCATCAAACATAAAACATTATTATATTTATTTTAAGATTTTAAATCAAAGCATGAAATGGTTCTTTAACTCTTAATTCAGAATTCATAAATAGTGCAAAATTTTAGATACTTGATATTTTAACCAAAAACCTAAAATATCAAATATCTATAATCGATTTCAGTTTTTAAAATTTCAGGGTTCTGACACCATACAAAATCGTTTGAAAGTTCCAAATCTTCAGACATTGTTTTAAAGTTATATAAAGCGCCTTCAATTACCACTTACTAAATTCACTATTACAGCGAGCTCCCACGTTACATTTAATATCAATACACATTTATTCTCTCTTAGTCCTGTTGTCACCGTCTGTGTCAAAGGTACCTTCACGCACTCGTTTAGGGCTTGCAGATATCATAAACTTAGAAACAGACCTACACAATTTTATAGAGTTTTTTTTTTATCTTAACCAGAAAACATTCTTTTCCGCGGATTTCCTCATCTCTATTGTACGATGACCGTACGAGAATGCCATCTCATTGGCATAATAGATAAATAAACAGTATATTTTCTTAATCACGAGAAAGACGTCATACTTTCCCTACAAAGACATCATACAGATTTATCGTTGATTATTGCACATATCAGGTCTGTTAGCTTGCTTCCAGACGCTTTATTCCATATACTATTGCTTAGTTTATATCTAATGTTATATCCTCTCAACCTAAATTACAATTTATTTTCATTACTTTTATTACAATTCACTATTCGAAGTCGTTACCAAAACTGGTTTGAACTGCGTTTTTGTCCTAACTTCAGCTGTTTGTTTTCTTAGTAGAAAATGTGATGAAGTATTACAAAGATAGGTTTCTAAAGGAATGGTAAATGAGTTTAGTGCTTAGTAGTAACAAAGTGCTGATGATAAGTGCAATTGAAGAATAAAAACTTATTTCTATTATTCCAGAAGAAATGCCTACTATTTTGGAAAAGTACGCCTCCAATGTGACTACAATTATCTTGTGCGTATTGCTGCCAATTGTGCTCATCATTTGTACGATAGTTTTCATTTTCAGAAAAAAAGCGAAAAAAGGTAAATTATTTTTCAATACAAATATTTCAAAATTTCTTTACATTGTTGTAATACATGGAAGCATTTAATAATATCGAATTCTTATTATCAAAAGGATTATAAAATGCATGCATTATTATTATTATTATTTGGAGGTGTCTGTATTGTTTCCATTATCCTATTTCTGATTTCCAACGTTTTGTGGTACAGCTCCTTTTGTATTGTTGAACTGAGTTAATTGTAAAAATGATACTTCAAATTTATAAGGAAACAGGAATATTAGAATACAACTACATGCTTTGGTTTTATGAATTGCTTCACTTTTAATAAAAGGATGACAGTATAATATTAAGAATAAAGTTTATTTAAAGTTTGTAAGAAAAGAGTGCCAATTTGGAATTAAGATATTTTGTTTACCGCACAAATTCCATATCGACTGAAACAAAAGTCTCGCATACCATTTTGCATATTGTTTTTTTTTAATATCTCACCAACTTTAACATGTTTTTTTGTGTGTGTGTGTGTTTTGTTTTTAGTGTGTAAAAGGAGACAAGAAGAAAACAACGAGAACAGTCGTGATCTTGAAATGAGTGATTCGGCCAGAGAACAAACGGAGCCTTTAAACCAATAGTGAACACGTTTTTCTGTGTTTGATTTAGTTTTGAAGACTTTTGTATATTTTATGAAGTAAAAGAGAACGCCAAGGGAACAAATCAACATAATAAAACCTGTCACTACGACTAACGTTTAAATATAGTTGACAAAACGAATTTATCATTGAATACTCAAACGCAAAAAAAACATTGTTTATCAAATATTTTTCTCCACCAGTCTCAGACCATTATTCATCAAAGGATTTTAATCAATGTAAAAAACAAGAATTATTAAAACAGTTACCGTAAGATAATCACAGAAAAAAAAATATGCAATGGATCGGAGAAGGTAAATATAAGAAATACATGGTAATAACATATATTTAGTGTTTCTAGTATTGTATAATAAATAAATCAAATGCGACAAAAGATCTGATTCACCATCATTACAATTTAAGATCTGTGGGAACAGATATGTATATATATTTCGTTTGATGCAAGACTTTAGGTAAAGTATTTACATTATTTCTATTATTGCTTGAGTTTATTTAAGATTTTGTGAAAAATGTGTGCGGGGGTGTAGAAAATTTCACAAGGTTAATAGCGTGCTAGACCAGCATGTGTACCGATGCATTCTTCACACCTACGACGTAGTGAACAAACCAGGGTCTGAAAAAATGTCTTGGAAATGTTACGCCACATTTGCAATAAAGAGAGAGAGAGAGAGTCAACCTAGAAAGGAGTGAAGGGATACGGTTCACATAAACATCGTACAATTTTAACCAAAACATGTTTATAGGCTAGGATAGCACATTCACGTTCTGCTACAGTAAATAGTCACTAATGAAAACGCAAGATGTGTGCGGTCCTGCAGCAAAATGGCGTTACGCTGATCGTTGTGGATAATAGAACGCTCTGACGTACAATCTTTTCATGGCAAAGTACGCTAGTTAAACAGTTCTACCAAATCACCAAAGGGATCTTTACATGTGTTGTAATTATACCCCCATAACGCTCCCTCCTTTGAATTGGCTGCGTTCGATAACGCACACGTCAATGTCACGTAAGATAAAATTTGGCCTTGTGTCTTGTTGGTAATCAAAACCCGTAGGATTCAATCAACGGCTAAAGAAGCCGATTGGAATTGATTACGCAAATGTGACGTCTGTATATACGTACTCTACCAACGTGACGTCACACACGGGCGGTCCCAAACAGTGTCACTAGATTGATATCGTCTCCAAAAATCATTCAGTGTTTATATGAACTCAAACCTGATTTGCCACATTGCTGTGAGACATCCCATATTCCAGCATCCCAATAGCACACACAATCATGTTCAAATAATGCGAGGCATCTCTCAATCAATATTTTATTCCAAAAACCATTTTTTTTTCTGTTTAAATATATTGATTGCGGTCAATCATGCAAGAAATTCTAGCTGCGTTAAGACAATGGATAATTACATAGCAATGCGGAAACCCGCTAAAACATAACAAGACATCATTTTACTTTTTAAAATGCATTTTGCTGGGCCTAACTTTTAGATTTTAAAATATCAACAGAATTACAATTCAATAAGACAATTTTAGGTAAAATAATGTCATTCAGCAGTTTCATCCCAGTATTTGTACAATATTACGCCTGTTATTAAGTTGTGCACTGCTATAAATATTATTGATAGTTTTCCATTCCTTGTTTACGACAAAATATGAGTGCCAAATTGGAAAACATACCCTTGCACTTTTTACTGTTTTTGTTAATACTACAAATGCTATATATTGTAATCGCGTTATTACAAACAGCCAGAAATAACGTTTAAATGAATAAATAATTTTAAACTATTTGCATTTTTACTATTTTTGCATAAATTCGACTAGTTTTGCCGTTTTCAGTAAACAATAATTTCATTGAAGTCATGGAGTGCCTTAACGTTACTGTGTACTAATCATGTGTCGCTTAAACCCGAAACTCTAGAGAAGTGTGTTGTGGTTAACCAAGGCGAATGGAAGGCGATATTTAACAAGATGAATACTTAAACACGCGTTAAGTGTGGTAAATTATGCCTTTAAGAATATCAAAGGATAAGTTTTTATGTATTTTTACTTTGAAGTATATATCTTTCTGACACATATTGCGGGATGCCAAAGAGAAGTCGTTGTCTTTGCCATGCTGATATGGTCATTTTCACAAGCAGGCAAAGGATATCCTCAATTCGAGGTGGTTGCCCAACGATTTCCATACACTTACCCGGAAGACCTCTCTCTTAAGACATTGTTGATACAAATAAAACTGAATATGTGCCAATCTTATTATTCTAATTATGATTTTTGAAATTGCTTAGTCGCAAAAAGGAATATTTATAGACATTAAGAGAAACTAAAAACGGATTTGTGAATAATTTTTGTTATCTTTATCTGAATATGGAACTTACCGCTATCTGAATATCTGTCGTCAAATTGTATTCAGGTGAATTATTTTTATCACGGAATTCTTTCTGTTGCGTTGTTATTTATGATGGAAACAGGTGACGTGTTACTACTGAGTGAAACAGTTTGGATAACGAGGTTTTATGTTGTGTGATAAGAGCCTCGTATAGACCTTAGAAGTTGGAAAATCCTTGTTGCCTCGGTGGACAGTCCACATCTGTCCTCCGTGGACACCACGGCAGGCCAGTTTTCTGTCCACGTTAATGTTAATAATACAATTTGCCATCTACCTGTACTTGTCCTCTCGAGGTCAAAGCGGACAAGGTTTTCACACCTTTTACCTGTACGTGTCCTCTCGTTCACAAAACGAACGAGCTTTTCACACCTTTTAATTAAAATGTCCCACAGTGGGCGTAAGGGACATTACATAGATGTGCCTGTATTTTACAAACCGTCAGACGTAACGTGTTGTCATCTTGTCTTTAAAAATACGATCGTGAAACTTCCAGATTATGTTTATATGTATTTTTTTACGGCCCCGATAACATATAAACCGGCTGTTAATAGTGCGTAGTTTTGAAAAACGAGTGAATACAACAATATCGCCGTATGGAAATGGTGTCTGTTATTTTAAGATTTATTATTATTTTTATTTTTAATTTTTTTGTGACCATGTGCTCGAATATCTTTCTTGCCGGTATTATGTCATGTTAATCAAAGAACATTAACGATAGTTTCACTTGTTCACAGCAGGTATCGGACATTTACGATTAACTTCTTTGTTACCAAAATACTTGCTGTAAGTTCGGCTATCTCATTTCAATGGACAGTCATTAATCAGCCGTCGTTTATTGCCGTTTGGTGCAATTAATTTATAACTAGGTAGGTCATTCAAGTGAGGGAATGTAGGAGTACAGCAGTGCCTGTTTACATGGGAATTTTTACATCGTTTAAAAAAATCCTGGGTCCGGCGCCATAAATTGAAAAAATACTAAAGTCATATTTGTTTGTTCAGCAATGAATTTTAACTGGAATTTGGATTTTTTTAAGTTTTATTCTATCCATAAATAGAATAAACCCATTCTGTATGACAATTTATTTGAATGTTTGATAATTAAGGACTTATAAACAAATCTTTGTGATAATGGAATAAATTAATCTGAAATAATTGAAATGATTTTGTCAGTTTATGACACCAGACTCGGGTGTTTTGCTAAATAGCAGAAAACATGATGTTTTATTTAAGGAGTTTTTGATTAAAGAAAAAATAAGTAAATAATACAAATCACAATGTTTTTAAATCACCCTTAGTTGAAAGCATGCGAGGTGTTCCCCTGATGTGGAAAACGTCTAATGATTCAGGTGTGAACCAACTTTTTTTTTAAATTTAAGTCACAGAGGTGTGAAAATCTCTAGTGTGAAGACGGTCATACATGTACATACCAATGCATATACATGTATTCTATCGTTATATTTGGATGTGTATTATTGAATTGTGTACTAGCATTACAATTTTTTATTTGAAAATTAATTTTTATCAGATTTCTTGTGATTTATTATTCCCCAAAATTGAATACCCCCCCCCCTTCCTCCTTTCATTTGTACTTGTTGATAATGAAGAATTGTACGATGTGTCAAATATCTTATTCGCAAATACAATGGGTGATTTCCCAATGGGTGATTGGAAGTCTAAGCATTGTGCTGTAAGCCCAAAGGGCAATAGATATAAGTGAAAGATAGACGCCACCTAACAACCGAGTTAAAGTAACGAAACCCCCCCCTCCCCCTCCCCCCCCCCCCCCTCTCTCTCACTGCTGTGCACGAGATATCGTTTGCAATGTAAAGATGATGGATAAATCCAAAAAACAAGTCCAAAAATCATGAAACCATAGGACATACAAAATCAGTGAAAATGAAAAACAAATGGAAAATAACAAAATATGTCTTCTTGAAGAGCATATGTGAACCCCTGTGATGGAGTGAGATCAGGTGCCCGAGGAGAGTGAGCATCTCCTGCTTGCTAGCAAACGTATTTTAAACTTTTTCAATATAACCAAAATATATATTTATGTATCAATGTAAAACATGCAAGATTCAGTGTTCAGTTGGGTCATCATCTTTTATATACAATTGCATGATCGTATCCGTAAAATTAATACAAAAATAGATACGATCGTATTGGGAAAGTAAATGTAACGAGGCAAAAGAAAAAAAAAAGGGGGGGGGGAGGGTGTTTCCTCTCTGTTTAGGTCAAACGGCACTTAGTCCAAGTAACCTTACGACTGGCGCACGCGTGTTGTGTGAAGTCTATTGTTTTACTAAACCCTGGAATAAGGGTTTGACTTATGACACTGATTAATGCACGGAATTTGACGATCGTATGCGATGAAATCATAAGATACATACGGCCCTATATCTGGCAGGAGTATGTAAGAAGATAAGAAATCAAAAGGTTGGGGTTTCTGAAAGATACGTTTCTTTACTGTTTAGGTAAGAAAACAACCGACACCCTAGTTTCCCTTGCGATTCCAGTGCGCATGCTTTGTCTTTTGTTCTGAGATTAGAAATATTTTTCAAAAGTTTGCCTGTACTTCACCAGGAAGAAAAAAGAATACATAAAAAAGAAGAAAACAGACCAAAGAAAATGATAATGAATAAAATAGAATGAAGATCAATGTCCATATCTACCAGAATTAATCAATCGTGTATTTCATCGTAATCTCATGTAATATTTCAAAATCTGAGTATGTTTATCAGAGCAAACAATAATGAATATCATATCACATGTAATATGAATTTATTTGATTTTAAAGTCGGCTTTACTGTACTGATTCCACAAGTAGTAATTGCGCTCTTCAATTTGGATCGTTACCTTCTTTAATTAAGAATCTGAAATAGGTATTACAAAGAAACTCGGCACACTTTCGGAATAATAAATCATTTTTTGTTCGCATGTCCTTGGTGATTTTTGTCATACAGCTTTGTCAGATGTCTTCAGTTTCCAGTATCACACTTATACACGTATCTGTACAATCAGAGACGTATATATCTAAAACATTATATATATACGTCCCTGGTACAATGACCAATCAGCTTGTCTTTACCGATTTCATTCAAATACCATTGATGCACTTTTACGACATAGATATACGGGTATAAAGAACGTATATAACGTAGTTATACGTCCAAACAGGGACGTGTATATATTTAAAACATTCTATACGTCGTGCTCCCGGTGTGCACTACATTTTCAATTTTTATATAAAAAATGCGTTCTAGTTTTAAAAATATTTAGAATAGCAGAATATTTCAAGATACCTTTCAAACGTTCCTTGTGTAATCAAGCAGAGGAGATTTAAAGAGACGTTAAATGATTATTAATCAAGATATCTTTAAGTATAATTTCGTTATTGTTCATGCTTCACTGAACAACCACAATACGCATCATCATAAGGTCGCTGCCTCTTTAGCACTATCATACCCATTTACCGGGACATATTTGGTGTCCACGTTTGACCGTCTGACGGCGCGGACACAGGTAAATGACCACCTATATACGCGGTCAATATGGCCAATATACAGACAGTGTCCACGCGTGTCCGCGGCTTTACACGCCCAAATCCAATGTCCACGGTACATGCACGGTATATGTATCTGTATGTTACGTTAAACTGAAAGCTTAATTGCTTCTTCAATATTCCCCGCAACACCCCTTAACACACACACACTACCACCACGACATTTTTGCGATGAAATATAATGATTAAATATTCTTTAAAACCCATTCCAAGACTTCATAACTAAAGAAATTATGTCTCTGATCTGGCAATTATGGTGAGTTCATTGAACTGGAAAGCCCTTGACAGTTTTGTAACTAACACTCTATATTATGGTTTCAAAAGACTTCTAATGCGTTTTCTATAAAAGAAATCAACAACAAAAATAAAATGAAATAAAATAAAATGAAAGAAAAAACATTCATACATCCACTGTGGAACTTCACTAATGGGCGATTTTGAGAGAGCGTTGTATTGTATAAAATATTTTTTCTATAGAATAAAAGGCACATGAATTTTTTTCCCAGATAGTACTATATATCCTATTTGTTAATGGCATAATTGTTGACATGCTAAGGAAGTCGTGTGTTTGCGACATATATAAAGAATGACGAAGCCAATATAAATAAACTAGTAAAATTAAATAAGATAATGAATAAATAGTGATTGGGCAGTCATGAGATCTTTTTATCTCTAACGGTTTACGTGGGAAGACTTTAACCCACCCATGTCCCTTTCAAAGCTGCTCTCAACTAGAGTATTTCCCACTCAGCTAACAACATGCTTCACACAATTTAACAATAAAACCCTCGTATAGATAGTATATAAAATTTCAGACACTTTACAATGCTACACTCAGTTTTAATATTGTAGTACAAAAGGTGTGCACGCGACATGAAGGTCAAACTTGATCATACATGAGTCGATATACTCTATTTATAACTAAGTCAGAAGACAGTATGATACAACTGCGATATTAAACTGTTTAAAGATAAATAACTCTTTATTGAATAATTCTAATATCATTATGTGTTTTACAATAACTAACGTGTTTACATTTTTATGACCTCTCAATATGCCTGTTGACCCTTCTTCTTTACATGGAGGATTATTTATAAATTTTTAAAGGTACGTCCTTTGATTGTTCTGCTGTTACGATGAGTGGGAAGTTGGGCCCGTAAACCGGTTAACCACACCAATTGTTTGGCTTTTGTCAATTTAAATGACCGTCCTAAGTCGGCATCGTAATTGCACTACAATCAAATATTTTTAATGTGTTATATGCGCTAGTATATTATTGATATTTTATGTATTGTGCAGCTCCATGGTGACTTCGGCCACATAAATGAGCCAGTAACTCCTCTTTTTTCTTGCTTCATTTTGTAAGGCTGGAGTTAACTTACCTTTGTGTTATCTATACCCGAGTATGAGTAAACTTTTTTTTTCAATTCCGTGTCGTCGTTCATACAGTGTTAGGTGGGAAACGCGATTAATCGCCTCATTATGATGATAAAGACATGCCAATTGATCCACATTATGATGATAGAGGCATGCCAATTAATCCTCATCATAATGATAGATACATGCCAATTGATCCTCATTATGATGATAGATACATGCGAATTGATCCTCATTATGATGATAGAGACATGCTATTTGATCCTCATTATGATGATAGAGACATGCCAATTGATCCTCATTATGATGATAGAGACATGCTATTTGATCCTCATTATGATGATAGAGACATGCCAACTGATCCTCATTATGATGATAGAGACATGCCAATTGATCCTCATTATGATGATAGAGGCATGCCAATTGATCAACATTTGCAGATAGAATGTTTCTTGTGTACTGGAACATTTGTAGATGCTTCATATACGTTCGTCTCACATCTCATACTTATGTTACCGATTGTTCATAGTTAAGTAATAAAAAGGGGGAGGGGTGACAACAATCTTCGCAATAACGAATTAGGATTCGGAAGATCTGTCAAAAAATCTTTCAGCTTATGGTGTAAATTAGAATATAATAATAATTTTCTCCACAGATATGCAGCGAAGTACGCGTCCGGTCTACACAAATATCAAGGTCACACATTTAAAATATTTACAAGATAAGTGTTAAGAAAACTGCCATATTTATTGTAGTTTTGTGCATCAGGAGGTAGGTTACTCTCAGATTTGTATAAATTCATAGTTTCAGATTTAACGTGTCTTATGTTATTATTGGCTTGCATGTTTTAATATAAGGTAATATAACTAAGAAATTCAATAAAACATCAAAACATCCGGGAAATTGGGTAAATGTGTACACATAATATCTATTCTTATTTCCCTGTGAACTTCAATTACATGTTTGGGAATAAATTAATTAAATTTGTTGTACAGCCGACGTAGCACTATTGATAGGTTACGAATTTTGCAGGTTCACTTATCCTCTTTGTCGATATTCTGTGGTTTGTCGATAAATATGTAAAGGGTGAATCGGAAGTATATGGAGAGAGCCTTCCGCCCACCCATTCCACGAGAGGATTTACTTCTCAGTTAACAACATGCTTCACATAATTTAACAATACAACCCTCGTATAAATACTATATCAAATTTCAGACACTTGACAATGCTGGTCTTGTCTCAGCTTTAATCACTTAGAATTAGTTCAAAAGATGTGCACGCGACATGAAGGTCAAACAGGTCAAACTAGATAATGCAAGTGTCGATAGACTTTATTTGTAACTTATAATTAGCCAGAAGATTGAATGGCACGACTGCGATATTGAACTATTTAAAAGTAAATAACTCTTGCTTCCCTTTGCCATGTTATCATGTTGGAGTTAACGTTCGTGTTATCGTATTATTATGCTGGTTCACTTAATTCTCTTTGTATAAATTTAGTTTTCTGCTTGATTTTCCATTTTACTGGGTCTGTATACCTTTCGTTTTCATGGTTTTTCGAGTACTGAATTGGTTTTATATAACATCTTAGAATTCATTCAGTGCAAGATGTAAAACGCAGAAGAAAGACATGTTTGAAAAACAGGTCTTTTGTTTAAAGCATATAATAAACTAAACTTTTATAAAAACTGTATAAATATGAGAAATAGAAATATTCTTCTCTTCCTTAATACCTTGTTTATTTTATTATTATTATTATTTTTTTTTTTTTTTGCTTATTAATGTCGTTGAATAAGAGCTGATATACGGCATTGGTAAAACAATGATGTTCAATTCCAAAATAATACTTTCCCGTGTTCATTGTATTTGGTACACGTACATTAAATTTCTTAAGTCAGCTATCAGGCATTGATAGTGATGCTTTGCTGTTTCTGAGTTCAAACGTTCCATCAATACGTTTAAAATATCATTTTAATTTTTGTATTCAGAATTTGTTTTAAAACTGTTAAACAAAAGTACAACGACTGTAAAAGAGTTAAAAATTGAAAGAAATATGCTTTATTTTGAACTATACCTAGAAGAGAACTAAATGCCAGAAAGTATAAAACCAAATTATTGTAAGTCGGTTTTGTAAGGCGTACTTTAACGCTAATTCAATCGGAATTAAGACAACAGATGTATAGAACAATGCAAAATGCATTCCTTTGGCAGAAAATATTAATAATACGATTTTAAATTCTAATGGCACCAGGTCATTAAAACAAAAACTTATTTCAGAGGTATTTTGTTTCGATGCAAATAGTCTGTCCTGTTGAACAATTAGTATTCAAGGGCGCCATTATGCATTGCGTCATTTTTGCTGGAATTCCTCAGTATTCTGCAGCATGGTTTCTTTTTTAAATGTTCCACTGATATTACTTCATTTCACTGCACATTTACACATGGATGATGGAAACCTTGGTCTTAGAGATAATGGCAATATAATCCTCTTTATAGCATATAGCCAATTGGGCCCTTCATTTGAGGTCCTGCCGCTTTCTGTCTCACATTATTATTTTGTAACACTTTTTGATGTCTTTTGATGTTTGCCAGTATCAATAGTGTATCGTTTTGAAATATGTCTAATATGATTTCAGAAGGCAGAAGTCACCAAGGAGGTGTGCAGTGAAACTTGATAACAAGTAATACAATTACATTACAAATATAGAAACAGTTAACTGAAATATTTTTAAAAAAGGCAATTACGGTATGGATCCCATTAGTTGAATGTATGTTTATATGTTGGTTGTCTGGTGTTTAGGTCGCTTTCAACAATATTCCTCTCATATCAAGACATGGTAGTAGAAGGCAAGGAAAACCCTAAACATGGTACATGTATACCAGAAATTGATATCAATATTCACTTTTTATTCAAAATTTGTAAAAAAAAAAAAAACTTGAACATTTATTGTATCTATGTACTTTGCTGAAATTTGACGTATGTCGTAAATACAAGACGTTAAGCGATTTATTGTGCATATCTAAAAAGAAAGATAACTGTAACGTGATTATAAGAAGTAAGATCTGCTGCTCTATTAACTTTACTATGATTAAATGTACCGCTATTAAATTAAATGGCATAAATATGTCAAATGTAGCTGTAAAGGCATAGAATGAGGAATATACCATGAAAATTGTGTAATTAAATTAATGGTCTTCATTCAAGAGGTAAACTGTAAAATATTGATCATCTTCTTGCTAACCGTATGAAATATTGATTTAGATTAGGTTATTATCATCAATGATTTACGAAAAAAAAATACATTACGATCACTTCCGATTAATTCTTTCATAGATATTGTTATTGTAATACACTTTTCTATTAGCTCTACCCAGAGTTTAAATTAGGACAGGGCAAATTGGCACCTCTCCTGTTTTTCCTTCCAATTTATCTCTCTAAATATTTGTGAGTGATGCATGGTTTTACATAGGTATTGGATTAAATTTGAATTTATTGGCAATAAAAGTTGAAACAGACAGACTGTAAAGATATTTATTCTATATACAATGCTAAAAGTACAATGTATTTATTAAACAAACATAAAATGAAAGTTGCTGAACGCAAATATCTGATTAGGAGAAAATATATACTCCATTGTTTGTTTGTGGGGCAGGGGTTTCAGAATTACCAATAAATAAATCTGATGCAGCCCTCGAACTACCATTGTGTTTTACAAAACATTTTATCCGGACGTTCAACAAATTAATGTCTAGAGTCCATGAAGTCATCATGGCAATATTTAAAGCTTTATGCAGTTTTACACGGAAAGCATATATAACAACTTCCTTAAATGTCTTCTGTGTGTCAACATATATACTCCTACACTTCCATCATCCGATTATAATTAAATACATTGGTTTCCTTGTTAATAGGATGGATATTTCTACAGATTTACATTGTGTATGAATTAATGACCATCCATTTTATATTCCAAAACAATAGCTATAGACAAATATCAAGATTACATATGTATATTTTTATAATTCTAATTTTTGTCGGCCATATCTGCAAAGCGAGAATTTAAAAATATATATATTACTGCTTTTTCTGTGCAGTAAGGATTAAATTAGAATTGTGACAAGGGTATAAAATTGTACGTATATACAAAGTTTTCTGCCACTATAATCGACATGTAAATATATATGCAAGTTGTTTTCATTTAATATTTCTGATTTGCTGGGGAGAATGTTAATTTTAGAAAGTGATCATGGCAATAACAAATTATAGGGACATCAAATGCTTCATCCAAACGGCATTATCTTATAATACCTGTATATCCCGTGTCCACATACGCATTTTAAGATATATATACGCATTCGTTTTAGCGGAGAAATATTACCACGACATCCTTTTCACTGCTAAAACAGATGTGTTTCTTGTAGAGGTTTTATTTATTTTTTTTTTATTAATTTATGAAATGTCACAACTTTAAGAATAGGTAGTGAGGGATGTATTATTTTCTACATGGGACATGGATCCTTTTTTTTTTTTTTTTTTGGGGGGGGGGGGTTCCCTTCCTATTATTCAGACGACCAGACAGTAACGAGGAACTCAAACCCGGGTTGTTAGATCACGTGTCATGTGTGTGTGTGTGTGTGTGTGTGTGTATTTAATTGAGATTACTACTAGAAAAATACATGTTTTCACTCCGTTGTGGGAATGACTAATGGACACAGAACGCGTCGCTTCTGTACATACTTCATCGTCGTCAGTGTTTTTCCTGTTGTTGTTGTGCTTCGGCATCAAAAGGGGCTGAAAAATACGGTTTCTCCTGATTTCGAGCATTATTTGTTTAATAAGCAACATTAGTCAACACATTAGCATGCTCTTCATCAAAAGCACCTAGATTTATGCCCTGACGTAGAACGGGCGTCTGTGAAGTAGCCAAAGTGTACGGGTTATACAACTCTGTTCCCATTTCAGTCACTGAGTACGAAAATTCCTGTGGAACATTTTCCGTTGGTCCGCCTTTACTCATGTTGTTAGTGTTAGAAATTACTGACGTTGTAAATTCATGATTTTCTGTCTGATGTCGATAATGGGCTGTTGTAAAGGGCGTTGCATATATGGCGTTATGAACGATATCGTTTTCTAGTGGAACTGAAATCATTTAAATCTTTTCAAATTTCTGAGTAATAATAATTATGCTACAATACAAGTATGTATAGTTAAGTTTCCGTCCTTCCACTCAAAATCTAGTTATAGTGTTATGGGATTTATAAGGTCTCTTCACATTGGGTGTATGTGTGTGTCGGGGGGAGGGGAAATCTGCACATAGTTTGGTATTGTTTTGTGGAGTTTTATTTTCTTCTTTTTTTCCCTTTTAATTACTATTAAAAAATTGACAATTGATCTCGTACTGCCAAAATGGAGATCAATAAGGAACAAAACTGACTCATTTTCAGGACATAATGATAACATATAAACTGCAACAAACCCTTATCCCTCCACTAGAAATAAAATCATATAAACAAAAACAAAAGATACCGCTGTAATCACGGTATCCACTTAGTAGTGTCATTTCGTGGTGCAGGTATTTTACATTATAATTACTGTATCCTCTTATAATTACCGCGGAAGCATCATTATGTTCCTTTCCTTCCAAAAGCTTTGAATCGGTTTCCATATGTACTGTTTACGTCACAGCTATCCTACTCAAACGTTCACTCAGTGGGCATATAATATGTATTACTAAAAGTCATAAATTGCCAACAATCGCTTTGTATGGGGTAGTAAGTTTATAGCAAGACCGAAGGAAGCATTCTAAACGTGGGGAAAAAAGGTAAATCTTTAATTTTGTCCGGTTTCCTAAGCTGATAACAAATGATACATGATCGCCCCCCCCCCCTCCCTTTACCAATAAAATCACAAGAATATCTGCGATGAAGTTTATAGGTGTAAATTGTAGAGCTGGGTAGGATAATTAATATCATTATCCTTTATTTTAAAAGTTATTCATCAAATAATCAACATTTTACATTGGTCAGTTACTCCGATTCCATTGTATGAGATAAGTCACCATGGAAATGTAAATAATAAAGGAAAAAGCATATTGAATTACATCACAAAATAGTCAGTTATAATACAGCAGTGCTACTGACTGACGGTCAGTTGACATGACAATTGTATCTCAGTTGATATATTTACCTTCCCAACTTGAAAGGTTGTTACAGGACTTTTACAACGACCTTTGCATGCAACCAGAGGACGTTTACTGCTCCCGGGCACCTGGTTTCACCTCGATATCACTGGGGTTCGCATTACTCTGAATATGACACTATTCATGATGTTGTCCTTTTATTCCATGGACGATGAGATATGGTTTACCCTTCGGTACTTCTTCGTTTTTTACTTAAGTGAATTGTGTGGGGGTTTTTTGGGGAGTTTTTTTTTGGTTTTTTGTTTTTTGTTTTTTGTTTTTTTCTTTTTTTTTGTTTTTTTTTTTTTTTGCAACCACCTCCTCACTTGGACCAAAATAATATCAAGTAGAATAAAGGGCCAAGGTTCAATGTTGAAAAAAACCAGACGACATCCTGCAAAGCTGTATGACACAAATCACCAAGAACATGCACATACAACATAATAATAGTAAACTGTACACGGAATAACGACATTACAAAAATTTACGATTGTGTTGCTGTTACGACACCGACTTAGCTTAGGACTGTGAATTAATGTAAAAACGGCACTCATTGGGTGTAATGACCGGTTTACGGGCAACCACCTTCCCACTCACCGACAAAGCAGCACCATGAAAGGACACACATTTAAAGTTTAATTAAAAATCATTAATACAACGAACAAGGATCAACATGTTTTTAAAGACGAGAGGTCATATGATATTTACACGAAAGGTTTATAGAATAATATGCTGCTACAAGATATCCTGTTAATGCTAAAACACTGACACGTCTCATAGTAATGTAAGGTTTAATAAAGTATTTACCTTCAGATTGTTGTTTTTGGAGCCGTTTATGACACAGGCAAAATGCGATTATAATGACAAGTAGAGAAACTGCACCACTGCTGATGTATGGTATATACTTTTTAGGCATTTTAGAGAACGACTCCTCTGAATCTTTATAAAATGGACCTGAAATCCAGATACTATAAATCTAGTACAATTCAAACCAAAAAAAAAAAAAACCCATCCTTATAATGTAGTAGTAAGCCTAAATCAGTTGAAGTTCGCAATACGATGTACAGGAATTGGATTCTGTTATAACATAAATTTCGAGTTCGCTGTTTCTTCTAATTATTATCTATAGACAATGCATTATCAATATATCTGAATGGATAATTGAAAACTTTTGTCAGCTGTTTTCCATGTTGACATGCGGGACTCTGCATAAATTCAGCTTCAAACGAGTAAAGGAACAAAGTGAGTAGTGAAAGTGTACAATAAATGTCCATAGAAATATCAAAGGTTTGTTGGGATAGTTGGACACATTACACCACACATTTGTTGCAAAATGAAAAAATAAATATTTCATTTACGTATACACCTGATAGAACATCCAACTATTGCATGCAGTTATAATTAATATGGCAAAAAGAAAAGAGAGGAGTTTCTGTCTCAATTATTTGGCAGAAGTCACCATGGAGCTATACAATACCGTAGTGTTGATCACCATTTATATGTGCAGTTATCTTTGCGTTTTTCGTACCAGGTCCAACGGTAGTATTTGTATCTATAAAGTGAATATAGTTCTTATCATTACCTCGTGCTAGGTATTAAATCGTTTTTAATTTTTGTAAATTCATAACTAAGAAAACAATATCATGTATTCATTTACTTATTCCTCAATCAGTCAATCCATAGGATGAATAAAAATAGATAAAAGAAACAATCATATGCAGTCTATCATTTACTTGAGGTGTGTTAATTTTATTTTCTATAGTACTAAAATTTGAATAATGTTATCTCATACTATTCGATTTATTTCTAACATTATACGTAATGTTATATCAGAGTACAAATAATTGTTAGGAGTACTTAGGATATCTCTTTTATGCCATAATCATACGGCTTACCAAACTCTCACGTCCTGTTAGGTCAATGTAGCTTTAAAATATAGGCTGAATTATCTGTACGCCTTACAATAGTCTCCTTTCTTCTTACAGAAGGTGCATGACATTAATGACACTAACTTCATTGTTATTATACATTAAGCTTTAGCAGATCTCATCCTTATCTTTGGAGGAAAGGTTTTTCAACAAATTGTCGGCATTCCAATGGGCATTAACTGTGCTCCGCTTCTGGCTGACATATTCCTTTACTCATACGAAGCTGAATTCATTCAGTCTTTGCTTTCGCAAGGAAAAAAACAATTGGCTCTTGGCTTCAATTTTACTTACAGATATATAGATGGCTTGCTTCAATTAATAATCCTTCATTCGCGGGTTACCTTAGCATCATCTATCCAAGTGAACTGGAGGTCAAATAAACCACAAAAGGTAGTAATTCTACTTCGTATTTAGATATTATGTTGTCTTTCGACATTAATGGTCAACTGAACACCTCACTCTATGACAAACGTGACGATTTCAATTTCGCTATCACAAACGTTCCTTTCATAAGTAGCGACATTCCGTCATCGCCCGCATACGGCGTATTCATATCTCAGTTAATACGTTATGTCAGAGCATGTTCAAATTACAATGACTTTGTTCTGAGGGCTAGGCGAGTTTCAGTTAAGCTGTTCAACCAGAATTACATGTGTGCTAGACTAGCAACGTCACTGAAGAAGTTCTACGGTCGTTACGAGACTCTTATTACTCCATATGATATCTGGTTATCCAGACTTTTCAATGATATTCGGGACTGAGACCGATTCCGATCATTTTACTTCTATACTAGAAGGTTACCTACTTTGAGATCTCCATATATAAATGCATATGGAATTTACACGATTTGACTCTTTCTATTGGGTATATGTGACAGGTGTTGCTAGCCAGCAGGAGATGCTCACTCTCCCCGGGCACCTGAGCTCCCTCCACCACAGGGGTTCACATATGCTCTTCAAGTAGACATATTTTTTTTATTTTCCACTTGTTTTTCATTTTCACTGAGTTTGTATGTCCTCTGGTTTCATGATTTATGGACTTATGGTTTGGATTTATCCATCATCTTTACATTCCATTGAACATCTGAGTACTTGTTTTTATGACAATTACAAGAAATTAAATCTTTCCATTTAAGTAAAATCAAGTGAATGCATTGTCCAAACCGATCACGCGGCTATTATGTAAACAAAGGCAACAATGCACTTTCATACCGTCATAAGAGAAGAGAAAGCGTCAAGAAAAGTTTACACGGCTTCGATGTCAATTCATTGTGTTTTCCGACACAAGGTAGACGGGTGTGCTCAGCTCAGCAACGGCATAAGAAAAACAAAATTTGAGATAGTACAACGTCAACATGATATATTCTTTGTACTTCACCCAACTGCATATACGAGAAGACATCGTCAAGAAAAGCAGATATATATATATATATATATATATAGCTAATGATTGGCTATTAAAGCTCCATTTTTGTGGAGCTCGGGTAGCTCAGTCGGTTAGAGGGTCGGATGCATGACAGCTAGGTGATTCGGTACCATAGGTCGTGGGTTCGAGTCCCAGACGGGGAACGAATATAAGTGAAATATAGGGTGCCTTGTTAACTGTAGTGTCTTTGTGCTTTATATGTTTGTCTAATTTGTCTTTATTTTCTACAGGTATTTCTTCGGAGATCCAAGGTCCATAGTACTCCTAGGTGTTTCACTGATTCTATTTGTGCTTTATATGTTTATTTCTCTTTCAGTGATGTATCCTCTCAGGGGATCCGCCTGCGTTTACGTCGGGTAAATTCCTTCACTTTCCGCGGCCGTGTTGTCATGCATGCGATTAGCTAATGATTGGCTATTAAAGCTCCATTTTTGTGGAGCTCGGGTAGCTCAGTCGGTTAGAGGGTCGGATGCATGACAGCTAGGTGATTCGGTACCATAGGTCGTGGGTTCGAGTCCCAGACGGGGAACGAATATAAGTGAAATATAGGGTGCCTTGTTAACTGTAGTGTCTTTGTGCTTTATATGTTTGTCTAATTTGTCTTTATTTTCTACAGGTATTTCTTCGGAGATCCAAGGTCCATAGTACTCCTAGGTGTTTCACTGATTCTATTTGTGCTTTATATGTTTATTTCTCTTTCAGTGATGTATCCTCTCAGGGGATCCGCCTGCGTTTACGTCGGGTAAATTCCTTCACTTTCTGCGGCCGTGTTGTCATGCATGCGATTAGCTAATGATTGGCTATTAAAGCTCCCGTTTTGTGGAGCTCGGGTAGCTCAGTCGGTTAGAGGGTCGGATGCATGACAGCTAGGTGATTCGGTACCATAGGTCGTGGGTTCGAGTCCCAGACGGGGAACGAATATAAGTGAAATATAGGGTGCCTTGTTAACTGTAGTGTCTTTGTGCTTTATATGTTTGTCTAATTTGTCTTTATTTTCTACAGGTATTTCTTCGGAGATCCAAGGTCCATAGTACTCCTAGGTGTTTCACTGATTCTATTTGTGCTTTATATGTTTATTTCTCTTTCAGTGATGTATCCTCTCAGGGGATCCGCCTGCGTTTACGTCGGGTAAATTCCTTCACTTTCCGCGGCCGTGTTGTCATGCATGCGATTAGCTAATGATTGGCTATTAAAGCTCCATTTTTGTGGAGCTCGGGTAGCTCAGTCGGTTAGAGGGTCGGATGCATGACAGCTAGGTGATTCGGTACCATAGGTCGTGGGTTCGAGTCCCAGACGGGGAACGAATATAAGTGAAATATAGGGTGCCTTGTTAACTGTAGTGTCTTTGTGCTTTATATGTTTGTCTAATTTGTCTTTATTTTCTACAGGTATTTCTTCGGAGATCCAAGGTCCATAGTACTCCTAGGTGTTTCACTGATTCTATTTGTGCTTTATATGTTTATTTCTCTTTCAGTGATGTATCCTCTCAGGGGATCCGCCTGCGTTTACGTCGGGTAAATTCCTTCACTTTCTGCGGCCGTGTTGTCATGCATGCGATTAGCTAATGATTGGCTATTAAAGCTCCCGTTTTGTGGAGCTCGGGTAGCTCAGTCGGTTAGAGGGTCGGATGCATGACAGCTAGGTGATTCGGTACCATAGGTCGTGGGTTCGAGTCCCAGACGGGGAACGAATATAAGTGAAATATAGGGTGCCTTGTTAACTGTAGTGTCTTTGTGCTTTATATGTTTGTCTAATTTGTCTTTATTTTCTACAGGTATTTCTTCGGAGATCCAAGGTCCATAGTACTCCTAGGTGTTTCACTGATTCTATTTGTGCTTTATATGTTTATTTCTCTTTCAGTAATGTATCCTCTCAGGGGATCCGCCTGCGTTTACGTCGGGTAAATTCCTTCACTTTCCGCGGCCGTGTTGTCATGCATGCGATTAGCTAATGATTGGCTATTAAAGCTCCATTTTTGTGGAGCTCGGGTAGCTCAGTCGGTTAGAGGGTCGGATGCATGACAGCTAGGTGATTCGGTACCATAGGTCGTGGGTTCGAGTCCCAGACGGGGAACGAATATAAGTGAAATATAGGGTACCTTGTTAACTGTAGTGTCTTTGTGCTTTATATGTTTGGCTAATTTGTCTTTATTTTCTACAGGTATTTCTTCGGAGATCCAAGGTCCATAGTACTCCTAGGTGTTTCACTGATTCTATTTGTGCTTTATATGTTTATTTCTCTTTCAGTGATGTATCCTCTCAGGGGATCCGCCTGCGTTTACGTCGGGTAAATTCCTTCACTTTCCGCGGCCGTGTTGTCATGCATGCGATTAGCTAATGATTGGCTATTAAAGCTCCATTTTTGTGGAGCTCGGGTAGCTCAGTCGGTTAGAGGGTCGGATGCATGACAGCTAGGTGATTCGGTACCATAGGTCGTGGGTTAGAGTCCCAGACGGGGAACGAATATAAGTGAAATATAGGGTGCCTTGTTAACTGTAGTGTCTTTGTGCTTTATATGTTTGTCTAATTTGTCTTTATTTTCTACATGTATTTCTTCGGAGATCCAAGGTCCATAGTACTCCTAGGTGTTTCACTGATTCTATTTGTGCTTTATATGTTTATTTCTCTTTCAGTGATGTATCCTCTCAGGGGATCCGCCTGCGTTTACGTCGGGTAAATTCCTTCACTTTCCGCGGCCGTGTTGTCATGCATGCGATTAGCTAATGGTTGGCTATTAAAGCTCCATTTTTGTGGAGCTCGGGTAGCTCAGTCGGTTAGAGGGTCGGATGCATGACAGCTAGGTGATTCGGTACCATAGGTCGTGGGTTCGAGTCCCAGACGGGGAACGAATATAAGTGAAATAAAGAGTGCCTTGTTAACTGTAGTGTCTTTGTGCTTTATATGTTTGTCTAATTTGTCTTTATTTTCTACAGGTATTTCTTCGGAGATCCAAGGTCCATAGTACTCTTAGGTGTTTCACTGATTCTATATTGTGGACTATTGTATAGCTCTATGGTGACATAACTGAGCCAGTAATTCCTCTTTTTTCTTTAAGATAAAACGTTCATCGTCGACAATATTTTCCTTGCCCACACCTGTCGAAAAACTAGGGAAAATCGAGACCATGTGCTGATGCCTCGTATAAATATTTGAGCACCAAATCAAAAATTCATTTTAATGTTTTAAGTATACTTAGTACTTAGTAGGAAACAACCCTTACCCGCAGTAAACCTGATGTCTTCATATCGACTTCCGTAATATTGTTGAGGTGTTTGCTGTGAGCAACGAATTTTATATCTCTGAGGTTCACTGGTAAACGAATCATTGATCTGAATGTAGACTGTAACACCAGAGGTAGAATTGTCACAGGTAATATTGTCAAACAATGCTGCAGGATTCCCTCTACAGGATGATACGTCCACTAATGTTGTACTGTATGTATAGATGTGAGATAGAACAATCCATCTCATTATAGAAACACTTTGATCATGGGTTACACATGCGTACATGTTTTTCGATATTCGTTCTATTTCCCAGGGTGCTATGAAAGTATAAAAAAAACCCTAAAACATTAATTCATACATTTTATAGTAGAAACTAAGAATACACAGTACGACAGAAGACAATCATGCAAATCAGGGTTCTATTCTACAACTGTGAAACGATTCAAAGACAACGTAAATAGATATCCACCACAGTCTATTTGTGGGTTTACACTTTTAATAAAGTCTAATGTAAAATATATTCATGTTTACGACATGAACTGATCACGACGTATAGCAATTTTTACTTTATCAAACTAACCTCATTGCTTTTCATAAAATAGATAAGCTTATCATAATTTTCTCATAAATAGACCCATTCATTTATTGACTATTAAGCACCGGCAATCGGTAAATAGGGAGCGACAATTCATACGGCGTTTCTCTTCTGTATGTTTTAGGATTTACGCATGTGTTGAATTACACGGGAAGCACTTGATTCTCAAGGGACTCTGGTCAGACATATAATTACCTGGGTCAATGCGTTTCCACAGCAGAATATCTTTGTTCGTGTTACAGTGTCATATAAGTTCAACTACTTTCATATTTACATTGTAAGATATTGCGATACTGCACAGCAACTTATTGTGCCGACATAGATTATCACAGTCAGTTTTCTATATTTAGTACGTTAATTTACGGATTCACTTTCCTTATTACAATAGTAATGGTTGTAATTTGCTCCCCTCAACGAACCCCACCCTACTGCAGAAAACTCGCATTCTTTTACTGATGGCGTATTACGTAAATGATCTCCTTACTTGTTAAGATGACTTTTCCGCTAAAGATGTCAGTAATATTCACACATTTTCCATCAGTGATTTTCACTTGTATATATACAGAGTTGTGTGACAGGATAATATCCTCGTTATCTGTCCATTGAATACCACAGTATATTCTCCATGTGGCGTTCTCTGCAGTTGTTGTATTTTCGTTGCAAATCTCATTTAATAAAACATCGCCGTTATTCCCCTAGAATGTTGCAAATATATTTCAGTAAAAAATGAAAGAAAGCATTTTAGTAAGAGTTATTAGATTTAGCTATTACATTCAAGCATCTATTAATAATTAACGTATTTTAGTGTGTAATGCATAAAATAATATTTACTTAGAATAAGGTAAACATATATATATATTTTTTAATTTTAAGATATAATTACAAAAATATATCTTTTTTCTATTATGGTATACCAAATTTCCATGTTTTTTCGATTATGATATCCTGGCGGAGCCGCGTTAGGACGGTCAATTTTATACAGGTTGTCACTCAAAAACATAACGATCAAAGAATACACATCAAAGAACTCTTCTTCATACATTGTGATCAAGGATCACAGCTTACTCAGATTCAACTTGCAGAAACATTAATACCATTAAGGAATATTTTAAGATAAACACATATACCATCAATATGAGCCAAAAATGCTCTGCGAATCTAAAAGCGAGTCTTTGACTTGTAGATGTCCTAACCGAAATTCAGAGGGGACGGAGTACAGGTGCCGTATGTAAGAAAATATGTTAACACTAAGAATATTAATTAGTTACACGAAGCGTAATCTTACGAGCGACGTCAATTGTACGAAATGCCGCAGAAATTATTTACGTGTGATTTCAAGTGTTTCTAATCTTCTCATAAAATAAGAAATGTCTGGGTTGTTATATCTTATATTAGAAATACGGCGATAATATCCAAAACGGAGAAACACCCTAGAGGTATATACTACGACGATCAATTAATGTTGAGATACAATTAACTAAAAGTTTACTCAACGATATTGTGGATCCTATCAAGAGACCCACTGTAGCACCCAACAAGGCGTTATCCTACTGAACCTCTGTCGCAAGTAAACAACAAAGACGTATCAAAGAGTTAACCACAACTGTGTAAATGATCTGTAAATGTATGAAAAAGCTAAAAGTTGATTTTATGATTTAGGTTGGTTGGTTGATTGGTGTTTTACGTCGCTTTCAACAATATTTCAGTTATATCGAGACATGGAAGCAGGAGGTTACCAACCTCTTAAACATAGTGGCACGACCCGGGAATCGAACCCGGATCGTCGGCGCCGCAAGCCAAGCGCTTAACCACTACACCAAGCCTGCCCCCTATGATTTAGGAGATCGTTGCATTAATAGTAAGTTATTGTAAACCCTGCGAGTATTAGTAGGCTTCTGAATTATAATACAAATGGTGACTGGACATTATCTCGGAAACAATTACTTCCACAGGGCCCATCACTTCTATGTCAGTCAAATAACAATGTTACATAAAAGGTTTACATACAGCGGAATATCGGTGCAATACAATACGCATGATTTCTGCAGTGTTCTCCGGGTCACATTCCCGATGAGCAAAGAGTTTAAATGGTCTGAATCGAATGAATAATAAGATGAAATCCTATCAACTTTATCTTCCTTTTTGTATATAGAGAATTATCTTAGAAAAAAGCGGGTGATAATTTCACGAAACACACATTGCTTATTTTATTAATCCAAATGCGTCACGTTTATAACATATGCAAGTATGTATATTATTGTGAATAATATTAATGAATATATCAAAGGACGTTGTTCCGTTATTAAAGGCATTAAAGATACATATGGTCTCCTGTAGCGTCTACTATTGTGATTAAAGTAACATCGTAAATTTGTTTAGTACAGTATCTTTTGACTGCCCATCAGTATTAAATGCATCCATCACATACAAATACGCTACATAACCAACGTTTTCCTTATCAGTTTTATTCATCTAGGTCGACCTCGGAAATATTTATTTGCATAATATATGCATTGCACGGGATACAAATTCTACTTCTGGCATGCTTTACATCATACTCATTCTTTCTTTCTTTCTTTTCCGAGTCACTTTGTGCAAATGAATAATTTTAAAGTCACGTACGTATTCTCCGGTCTCGTACGAACGTAAGTAGGTTAAATTTGAGGGTCGTATTTCTAACTTACTGCAGCAATAACTGTATAACCAAGGCTTATTAGGTTTACGGGTCGCTGCAGTTTATTATGTTTTTATAAGAAAAATAAGTTAGGAATATATTTTATTGTACCTCTGATTTTATAAAATTACACATTATGTATCTTTAAATGTACAGGTTGATAAATTTCACTTATGCATCTGTCATTTTGAAGGTTATCATGTTTATATCAATAAGATGCAACACTCAATATACCGATAAGTACCTTGACAAAATACATTGATACTCACCACGTACGACCATTGGCTTCTTGGCTTCACCGTCAGATTTGATATCCTGGCACCTAATTTCAGTATACTTTTGGAAACGGTTAGGTTTCTATTTTTATCATCTAACTGCAGATCTGTTGTAAAAGTAAAAAAAAAAGCAAAATCTAAAGTGACGTTTAACTGCAAGAATAATATCTTTTATGAGAATCCCAGAAGCAAAGTTTACCACAAATGAATCCCAGTTGACAATTTAATTCTGCAGTACGTATAAAACAACAGTTTACCACTAATTCAACATTAGTTACTTATTATTTAGGTTTATTTTTTTTTTACTCTTTTGTACAAAACATGGTATAGAAATTCAATGAGTTACGTTAACTCAGTAAGTTTTTAAAATTACATATTTTGTAGAATTAAATTGATACAAGTTAATGTATATAGCATAATAGTATACATTTACTTACCACATGTGGCTTCACAAACACTTCCTAGAATGAATAGAATCAAGCACACAGTAATTTTAATCGTGAAATTATTAACCATAATACTTAATTGACGATGGCGTCCCATCATCCTGACGTTTATTTGAGCTTAGTATCTTGTGTTTTACTCATATAAATTGAAATCGCGTTGACACAAGGACGGAAGTCAGAAAACTGAGGAAAAGATCGCATTGACATTATATCTATCCAATGAATTATCAATGTCCGAAATGAATATGGTTGATGAAAACACAGTAAAGCAATTTTGATTTCCATCTGTCCATATGCTTGATATTATATTTGTTTATCAGTGAAAAAATTGATTTAGATTTAGCCAACTAGTCACATCTGAAAGATATAATCTTTGTAACTGAGAAGATAATGAAAGTAAGCACATTCAAAATTTATAAATAATCCTAAATAATGACAGTCAGAGGGGATGAGGCTCAGGGCATTCTCTAATCTGAAAATGTTTGACAAGGCCCACCTTTGAGTATCCATCGCTCTGTTATCGTGCAAAACTCCAGTAAAAGTCTGTATAAGGCTTCAGATGTGCAGACTACAGGTATTTGCGATGATTTCATGATCGAAATCGTTTAATATTTTCATATGAAATAACCCTTGGTTTGAACACGAGGCCACAGTAGAATATTGGAGGAGAAATTCCGCTGGGTATACCTGCGAATTCCCTTTTGTTGAAGAAGGCGTTTTGAATAATTGATGTTCTTCTGTTCTTCAGTTTTTGATGAGGAATGGTTGTATAAAGTCAAAGGATTTGATGCTAGTGACATAATTGAAAATAGAAGATTTTAAGTGTTCTAAGCAGTGTGTCCGAAGACACAAGAACTAATATGCTAATATAAAACACAAGGAGTAATATATTTCACAGCTGACAAATTTTGAGGCTTAGCAGTTTTCTTAAATATCGTTTTTCCATTATCCGAGACTGATTAACACCATTTCAGTGTCTACAAAAGGAACGATATAAAATGCACATTGTGCTTCATGTAGGTATCCTCTTAATACAAACTGATTTGATTAGTAGTAAGTAAAGATGGCTTAAGATAGATGCATAAAACATGTTATCTTCATTGGAGTTTTTTAAAATATATATTATATAATGTACTTTACATACAAAATTATATGAGGGCCAATATGCATCAAAAGTCTAGGATCAGCTAGAAGGGATCGATTCCTTCTATAATTTCATTTTTTCCTAAGTCTTCTGTTACAGAAGTGTCACGGTAGACACGGGAATGTAAATCATTGTTCACAGCTTCAGCTTACAAATCTGATTTACTCGCATATGATATTCTTTGCGTTAATCGAATATATTGTGTCGTTCAAAATTGTTATAAAGCATTGCATCTGGTAGGTGCCACCACAATTTGGAAGGAATGTCTATTGTGTGGTAAGGTACTAAACCATAACTCTGCTAATTTTCATCAATTTTGATTCTTTTCCTAATAAACAATAATGTATGGTACTTTGTGTTTTAACACTTTAAGAAGGAATCTGATATAGAATTGCGATATTGTAAACCAGTCTCCGATAACACAAAATTCAAGCAATGAAAATAGCAATTCCATAAGACATGCATGGTTTCGTAAGGCTAATTATATTTCTTAAATTGTAAATACGTTAGTATTACGAAGCCAGGAATGTATTAATTCCGAATTTATAAAGACAATTGTAAAAACATTTTGGTTCTGGTGGCGTGGTTGGTAGCAAAAGAAAGCAAGATTCCTTTTGGCGTTTTCAAATGACTTGTTTTATTTTTGGAGCGTATATAAAATAAATTCATGAAATGAAACATATGAAATAAAATATCATTCAAGATATATCATATTGTATGATCAGAATCTCAGATCTACAAAACCATTGCAAAGACGTTATTTATTCAAACCAAAGGATGACTTTTCTTGAAATAATTTTGAATTGAAATCCAATCTAACCAGGCTGGCTTAACGATTTAATCGTTAAAGAAAAGGGTCATTTTGCATTAAAATCATATCATAAATATATCATTCGATAACCTTCAAAATGAACGTCCTTATGCAAGCAATAGACTATTAGTTTACGTTGCAATGGTATTTTTACCTGAAGTGTCATTTAGCTATAGGCAGTTTTTTTTTGTTGACAAAAATATCTAATAACTTGCTTCGGCGGGCATACATCAAACGGTAAAATATTTTGTCCGAAACCATGAAGATCATATTCCCATCCCAGCAATGCCTAATCAGTATAAATTGCTATGAGATATATCAGAGAGACACCGTCACCATATACTTGAAACAATTCTTGTGTGAAATAAAAAATATTCAATGGATCACATGTCTGCTGAGTAGGGGATACATGCTCTACCGTTTATATTATGACATGATGCAGGAGTTTCACAGGCGTTTTTGACACCGAACGATTACCCGACATAAGCATATTAAACATAAACTAGGTGTTATTTATCCAGTGACTCGGAAATCAAGAAAACCACCTCTAGATGATCTCCTGTTATCTTAGTTAATTGTTTTGACAGTCCTGTACCGGTAACGTAACCGCTGCACAATCGAACATTTTTGTGTATACTTTACTAATATCATGTTATGTTTGCATGTCCTTGGTGATTTGTATCACACAGCTTTGTCAGATTTCTTCTGTTGTCTTTCTTATGCCTCTGGATCTGTAGTTTGGAAGACCATTCGTGCAATAAATAACACATAAACAAATCCCTGATTGATTCTAGTGTTACCTATCTTTTAATTCCGACGTCAAGCGCTATTACCTAAAACAAAATATGAAGGTAGGATATTTTGTGACTGTGACAATTATTGCCAAGGTCTCTATAGTGCGCAAAATCTTAATAATGGAAGAAAAAAATTCTGTCTCTTATATAATATGATACTAAAACAAACAGCAACAATATAAAAAAAAATAATAAGAACAACAATTATAATAATGATAACAACAAAAACAATAATAATAATAATAGCAATAATCTTACATTAAAATTCTACTACAAAATTTCGTTATATGATACACTTTTCTCATACAATTAGCTCTCATTTTAAATGAGTTCATTGGTACTCACGATCAGATCTATTTGAAAATAAGTATGAACTTCACAATCTCCAAAGTAAGGCCTTTAGCATCAATAAAGAAAATTAACTGTCGAAATGTGCACATAGTGCACTACATTCATATAGGTATATATGTTCTTCTCCTTATTACTTGTCAGAATAAACTAGTAAACTAGGAATAATCCGGTCATTCAGCTAAGAAATAAATGTAAATGCAGCAGTATTATAGCAACATGTAAAAATACAAAATTGCATTTTGCACAGAATATGTATATAATGCATAGATACACAAGAATTACATATATGAGTTTATCAAGGTGTTTATAAAGAGAACGTTTACGTCTGTTATCATATGACACTCTAGATCAGCCTCTTCTTGTTCCCCCGAAATTAGGAGAATGCATCCATTTTCGTGTTTTATTATTCCCGATTCTGCTTATTCTATGATGAAATCACCACATACAGAAAGAAAAGGGGAACATGTTAAGAAAATACTATATTGCAAACCCCCTCTTTCCTTACTATATACTGGGCATAAATAAATGAAAAGGCATATTTCATTTGACTGGAATATATGTTATATTCAACCCATGCATAATGGAAAAGGACAGAGGTTTGATATGTCGCAAAAAAAAACCCCGATAATAAAGCAAAAGTAATATGGCACAGAGTAAACATATTTTCTTTTGTTTTCCTTTTGTGGTATTCATAGTGATATACCCAAGTAACAATTTCCGACAAAGCTGTTTATATCCACGTTATGCTTCCCTCTTAAGTTTTGTTATCTTAGTACGGGAAATGAGCACAAGGACGGGCGGTAGAAATGTTGTAATGTCGATAACTTTTATTTTAATATAGTCACGAAATTTTGATACTGCGTTCTGGATAATGAACTTTTAAAAAGGACATTCTGGCATTGTTTCTGGTGTAATTGTGACGGGATTACCTGATTATTTTCATTTTGTTATTTATACATGACCATGCCTTTTCTTTTCTTTATTTTTATAATTTTATAGATGTATATTGATTAATCTTTTGCGTTGTATTGTCATCTCACTTTCATAATACACTTGTTGTTGTTTAAGTGTTATACGCTAAAAGATATTATGCTCGTCATAAATTAGGATATGTTAGCTCTGAAAAACCATAAAAAAACATCATTATGGTGAGAATCAGTATCTTATATATATACTGATTCTTGCCGTATCTGAACGGTAAGCCGTACATCTACATCTGTGTTGTACTTTCATATCTTTGTCACAGGTTTTATGTGTAAACATGCATACTCCTTTTTACATAGTGTTATATACTCTTATGTATGCATATATGCAAAGTGAGGCGACTCTCTCTGAATGTATGAATCATAATTTCCTTTTCATAGTAATCTTATTGTACTCAGGGACTTTAAACACGCCTATGTAATATCATTATACTTTAATCAACAACTAGGGTAAATAATTGTATCAAACTTGATTTATTTCGAAAATTTGAATTATATTTGACAATACAATTGATACTATAAAACGTTCATTGCGTCTCTTATAAATGCGCTTTCTTCTGATAGCCATGGACAAATTGAATCTTGATTCGTCGCTGAACACTACGTCATGCCAATTACGTCGATTTGCTAGCATGTTCCGGGACCAGGTTAGACGATTTCTTTGGTAGCGAGAAGTTAGAATCAAGCCTTTGAATGGGCGATGGCATAGCAAACCTTGCTTTTTCAATCGTCAGCATACTGTCCTGGGGATGGATTTGCCTACCATGACGACCTTTCACATCTCTTGACTTGCTTACGGCTGTCGCAAACTTGTCACGTAAATGACACTGCCATATGAAAACGTCTTGACGTCTTGTCGTTACGCGTGGCTGACCACATCGAGGACGATCCAAATAAACGTTGAAAGGTACTGCGATGATACCTTGATTTACGCCGGTGTCTACAAGGCCAAGAACAGCATACCTCTGTTGCTCACACAGTCTCGGCATTTCACGCGTTAGTTTTAAACAAGCAAAGTTTGAAATCAGGATAGATAAACGCAATAGGTACCAGTATACATTATCACTGAAGAAAATGACTCACTGTAGAGCACGTGGTTGAGTACTTTTTGAAAGGCGCACAGTTGAGCGGTATTACGTTATAGTTGAGAGGTTATTGAATTTATTAAAAATAAGATCTGAGATGTCGCTTGTGCAATATACGACCCTTTATTAAAATATTATGATCAATATATATTGTGTCCAACAGAATTAACGTTGATCTCTTCATTGTGTCCGAGCACGGCTTCAATTAACGCTTAAAGAAACAAAGATGTGATACATCTCGCACACAGTATTATTAGGGTTCGCAGACACTACCTTGATTATAAAGAATTCAAAGTTTCATATGTTAGTGATGATGAGGTCATAAAAATGTATCATTATTCTTTATATCATGTTTGTAGTTATGCGTTTTATTTCCTGTCTATATAGTAGGGCCGCCGTTAAAGGCGGTGAACCTCAATGTAGCTGATTTTAATGGCTGTTAACGATGCTTTAGTTGGAGTAATACATATGACTACGGGCGGTGGATCAACAAACGTCTTCGTTTCCCTCACTGCGGGTAACAATGTAGGGCAGAATTAGTTCATATAATATTCAATAGCCCCCCCCCCCCTCGGTATAGCCAAGGTATACACTTTTAAACTTGTAACATCGTAAGGAAATATATATATATATATATATATATATATATATATATATATAAATATATATATATATATATATATATATATATATATGTGTGTGTGTGTGTGTGTGTGTGTGTGTGAGTGTGTGTGTGTGTGTGTGTGTGTGTTGAGAGAGAGAGGAATGTTTCGCATGGCGTTACGCCCCACTACGTAATCCCGCCAATGGATTAATAGGCTCTGTTTATTTGAGCCTACGGTATGATTTTGTTGTACCGCTCAATCTAATAGTCCCTCCCTCTCCTTTCGTTTTTCTCTGCTATCGTGAATTAGTTGTGCATCGTTTCAAAATTGATATTTTAACGCTTTTCCCCATGGACAGCTGCCGTTTTGACCCTTTTATGCTTGATATCGGCGATGTGTTCTTTTTGCCGTTCCCCTGCGCTCCTCACCGTTTCTATCACATATAAAATGTCATTGCAATTCACCTCGTACACAAAAGCTGATGTTTCGCAATTGTTGCTTCGAATCTTAGGTATCTTTGTGGCAAAGGGAACATCACCGCTTATAAGGGGACATATTGAACATGCATGTTTTGAACAGTACCTTATGTTATTTAGGAGATCGCTTTATTCGTACAAAATAATGCAGATTTTTAAAGAACGGTTTTGACTTTTGATGATCCGGGGACTGTTTAATTTTACATGTTACACGCATTTTGATTGGTATAAAAATACGTGGTATATCTCATTCAAGGCAATTTTCTCTAACGACGTACTTTCCTGCGTAGTAGTAAAGGTGTCTTAACTGATTGTATTAAAAGTATCGAAAGCAGATAAAATGTAGCTTGTATGACTATGGATGGGCATATTTTAGATTTAAGCAACGACCGAATAGGACTTGAATCTCGAGGTGATGATGACTGACGGAAATGTAGATTAAACAGTCTTTATAAATATCATATGCGTTCCTGTAACACAACACTCCTCATCGCCATGGACTAGTCCTGTGTTATTCTTATTCGACTTTGGTGTTATTATACCCTGTCTTTCTGATGTTGCGTAGCACATTCTACACAGTGTTTGTTCACATTCATGAATACATGCAATGCTGAAATGTATTTGTTTCGTCTGTATGTAAGGGCATTCACGGCGGGTGTGCCTAGCCAAACAGGAGACGCTTACTCCTCCCGGGCACCTGGTCTCACCTCTGAATTTTAGGGGTCCGCGAATGTCCACTGTGATACATTGTTGTCATATGGCACCAGTCACTTTGGTATTTTAAATTAGTGCCACATTTAATCCATTTGCAGTGTGGAACTCGTAAAAAGTGCTGAATTATATTTAAGCGGGTTTGGCTAGCCAAACAGGAAACCTACACTCCTTCCGGGGATCTGGTCTAAGATCTGAATTTCAGGGATCAGCGAATGTCAACTGCAGTATATTGTTGTTATTACCATACTCATGTAACTACAGTTACTTTCGCATTTTATCTATAGTCATATACACAGTACAGAAGCCAACAAAACGTTCTTTTAGGTTTTATGTCTAAAATTAGGTCTTTAATATTATTTTTTAATTGATAATGAAGAACGAAATCGTGATTGGCTAGACCACTTTGTCATTAGATGATTTGAAGGGAGATTTCATTGAATGTGAGCAGAACAGTAGATGATAAAAAATAAGTACATGAGCGTATAACATTTTTATAATGCAGAGTATTTTGGCATACATTAATGAAATTAAATATCTTGTGACATTTATTATAACCTTTGACTTGACCGCTGCTGGTGCTGCCCTCAGCCCGGTTCCCCCTATTAACCAAAACTAAACACTTCATATATATCTGCTCTGTCTTTAGATGACATTTTTGGTGTTTACCTTTCGGTTAATCCGTCAGTCAGGACCACAAAAGAGACACATTGCAAACTGGTGCATACAATAATCAATGAATAGGTTTTTATGATCTCATATAGAGTAAAACTGGGTTATAACAATATCCAGGGGACCATTGATCAGATTTGGTTAAAGGCATATTTCGTTACAAACATTTTGATGCAAATCCAGTCTTGACAAACAAACTGCATTTTTCATTTTTCCTGATTTATCGTACTTTAAAACATAAGAAAGTAAAAGGTTCGTCATCATCACTAGCGTCGGTGTCTTCGTCGGAAATCGTTTCGTCGTAACACATAACTCGTTTTACAATCTCACAATCAATAAATGTATTTCCCTCCAAGAGGCGTCCAATAATCGAATGGCAATCAGGAAATTTACTAACAACAAAATTTTGACTGAAAATTTCTCACACCTTGAGATGTCTACACAGTAATTATTGCAATCACTACCGCCATGGACGTACACCTCGTCCCCATAATGGTAATTAGCGTGGGGATTGTATAACAGAATGCTAGAGTGATTTTATGGTAATTAACAACCATTTCCCATCCCATGCGTACAAATTAGGATTACCTGTACAGCACGTAGTTACAATATTGGGGAATTTATGACTAAGTGACCAGGAGATGGCCTTGCAAACGCCGATAATTCACTGTATACAAATTCGTTGTAGACATAGAGAAATGCATGGAAGGAAATAGAGAGTCTGTCGGGATTTTCATTTCACTTCGTAACAAACAGAATTTCATTATAAATCTATTCGTTATAGATGAAGTTCACTGTATATAGTTTACAGAAATAAAAAATTCTTCATCCGATGTCCTTTAATACCATACTGTACAATAATGTAAAGATGATGGATAAATCCAAAGCACAAGTCCAAAAATCATAAAACCAGAGGACATACAAAATCAGTGAAAATGAAAAACAAATGGAAAGTAACAAAATATGTCTACTTCAAGAGCATATGTGAACCCCTGTGATGGAGTGAGACCAGGTGCCCGGGGAGAGTGAGCATCTCCTGCTTGCTAGCAACACCCGTCACATATACCCAGTAGAAAGAGTCAGATCGTGTAAATTCCATATGTATTTATATATGGAGAAGTCGAAGTAGGTAACCTTCTAGTATAGAAGGTGTCAAATAATAAGTCTTGTGACATTATTTTATTTTCTACATGTATATTATACATTGAAAAACTAATAAACCAGTTGAAAATGTCCACAGGGTAGGATAATTTGTATAAAAGAAGATACAATACACTAGAAATAAAACATAGCCCTGTATATATTTTAATGAATAATTCATTTAATAGCTTTTCTAGTACTAAACGGGTCAAAATTGGCCTAGTCCTTTATCATAGTATACACTGCATCTGCCTGTCCTTGCCCTGTCTCAAGTTCCGAGTGATTATAGTAATAGGAGGCATTCATATTTGTATTCTGGTATTCAGTATTATCGTTAACCCTCAGTGACGAAGATGGAGTTGCTTCAAAATTGACGTAGATACTTCTTGCTGTATTAATCACAAAGAAAATAAAAAGAAATCTGGTACAACATACCTATGTTTACATTATCGTCGTACAAAACTATAAACTCCGACTTTGGACTTTGAAATGAAATAAAAGTACAGAATTTTAATTTCAAACTCTCTTTAATTTAGGGGCACAACGTATAATGAATTCCGAATAAATCATCTTTAATGTAGATATTTAAGACAGTATACAACTGAATAATATTATTCCAAAGAGAGAAATGATATATAGGTATTAAATTCGTGGAACTGGGTTATCGATTTCCCTTCATCATAATGTGTAAGAATTTACGGAATAAATTTCGAGCAAGTGCTGAATTAATTTTTTGTCATTAAAGAAAAAGAGGAGTTACTGGCTCAGTTATGTGGCAGAAGTCACCATAGAGATATACAATACATGAATATAAATAATATACTAGAACATATATCACATTACAAAAATATTTGATTGTAGTGCAATTACGATACCGACTTAGGACGGTCATTTAATTTGACAAAAGCCAAACAAATGGTGTGGTTAACCGGTTTACGGGCCCACCTTCCCACTCACCGTAACAGCAGAACAATCAAAGGACGTACATTTAAAAATTTATAAATAATCCTCCATGTAAAGAACAAGGGTCAACAGGTATCGCATATTGAGAGGTCATAAAAATATAAACACGTAAGGTATTGTAAAATACATAATGGTATAAAAATATATGCGACATCAACATGATAAACCGTGCTCTGCCAGTTTGAAAGCGAGCTAAGACCCTAGATCTGTAGGAGTCCCGACTAACAGTCAGAGGGGACGAGGTTCAGGACCATGTCTCCTCTGAAAGAGGTTTGGACAAGGCCCGTCATATAGTCCCCACCGCCCTGTTAGTCAGCGTGCAACGTTCAAGGAAAAGTCTGCATAAGGCTGTAGAGGGGCCAAATACAAGACCTATAGTCTTTTTGATGATCTCAATATCATATTGTCTATTTATAAGACGTTTGATTATTTTATTACATGATAAAATAACGTTATCGGAGCCTTTTACTTTCCTTAGTTTATATACGAGATCACCGTAAAAATAAGGATGGGAAATTCCATTGGATACATACTGTTGAAAAGAAATATTTCCAAATTTAGATAGAAGTTCTGAATAAGATCTGAAGAATTTGCCGAATGTTTTTCTTAGCTTGTGACATCTGTAACCCTGAGTTAAAAGTTAAGTAGTAATTTGTAAGTTTCGTTTATGAAAGTCCAAAACATCCGTGCAGCCTCTGACAAATCGAACTAATTGAGATATATAGATACCATATGATGGGAGTCGAGGGACATCGCCATCCAAGTAAGGGAAATTTGCAATAGGAAATCCAAAATCCTCATGTTTATCATAAATATTAGTATATATTAGGTGGTTGATAATTTTGATGTTTAAATCTAAGAAAGGTGTAGATTTATCTCAAGTATTAGCTTTATTCAATGTGAGCCCTGGTGGATAAATTTCTGATATAAATTATTCGAATTCAGGGTTGTCGATAACCAAAATATCATCCAGATATTTACAAGTGTTATTGAATTTGTCAATGAGGTCAAAACGTTTTGATTTTTGAAGAGAAACCATAAAATCCCCCTCATAACAATAAAGAAATAAATCTGCTATCAGAGGCGCGCAGTTAGTACCCATAGGAATCCCAACTATTTGTTGATATATCTTGCCATCAAATTGCACAAAAATATTATTCATGAGAAAATCTAGTGCTTTACATAATTCCTTGCAAGTCCAGTATTTATATGAAGTACATTGTTTGTTGGAAAAGAATCCGGAGTTATTGGAAGTACATATGTACGTTTTAGATTCTCTGTGAAAACACCATTGCATAAGAGACAGTAACTTGCTTTTAATCAAATCATGAGGCAGAGATGTATAAAGTGTAGAAAAATCAAATGTAGAAATTTGAGTCGCTTTGAAATTTAGCGAAAGAAGTTTGTCTATAACTTCATGAGAATTTTTAATCGACCAAAAGTAATTGATGTTACTATTATGAAATGCGACATCACAATATTTGATAATATGGTCTTTTATAGCAGTTAGATCAGACGTAATATGCTTCGATAGTACCGTAGTAGAGCAGTGGCTAGAATTAGATATGAAACGTGATTTATATGGACTTTTATGTAGTTTTGGGAGCCAATATATGGTTGGTAGATCAGATTTATCAGTTTTAATTTTGAAGTCGGACATGGTCATGAGGTGATCGTGCAAGGTGCTGTCTTTTGAGTTAAGGCTTTCCACATATGTATGAGTGGAGTTTAATTCGTTTTTAAGTACTTCAATATAATATAGTTTTCAAACAACTATTATCTTATTACCTGCTTTATCAGCAGGAACAAAGATATATTTAGCATGTAAGTCAGCTATCTTCTTTTTAATAGAATTTGCCGTCAATGTATTAGGCTGTTGAAATAAATGCGGATTTTCCGTAAAGTTTTTAATACGGATATCGACAATTCTTAAAGTCTCGTATTTCCAATCATTAAGAGCATGAACCTTTACCTGTTCTTTTTTACACCAACGTTTACAATATGTAGTTAAAGCATCTTCTATAACGTCACGGCATTTATTGAAATCTATCCTGGACGGTATTCTATATTTAGGTCCTTTTCCAAAAAGGGTGCGCAATTTCTTGTCCGAAATACAGTTTAGGTCACCAGTAATAACATGACCTGCCGGTTTATAAACATATTTAGATTTTTCACAAGAACACGACGAAGGAATAGAGTCTGAAACATCAGGGTTAGATGTAACTTTATTATAATTTAGAATAAGATTTCTTATATGCTTTTTGTACTGGTAACAAATAAGTGGAGGTTCTAAATTCTCAAAATATTGGGGGATTTTAAATGTGACTCTATGATTAAAGGACACATGGAAAATGAACAAATTGAGCTAGATTTTTATATATATATTTTTTCTAGCAGACACTCGACGTTACTTTTTGATTTGATTGACTTGATTTCAAATGGATGACGAATTTTACACACTAGCCTACAAACACTGCAATGATCAGTATCATCGAGGTCAGACTCACTATAAAGGAGAATCTCTTTTCCAAGGCCAGATTTTGATTTTGATCGTCTGCAAAGATAAAAGAGTAAAGATAAATATCAGGACATATGAACATTGGAAGCTGGGCGCCTGTAAACTGGTTAACTACAACAATTGAGTGACGTGTGTTACTTTAATTGACCGTCCTAAGTCGGTATCATACCTGCAGTACAATTGAATATTGTGTAATGTCTTTGTGTTTATTTGACTTATGTTTAATTTCCCTAATGATCTGTGTCATACAGTTTGATTAGATGTTTGTGTCTTTTCTTTAAATTTCTACAACTTGCATCTCTTTGTTATTGACCAAGCCCTTAACTCTGGATATCGATAGCAGAAATAGAAAGTAAGTATGAAAGAGCCCAAGAATCCACTTAAGGGACAGAATTATGTATGGGTCACTGCCAATTTTTGCGACAATAAATTTCAGGAGATAGATACATACATGTATATTTAGTTGGAGCAAAGGCCGAGACTGGAATTCCAAAGTATGAAGACTAGAGCAGGAAAGAAATTACTAAAATGATCTACACCAAAGAAACAAGTCAAGGAGTTAGCCATGCATGAGGGAGATACTACTTTGTATTATAATAATACAGACTATAATTTCAAAGAAAATCTGAGTGTATATTTGTGATTAAAACAGAAGCCATAAAAACTTGATTTAAGGCAGACTTCAACGAAATCAAAACAAACCGAATTAAGTTATCTTATTTAAACGCATGATATAAACTCCTACAGCAGATAAAGAAGCGGTAGCGGATCTAATCCATTCCTGGCAAAGGACAATAAACTACATGATAAAAGAAATACTGACTCGAAGTATCATTCTTTACTTCAGCATTCTATGGCTGTTTAACTATTAGTTAGTTACAAAATGGTAACATGAATGAGCAGGCTTAACTATAGTATAATAAAATCCATCCTTAATAGAGAAGTAAGAGACTTCATGAAATGATACATAGTAATATAAACAAATAAAGGGAATATACTGATTGAAGTCCATGACATAATCCCAAGCATAAAGGAAAGAGGACAAGATTTCTACTTAACGCCTTTAAAACAGAGACAATAATACTGATTTGGCATTTCATAATGAGCACACATTTCGTTCTTCAATTTCCTTTCCTAGTATACATTATGAGACACATTTTTCATAACTCAAACTTCAATGGCAGTTCAAATGTCAAGAGTTTATGTAAATCATTAAATTTTGTGATAGTCTTAAAACTATTTCTATTGGGTTCATGACGGCAGAGACTGTCTTCTATGTAAGGTTACAATGATATTATTTTTTTTTTTCTTTTTTAACTCGCCTTTTTCATATTCTTATTTATTTTTCATTTATTTATTTTTATGTTTATGTGAAATAAACACGACAATATAACTCACATAAATGCTTTCAAGAATATTGTTTAATTCAGTTTAAAAGACATTTCTGCTATAAACTTACGGTCTACAATTGTAACTGTCTTAGCGTTAAAATGGGTATCTGATGATGCACTTTTTAGAAGAATATAGTTTATTTGGCATATATCATCGCTATCGTAGGGGCATATTTACGGCGCCGACAATCCGGGTACAATTACCGAATTGCACGACAATACTTAAGAGGTTGTTTACCTCCTGCTTCTATGTCGCGTTATAACTGGCAACAGCCTTAGAAACAATGCAACATTCGTAGATTACCTGCTTATTGTGTATCTACCTTTATTGGACGTATAATTAATATTTGTTCAGTGCTTGACATTATTCAGACAAACTGAAACAATATATAGTGTAACAGATCATCATGCAAATAACAAATCTGGGCGTAGACAATCAGCAATATCAAGAATTAGCACACAAACTGAAATCACAAAAATATTACTATGGTTGCAATGCAGTTGCCGACAGAAGATGATCAACTAAAATGTGGGGTAAACCGGTATGCGGGTCCATGTTGGACATTTTTATAACAACATAATAAAATAAATTTCCTTTATATGGATATAATTGATAAAAGTTACAATCGTCTATCCTCACTAAACTCAAAATAAATTTCAAATGATACCTTTCGTTCGCCCACACTCATTCTTCAGACTGGTGTTGATATCTGTAGATGTTACGGCCGCTTTAATAGAAAATAATGAGTATTAAATTTAAAAGAGAATTAAGTTATTCATTTAAATGTGCACATTTCTAAGAATGTGCGGAGATAGGAATCTGGAGAGCATTCACATTTAACACATCTGATGTGGTTTCTTGTCTCCTGTAAATCAAGGATCTATATGTATATTATGTATGACTTTGCAAACATAGGAAAAGAACATGTGTCATGCCATTGTTGCACCGACCGATTTACCTGGATAGATCACTAAAAATAAAAAAGAGACTAGCATGCAATACCTGTTTGCCAAAACAAGATAACCATTTCGTTACACGTTCAGATATTCATTGTAAACTGCCGTGAATTAGTTATAAAAGTAGTGCGTGTTAAAATTAATTATGTTGGCATGTAGAAATGTTGGTTTATACAAGTACGCCTCATTTGCAATTACAGATATCTCAATATGTATTTCGATCCCCCCCATCACCCTTTCCCGATTATTATATCAGGTGAATGTTTTTGGTGAAGACTGAGTCTATTATGTGTTTGATGATTTTGTACTTACTTCACTTTAGACACTTCAGAAAATCAGAAAATTTTCTGTTTATCAGAAAATTTCTTTTAATAACGCATTGTTGCACTATTGGAACTACCAAGTTTTTAAAAATCGAGTTCTATATATCGCTAAATTCGTTTTTCGATTGTGCATCTTTTCACACTTAAATTTGGTCAGTATACTGGTTGCGACGGAAGTGTCGCTATTTCCAGATCCCACCCTGTTCTATTGCGAGAATGTCCACGGACATTAATGGAAAAATCTGTATCGAATGTATAGACAGGGACAGTACCTATCTGCTGTATCGCGTGATATTTTCACTCTTCTCATTGGCCAAACTGTACATAGAACATTATGGGGTTTTTTATATCAAATTCATAAAAACAAATCAGCAACCTTTTCTGTTTATTATTTAAAAAACCTGACAATAAGCTGTGATAAATAAGGTCTCAGATTAAATTTGTGACACCTTATGCATAGGTGTAAATTATTTTCTTTCATATGAATAAAGTAAAGGATTCATTTACCTCTGTTAGATACTATTGGATATTCTAGGGGAGGTAGCCGTATAAAAGAGAAAACAGAAGGCATCTGACTAGGCTGTATGACAAATATTACCAAGGGCATGCACACAAAACATAATAATAGTAAAATATACACGGAAAAACATTACAAAATGTTGGATTGCGTTGCGGTTACGATACCGACTTGGGAAGGTATTTCAATATCTTTTACTATAAATCTTTAATTTGACTTTTAATATTTCTTTACGATATACTTCAATGTACTAAATTCATTGGAACTATTTTATTGATATTATGATGGTATCAGCCTGATAAATTGCACAATAATAGGAAAAGGATTGCAATATTAATCTTCGATGTATCGTGGTTTTCGATATGACGTAAACGCTTGTGTTTCTAAGCACATGAGAATAAACAAAGAAGAAGTACCGATCAGTTATCCAATGTCATAGTCTTAAGGTGGAGACTAAATTATGGAATTGTTCCATACAAACCGTTGCAAACCAGGTACAATTAAAGATTCCGGGGTTAAACCAGGTGCGCCGGGAGAATGAGCGTCTCCGGTTTGCATAAAACACCCGTCGCAACAGATATATTGAAACATGTCAAATTCGGTGAATGTCACAATGCACACAGATATATACATAAATGGTGAAAGTGACGTGATAATAAGATTTTTTAAATAGTCATTCCATCACATTCCAGGACGTCATGTATCATTCTCAAAAGTGCGTGATTTTATGCTAAAGCAACCTCAGTGATGTAAAATAATCATTTTGTGTTACCGCAACGTCAACATAATATGTTGGTACTCCACCCAACATCATATATAAGGCAACAACTTAAAACCCTATGTATAACGAAGAGATACATTAAATTAAAGTCATCCAGTTCAAATCCTTAATGTACTTGTCGTAATGTATCACAAATAATTTTTTTTTCGACTTTTTTCAGACAAATACGAACTCCAGTTTAATTTGCGGCGAGACCAGTTGCTCGGGCAGGAGTAAACATAAGATAATTATTGATCAGAGGATTTTATTTTTCTTTCTGGCAACTTTCGATCGACTACTAGAACATGGAAATTAAAGCCATATGCTGATGTTTCATATAAATATTTACTTAACAACACAGATATTAATTCTAATGCTCCCAATACGTCTCAAAATCAACGGTACTTAGCAAGAAACAATACTTACCCGCTGTAAACATGTACTCATATCGACTTCCGTAATATCGTTGAGGGTCTTGTAACGAGCAACGAATCTTATATCTCTGAGGTTCACTGGTAAATCCATCATTGATCTGAATGTAGACCTTAACGCCAGCCGAAGAATTTTCACAGGTAATATTGTCATAGAATGCTGCAGGTGTCCCTCTACAGGATTGTATATTTACTAACATTGTACTGTATATATAGTTGTCGGATAAAATAATCCATTTTATTATAGAAACATAGTGAGTGTGGGTCACACATGCGTACACTTTTGGCGATATTCGTTCTATCTCCCATGGTGCTATGAAATTATACCAAAAATGCCTTTAATTCATACATGTTACAGTGGAAAATTAAGATAAGAGTACTATAAATGACAATCATGCAAATCCGGGTTCTATTCTACAACTGTAAAATAATTTCTTCAAAGATATTTATGGCGTGAATTAAATACAACATATGAAAAAAAAAATAATTTATCAAACTTTTCACCTTGTTTGTCATAAGCTTACCATAATTTCTTCCTGAATAGACCCATTCATTTATTTATTCATTTAGCACCTGTCATATTAGCAGTTAGATTTTAAGGTGAGTTCTTGTCCCCATGTTTATATAATAGCTTTGATTGAACATACCTCATGTAAATATCAATACCGCCAAAAAGAAAGTATCTTTTATAATTGAAAGGTACTCACTTCTAAGTAAAGAACTAAGAGTGGTTTTAGGGGCAGGCTTGGTGTAAGGGTTAAGCGCTTGGCTTGCGGCGCCGACAATCCGGGTTCGATTCCCGGGTTGTGCCACTATGTTTAAGAGGTTGGTAACCTCCTGCTTCCATGTCGCGATATAAGTGAAATATTGTTGAAAGCGACGTAAAACACCAATCAACCAACCAACTTAGAGTGGTTGTTAATAAAGTGCATTTATTCTACTAGCCAAAGAGAGATATCGGCTGTCACGGATCCTTAGAAGAACAACAGGTCAGCCAGATGCCACGGGAGAGTATAAGATCAACTCCTTACACGTTTTGCATTATTAGATGTTGCGATACTGCAGAGCAAAAACTTTCCCTCACATTAATTATCACAATCAGTTTTCTAAAGAAGATATATCAATTTCTTTTAAAGGATTCAGTTTCTTTATTACAATGATGATGGTAAATGATGGTAAAGTAAATGATCTTACTTGTTAACATAACTTTTCCGTTAAAGATTTCAGTAATATTCACACATTTTCCGTCAGTGATTTTCACTCGTATATATACAGAGTCTTGTGACAGGATAATATCCTCCCTATCTGTCCATGTGGCATCCTCTGCAATTATTCCCTTTTTTATCGCAGATCTCATTTATAATAACATCACCGTTATTTCCCTAAAATGTTACAAATATATCTCAGCACAAAATGATAGAAAACACTATCACCTTAATAGATTAGTATTAAGTAATTAGATAGAATCATTACCTTGATATACCTATCAATAATTATATATTTTAGGGTGTAATAAATAAGATAATCTTTGCTTACGATAAGCTAAACTTTCCTGCCCTTTCGGAACCGTGGTGAGACAGTCAATTAAATATAAACTGTCACTCAATAACATTATAATCAAAGAATACACATCGAAGAATTGATAGATAATTCTTCATACTTTGCAGTCTGGGATCAACATCAACCGCTGACTCACATTGAAAGTGCATTAATACTCAAATCATATCATTATGGAATATTTTTATATAAAAGACAAATGAAACAAATATGAGCCATACTGTTTTTGCAGTGTTTTCAGAGTGGCACTGCCAATGTGCAAATAGTTTAAATGGTATAAATCGACGAAGATGAAATCTTTGTTTTTGTGTTTATACGATTACAATATACGATTAGAAATTGGGGTAAGAGATTTAAATAGACACGTATTGCTTATTGCTTAAATCCAATTGCGTCACAGCTATAACATTATGTATAACAGTATTCCAGTATCTTCTTGACTTACAGATTGATAAATATTATTCATGCAACTGTAAAAGTCAAGGTTATCACGTTTATATATATATATATATATATATATATATATATATATATATATATATATATATATATATATATATATATATATATATATAATAGCATAAGGAGATATTTATTTAAGGGCATTCATATTTATTATACAATCCAAAACGTTACAAGACACAAACGTCAGTACCATTTAAGACAAGACAAACATTTTAATTTAAAGGATCAACCATAACAACACATTTAAATGTCTTATTGTGGCTTTTGGGGCTTATTATGCAGTTAGTAAGATATTTTATTTTACATTTCATACGCAAAATGAAATTCATAAATATTTTCAAAAATGTCAATAAATATTTATTGAATAGGGTTCAGTAAGTATTAGATTATACCTAAATAAATAGTGTAATATAGAAAAGACCGTGGCCAAGTGTGGATCCTAAAGTACTTATAATACTGTGAGAACATTTGAAATCCATCAATTTCATTTTAATAAAAGGTGTCAAATCACTTGATATTTTGAAACTTTACGCAACGAATAGTCATAAAAAAGTAAAAGACAGACTTTAGGAAATTATCAAAAATGTTTTCACAAATAAAAATGGCAAGCACAAATTTCACTTTATTGTTGTAAACGATAAATATAAAATAGGGCTTTCATGTGTGACATCTATATTCTTTGTGACCTTACTTCTTCTTAATTTTTACCTTGTGACTTTGACCTTAATGTATTACCTTATTCTGAAAACCATAACATCTTGGTTATAATTCTGAACTTAAAGGCATAAGGAATTTCAAATTAATCAAAGGGCAGTAACCTCAACATTCATTCCTAAAGTAAGAGCAACTTTTTTTTTCCTTTTCCTGTAATGTCAATTTGCATCATACAAACATTCAGCATTTACTGGTTCACATTATATAGACATATGACATGTTCCCACACTGAGTATGAGTCACTGAATGATTTTTTCTACAGATTTCGAAGAATTTGCATTCTCTTGAGCGTTCCCTATGCATCATTTCATGGAAAGCTGGATTTCGGCGAGGAGGTGTTTGTGGTTCATTGTCATTATCCAAGTAATCTTCAACTTTGTCCTCATTTGAAATTCAAACATTATGCATTACAAAACAAGCTAGTGTTTCTACGCTTGCTGTGTCTATGAGTGTATGAGCCACCATTCAACAAATCAAATGCACGTTCAATAGTAACCCTCACTGCTGATAATGAATTGTTAAATCTATGGTATGCTGGAATGAGGTGTCCATTGTCACAGAAAGGAGTTATAAGCCATCCCTTTAATGGATAAGCCGTATCTCTTCCTTTCCATTGCAACATTTGATTAAACTGGTATTCCAAATCGGAGTTCTTCAAAATTCGCGTATCATGACAGCTTCCTAGGCATCCAGAAAACCTAAGATCAACCCTGTAAACTGCTTTAAAGTTGCACTAGCTGTCATTTTCCGTATTAAAAACGAAAGCTGTAATTTTTAATCCTGGACTCTCTCTTGATATTAAGCCTTTATACGAAATTACAATGTTATATAATAAATATAGAACATATATACCTTTTGATGCGCATTTCGACAACTTATGTCTCTTCAGTGATGCTAATGACCGAATGGTTGGAATAGTTCGGTTAGTAGTGGAAAAATCATTAAAATGTAATTAAATAATTACGACCTATCCGCACAAAGTCGGTAATTTTTTCTTCACCTGGCATGCTTAGTGTATCAAAGACCTATCCAACTAACGCGAGATTAGGAAACTTTCACTAATAACAACAACACTGGTGACGCAGACAAAGCTATCGGAGATGAGATGTCTTCGATTGAAGACAGAATTCGATAATAACATCAGGGATGAAAAAAGTCTGTGACAAACATATTTAGAACAAAAACAACATAGAAGTTGCACTAGAACGCGGGAGAGTTGTCAATTTACACAAAATACTTAGCACGAGTCTTTAATGTTTACATTTTTAATACCCCGTCAGCACGAGGCCTTGACATTCCATTGTATTGATTACTTGCGTGTTTGTATTATGAAAGCGGTCCGATATTTACTGTCATTGGGTAAGGTAATCTCTTAAAATTAACTGTTGATAATAATAAGTAAAGTGGACGACATGAAAGAAACGTAAATGCATTCTGTAAACTTCTTTAAAAGAAATTGTTTTAAGATCCCTTTTGGGGGCACCTCGATCAAATCATATGGGACTACTAATGTGACATAAAGCTTTAAAATGCTCGTTGTATATAGCCAAATTACTATTGATAGTATTACTAATGACATTTTTTCTTTTCTTCTGTGTGCCTATATATCTTACAAAGTTTACAAAGCTAGATAAAACATCTTTTTACGAAGATATACTCAGCGACACACTTTAGTACATTGTTTTTATCACGTGATTTTCTGACCAGAGTTACATACGTGTCAAATGTTGTGTAAATGATGAATGTAACGGACATTTCTCAATTTTTCCGGTTTATAAAAACGTGTCAGTGTCGTCAAAGGAGTTGACTTTCGATGTACTTTAATTTTGTTTTGTTGTTTGATTGTATGTAATTTCAGATAATTAAATGAAACATAACATTCTTTTTATACCAATTTTGACAGCTAATGCAACTTTAAGAATCAGAGAATGGTAGCCTGTGCGATTAACATACGTCTCTGGATGCTCCTGCAGTGCTCTTACTGGAATGTGACTGCCATCCAGGCATACAACATTAGAGAAATTATTTTTCTGTACAAATACTGCATTAATTTGTTGTCTTTCAGCATTATTAGGCCAGGCAAAGACATCTTTCATAGGATGATTAGGTAGTACCTCGTATACTCTTGTTCGACACCTAATGACTGAAGCCTTTGTAACATCTATCGAATATGTTGCACAGCATCTCCTTTGATGAAATATAACACAGTGCAATCTTCAACTGTTTTTGAACAGGTATCGGGCTTCACAGTCCAGTCCATGACGGAGTAATCTCAGAAGAACACTTGGGTTACTGGAATGGACGGCGGCTTAGAGAAGTTGATTACACCACCTTGCTAAAATGAGTTACTTTCAATAATGAATCTGACTACATCTGGAATGAAATTGGCAGGAAATCAATTTAGAACAGCACGATATTTTTCGTTCGAGTACTTCACTGCTTCAATTCCTAAGATATGCTGGATGTTTGTGTAGAGACTTGTTACCTCAACGCTTACCATTACTGCGTCTGACTGACAGAGTTTGATAGGTGAATTAAAACAAACCCCAAAATATATATATATATCGTTTTTGGGGTTTGAACAAAAAGTATTAAACACCTGTTCCGTTGACTTTGTGCTTACACCCCGACACCCTCCTTTTTTTATCCTTTCTCATTCAACTTTCATTTCAATTCGCAGCACTCTTATTATACTTAGTCATATTACAACATGAATGGGTCAAGGCAAACCGCACACCAGGTGTCACCCTAATTCCCCTATCACCACGATATCGGATAAAGGCCTGGTCATTTTACATTTGGACAGCGAACTACAAACAAGCAAAATGTAGCTGACGCCCGATATCACCACATAATTAGACTAGTGCTTTGTCTATGGCTTTCTTTTTTCATATTTCTATTCATGTAGTTTTTTTTTATTGTTTTGTCCTGAGGAAGGGGCAGATGGCCTCGAAAATTTGAGCATAATTTTCTTTATATATATTAGTGTTGTTTGTCGCTTTCTTGTGCTTATATATATATATATATGTGTGTGTGTGTGTGTGTTTGTCATAGAGAAAATAAGATCATAGGTTTAAACTTTAAAAAGAAAACGTAGTATATCTTTTATCTGTACATATATATTTGCATTTATTTATTTATTTATTTATATTTTTCTAGTAGATGAACACGCTAACTAGCGCTGGTGGAAAGATCTATATTCATATGAAAGTAAATGACACTCAAATTAAGGTAAGATAACTCTGAAATGATTGACAGATTTTATGTAAAGGAGATAGAATCACCTCCCTTCGTATACAAATCTACAATAATGATATATAGATGTTCCTTACACAAAAGCCAGCGTGTCAATATTTTAAACCTGTTATTTTGACATTAAGTACAGAAATAAAGCGCTGTTAATGGTTTAGGTATGAAAGGGGTTTTTACTACATGTATAATGTTATTACGGATGGTTTGACAGGATTGTTTTTATTTTAGTTCTTGACCGTTAAAATTGTAGACTTTAAGAAAGAAATTTTACAACAAAGGGATAAAAACTGTAGAACTAGCATAATATTAGAACTGATAACTGGTGTTGACACAGGTATCATGAATGTGAGATATGAAGAAAACACATGTATCAGAAAAAAATCTTTTACACCGCATGTTCATATAACAGGCAGGAGAAAAAGATGTGACCGGACCGGGAATCCAACCCAGTATCTTCAGCTATCAAGACCGAGACGCTCACCATTGAGCTTTCTGGGCCCATAACGTTCCGTCACACTCCTCCGCATCCAGAGGTTTCCATCCCTGGAAACCGAAATACACAACCTCCCACATATTGTAATCCTTAAAGTACACATGCAACTCATGAGGGCTGACCATTAAACCAAATGTAACAGGCAGGAGAGAAAGGCACGAATCGAACCCAGAAACGTCCGCTGTCAAGTGGAACGCTCTCAAAATTGAGCTATCCAAGCCCATACCACTCCAATAGCATAAAGATGAGATAACTCCTTCATAGTTACACGACGTCAAATAATGCTAGATCTGTCTAACTGTAAAAAGTGCAATTTCTAGAGCGTGCTATCACATCTAGTTAAAATAGAACCTTTTGAAAAATGATTCATCACGCGTCACTCTTATATGAGAGTTTCATTGTTCACATCGGTGTGGGACAAGATTCACTAAAAAGTGATGAGAACCCGGGAGAAGAGTTTTCAAATTGTAGACACTCTCGTAGGGACGCCCCTATTTCATTTGAACTTTTCTATTTCTTCTCTTTAAGGCATTTTGATTTATTTTTCAACATAATCCCCTTTTCTTTTTATGAATAGAAATAACTCAATCAAATTCAAATCCCATTCATTAATTCATTGTTGAACGGAAGAATATGAAATTATGACTGAACTATATTTTCAGTCAATGGCGCCGGACCCTGTTCTTAATCATCTTTCTATAATAACTTAATTATATGAACAGTTTTATATATAATTTTGCTCTTGTTCAATTCAAAATAAACTGTTAACCCTACATTAATCGTATTTCTGCCTTGGCAGAGGAACCTTGAACTGGAATCAAGATTATAATATGCCTAAGGGTGGAGGCTTAGATTTCCCTGTCACACAAGTAAAGATTGGAAAGGATAAATATATTTTGTTCTTTTTAACTTAAGATTAGACTGCGAAGACTGAGAAAGTGACAAGGATTTTTTTTCTACACATTTCGACCAAATAAATGTCCACTATGACTTTAAGCCTAGCATTGTTACTGGTCCAACCTGGTTCTGATATAGTAGTGTAATAATTATTTATACACATCTCTTAGTTTAAGGTAATGTATACTTAACTTTTATTATATCTTAATTAATATATTTTTGAATTTTAAAAATAAGAAGACCAATGCCGCTGTTACATAATGCAACTGTCGCTTAATTAAGAGGGAATCTATACTAGAAAGTATGATGAAAAATATCTCCCTTTTATGGATTAATATTTCCGACCTTCCCCTACCAAAAAATCAATTTAAGCGTAAAATTCCTTAAAATATTTCTTTTTTTTTTGGAGAAATACATACAACTTTTCTAAGTCTTAATTTCAAAAAGGGCGTATGTACCTACATGGACGCCCGCTGGTGTCGAGGATGTAATACCCCCACCTCTGAACCGAGCTACGTGCAACCAATTTCAAATCATACCTTCATTTCCGGTGTCTGCCAAGCATGCCGTAATATATATACGTCATTGGAACAACCTTTTTTGGGCTGTCTCCGTGGCGTGATGTTATATGCGACATGCTTGGTAGGCTAGGGGAAGCCGCCGCACGATTTACATTTACAACCTATATAGCATATGCACCTACATGGACGTCCGCTTGTGTCGAGGATGTGATATCCCCACCTCGGAACCGAGCCACGTGCAACCAATTTCAAATGATAACAAATTTTACTTTATTGAATTATAAGTATTCCTGTAATCTGAATAAAACCTGGCGATCTTTCGGAAAGCACTGTGATTGTACTGGCTTTTTTAAAATCTGTTTTGTCATAATTATTACTTTGTTTTTGTCCAGATGTGATGAGTTTCTTTCTGTTATTCGTTTGGACGGTTGTAGCTAGCGACAAGAGATGGAAACACTCACAGACCCCAAGTCTCACAGATGAATAAGTTCAATTCTGTCATTTGAACTAAATATATATGATATTGCTTGTTATTTCTATATTTTCGGTATGTTTCTTTCTGCCATTGAATTTTGTTTTGTGCTAACAAATTATACAATTTTATTTATGAACGTTGTTTTGATGTGATATGATATTCCTGGATGACTACATCTGATTTTGAATGAAAAATTATCTAAACGCTCTAGGTAAACAAAATACATAATTTCTTTATAATATCAAAATGACTATTAATAAATTATTGTTCGTTTTATTAATCATTTTCTGATACATGTATCTACCCTTATGTCTATTAAACAGCAAAAGAAATGTTCATTGATCAGTATAACTATGACATGGAACTTCAGTTTCTATCATTTCTATAATTATAATTTATAAAACAAGCATTTTGATGATAAGTAACCATAGTATTAATGAATCCTTAAAGTCAAGCTGGTATTTTGTACATAGCATACACAACATCCTAATGTCTTTTTTTTAACACTCATGGTACACGTTATCACGTAAAATTCCATTACTGCTTTGGACGTGTCAGCAACAAAATCATGACGCAGTGTACCAGGCAGGTGTGATAGTCTTTGAGTAGTGTCAACAACGACAAAACAAAAAAAAAAGTATTTTCATGACTGTAAGATATCAAAGGAACATATTTCTGATGTCAACATGTTTACATCTATATTACTGTATGTGTGTGTTCCGGAAAGTTCAAAATGTTTTCAAGCCGGCGTGGCCTAGTGGTATCGCGTCGGACTCCTGATCGGGAGGCCGGGGTTCGAGTCCCGCTCTGGTCATGCCGGTGTCATGTCTTTCGGATGTCGGTTGAGACAGTAAAAACCGAGGCCCCGTGTCGTGGTATGCATGGCACGTTAAAGATCCCTCACTGCTTCGGGTGGGTCCGTTGCAAAGGTCAAAATTTGTATGCCCCGCATCAGGCAGATGCCGTCACCATATACGTGAAATATTCGTGGTGTGACGTAAAACAACAATCAATCAATCAATGAAAATGTTTTCAGTTTTACAACATAGTATTTAATATTACAGAATGCAATAGTCCCTTTACTTGAAAATCTTTCATGACTGAAACAACAGCATAATTGTATGAGTCAACTTCATTACGCTAATGATATTATTTTCTTTCATTTCGATTTTAAATTTTTGTATGACTTCCTGACACATTTCATTAAAATGTTTACTTTTGTGATGTGTTTATTACATGACACGTAAAGTAAACAGATATAAAAGATAAGTCGCCGTTTGAAATTTCAATAACTACACTTAGAAGCAAAACAATCACAGTGCCGGTGAAGCAGTTCTTCTGTGTCATTTCCTGTTTGAACTTAATTTCCTTAACCGCCCCCCCCCCCCCTTTCCTTCTGTATAAAATATATCAGTTGACTTTTCTCAAATTGGTGGAAATATTCTTCTCAAATATGGCTATAGCATTTTACAGTGTCATATTTGGTCATTTCGTATAACGATAACCTTATGCAACATCTGTCCTTTACCATCTGATGTATCATTCCGTATGGCTATGACATTATACCGTGTCAATTCTCGGTCATTCCATATGATTATGACACTAAAGTGTCAGTTCTTGATTATTCCCTGCAGTTATGACAATATGCAATGTCAGTCAACGGTTATCTCGTATAGCTTTTATACTATACAGTGTCAGTCCTCGGCTATCACGACTGTGACGATATGCAATGTGTCCTCGGTCTTTTTGAATGTCATGGCACTGTGCAGTGTTAGTTCTAGGTTATTCCGTATTGCTGTGACGCTATATATTTTCAATATTCGGTCACCTTATATGACCATGTTGCAGTGTAGGTTCTTGGTCGTCTGATATGGTGTTGCACTATACAGTATCATCTTGTATGCAGTGGTGTTTGTGATACAGTAGGCATTAAGTAGTGGGTAGAATCTAAGGCTGCCAGCTTCTTTATTATTCCATATCATTTGATGTGTTTGCCAGTGATGCTACAGTTTTCAAAATGCCATGGTGTCATGTCGACTGGGCACCAGTTCGGCCACGAGCATCACTGGAGAGACTTAAGTTGTCGAAAATGTGCATATGGTGCACAAAATTAAACGGTATACATGTTCTATATTTATTATGTCTTTATTTACGTTATGTTGATACGGATTATTTATTAGTAGCCTCAAATCAAGAACACAGCAACTAATGAAATATCAGATTCTGTGCGAACATCTCATCAATCGTCTGTCTTTAAATCCCAAAATCCCAAGCGAGTTATACATGGTCATCCCTTTATTTCCTTACATTTATTTAATAATTTGCTACTCGATACACCGGTTGAGTGTGCTTGTTCTTACTTTATCTGAAACATGATGTATGACCTATACTGTAAAATCACTCCAGTGTTACCCTCTCGGTCACCTCGAATGATCTGTAATAAAAAAAATGTTAAAGTTTACATGTTTACATTTATCTTTTGGGAATGAAACCAAATGAACCAACAGACACTTACAGGATGTATGCAGAAAGATGAAATTAGTTCCAGGAAGTAATTTAAAACATCGTTAATACAAAGGGCATTAGGGTATGCATAGAAGGGATAAAATGAAACATTTCCTTTACAAATTGTTTTCTCGTGACTGCAATAAGACACAAGAAAGTATAATCAGAATACTTATAACAATTAAAAGGAGTTATATCGAAAAACAAATTGATTTATTATTCTGTGATATATTTTATCATTCCGTCATAATTCCTTTCCAATGATAAAAGAACGCATCCGAATTCCAAAAACACACAAAATAAAAGACCTAAACTATTTAAGTTATAGAATTTCACGTTGACTTTTTATAATAAATATAGAACATAATGCAATATTTTTCCCATTATCATTATCGCATTTTTTGTCATTTTACCTCAATAATTTTGAGATGTTTCTCAATATTATAAATCTAACATTAAGTATCTTTGGATTTCCTTACAGAAAACCTGTTTCCACTACCAACACAACCAAGTCCATTAGAGGTTCTCTTGTAAGATTTTCTCAACTTGTCTCGAACTCCGTTTTTACCGTTCGTTGGTTTAATGTGTTATAAAATGTTTGTAGCATTCAAAGTAGGTTTTACTCTCAAACATATGCAATGTAATAATAATGCATTATGCGGCTTACATCAAAATATTGTGAGGAACATTATAGGTCAGTGTTCTGTGGACTAGATACACTCGGGATTAGACATTCCGTGATTTCAGCTAACGGTGCCTTTTTAGTAAGATATTGAATATCAGGGTCAGGTAGCGAAGAAAAAACAGCATGCTGCTAGATAGTAATAAACAGTATAAAATGTAAAGTATATCTTCTATTTTCAAGACGCAATGATGCAGGACATACATGTATGTTTTTACTGTACAGCCTTAAATAAAAAAAAAAAATCTGTAGACGCTAATACTTAAAGTTTTGTATAGTCATATCAATATTTTTATCACAGATGATGAATTTTTCATACCGTAACGAAACGAAATTCAATGTTTGGTGTCATCATTTTTGAAATGCTACCTACTACCTTATAATAAAATATATACATGCCTATCATTTTATAAATCTACAAGTAGAATGAGTAAAGGTCATAATAAAATCTACATGATACCACAGATTGTCAATAAGTGGCAAGTAGGAATGAGCATATCTTTTGTTTATTGTTACTTCTGCCAAAGTATGAAAATTAAATTTATCAAATTAAGTTCTAATACTAGCAAACAAATAGAAGTTTTTTTTATTTTCTCAGCCAAAACTTTTTTTCAAAAGTATTTCTTAATTTTTATCAAGATATTGTTTGATGCTGTGGGGCATTTCTTTCATTAAATTGCTAATGTGTGCTACTGTGTGACCTCATTTCACAATTCTATCACATATATGTAGACAGCATTTGCCCTAGGCATTAACCGAATTGCAGTGGAGGATTTTACTGTCATAGCCGAAAGACGAGAGTCAAACCCTGGACCCATCGGCCACGAGCTTAGCAATTCCTCCAATGAGCCACATTGGCTTCCCTTAAAGACAAGGGATAAAAGAAGTTAAAAAAAGGAGAGGGCATCCCAACGAGAGCTACAGATATCTACAATTTGAAAACTCTGTTCTCGGGTTCCCTTCACTTTTTAGTGAATGTTTGCCTACACTGATATGAACAATGAAAATCTCCGCTGAGATTTATATCAAATTTCAGACTCTAAACACGCCGCACACGCTCTCAGCTTTATTATTTTGTACGAAGTATCAACCTCACAGTTATTGTCGAGACGTGATGAATCATTTTTAATTAGGTTCTATTTTTAACTAGATATGATAGCACGTTCTAGATAATGAACTTTTTTACAGTTAGACAGATCTAGCATTATTTGCCGTCGTGTAACCATGAAGGAGTTATCTCATCTTTATGCTATTGGACTGGTATAGGCTTAGATAGCTCAAATTTGAGAGCGTCCCACTTGATAGCATACGTTTTTGGGTTCGATTCCTGCCGTTTTCTCCTGCCTGTTACATTTGGTTTGATGGACAGCCCTCGTGCGTTGCATGTGCATCTTGAGGATTACAATCTGAGGGAGGTTGAATATTTCGGTTTTCAGGGTTGGAAAGGGGAGAAGTGTGACGGAGCGGTATGGGCCCAGATACCTCAACAATAAGCGTCTCCATCTTGATAGCTGAAGGTTATTGGTTCGATTCCCGGTCTGGTCACATCTTTTTTCTCTTGCCTGTTACACATACATGAATATGCGGTGTAAAAGAATTTTTCTGATACATTTTCCTCATATCTCACATTCATGATACCTGTGTTAACGCCAGTCCTTTTATCTGATTTTATGTTAGCATTACAATTTTTATCCCTTTGTTGTTAAATTCCTTTCTTAAATTCCATAATTATAACAGCTAAAAAGCAACTTTTTCACATCTTAATCATCACAGCGCTTTATTTCTGTTCTGAATGTCGAAATTACAGGTTTAAGATAATGACATGCTGGCTTTTGTGTAAATAACGTCTATATACCATTATTGTAGATTTGTATACAAAGGGCGATGATTCTATCTTCTTTACATAAAATACTACAATCACTTCAGAGTTACCTTACCTTTGTTTGAATGCCGTTTACTTTCATATAAATAAAAATATTTCCATCAGCGCTAGTTAGCATGTTTATCTAACTAGGAAATTCTGTCAATAATAACAAAATAGAACTAAATAATTAGATAAATAAATACATGAATGAATAAAAAGAAAAAAAAAAATATATATATATATATATATATATATTTGCCCTGCCTGAAGGATAAGCCGAAAATGCGAAAATGTTTTTTTTTTTTTTTTTTTTTGAGTGTGTGTATGTGTGTTTTTTGTTTGTGGTGTTGTTGTTTTTTTTTTTTTGTTTTATTTTGTTTTTTTTTTAAAGGGTTTTATTTTTTTATAAATTGAATAGGCATGATAAAAACAATCTCTCATACATAGGTTACTACGCTACATTCCGCTCACCTCCCGCGCCCCTTCTGTTATGGAATTGAAGCTCTTTTTACAGGAAAACCCTATTTAGGGAATACACGTACTGTCTGAGTGTTTCCGTCAGAAACAATTAAACATTGTACGTTTGTCCCCATACTTCTTAACAGTAACACAATCATCGCGGATTTCTTTTTTTTTTTTTGAAATTGTCTTCAAATTCTTATTTCCTTGATAGCGCAATTTTTAAAAATTCTTCCGAGAAACTAAGTGATATTTATATATTGCACTGACATAAGAAGTTTCTTAAAATTTTATGATTAATTTATTACTTGCAAATGACGGATGGACGTTGACAACACTGGACGAAGTTGTTATAAACAGTATTTTGATTGATGGAAACAGAGGCAATGTGGACAAAGTGTACGTACAAAGTAGTTATACATTTGAGGACGGTATATCGTGGTTATACATGTCTTAACGCTAACGTATGGACCACTCAGAATGGTAAAAACAGAACCAGTGAATAAGAGTTAATGGTATAAATCATTACATGGTGTACCAAATGCATAGGTCTTTTTATTAAAACGTTAATTCATGCTTAAAATCTACAATACCACTAAATGGACTTTTACCGGTTGTAATGTTGTACAAACAGCTTCGTGCCGATATGAGAGATAGGTAGAACTCAAGATCCTCTAGAATAGTTGATGTATTTCGACAAAAGATATCAAGGGGTGGATGTAGTGTGGGTGACATACGTTTAAGAAGGTGCCCTTATTGTAAAAACTTCTCGAGATCCACTGCACAGTAAAACGTTTCTTTAATTTCATTTTACGTCAGCACAGCTTTATAAGTGATTTGAGTACTCATTTAAAATCTTTAACGACAGTCCTCAGCAGAAGTGCACGGTTAGACTGTCTTTCAAAACGTAATGTGCAGGAGTGACATGCATTTATAGATTATTCACCAATGACTTCCAAATGGCAGACTTTATAATATATGTTTGATTATCCAAAATCATTTTAAGCCACTACAAAATATTGGAAAGGATTTTAAATTCAGAATTCTTCAAGACTAATGTACTCAATGACATTTGTCATAAACTACAGTTTCCATGGTGGCATCCAGTGGAATGATTTAGTAACATCCCTCCTTTGACTTTTTTCTCTTAAAACACGGGTATCCACTGGTTATTACCATCAGTATTTTAAAATATGGAATTGTTCTTAATTATTAAAGGATACAAAGGAGAGATACAGTGTTTATCCTATTTCATATTGAAGAATTTAAAAAAAAAAGCTGCTGGAACTGCTTTTGGGTATTGGGATGGTTACAGAGTCGATCCTAGATACTCAAAGAACACAAACATTACCATATACCTGATACTAGAGAATGAGTACCACTGAAAAATATGAACTTAGCACAGACACTGGGCTGCAATTACGTTATCACACCTGGAGCCACATGCAGGCTAGGCTGTAGCTACATATATCCCTGTTTTTATGTACATGCAAAACATTGTGGTGTCACTCTGAATATTAAGACATGTACATGTTTGATATCATCGACATTTTTAAAATCTGGGAACTAAAAGTCTATGCAAACATCCACCATTCCCACCAGAACCTTACTTACTTAATATGCAAGAACGATTTTAACTTGTCACGAATAAAAAAAAATCTTAAAAAACAATAGACTATTGTTGAAATGTAACAATACAAAATGACAAAGGCGAGTACATGCCACGTGCATAAATGGATGTCACCATACATTCTAGAAGTATTGGATTGTGTAAATCCAAAAATTATTGTTAGTGGTATGTTATCTACATGTACATGAAAATTTAACTAAATCGTGGTCTTTTTAAATATTAGTAAAAAATATATATACGAAAACTGATAATCGTTCGATATGAGTTTCATTTAACAAACTGAAAAATAAACATCTATACCTTTTTTTCCTGAAACATATTGCAAACAAAAATGCACGAGCACGAAAGTTTACATGGGACTCGGATGTTGCTGAATAAAGAAATTCTCCTGAGTGATGCTCTATCAACAGGCCTGAGATGTGGCCCCACCAACATGTCAATATTGATGTCGGTTGGATTTCATCCGTGTGATTTTAAGGGGAATTCCCTGTACAGGGTGAACATCGGAGGCGTGTTTCTACAGGTAGCGCAAGATACATCCTCTTTCACCACTCTGTAACCCCGACACCTTAGTGTTTGGTCTCCACGCATCCATAATGCAAAGTTGCACATCTCTTTATTCCGATACAGCGGGGGATCACAATTCTCTGAATTTGCTTGTCGGTCGTTTATCTCCGTACTTTGTGAAGCCAAATGTTGTAAAAATGCTACCTTTCCTTGGGTTTTGTTCTGACGCTATGTTTGAATTGTAACGTCACAGTAAATTGACATTAAAAGTTGTGCAACGCGTTAAAACGAAAGACATTGCTTAACTCGGGCTTTCCTGTGAAATCAGGCAAATGTGTTTTTGTAATACTTCAAATAGTTCTAGTGAAAATGCAGAATCTCTTAGCATTCTAATAGCACTTTAAATAAATAAAAATAATAAGAATAAAAGAAAGAAAAGAAAACAAAAAACCAAAACATCATATGCATCCCAGTAAAAGTCCCGATGAGGGGGCACCATGACTAAGATAACATTATGTTGATATCTTGTTAACGTGAAAGCTGCTTTTGTCGTACGCTTAGGACTGCTGGGCACACGCGTTTGCGTTAACCCAGGGGTTGGTTAATTGGTGTTTTACGTCGCTTTCAACAATATTTCAGTTATATCGCGACATGGAAGCAGGACGTTACCAAACTCTTAAACATAGTGGCGCAACCCGGGAATCCAACGCAGATTGTCGGCGCCGTAAGCCAAACGCTTAATCACTTCACCATGCCTGCCCCTAATAAGTGTTGTCATTTAAACATTGCATATGTGAATCACAAACATATGACGCTATCCTCGGTGATTAAATCAAATCACGGCATAGAAAGAATTAAGGATATGAACGTGTGTCCGGACCGAGCGCACGCGGTACTATATCACATTACCGCAAATTTACTCCCTCGTTAACTCGAGGTGCCTCCATGCGACCGGTGTAGTAATCCTGATACGTTAGTTATAGTAGTCCTCCTGACCGCCAATCACATTAACGTGTATAGTAACGTTGCGTTCTTGTGTATGTGAAGTATTTTCAGGTCAATAATCTTCGTATCAAGTAAAAACTCTTGTGACAAGAAAACCATGCGTCAAGTATCAAAGTCCTACCGATATTTATTAAAATTATATAGCCCATGCAGGTTACATTTCTAAAAGGTAGGCAAAAGTTCAAGGTCAAAAGTTATGGTATAAATAAAAGTTTTATCACGAGGAACCTATGTGCGATGTATCAACGATCTACCCTTATTTGTTCAAAAGATATAAACCAGGTCATAGGTTTTTGAAAAGTAGGTTAAAGTCCAAGACAAAAACGTCAAAAGTATCAAATAAGCCCTAGTCATGAGGACCTCTGTGTGAAGATTGATTTTTGTTTAACGTCACACCAGGAATATTTAACGTATATGGTGACAGCATTTGCCTGATTCGTGGCATACAAAATTGACCTTTGCGACGGACCCACCGGAAGCAGTGGGGGATCTTTTACGTGCCATGCATACCACGACAGGGGCCTCGGTTTTTACTCATCCGAAAGACAGAACACCGGCATGACCACAGCAGGACTCGGCCTCCCGATCAGGAATACAGCGCGATACCACTAGACTATGCCGGTTAACCTCTGTGTGAAGCACCAAACCCCAACCCATATTGATTCAAAAGATATAGCCCACATTAAAATTTCTAAAAAAGTAGATTAAAATTCAAGGCTAAAGTTAAAAAAGCTATGGTATCAAATGAAAGTTCTTATTTTCAGGAACCTATGTGTGAAAAAGCAAAGCCCTACACATATTGATTCAAAAAACATAGCCCAGGTTAAAATTTAAAAGGTAGGTTAATTTCCGTGATCAAGGGTACAAAGTCAACGGCTATAGATCAATTGTAAGCTAACATTATGAAGAACCTATGTGATAAGTATCAAACCTCTACCCTTATTTGTTCACAAAAATATAGCTCTGGTTAAAGGTGTGTAGTAGACAAGCCTTACTTCTATTGTTTCAAAAGATATAACCTAGGTTAATAGTTTTTAAAAGGTACCTCAAGGTCCAAAGTCAAGATGTGTGAAATACCTACTTGGTTCATAAGATGTAGCACAGTCTAAAATGTTGTATACAGACGACGATGCCGCCAACGAAGAGGGCGACGACACCGGGTGTATGGCATTAGCTCTCCGGACTTCCATCCGATTGCGTTAAAAATTAATTTAAATTAAGATTAAGAAAGTTGTTTGTTTACTTGTATTGATACTAACGCTTTACGTCGACGCTATTATCCTCAGAACAGGCATGTGTGCAATAATGACGTTATGGTCTACTGCTCGCACGTCCGAGGGCTCATGAATGTCTACTCGGATTTTTTTTTTTTTTTTTTTTTGTTGGTGCCTTTTTATTTTACATGACTATTTGCCCCGAAACATGAATTTCTCCTAATATGAATTTATTTCACTTATGGTCATTCTGTGCTTGATATAGGACGCATTGATTCTAACATGTTTTTCTACAGTGTTGAGCTTTTCTTTGTGCGCATCGCATCGATCGATCATCAAAATCTTCTAGAAAAGAAACAATGTATTGATTTTTACTAAATTACAGCTTTTACCTTTCATCTTATCAGTAATTATATATTATTGACCTTTAAACAAGGAGTGAAGTGAATTCACATCGTTTGAAGTGGAAATTATTTCATTAAGTGTTATTCTTTTTTGATATATGGGCTTATAATTCAACTCAACAGATACCTTCAGAGCAATCAAATTTACACACGCTTAAACTGACACGATCTTCACTTCCATCTAAATGTCCCGTATTATATGAATAATTGTATAACAGACGAAGAAGCCACTTGAATAAGGAAGGAAATCCTTGCACATCTCAACAGGAAACGAATTCATAAAGATTGGTGAAATCGTGAGTTTAAGCTCCTTGTCAATCCCGTTTGTTTGATTGCTTTGTTTGTTTGTTTGGTTTTTTTTTTTTTATTTTTTTTTTTATTTCATTTTTGTTTTGTTTTGTCGGTTTATTTGTTTGGTTTTATTATTATTATTATTTTAGATATGGTATTCATAATAATCAAATTTAAGCCGTCAAAACCGTATTTTAAAAGCGAATTACTTTAACATAATGTCATTACTTTGATCAGAACTCGTGCAAATCTAAACATCCATTTGGGTTTGCACTCCAGTCACAGTTTATGTATGTTGCTTGCAAACTCCTTTTATCAGCACTTTTTGTTTTACGACGTAATTCGGCGAAATCTGCTCAGAGGTAATCGTCAAAATATTATAAATATTGATAATATTCATAGTAGACTTTTTATCATCTAAATGTCTTGCACAAATTTGTTCATGGATTGTACGAGGATGACGAAATGGCGAGATATGGCATCTTTCGAGCAAAACCCTCTGGCAAGAACGTTTTAGGAAATTCAGTCAACAACCTTGAATTACTACTGAGACTGCCATAATTACTGTTTGTGATATTCTGAATGCATGGATTTCTGTTGAACATATTCCACAGTTATCTTGCATGGGTTGGATTCTCTCATTCAGTTGAAATTATATATTTTTGTCTTCTCTCACAAGACGACGCTTTCTTCAAATTTTTAAAACCAGCTAAATTGTATCAAAAAATGCAATACAGAGGCATTGATCATAGAATGTTATATTAACATTATAAGCAATGTTCGACAAGTTTCGTTAAAGGCCAACGATGAAAAGGTCAATAACAATCTTAATTTTAAACTCCCATATCTTTTATGTAATATTTGTACATCTATCTTAGACCAAGTCATTTGTAACAACTAGGCTGCAGCAATTTTAAGATATTTTGGATGTAATAGGACTACCTCACAGTTTGTTTTCAGTTTGTTGAAAACATACAATTTTATAAGGAACTGTATCATGATTCTGTGATTTCCTTTATTTTTGCAGTATAATTCATAACTAATAAATAACGATGATTTTTTTGTATTACAAATAAGATCAAAGATATTAAATATTGTACACTGATACATCGCATACGAAAGACATTACAAACTTAATGTATATAGACTAATTATTCCGTTTACATATCTAAAATTTCAGCATATTACTACAATCCTTTGACATTTTATTGTCCGTGTCTTTACAATAACTTATTTTAAATTTGTGATAGCACAGAAATTAATATTAAACAAATGACTCTGTAAATGTGATACAACGACAGTATCGTTGTCAAATCCTTTTGATATAAAACTAATCAGCAATATGGGCCCGTAAATTTATTAGACCATTAACGACAATCATCGGTCAGGGACATGCAACTTGTGAAATAACGAGCAACGATGATCTATAATCGATACAATCGTAATAAAGAAGGCATGGCTAACAGGTTTACGAGTTTACCTTCTCGTATATATTAAACGTTTGAACAAAATTAACGGAAAATATGTGTCATTGCTTTGATATTTTTAGTGTTTGAGTCTTTAACCACACTCATTTAGTATGGTTTGTTACTTTAATTGACCGCTGTACAATCGAATATTTTTGTAACGTATTCTTCAATGTATATTTTACTTTTATTATCTTTTGTGTGCCTGTCCTTGGTGAGTTTTTGTCATACAACATTGTCAGATAATCTCCGTTTTCTGTTCTGTTAATATTAAGTTTTGTCAATCAAAATGAAAAGTAAAGTTGAAAATCTGTCCTACAGAAAATAAAAAAAAACTATTTGCTATACACAGGATACCATTTTCAAATACAGCAATCGAAGTGTTTGAGCACAATGTAGTTGTTTCATATGATTATTATACTTTTGTCTTTGTTTTCTTAATATATAGCCTTACAATGAGGACTTTCCTTATGGATAGTCAAAGCTGAAATCAATATCGATCTTCCTTGCACTTGATGTCTTAGATATTTTCCATAAGTACTTAAAATGACCATAATGCTCCAATTCCATTCGGTCACTAATTGCGCTCACTGATAACGTATACATAATTCTTGAAGAATTTCGAAAAAAGAAAATGACAACTTCTGAGAATTATTAATAAAATAATCTCACGTAGACTGCTTGAAATCGGTGATAACAGCGCAGTCTGCTAAATGGCTATGGGGTACCATTATTACGGTTTGGCAATTTGTGAACCAATACTTGCAACAGTTAACAAACAACATGCATGGAAATATTTATTTTACAAGTTATTTTACGTTTGACATATGTACACAATAATGTTAATCTTACACTGTATTAATAAGCAAATTACTAAGATATGTACACAATACAAGTATGAGCAGATTTCAAAATTATTTGAATAACGGAATAATTTAAACATCCGTTGACTTGTCATTATTTTTTTCCGGTTCATTTCATGAGATACTTATCAGGACGTTCAATAAAATAATATCCGTAGACAATGTAAATACCATGGCCAATGATGATAGTACCACTTAGACATTTGAACTGTATTTCTGATTTAACAACTTCCTTCAGTGTTTGTTTATCTCCACTAAATTTGAAGAAATTGACTCTTAAACACCCACCATCATAGTACAATTTTAGTCTGTTTCCTTGTCAAAAGGACAAAAATTAGAACAGGTCACAATTGTGTGGAAAACAGTCTCGCATAACTTTCTGTGTAAATGTCCAATGAATTAATTTCAGACTATTTTATTGTTATTATCATTACTTTAATTATTATTATCATTCTTACTATTATTTTTATCATTAGTGGTGGTAGTAGCAGTACTAGTGATGATGAAGTATCTAGTGTCTATGAAATCCCATAGAACAAATGAGACCACGACTTGTTTCAACACAGCTGACACATGACAAAAATTATCTTCCTAACTGATGTCACTCTTGTTCCTTGTCTCTTTATACTTCAGTATCAAGAACGGCTATAGAATATGGATTCTCCTGAATAAGAACGTTGTTTGAATTGCTACGACCAGTGTCTCTCACCAGATGGGCATACTCATCGTCAAAGGTTGCTGTAGAGTAGATACTATCCCTTGGTAAAATGTGATTTTTACATTGGTGTTGTATTGTTCTTTGTCGTAGATCTAGAGTCTGGGATGTAGCTAATGAATAAAGATTTTCTTCAGTATATATCCCAATTCTTTCGATGGATGAACTTGTTTCCAGAATAGCCAAAGAGTACAGGTGTCCCCCCCGAACGTCATCTAATGGTTTGAGCAAATCAATACTGTTAGAGGCTGTGGACGGATAGATTTCTTCCCTTTGTCGATGAAGGGTAGTTCTAAATGGTGTTGCATATAGGTCATTATTAACAATATCATTCTGCATTTGCACTGAAACTATAAGCAAAAATCAATATTATATATATATATATATATATATATATATATATGTGTGTGTGTGTGTGTGTGTGTGTGTGTGTGTGTGTTTATATTATTATTGAATTATGAAATTGTTGAAGATGCAAAAGCAAAATTATGTATATTTATATACAATATAATTTCCTTCCCTCACTAATCTAACCCGTAATGTAACCATCACTTATTTTTTGCGATACTTTAATGAACGTATATCAGTTTGAATGTAAATCGTGCGAAAATGTAAAGATACGACTCCATTAGTCAGCAGCATTATAAAAGTGGTATATGTTTCTAAATTTTCTACTTTAAAGGTGTATGTTAATGTAATATACGAAAGGAACAATGTACCACAGAGGACATTCACGGACCCCTGGAATTCAGAGGTGAAACCATGTGTCCTGGAGCAGTGAGAGTCACTTCTTTTCCCTTATATACAGACGAAACAAATATAATTCAGCGCTGTTTATATACACGGTTCAATTTACAGTCTTCTTTTTTCTCTTTTGGCTTCTTAAAAATGAATATTTAAATCTTCTACCTTTCTTAAAAACTACAATTGAAAAAGCTTGCATTCCCTGTATTAATATATATGAATATATTTAAGTATTGATTTAATTTGCAGCTGACAATCAGATGGTCATTCGCTGTAAGATAATAGTTGACTGTAACTGATATCAAACAGCAGTTGTATCAGTTAGGATATAATTGTTAGTGTCTTTAGAAAAAACCTCATTAAGCAAACACTTCGTTTCAATCAGAAAAAGAATATAGATGCAACTACATACAATATATTATTGCTGTATTCGATTCGATGAAAGTTACGTTTTAATTTATAATTCATGCTCAGTGAACATTGCCAATAATTCTTATGTCTATAGTAAATCAGGTATTACAAAAATATATTCACCTTTGTTTTGTTGTCTTTTTTTCTTTATTTTCTCATGAATAATATTTTTGTGCAATTTGATGGCAAGATATATCAACAAATAGTTGGGATTCCTATGGGTACTAACTGCGCGCCTCTGATAGCAGATTTATTTCTTTATTGTTATGAGAGGGATTTTATGGTTTCTCTTCAAAAATCAAAACGTTTTGACCTCATTGACAAATTCAATAATACTTGTAGATATCTGGATGATATTTTGGTTATCGACAACCCTGAATTCGAACAATTTATATCAGAAATTTATCCACCAGAGCTCACATTGAATAAAGCTAATACTTGAGATAAATCTACACCTTTCTTAGATTTAAACATCAAAATTATCAACCACCTAATATATACTAATATTTATGATAAACGTGAGGATTTTGGATTTCCTATTGTAAATTTCCCTTACTTGGATGGCGATGTCCCTCGACTCCCATCATATGGTATCTATATATCTCAATTAGTTCGATTTGTCAGAGGCTGCACCGATGTTTTGGACTTTCATAAACGAAATTTACAAATTACTACTAAACTTTTAACTCAGGGTTACAGATATCACAAGCTAAGAAAAACATTTGGCAAATTCTTCAGATCTTATTCAGAACTTCTATCTAAATTTGGAAAAATTTCCTTTCAACAGTATGTATCCAATGGAATTTCCCATCCTTATTTTTACGGTGATCTCGTATATAAACTAAGGAAAGTAAAAGGCTCCGATAACGTTATTTTATCATGTAATAAAATAATCAAACGTCTTATAAATAGACAATATGATATTGAGATCATCAAAAAGACTATAGGTCTTGTATTTGGCCCCTCTACAGCCTTATGCAGACTTTTACTTGAACGTTGCACGCTGACTAACAGGGCGGTGGGGACTATATGACGGGCCTTGTCCAAACCTCTTTCAGAGGAGACATGGTCCTGAACCTCGTCCCCTCTGACTGTTAGTCGGGACTCCTACAGATCTAGGGTCTTAGCACGCTTTCATACTGGCAGAGCACGGTTTATCATGTTGATGTCGCATATATTTTTATACCATTATGTATTTTACAATACCTTACGTGTTTATATTTTTATGACCTCTCAATATGCGATACCTGTTGACCCTTGTTCTTTACATGGAGGATTATTTATAAATTTTTAAATGTAAGTCCTTTGATTGTTCTGCTGTTACGGTGAGTGGGAAGGTGGGCCCGTAAACCGGTTAACCACACCATTTGTTTGGCTTTTGTCAAATTAAATGACCGTCCTAAGTCGGTATCGTAATTGCACTACAATCAAATATTTTTGTAATGTGATATATGTTCTAGTATATTATTTATATTCATGTACTGTATAGCTCTATGGTGACTTCTGCCACATAACTGAGCCAGTAACTCCTCTTTTTTCTTTTAAACCGTCTCTGACACACACACAATGATGATCAATAGAGAACTTATTCCACTGACGATGTATATCACATACTTTATCAATATTACCGTATCAGCATTCTCTTCTGAAATCACCCGAACAACTACAACAAATAAATTTCTACTTCTACTACTACTACTACTACTACTACTACTATTATTATTATCATTATTATTATCAGTTTCTATTATTGTTTGTTTTCTCATAATTAAAACAAGCGGATGCATTTTTCTTTAAATATTACATATTTTTGTCATAAATATAATAAAAATATCAACTGCACCACACTAAAATGGAAACAGTAAATTGACTACTTCTACTAATAATAATAATGAAAGGACTTGAAAGTCCTCAAGGTCGGAATTGCATAGTCAAGTACATCAAAGGTAATAAAGTCGTGATCCACCAAGAGATCACACACCAAGCGTGTAATGTTTAGGATCGGTATTGACAAAAACACGGTCTGCGCACAGGTGCTCGTTTTCATATAAACAACGGCTCCGCCCCTGTACGTCTCCGTCTCGTACTATATAGTTATCTCATTCTCTCTTATCACTTGACAGAAGTGTGAAATTAGCAATCTGGACAGTCTCCCGCTGTACATGTACATTTGGGGAAAACCACGTTTACACATGTAGATCTATAATTTATAAATAACTGGCTATTTTTAGTAGCATTACACATCAACAACTACCAAGACGTTTGTTTATCGTTGTGACGAGAAGATTGTAGAGTACTTTGAATTCCACTGCTATAAAAGGAAGCGATATTCTCAATTTTTATTCATTATAATACAACGGATACTAGTACGGACTAGTAGTGTACTTCTTAAATTACGGCACAGCTTCACAACAATGTCAATCGTACTTTTTCGGGACTTTCCGTCGAGTATTCGGAAAGACTGCATGTCCTCCAGCGCATGAATATAACTCGTCTAAATCGATGGAGTAACGGCACATCTATTTTCTCATCTGATCAAACTTATCTTGTATTGACTCGTACAATATGAATTATAAGTACTAAAAGTAAATCTAATCACGCTTTTTCTAAATATTGACGCACTATTTATACACGAGGAGGTATTTTCTGCGTTCCACGCGTTCCCCTCAGCAAATTGTAACGACTAAGGTCTGGAATTGCTACGCAATTCCGACCAATAATAGCAATAATAATAATAATAAAGTAAAAGATTATAATAATAATACAAGCAGATTATATTATTATCTCTTCAATCATTATGACTTTGTGGCTGAAACAATGAAATAAAGTAGAATGTATATATCACTGGAGTTATGCTTCACAGGCACATTATCAAAATATGCACTATATTGCACCCCTGAAACGGATATGTGGCAACTGACGCCGGGATTGATCAGATATTGAATGTCTACAAAATGTCGGTACTTTGCAATCCACGGGTCACGTGATAAATACACATTAATTTATAATTAACATATCGGAAAATCTATAACAATCGTAAAACAAATCTGTGATTTTAACACCAACACTATTTCGTTGATCTCCGTGCTGACAAATATATCCACATAATATAATGTAAATATGAAAGAAACTGGTGCGAGATGATCGTTTTCCATATTGAACATTTAGCCCCTAAAATTCACAAAAGAGTACACGTCTTCAGTTGACAACACCCACAACAAAATTACACGACACATTGTTTAATTGTGCACTGATACTGTATGGAAAGTACCAAACCTACGCCACATTAGAACTAGTTGACGAGACATATACGTCCACTGTGAGTTTTACATAATGTCTGATTCTGTAATCAGAAGAGATCCAAAACATTGCAAATGTATTTTTGATTATCGTGATCGACAATGCAGATTAATTCATTCGCAAGGTATTGTTATAATTATGTAAAGATATGAATATCAGCATTTATATGCACCGGAGTAATAAACAAAGTGGAAATAGTCTTATTATCTCACTATAAAAAATAAGTAACATAAGATTAATGTACATGATATAAACATAAAATAATAACTTAACTATATTATGTCGCATACACGTAAGTATAGCGTGACAGTGAATATTAAAATTTGAAATTGTTTTTGATGGTTAATTATGTGAGAGATTTGTTGACTCAATAATTGTATGTATGACAATTATTAACCCGAATCGAGCGGCAGAGAATGACGATTGTTTTTATAACGACAAACGAAAAAGGAGTTGCGTTTTGAAAATATTCGTACTGCCCTGTATAATATTAACAATAGCCAATCTAAAAAGACCTGTCAAAATAAAAAGAAACATCCCCACACCAGACTACCTGTTACCGTATATGACAATACAGGGTCTCTCATTTAATAGATAAAAATAAATATCTTGACCACCAAATACAAAATAATAATAAATAAGTGTAATGGAGATAAATAAAGGAGAGGACGAGGGAAGGGGGGATACTTCCTTATTACCCTTGGCATTTCAATAGTCACTTTGGCAGGAAAGGAAATCGTATGAGGAAATGTTTATGTACTGTGCAGTACTATATTAGTATCATCATCAGTTTTAATCATCATTTTTATTTGTTGTTTTCTCTATGCCTGAGGTATATAGTGCGGTATATTTGGGTCAGAGATAGTTTCTCCTTTATTTCATAGAGTGCCTTCTATCATAAAGACAATTGTTATTAGGCGATTATTTTAGATCTGTTATATCTCCTGTTAAAGACGACTATAGCACTCTACAACAGGGAATGGTATTCCCAATAACAGTATATCTCATGACATGATGACGCCTTCTATATTTTGTCTCGGCCTAGTGCTTGCTATGACTCTTTCCATACAGTCGAGTGCACTCCCTTCCTCTTTCTCTGCTTTGATTTTAGTATTCAGATAAAATAAAATAACTTAATTCGTCCAATTCTTCCTGTCATGTGTTTCCTATCTTCGTAAAAATGTTAAAAAACCATAGTGAGTCTGATTACAAGGAGGCTCCCGTATTAAATACATCACATATATAAGTACTTCCTTAATCAATTTACCCGATAGCATGTTTCTAATTCTCTGTTAATTAATAAATTTATGTCACGATGTACTAATTGTGTATGTTATATGACAGGAAATAAATAAATAGTTAATCCAATTATGCAAGGCTGTCCTGTCTTACCTACCTGAATTAGTCAGCAAGGTGACTGTGATCCACAATAAATTGCGACATTCATGTGCACGAAACTCAACACAGATTGTACTTGTTAAGAATCCTTGCTTAGCAGTTATTACAGTTTAAGATTTTTGGTTTTCATTACAAAACAATAAGGCTGTGACACCAGTTTTATTTTGATTTTTTTCTAAGGATAACAAGTGTCATGAATCTCAAATCACGAATATTGATGACTCGACAACTATATTACCATACTATTTAAGCGCCTTTTGTTACTCAATTGACCGTCAGAAGTCGGTAGAGCACCTGTCATACTATCAATGTATTTGTAATGTGATTCTAGATTTTGCACTACTTGTTATCAAGTTTTATTGTACAGACTTCAGACCCCTGGAGACTTCGGTCCTACAGCTAAGTCAGATAGCTGTCGCTGACAATTTCATATCATAATGATCAAATGTAGAGGATTTTAAAAAAATACTTTGTGTAAGTGCACCGGATGATCTCTTATATATTTCTCTTGGGTACGCTACAAAATTCATACTTAAGAAATATGTGTCGTGTTCAATGCAATTTTGGATTTCTAATATGGTGTTAATATACGTTTGAAATATCAAATTATCTCAGCTTGATTATCCAGTGTTTCCTAATTCCTTCTGTATCGCTTAATGTTTGTATAATACACCTTAACATCAATTGGATACATATACATTCTTTTTCTGAATTTATAGACTATAGGAATTTCTAAGAACTGACCTCAAATTTTGGGATGCCATTGAAGAGTATCTTTGAGTTAACGCTAAATTTACTACACGATATTAAAGCATTACACTCGTTATTTATAATCACCGATCTATAAATATTTTATAATATGACTTATCAGTCAGAGCGAGAATTTTATGAGGAAAGCATGTATCAGTATATTCATAATCATACTTCATCTTAGTATTTTATCATGGTATACACTGCATCTGCTAACTCCCCTGCTCCCTCCTTTTGCGGAAACGTATGGTAAGGGAGAGCACCAATATTTCTATTCCGGCACTCGGGAGTCTCGTTATTTTGTAGTGACGAAGATGGAGCAGCTTCTTCTGTAGATGAGTTTAAACTGAACGCAGTTCCAACTGTCTTTGCTACATTAAACACAATAAAAGAAGTCATAACTGCGAATTTGAACCATAACATAATACTACAAAATGTTATGTACAATCGCAAAATATATGTTCAAGTTGTGGATCACAAAATGAACAATACGTTAAAGGTAAAATATGTTAATCTAATTACATAAGACAAAAAAGCCAGCTTTTTTCCACCTGCATAACCTGAAGTGATATATCAAAAATTACAATAATTTGCCCACCGATCAATGGTTCCTCTTTTATGTAACAGGTGTAAAATTAGAAAAATCATAACGTGTGAAATGATGTGATTAGTCTTATGTTAAAACAGATCAGGTAGCTATTCAAAAGCTCTATGTTCCCCCTCTACCTCTAAGACGTTTAATGCGTTTCGCAATTTTGGTGAATAACAGATTTCAATTTCAATTATTTTATTTCACTTATATAACGTATTTTCTTAAGTTTTGGTGGATGAATGACAATTCGTTATCATAAAGTAAAATATGGTACGCTATTTGAGATAATGAAGATGAGGATAGCTGATGCTTGGTGTTCGACATTTTGAAATGTAATTATGTTAAAATGCCATTAAATACAATCAATAGAAATCTTAGTTCCGAATGCTTTCTTGTGTTTCTATCTTAAATTGTTTGCTTTGGCATAATTTTAATGAATTAAAATACAAATTGTTATCTACGGAATGAGATTTATGCACTTTGCTATGACATTGTGACTCAATTCTAATATACTGACCTGTTTTCAATTGAACCCTGAATTTAATGTGGTAGCCTAACATCACTGCAATGTTAAGCAGCATTGAAAACAGACACACTGTGAAGGAGAATCTCATTCCCAAGGTCAGGTCTGTATTACCTGCTTTATGTATAAGTTTGTATGTAACGAAATTAGTTAAGAAATTTGATATATTAAAAATGGAACAAAATAAAATTCCTTATTGAACAAGATGTATTACAATTGTTTTCCAATCGATATAAAGGAATAAAGCAAGAAATAGATTAAATACTAAGACACGCAATTCTGCTCGATGCTTCAGTGTATTATGCAATAACAACTAACGACTGAAAGCATCAAACCCTGCATGAAATCTTGAAAAATCTGACAAAAGTCCAAAAGGAAAAAGGTAAGATTTAATTACCCAAAATCATTCCAAAAGATACAGATTATCCAATCATTTACTACAGAAAAAAATCGAAACGATATCTTCAAACATTTTGGAGAGAATGATATGTCATCAAACTGGAGCCAGTTTTTCGACATTTTAAGCACTGATTAAAGTTTAGCTCTGGCAATCTCCGTTTCCAACTAAATATAAGCTATAGAGACATGGTGACATATGCATAATATGCATATGTTCATCGCTCAAATCGAGGGATATCAGGACATCTTTGTGTGCATTTACTTAAACAGTTAGTTAGCTGACACGATTGAAATAAGTTTCGGTGATGGAAGAAATGCTGGATGAATTAATTGATTAATGATACATGATTTAAATGAATAAAGTTCATGGTGAAAAGATATTATAACGAAGAACAGAAAGAGAATTTAGCTATTGTGTTCAACATTTGTAGAAAATAGAAAAAATTATCTTTTACATTCCAATCAAATATCCCCATATTCCACATGTATACTAGACATGAAGGATTTAACGAGTTTTTGAGTAAAATTCTTAGTAACACATTTTGTCTTTTGTCCTATATGTCAATCAAAATATTACAGTATAATTCCTATGTCCAAAATGTGCACTACTACTATAAATAATTATAAATAATAAATAAATGATAATGATAATAATAATAATAAAAGCCGATTATTATGACTGTTGTGGCTGAAACATTGATATAAAGTAGAATGCGAAAGAACATATCACTGGAGTTATCCTACACAGGCACATTATCAGAGGATGAACTATATTGGAGCCCTTAAACGCAAATGTGGGAACTGACGCCGGGACAGATAAGATGTTTAATGTCTACGACATGTCCGTAGTTTGCAATACACGGGTAACTCAATAAGTGGATATCAATTTATAGCTAACAAATCGGAAAATCTCTAACATTCGTAAAACAAATCTATGACTTTAACATTATTTCGTTGATCCACGTTCTGAAAAAAATATATCCACATAATATAATGTAAATATGAATGAAACTGGAGAGATAATCGTCTTCCGTAGTGAACATTAAGCCCCTAAAATTCATAAAAGAGTAAGCGTCTTCAGTTTTGTTAGCTTTATAGGTAAAAATGTTGACAGCACCCACACCAAAATAACACGAAACATTGTTTGAATATTAACTGATATTGTATGGAATGTACCACACCTACAACACGTTCGAACTAGGGTATACTACGAATGCAAATTACAAACGTCCGCTGCGAGTTTTACATAATGTCTGATTCTGTATTCAGAAGAGGTCCAAAAGATTTTAAACGTATTATTGATTATAATAATCGACATACAGATTAATTTATTCGCAAGACATAGCTATAAGTATTGTAAACATATGAATATCAGCATTTGCATTCACCGGATATACATACAAAGAGGGAATAGTTTTAATATCTCACTATAAGCAATAATAAACATAATATTAATATACATGATATAAACATAAAATAATAACATAACTGTAGTATGTCGCATGAACCTAAGTATAAAGTAGGAAAACATTATCTAAATTTTAATTCAAGCATACGAATTATCATGAAAATCGTCAACTTCTTCCATGGAGCTCAGCCACTCACAGAGTCTAATAATGACAATATTCCTCGTTATAATGTTTATATAATATAAGAGTAAGGGCGAAGGGACAAACGGTGGATGAAAATCCAGGGTGAAATCAGGGAATGTCTCTTGCTGACGTGTTTTATGAATTATGACTGATTAATTTCCATACATATACTCTGCCTAACTAGTTATTACAATCTCATTATTAGCATACCCTTTTGCAGAGCGTCATTGGAATGCGTGGTTACGTTTACATTCTCCGTATCAGAGGTTCCTGTAAAATTTTCAAAAAGAACAGAAAATAAAATATTTCTATCTTAAGGAGGTGTCATATTTTTTCAGGTCGACACCACCATTGAGTGCAAATCGCCTTTCCTAATAACGTTATATCAATAATTTAGGTCGTTACACCCCTTTTCTATCTTTGGGACTATTCTTACTAATTCTAGAAGTGCTTCATTTTACATTTATTTTGTCAGTATGTATATTCTAAGATATTGCTTGATAGGCATGGGAACTCTATTGCGATTTGTGTATAGTTTTGTTCTGCGTATAGGAATAGAGTTTTGCCTGTTCTCCTCAAATATCTATACATTATCGCAATTCCTATCATTCGACCATGAGCATCATTGAAAAGAAAGGAGTTGTTAACATTCGCATTTGGTGGTAATTATATCTGTTCTAATATTCATTACAAACACTAATTACGTTGTTATCAACCTAATTTTACTCATGCAAAAACCTTGATAATATTTATGAATTGCTCATATTTAAAGTGATAGTTTGGGTAAAAATATCAATGTAAAACACATATAATTGCATGTTTTTGACAGGTGTATTTTTTATTCAAATCATATAATTTTTGAAAATTCTTTCACATTGTTTTCTAATATATTTATCTCCGAAAGACATTTTAAGATATCTTGATGATTTTAAAAATCATAACAAGGAAACTTTTCTAGAATACTCGGGAAAATATTGGTAAATGCTGAAATATAATAATTGAATATAGTTGCTTGATAACATTTATCCGCTATTCGTCAGTTTTGTATTGTCAAATGATTTTTATACAATATAAAGAGCGTCATCTGATTATTTCAATGGATTATCAAAACAAACTACATTCAGTTTTTAACGTAATGATGTTATGCATGTTATACTAAAATGATGCACAAATTATGTTATGGTAAATGTGAAATCGAGAGCTTTATTTGTTTCCCTATTTTCTCCCAAGATAATTTAAATGATTTTTATCGGATAATGTTTCTCTAGGTATATACTGAATGTAAATATTACTAGATATGCATATACAGTTACAAAGGGAGAGACTATTTGCATTGATACAACAACAGAGAATACAGTCTTTACTGAACTTTTTAGTTAAAGAGTTTAATAGTAGATTATAATTAAAAGGCAAATACCTGTATTGAACAGGATATCGGTAAATGGACTTCCTCTGTACTTTTGTTGATGTTCAGCGCAACGGATCATGGGTTTTAGACATTCACTTGCATATGCATCATTAATTTGAATATACACTTGAACGCCAGAAGTTGAGTTTTCACAGAAAATATCGTGATAAAATTTAGCTGGTGTGGCTGTACATGATGGTACATGCACTAACGTTTTATAGTATATGTTGATGTCACACAGAAAACCCCATTCCATTATAGTAACAGAGGAATTGTGAGTCACACAAGTAAAAACAGTTGATGATATACATGTATGTTGTGTATGCCATGGTGCTATAAGAATGGATAAAAGTATTTAGAACGTTACAAAATAATTCTCATTTATGTTCATTTCATTTCATCGTTTCGTGATTAAGAATTCCTTTAGTAAACATCATCAGTGCATCTAAACGAAAATATATTCGATATCTACTCACTTGAAAATCTAATCTTCTTTGAGATGTAGGTGACATTTAAACATGGTCCCTGTGTTATTCTGACACGTATAAATACAGCGCCATATAACAAGTTAGCATCATTATCTGGCCATGTAAGGTAGCAATATGATATGTTTCTTTGAATCTTATTCCTATTGCAGATATTTTCAGATATAATTTCACCGCCCGCGTCCTTGGAATATAAAAACAATAAATGATTAAATGTACGAATTCTTAAATTCACTCATCTTTTTCTATTTTGACTTTTTTATTCAAAGATAAAATGGGGGTTGTATTTGGCATTTTGTTAGATGTGGAACTGTATACAAATAATATTGTTCATTCATAAAATATCAGATATCTTATCAAATGAAACAAATGCATCAAGAGGGACACCCCCCCCCACCACCCAAATAAGAATAAATTAAAAAGAAAATCCTCAAACAGGTATCAAATTTTGCATAGAATATATTTGATCTTGTTTCATAAGCACATCAGATACGAAATAGCAACATTGAGGCAATATGTATGTATATGTCGAATGATTGTCAGCTTTACAGGGACACAGTGAATAATTTAATTGTGCCATTGATCGCATTCGATTATTAATTCATTATTACATACTTAAAATAGAAAATACAAATGGATAAATTTACCAATTACCAACAACAACAAAAAAAAAACAAACAAACAAAAACAAAAACAAACATAAAAATTAAAAACAAAAACAAAAAACAAAAATCCAACAATATAAAACACCAAAAAAACAAAACGAAACATACAAACAAATGACACAAAACGTGTGTAATAATGATACGTACGATGTACGACCATTGGAATGTTGACTGATCTGTTAAGTTTCCCACTTCAGCAGATAAATGTGTTGTAGTATTGGAAATTGTGATGGTATGGTTTTGTTTGTTTAGGTGTAGATCTGCAAATAAGAGAGTATTACTTTAAGTATTTGAACAGTAAATAAACTAATAAACGTAAACTTTCATCCACTTGAACTTTTGACAGCATACACAAATAGGTACACGTATTAAGAAACCTGAATGTATATCTCTATATGCTTACATTGTTGTAAGTGTATTAATATACACTCTAACAAAGTATTTTTGAGCGTAAGGAATTTAACCATACTCATGGACCTTATGTCAGGAGACATTTACTCCTCCCGGGCACCTGGTCTTACTCTGAATTTGAGGGTCAATGTCCACTGTGGTACATTGTTTTTGAGTCATGTTACAGCACTTACTTTCGTATTTTACTTTAATATATATTTAAAAAAACAAAGCTTACTTCTATGATTTAAATTTTGAACAAAAATGCATCATTCATTATGAATTGAAACTTGCTCAATATTATATATCTTTGAAGTGATGAAGATCACTCATATGAATGGTTAGCTCAAAATCGATAGGTCTGTAGCTCTTATATAACCATTAGGCCGTTCTCTCTCTCTCTCTCTCTCTCTCTCTCTCGTGAGAAAGGGGAAATGAAGGTCCCATATCACGATAGCCAAAGAACAAAGAAAACCGTGTAACATGTGAGTTTTGTAATTGCTAGTATAAATAAACCGAAACAATACAATATTTTTATTTTCCAAAAATAATTCTTTTAATGAGGTATAGTATACCGCTTCTGCAGGAATTGACGTGGAGCTAGTACGCCAGTAATCCTGCAAAATGACAACGGATCATAGTAATATTAATTTTGAGGATGTGCGCAAGTAAGATTTTTAGCAGAATGATAACAACGATGAGAAAATGATTTCAGCATCACAAAGATTTTGAGGATTCACACAGACGTCTTCATATTCCAACTAAACCAGCATATAACCTGCAAATCCCATGAACCTCTTTACCAAATCTGAAACATTTATTCCTAAATCTAAATCAACCCCATCTTTCTTAATATGTCAAACTATTGAAACTTTATTTCAATTATATAATTTAACTTACCACAAATGGATTCACAAAGACAACCATGGAATAATTTTATCCAAAACATTACAATAATAGACACGCCAATGCGAACTAAAATACTGAATTCCTGCTGATATTTTCCCATGGCTAACCATGCACGTATATGAATTAGATTTGCACTAACGAAGGGGCGGAAATTAGTATAGTCAGGAAATGATCGCATTATTGATATATGTATTTATATAAATCATATTCAGAGCAATATCCGAAATTAAATCGGTAGAAAGCGAGAGTTTACCACGTAAAGACATATTTCTCTACATGTTGTGCCGTATTAAAATGTCAATTGAAACAAATAATTACAATTTAACCCCTTAGGTCCACTAAGTAAAAGTCCGAATTTGAAAAAATATTGAGGGGATTAAGCTGATGAAAGTAACAGCGATCTACTTCGGCGGCATAACAAATACATGTTTATGTTGTATATGTTAAACAATATACCTAGCATGAATTATAAGTAGATAAATACATGAAATAATTTGAATTAGCATTGATACGGATGCCTGTCAATATAAAATCATATGGCGGATCTTTAGAATATGCTCTAATCGATAAAAAATAATTCAGTTTCCAAGTCATAACCTGGAGCTAGATTGTGTTTATCTTTAGAATTGTTCCACTATAAACTTTGGGAGGGACAATGTTTTGTTACAGATCTGCCCCGAAGCGGAGCAAATGACAAAGTTTTCCATTATGATTATATTCGTCTTCATTGAAACATATGTTTTCGTTCTTTATATATGAATTCGTAGCATTATGTGCATGATTACAATGGCAAACAGAGCTATTTGTCCGAGTTGTCTACACATTTTAGAATATGCCTTATAAACTCAGTTTGCATGGAAAAAAGGTGGTTTCAAATGTGGTTTTGAGGCATGCAAACCCTACTTTACAAATCAATAATTGATTATTGCTGTACGTCACTTTACGATTATTTCACGTCTATGGTGACGGCATCTGTCAGATGCATCACATTGAAGTATATACCATTGCAACGGACCCTCTTGATTTCTACTTTTTCATCAGACAGGACATCGGTTCATAAATGGCAGGAATCGAAACATGTCCTGTCGGTCAGGAGCTGAGCAACATCGGCTTTATTTCAATTGTGTGTGTGTGTGCAAGTCTAAGACGTTAGATTCAGTACTGTGCATAGGAGAGGATTTGATCTTATCTAATTCATCACTTGTAATAAATGATTTGTACAGCAGCTTGCAGGTAGATATTTCATAAATGTCGACGTAATTTGCACTATAAATTTCTTGATATAAGTGTTTTTATATCCTTTTTATTCCGATGTTATGTGATACGTTTTACCCAGTGTTTGTATACCTTTATGTATATACACAATGCTGAATTATATTTGTATTAGCTGTGTGAATGGGTATGCGTAGCTAGCCAAACAGGAGACATTCACTCCCCGGGCACCTGGTCTCAACTTTGAATTGTAGATGTCCTTGAATATTCACTGTGGTACAATGTTAGTGCCATAGTCATTTGACGCCAGTTATTTCGTGTTTTTTTTTTACAGTGATCATAACATGATAAAAATTGTAAAAATTGATTCTGCGTTTTTGAGATTTTTATTATAAAGTTGATTGATCACCTGATTGGTATAAATTTATGTATTTGATTATTTATTTGTAGCTCATGGTGGGAATCGAATCTATGTGTAAAACACAATCAAAAATTGTTAAAGCAATTTCATTATTACGTGTGTGTAGCTATGAGTGTGGATGTGAAAGCCAAATATATAATTGTTCTCGGGGGAGGGCTTGATCTAACCTAATTTAAAGTAACTTCAATAGTTAATGTGAGTGGGAGGGAAGGGGGGGGGTTGAATCTCCAAAACATTCTGATAGTGCTGGCTCTACTTTTCTTAGGGGAGTGTTTGATCCAATTTTATTTATTTCGTTATTGATTTTTACAGGGAGAATTTTTATATATTTTGTCATCATCTGGACCTTGATGTGATCATAGCATAAAATTGTAATACTATAAATATTGATTCAAGAATTTTGAAAACTGTCTTTGGTTGTGAAGCTGATGTACTATCTAACTGGTATTTTGATAATTAATCTGTAACCCTTTACAGGCAGCTACCGGAGAAAACAAACATGATTACTAACAAGTGATCAAAAGTAAATATACGATAACTCGAAGTCCTCGGGACCAACGAAATTACTTCGAGTTTTGGAAGGTTCGAGTTATCGAAGGTAAGAAAATTCCCGCCAAATCGAAAGTGAAAGATCGAATCGAAAACAACTCATGCACTTTTAACTAAGTCTCACTGTAATAATAGTAGTAGTCGTGAAAAATAACATGAAGGAGAAGTAATACTCTCAATTTATTTTAAATGCAGGTCAGAACAAAACATAAAATCATAGCACATGGTAGAATACCTTAGATGTTTTATTTATGCGTAATTTTATTACTGTCGATAACTGTTAAAAACTTGCAGCTTGTATAATCGGCGAAAATGTTCACCATTAGCAATTAAAAATTGTATTCTGTCATAATTATAGCAGTTAACCTTAACGATCGATTGCGCAACAATTGGTCAGTTAATCCGTCAAGCTTGAACGCAAACGGCTATGAAATTTTAATCGCTGTGTAAACAAACCAATTAGTTTCCGATCCTGTCATTTGCTTCGAGTTTTCGAAGGTGAATTTAGTGTAAAATTGTCGTCGGAACCTGAAAATTACTTCGAGTTTTCGGGGGTATTCGAGTTTCAGAAGTTCGAGTTTGAGAAGGTAAATAACGTTAAAATATTTGAAATGTTCTCGAGACCGAAAGATAACTTCGAGTTTCAGGGTATTTTCGAGTTATCGAAGTTCGACTATATATATATATATATATATATATATATATATATATATATATATATATATATATATATATATATATATATATATATATATATATATATATTAAAAATATTACCAATGTTCATGGTACAGGTTGGAATATTAAAATGAAGTTTAGAATAACATAACTTTCATCGGTTCTGTTAGCGCTTTCAGCCCTCCAAGGCTCATCAGACAGATTGTATAGTTGGTAACTAATAGCAAAGTAACAGTAATATGCATAACGTCGCAATGAAAGTAACGTATGTGGTTGCCGTACAATGCAAAGTTATTTCGCACATTTTAATCTAATTACGGTGTAAAGTTGGTTTATTTATTTTTACAAATGTTCTTCTCTACTTTTCTCATGTTCATTATCGTGAATTATTTGAAAAAATGGGAATATAAGAAGCTTCCCATTACAACACACATCGAAATGTTCACTACAGGGTGTATTCCTTATTTCCGGATGTTTTATCTGTTGTTTTAGTACCCGCACTCTGTCACTCAATTTATTTCCCATTTGACCTATCTAGTTTTCCATGCAATTTGTGCAGGTCATGCAATATATGAGATGTTTTGTCTTGCAATTCATATTTGCATTAATATTGAATTGCATTCCATTTCGAAACGTAATTTTACTTCCTTCTTTAATGCATGAGCAGGTTCCGCATCTTGGATCTCCACATTTTATGACGGAAAAAGTTTTCGGTTTGGACGTAAATCTGGCCCGTGTTAAAATCTTATCTATATATCTATGTTATTACTTTCGCTGACCATCCTAAAAGGGTACCAAAATTACAGTTTGTATTCTGACAAGGCAGCTAACGATTGCAGTACAGCTACAAGATGACGTGTATTGGTCCGTCGGAATATGTATATATGAGACAAAACAGTGCGTAAAGATAATCACTGTCAGCACAAACAATACAAACTGTAGTTTTGGTACCCTCTTAGGATGGTTAACGAAAGTAATAACATTTATTCGATGTGTGTACTAAACCGGTTCATGGCTCCATTTTCCCACTGAAAAAGGAAGTCAACATGTCGGACAATGATATCCGATAACTGCACACAATATCTGTGTATCGTCCGTAAAGAAGCTGGCGTGGCCTTGTGGTATCGCGCTGGACTCCTGATCGGGAGGCCGGGGTTCGATTCCCGCTCTGGTCATGCCGGTGTCCTGTCTTTCGGATGAGACAGTAAAAACCGAGGTCCCGTGTCGTGTGGGTCCGTTGCAAAGGTCAAAATTTGTATGCCCTGCATCAGGCAGATGCCGTCATCATATACGTGAATGTTCGTGGTGTAACGTAACAAAAATTGATCAATATCGTCCGTAAAATTTGAGAGGAATGTTGACGTAAGACGATTGATATTATTTCTTTGTGATCATAACTTTTCACTAAGACTAATAGTTTGCCTCGGTGAATGACGGAAATGTACCCAGAAGAAACCCTAGCATATTGAAATAGCGGAGACACATGCACCCCATAAACAGGTGATAACGGAATGTTGCTATATGTGTGTGAAAAGTGTACAGTAGGAAAATCAAAGATTATAAACATCCACCGATGAATTTATCATAAAGTTGTTTTATTACTATTAATGTGATTTAATGCGTAATACATTTGGAGAAGTGAGTAACCACAATTTCTAAAATATGTATACAACTAAATATTATAGCTTAACGTTTTCCTGTTTTGAAAGGATACTTGACATTTAATACTGTCAAATACATGATGCATTTGATATCCGAATATGTCCTTTCATTCTTTATCTCTCTTCCTCTATTTTTTTAAATTTCCAGATATAAGCAACATCGTTTTATAAAATAAATAATTACATGCTTGCCCGTTTGGAGTTGTGTATATCGCAACTAACCATAGCATTTGAGTTATGAATATTTTCCTTTTGATCATGACATAAAATCATTTCGTACCACTTGATTGGTTTATCACTATGGCATTTTATATTAGAAGATCATACGAAGTGATTGATTTGTGATAGAACACAAAGTTTTGTCAAGACGTATAAAGTCCTTTCCTCTTGCATAAAGTGTAGAAAATAGTTTACCATTTTCGTCAATAATTAGAAAATCTGAATACCAAGCGTAGGAACTGGATACTGTTGGACCTTAAATTTCGAATTCTTTGGGACATATGTATCAGCGTCTTTAATTAACAACAATACCTCATCAACGCATCTGATTGTGAAAATATATTTAAAGGCCAATCCAATTTTTTTTTACTTAAAAGTCAGCTTGGTATGAATAAAAGAAGAAATCGGGCAAAAAAGGTGCACAATTCGAATGCCGACAATTTCTTTAAATACTAGGTTATCCTTATATATATAAACCTGTTAACCACACCTACGGCTATTCTATAATATAATTAGCTAATATCATCACTCATTGAAATCTCGCAAAACAGCCATATCTCTGAGCCGTGGCTTATTCATGCCTTGTTTTTAACTGTCGTATATTTGGATTGTGGAATTTACATCTTACACCAGGTAATTTCCCATTTTTAGGGCATAGTTTTATGACATTTTTATCCTCAACAGTGATGTAATGTACTGCAACCTCTCGGCCACGGTCATGGGTCATGGTGTGCGTTCCCGCTGGGTTCAAATTCGTGTCAGATATTAGCATGTTTGGCATTAGCGGGGATGTGATAGGTAAATCTTGTCATAGATTTGCTATTTTGCACTGTCTTTACTCGAGTACATACACAACCTGAGCTTTAAATGCATGTCTACGCCTATGACACTTGAACACACTGGTTTACTTTGGTACAATGATACTTGGATTAAGTGTGGGCTTTGATACATACGTACATACAATATATCAAAAGAAACATGAAATTAAGGACACTACAATATCCAATTTATGTGCTTTATATATAGATCGACTTATTGATGTCGACTGAGATGGTAAACGCACTACTTCAATTTATGACAAAATTGATGACTTTAGTTTCCCCATTGTTATCTTTCCATATACTAGTAGCAATATTCTGTTATCACCTGCGATGGTGTTTATGTATCGCAATTGATTCGATATGCGCAAGCGTCATCTGAGTATTACTCTTTCATTTATCGAAGCCAGTTACAAGGAGAAAAGTTACTCAAACAATGATATCATGACTTTGTCAACATTCCACAAATTTTACGGTCGTTATAAAAACCTTATTTGCTCATATGATGTATCGTTGTCTGACATGTTGACTTACTTATTTCATAGTAACTAAAGCATCTGTATTACCTATACTATACAGCAGTATTCCTACTGCTTATGGCACATACCTATTGTGACTACGGCTGTGCCGTTTCCTAATTGTATGACAGCGAATAATACTATTTTGCTTATACTTATATCATCACGGCGGCTGTGACCGGTCGGCAGGGGGTGCTTACTTCTCCATGACAACTGATCCCACCTCTGTTTTGACAGAGGTTCGTGATTGTTTATATCATATTTACATATGCATTGTCGTGTTTCTTCCACTTCTAGTTGTGGATTTCAGAACAATATCCTGGATTTGTACTTAGGTAGCTTCTCTATATAGGTTTTCCTTTTTACTGTGTTTATTTGGGTGCAGTCTAACACTATGTGTCAATAGCAAAGACTGTGCTTATGAATATAAACTAGTACCTCAAAGTTTCTGTATGCAATATTGCTAACTCTTACCAATGCTTCTTAATTATAGCAAACCATGGAACCTCCTCAAAAAAGATCGAAGAGGCTCCAGGAAAAAAGCATCTGGAAGGCATGACAATAAAGACTCCTCACCAATAGAGGTACAAACAAATAAGTCCCCCTGGTGCAGATCAGGGGTTGTATCTGTTAGTAATTGCCGGAAAAAATGCGATCAGTTGTGCAGGAAACGCAGTGCTCCAACTTCACACGCAGATAGCGAAAGTCTCGTTGCAGATCAGGCTACAACACCGTCAATGTCAAATCTGGCAAACAATCACACCGGGCCAGGAGCAACAGCCAGCATATCAACACCACAGCCTCCCGGACACCATCGTCTACAGATAACCATACTAAAGATGAGAGAATTACTAGGTCCCTTAGATAGATTGAATAGATTCCAAAATAAAAGGAAAAATATGAGCTGAGGAATCCATAGATTTAGGCCATTTAATCAAAGAACAGCAAGTCGAAAAATTGCAGCTGGTGGCGAAAGATGGAGTAGTTTCTTTCACTAAGGGAAAACAAAATCAGTTAAAGTTTGTCTCATTTTCACAATGGAATGTTGTTTACCACACCTTTGCGTATATTTACTGTCAAAAAGCCAGCAGCAGCTCCTGCTTCAATGAGGTATGCCCTACGATAGCCAAGTTAGCAGAACAGGCCAATCTATCAGCTGCGTTGTTGTACGACATACAAGTTTGCCAATGGCGTTTCTGAGTTTCAGTCAACCTATCCTGGGATTATCTGAACATGGAACTCTATAGTCAGGCCCTCGGCACTGCATACAACACAGGAGACACCGGGAATTTTCGTCCATTTCAGGATAGTATTCTGCTATGAATACAACAACTTTGGAGTCTGCCCAAGAAATCAATGCAAATACCTGCATACCTGCCAAAAATGTCTTGGTGACCACTATCACCAGAACTGACCATTTGCAAAAGCAAGTAATATGAAAAGTACCCGTACAAGGCCTGCAAAATGAGTAAAAGAAACACTGAAGGCAAAATCAGACATAAAACATGCTTTTAAATGAATACCTGTTCACCCACGTGACTATGAGGTACTTGGTTTTAGCTTCAACATTTTGCCTTTTGGTCTTAGTTTTTCTTGTAACTTTTTTGAAAAATTCATTTCCGCTCTGCATTGGATTATGTCTAATCACTTTAGAGTACACAGTTGTGTTCATGTCCTGGGATGACTTTCTCTTACTAGGTCCCCCTAATTCGAAAGCTTGTCAAAATCATTAACGTCGTTTCCTGAAAATTTGTGAAGAAAGGGGGGGTTCCAATAAAAATTTCTAAAACGGTACTCCTTACAACCTCCTAGGTCTCGAGATTGACACAGCGCAATTCGCAATACGATTACCTCAAGACAAACTGCTAAAAACTCAATTATCAATTTCAAAGGTTTTACAGATCATGAAATATCTTTACGTGGTTTGCAGTCTCTAATTGGTCTATTAAATTACACTTGTCTTGTTGTTAGTCCCGGAACGGCGTTCCTACAGCGTATTATAGATCTAACAATCGGATTCAATAATCCGCATTATCTATGTAGGCTTACATCAGAGGCCAAAGCGGACTTGCATGGTCAATCTTCATACACAGTTTGAACGGACGGGCAATCATTCTTGACAACAAATGCGAGTCGTCTAAATGTATATTTTTGTATAGGGACGCTGGCAATTTAGAATTTGGAGTTTTTAACGAAAACTGGTTTATGGGCTATCGAAAGATTCATGAATTCAGTTACATTTTACTGTAAAAGAGCCTTAGATCTTTTTGCTCACGAAATTGCAAACACAGTTTTTAAAAAAAGCACTTTTTACTCCGATAATCTAGCGATTGTACATTATATCAACACCTAATCTTCAAAAGACAAAATCATCATGAAATTTGTTTAGTCATATGTGTTTAAAAATAACGTATTGTTTAAAGCTTGTCATATTCCGTGAGTCCAAAGTACCGCCGCTTTCGCGTTTGCAAACTCTTCCCGAATATGAACCCAACTCCAAAAGTAATCCAGCCTCAGTTGCTGAAAATCTTACATCGCTGCAAGGTTAATCGAGGGATTACTGACTCTAAGTACGCAAAAGGCATATAATGCAATATTCAGTCGTTTTAGAATCTGCGGAAAATTTATATAGAAAAACCATGCACACCTGATACCTGAACTGGTATTTGTGGCGGATTGTTTCCGGATTGGCATGACATCATATACAGTACCAACGTACATATCCCCTCTCGGATCTGCATCGAGATTGAGCTCAAAAGTGGACTTATCACAAAGTTTTGTTATTGAAAAGATGCTTCAAGGATACCAAAAGCTACGGAAAGCATGCGGTACAAAACTGCTAATAACAATAATCCCAAAAGAATTGTTAAGATCGCTCGCTTTCACATGCCACTCTCGTTTCGAAGAAGTCCAGCTCAGAGCTACGTACTTGTTAGCTTTTTATGCTTTCTTACGCGTTGGAGAAAATACTTGTACCAAGACCAATACCGAACTGCAAACGACGGGAAAAAAAGTTCAATTCATTCCATGTAATGCAGTCAATACATTTCACATCGTTTAAACAAAGCACCAACTATCCGGATCAACAAGGCAAAAATTACCTGATCCATGCATTATGTCAACTCTGCAATAAAACACCGCAATTGCTACCAACAGATTTGAAATGGTCCAAATGTGATCACAATATATAAAAGTTATAGCTTCCGCACTGGTGCGGCAACAACTGCAGCCGCCATGGGAATTCCTGATTAAAAAATACAACAAATGGGACGTTAGCGCTCCACGGCTTTCACAAAATATATCAGGTTCCCTATGATTATGTAAAGTACATGCTGCAGCGTTAAAATGCATCTACTTTCGATTCGAATACACGCGCTCATGCGATTTGGACATAGAAACATATACTTCTTTCAACTGAAAACTATAAGATAGTTTCTTTTATGGATATGGAGACATGAGCTTCTGTTCTGGGAAACACAAACCGGTGACCTCAGCAATGACGTAAACGATTCTTTCTGATGTCAAATAAATATTATTTACATATAAACAAATAATCATTCTGCTCTAAGAGGAAGATCATTTCTGTTATCACTAGGGGTCTTTGAAACAAATCTGAATCTGTTGTTTAAAGAACTTTCTGATTTTTTTTTTATTTGGCAACATTTCTGTTTTTAACAAATGTCCATATATACACCCCCTTTCTTTTTCATAATTTTTAAGAAAAAGTTAAAAAATCAGATGCACATTCCTTGTGACAGATATTGATCCTCAGTTATTAAAGTTGTCTCGAAATGGCGTCTTTGATATTGCTGCAAAGAGTATATCTGAATAGATAAGTGTAGTATCTTGGATTCATACACTGCAAACGAGAAAGAAAAAGAAACTGAATGCAACAATTTTTCATCTCCACCACCAGCGATATGAGGATAAAATGTCAGGAAGAGGATTAAACCAACTCAGTAGTCAAAATGTCATCTAAACGAAGGTTTCTTTAATCGGTAATAATGGAAAATCAAATAAAAGGAAACCATCCTCTAAAGAGACGAGGTAATTTCACCCGGCCGCAAAAGGGAGTGAGATCCGGTAAAGTAGGCATTTTCTGCTTGCTACTCCTGTACTTGTTACTTTATTTCGGTAGAAAAAAGTGTAATACCAAGTACACGTGTAAATACGGTGTATAAGATGGGTTGAATAAATCTCACATAGACTATTATTCAACATTCTGGATAACGAGACGTCATATTATATGATACAAAATCGTAACAAACGATAGAAATTTCTCAGTGATCGTGTTACTGACACACTAGGAATGTCATCTTTAGCACATCATTTTCAGTGCATTTTTTTATAATCACATTTATCGTTGTCAAAAAAGTTTTATTGCTGTTTACATCAATAAAGTGAAATTTGCGCTTGCCAGTTTCACTTGTGAAAGCATTTCTGATAAATCCCTATAGTCCGTCTTTAAATTTTGATAACCATTTGTTGTAGAAAGTGTCAAAATATCAAATGATTTGAAACATTGTACAAAATATCTTACTAATTGCACAGTAAGCTTCAAAAGCCACAATAAAACATTTACATGTATACTTTTTCAATTCCGTTATGGTTGATTTTTATAATAAAATGCCTGTCTTGTCTTAAATGATACTGCCGTTTGTGACTTCTTAAATTTTGGGTTGTACAAGTAAAGAAGTATCTTATTTGAAAAAAAACACTTCACTTCACCTTTCTTTATGAGAATTGCTGAATTAAAATATTACGTTAGTTTTAACAATAAATGTTTCTAAAGTTTTGTCTTGTTTGTATCATAATTCCAATAAGGTTCATTAAAATACTAATAATAATCCCTTTTTTAAATTCAATAATATTATTTACAAACATTCCATCTGCCAAAAGGTTTTATTTTGTAAGATGTTTCCAAATTAAATATTCATTTCAAAGACAAAAATTATTGATATATATATCATGATTTGAATAACTTCAAATATTAAATAAAAAACGAAGAAATACCGATCATTTATCCAATGTCAAAGTCTGAAAGGGAGGCTAAATTACAGAGTTGTCCAATGTAAACCGTTGCAAACCCCGGAAAATACAACATTCAATGTTTACATGGTGCCCGAAGAGAATGAGCGTCTCCTGTATGCATGAAACACCCGTGGCAACGGTTATTTGGAAGTATACCACATTCGCTGAAGGTCGCAACTGCACACAGGTATGCAAATAAATGGTGAAAGTGACGTCATAATAGGATTTGTCGAAAAGTCAATCAATCATACTCCAGTACGCCATAAATCGTTGTACAAAAGGAGAACGTTATATTCTCTTATGAGACAGAAGCAGCGATCGTAGAACATCCTTAGTGACGATTTCAGGCTTTCTGTAACTAAACCCTGAGGAGGGTTATTTGAAATGCGTCTTGCTGGGTTTGCTGGGTAAACTTTTAGATTATAAAATATCAACAGAATTACAATTTGATTAGGCAATGTTTTATGAGACCACATCATTCAACAATTCCATCGCAGTATTTATATGCAATTACAGCCTCTTGAAAGTTGGGCACAGCTATAAACATTATTGATAGTTTTCCATTTATTATTTACAACAAAAGTTTATTACCAAATTGGGCAATATGCCCTTGCACTTGTTGAATGTATGTTGTTAATAAGTACTACATGTGCTATATATAGCAGTCACGTGATTGCAAACAACTAGGGATAAAATCTCAATGTGTGAAAAGTAAACTTGATAAACAATTTGCACTACCATTTTTGCAGAAATAATTCATTCTATTTCTTATGCGGTTTTCAATGTAGACTATATAATGTCAATCACGTCGTGGAGTGTCTTAACGTTACTGCGTAACAAACGTCATTCAATTGGTGTGGTTAACCGGTTTACGGGGGCCCACCTTCCCACACACCGCAAAAGCAGCACAATCAAAGGACACACATTTAAAAACCATAAATAATCCTCCATATAGAGAAAATGATAAAAAGGTTTCTCAAGGAGAGAGGTCATAAAAATTTAATACACACGAAATTATAGAATAATATGTTGCTATCAAAAATATGTAAGGAGACATCAACATAAGTAAACCGTGCTCTGCCCGTCGGAAAGCGAGCTAAGATCCTTGATCTGTCAACCTCGGTTGTCTCTTTGATCTGCAGTTCGTGGGGACAGATTTTGTGTAGGTAAATCCTTAAAATATGGCTTAATTGACAACACATCATATATATGTCTGTAATAAACCAAATTGATATGCAAAGTGCTTTCTTCCTGTTGAGATCAGGATCTGAATAAACCCTGCTTTGTATGAATATAAGAAAATGTCAGCAAGAAGTAGCGCGGAGTCGGTACCAATAGGAATGTCGCGATTTGCAGAAGAACTGTTCCTCCATACACCACGAAAATATTAACTATCAGAAACTCCAGCATTTTGATAATGTCGATTTCAGTATACTTCTTGAATAAAGCAGTGTTCCTTCACGCAATATGTATCCGCCTGCCTTAGAACAAGATATTTCTATCAATGATTTCCATTGTTATAATGAAAGGAGCCTCGTGTTATCTTGGTAACTCTATTATTTAGCTTTTGTCGAGAAATGTTAGTGTAGAGCATGGAGAAATAAAAAAAAGGGGTTAACCACATCTAGACGTCATGTAATAAAAAAGAGAATATCGCGTACATTGTCATGTATGGACACTTCTTGCATGTGGTACTGATGTGAATTCTCTGAAACCACAACACTACACGGAATGAAATCGATAATTGTCATTTATTTGAAATGAGAGAAAGCAAATTATCCATAAAATATAAACATTCTATAAAGGTACAATCAACTAACTAGAAAAAAAAATCCCGTACATGTACAAAACTTGATGCACTGAAGATTAGAGCACCTAAGCGCATACGATGTAATGTGTAAAATTAAAAGATTGTTATATAGAAGAAATCTTCATAGTGTAGTGTCACGACAAGAAACAACCTCAATCTAGGACACAAAGTAATGCACTAAGTAATGTCAATATATTTGTACATAAAAATAAACAACTTTCACAAATCACATAACTGCATATGCATAAAGATTAAATTCATTTTATTGTAGTCGCCTATCTCTCCTAACAAAACGCTGGTAAGAGAAGCATGATCTGACATAGCGAATAACAGGACGAGGCAGGCAAGGAGGGGATGTTGCCATATAAAAACGGAAATGACATTTACTTATATTTCTATTGTGCAAAAATAATAGTAATTCCTAAATTATTTAGATTTTTATTTAGTAATTTTACATCAGTTCTGTGTAATAATCAGATTCAGAAAAGCTTGGCCATACAATCTCACACATTTTGATAACATTTTATAGGTAATGCCCCTTCACTCATTTAGAAATTTGAAACATATCTAGACTTCTTGACTACCATGGAAACGAGATACGTACTTGTGCATTAAAAATCCACTATTATTGGCATTAAATTTCAATTTTGGAATATTTGAACAGCACATAAAACAATAAACACTACAAATGAAGGACACTTTTTTATAAAATATGACATTACCTTTATCATTAAATATGAACAATCTGTCAAATATACGGCTACTCGGTTGAAATGTCGATCATTTAACATTTTACAAAAACACTGAATTGATCAATTTCCTCATATTTTAAGAGGAATATATCAATTAGAGCTTGGCGTATTGGGTTAATACAAATAATGTGTTGTACCGAAGCAACCTTCAGGTACGAAAAGATAAAAAATATTGGCGGGCAAATGATAATTTTTAAATCTTTAACTCTTGAAATTTATGAAAATGCAGAAAGGATATTTTATTACCTTGTGATAAGAAATCATGAATCCAAAATGAAAAAAAAACCCCAAAAAATAGGGTTCTTCTCTTATTGAGAGCACTAGTTTGTAATAAGAATAAACCTTACTTTAAATACAATAATTAAATCAAAATGTTACAAACACTGAAAAGTTTATGCTTTGCCAAAAGCAATAGACAGAGGATTCTTGTTTGCTTAGTAGGTTGACGTCATGAGAAACTTAAGTTATACAAATTTATATTTTTGATTAAATAATATATATATATATATATATATATATATATATATATATATATATATATATATATATATATATATAATATATATATATATATATATATATATATATATATATATATATATATATATATGCTTTAAATACCATCCTCGGTTTAATTAAAAAGGGCTTAGGTGAATATATGAAAACATTTCCTAGCCTCCTTATTTTGGGCTTTCAAATTGCCCCATTAATTTTCTACTCAGTTTTATTATAAAAAAAAATTCCGATAAGAAAAATGCTAAATCTCAATCTTGGTTCAAATTCATGACACACTTTTGGAACCTAGGCAACAATATAATTCAAGGTAATGCAGGCAGTAGAAAGTTAAGGTCTGGATAAGAATCTACCATACACAAACTCTGTGACCTTGACCTTGCAGATATGACCTGTGGTTCAATGTCATACAACAATATATGGCTCATGGCTACAATCCTGTAAAATATCATTCAAGTCGATACAAGCAGTCAAAAGCTTTGGCTCGGATATTGATTTACTATATAAACGAACTGTAATCATGATCTGTTATATATTAGTTTGGTTCATGGTCATGATCCAAGATATAGCAAAGGCGATGTATACCATTAGCATGTATCAATGACACAAGTCTGATACATTTCTAGTAAAACTTAGACAAAATTAATAACCTTCAACTTAGGGTGGGTGCATAATGCATGTGGTAGCAGGCTCATTTTTCAGAAATGGAAAAATATTAGCAAAATACATATGTATGGGATTACATTCAAACTTTAACCATCCTTAAATCAATGGGCAAACATTATTTTGAATTCGAAAATGGATTAGCTTTTACAATAGTTAAAATATATATCAATGCTAAGTTATCAAGTTCTTCCTATTGAGTTATAATTTATGAATTAGGCTTTTAACATAGACAGACTTTAGGGTATTCACACATTTTTAGTAAAAAATAAAATAATTATCTATCATTAAGATGCATAGATTGACCGGGGTTTTTATTTATTTCCAGACTCTCCTCTTCTTACAATTCCGTTTTGCATGTACTAAAATTCTTGTAACAGTTAGAGCATATTGCTGCAAAAAATAAAATAAATATTTAAATTTACGAATTTCTAGTAATGTTTTCATTATGGCCTCAAATAAATGCCCTCACCAGACACATGAAGTAATCATGGTGTCTATCTATTGATTATTCATCAATGACATATGTGAAAGTATTTTGTTTGTTTGCTTGATATTCATATCAAAACAAGCTCTAGATTACTACTACTTTGTACATGTACATCATTACTTTCAACTGTACTTTTAGTTGTACATATATATCACTACACAGAGTGGCCACATGCAAACTACATTAACATTCATTGAGACAGAATCTTTATACTTTACCCTTGCTCTATTGTCTTTATTTGATTTTTAATTTTCCAGCATGAAATAGAGAGGATTGGTATTTCGTGAATAAGATGAATTACGGATCTCCTGTGTTATTTTTATTGAATCAAATAAAATCATAATAGAGAGACTCGAACAATTCTAATCAATTCTATTCATATATGTATAAAACTATAAGCAGAACAGGACATTTCTATTCCACTGAAATCTGGGTCCTCTCCTTCACTAGACAGGCTATTAATAGGCTTAAAACTTGATCTTCATTCTCACTCTTTACTGTAAAAATTATGTTTTATATCAACGACATCTGTTCTTTGTACCTGTTTATCCTTGGTATAAAAACTTGAACCATTTATTTTACAAATAAGAGGTTTCTACTTTACAGGGTTCTAATTATGAAGAAGTAAATGAATGATAATAGTCTGAATAGATTCACTTCCACCAATACATGTCCCTGTGGGTAGTATGATGAGTATGATACAGTTGATGTGTGTTTTACTTCGCTTTCAGCAATTGTTCAGTTATATCGCGGCATGGAAGCAGGAGGTAATTACCCTCTTAAACGTAGTGGCGCAATCCGGAAATCGAACCCGAATCGTCGGTACCGCAAGCCAAGAACTTAACCACTTCACCAAGCATGCCCCCATTACAGTTAAAGAAATACTCCCGTTGTAGGGATTTTCATTCTTTAATCAAGCCTATAGAAACGTTTCGACTTGAGAGTAACAAATTTGTTTAAAATTACTGCGTAAGGATTTATTTATGAGAAATGTTAAAATGGGTATTTGCCGAAGGTACAAAAAATAGCATCTCATCGGATGTGACGTCAAGAATGTTTCACCTCCGATATACATATGGCGGGTCACTGTAAAACGACGGTAGGTTCACTTTCAAATGCCCAAAGGAAGAGTAAACAGATCGGGAAAATTCTGTGTGGCAGCAGGCTGCAATTCAACACAAAAACACAACCTATCATTGCACTAGTTTCCAGGGGAAGACAGATTCGAAATTCGAAAGTTATGGGTGCAATTCGTCAGAACGAAGCGGAAAGATTTCGTACAACCCACGCGGCATTCAGTTTTGTGTGGAAAAACACTTTACGCCCGACTCCTACCCTGCAGAATATGCTATTAAACAATCCTTTGGAATAGAGGTCCAGCTGAAACGTCTTCTTTCACACGCGTTACCAACAATTCAGTCAGAAATTATCACCCCCAACAACAATGGAAATGACTCGATTCTTCAGATACCAGCAACACCAAAGTCCACAGAGAGAAAAGCACACAGAAAGAGAGAGTGTATGAGGGTAATTTTTTGTATATTTTTCAAAATATCCTTCAAAACTGAAAGCCATATTATTTATGATTTGCTAAATAACTACATTTTTACTGTAGTAATATACATTGCCAAGAAGTTCTATTCTTTATTTAATAAATTAACCATAAAGTATCATATTTTATGATATTTGCTTAAATATGGGTATATTAGAAGTATTCAGTATTACATAATATAGGAATTCAGAGTAATTTTTGTATAATCTAATAGTGTATATATATTACATGTACTTTATAAATATTGATGTTATACAAGTACAGATGGGTGCAGTCCTAACGTAACATTCACGTTAACGAGAAAAGCAGTCACGAGGACTGCTTTAGCACACGTGCTAGGACTGCTCGACCGGACGCGCGTGCGCTCCTTGCGTTAACGCGGGAGGAAATTCGCGTTAACGCGATTTATTCCCGCGTGCGCTCAGTCCAGTCGCGCGTTCACATGATTACATTTGTAATTCTCTTTACAGTGGTACGGATGGAGAAAATAAAAGGAATCTAATTAACTTACAGCAAATGTCGCCATATATACGTGCATAAAATGTGATGTTAAAATGACACGCCGCATTAAGGCTTTCATATGTAATATAATAATGGAAATCATCGCGTAGACATGCATCGTTATTATTTTTTTCATTAATTTAATTATTATTATTATTATTATTATTATTGTTATTATTATTATTATTATTATTATTATCCCAAAATAAGAATAAATTTCATTATATTCAATGTTCGGAAAATGTATTCAATATTTTTTAAATTCACCCCTTTACTCGTAAGCGTTTTATTCAATTCTAAATATTTATCTACATGCACACAGTAATATGTTTTTATATCTAAATATACAATGTATATATCGATTCTCCTTTTAATCCTTCTCTATATAAGTTGTAAGCAAGCGAACGTGGCTGTCAGGCACGTTCACACGGCAACCAAGCGCGTGAACGCGGCAGTCCAGCGCGTTAACGCAGTCTCAAAATTGAGTTCACGAGGAAATCTGCGTTAACGCAAACGCGTGTGCTCAGCAGTCCTGAGCGCACGAGGAAAGCAAACTTCACGTTAACGCGACGTTAACATAATGTTATGTTAGGACTGCACCTCACTGTACATGTATCTGTAAATCGACATGAATTCACAGATACTGCTGGCTGATTCATCTGAATCCAGGTTTTGTTTCCTGTAACCCCACCGGCCCTCTTTTAAAACCCAATCCAAAACATTTCATTGACTCAATGAGAGGAAAGAAGAGGGATCATTAGTATTGATTCATTTGAATGAATTTCAAAACAAATCTACAGCGTCAAGACTTGTCTAATTTTATCCTGCAGGGTAATTATATCAACATTTGATTTTACACTTTATAGCGTTGTGATGCATTAAACTTCTTTCTGAAAAATCTCAAAAAAAAAAGAAAGAAAGAAATCCCCAATCTATTAACCCCAAATATTTAGCTATGTTACAGGAAGCAAACATACATTTTTTGCCAGATGGAGAATTTTATTTGGCTAATTAATATTCTTTTTTGCCACTTCCCCTTTTCAGCTTTATTAAGATTATTAATGTATTATATAATGCTTAAATTGATCATTTTTATAGAAAGTATTTCATACATTACATGTTATTGTAAACCACCACACAAAACCTTGTGAACAAATGAATTTTTCTCTATGATTCCTCCATTACCCACCTGGCTCCTTCTAGTCACATTAAATCTGCCCCTACCATCAACCTTTTATATTTTAGAAATACCGTTTAGTCCAATAAGAGGAGAAATACATGTTGAACAAAATAAAACAAGAAATTTAAACGGATATGAATATATAATCTATACAAGTTCCTGTACAACATGATAAGACAATAAAAATATTCAAGTTTTAACATTCTGAGTATTTTTAGTTTTTACAATACTCATGTATATGTTTAATTTAGATATTATTCCAGGTCTTGTTCCCTGCAAAGCAATGGGTTTTCTTGACCATTTAAACGTGAAATCTATCTCTCTCAACACCTTCTTCAAACATCAGAAATATTACCTCCAGCCAGCTAATTCAAGTGTATGGAAATCATTTCAAGACAATCAATATCGGAGAAGTACCAAACCGGTAATCATTCTCAAAGTCCAAGGACAGATACAAAATCGTGTAAGTTTCAAAAAGAAACTGGCGTGAACTCCGAAATACTGAAAAATTCCGAGGTGAGACCAGGTGCCCGGGAGAGTAAGCGTCTCCTGTATGCAGGCATCGCCCGTAACAGCAGTTCTTAAGAAACATGTCAAAATCAAGAGTTTTGGTTTCCTCATTGTACATACGAACGCACAAAACTGGTATATAAAGTCATATTTGGTGTTCACTGAACAGGTCATTTAGTCGCATTCCAGAATATTATCAATCATTCTAGAAAGAGACACATCATATTTTCGTACAAGATCCCCACAGCGACCGTAGAACTTCCTCAGTGACGATTTCAAACGTTCTTTAACATATCACTGCAGAAGCAACTTAGTGGCCAGTCGTTTGGCCCTTGGAATAAAACAGTCGTATAGAGAACAGGCTCTTGCGTACCCTATAAGTTGTGATATAAAAACTCCATAGGCAGGTGAGGACGGGATATTGCTGCAAAGAAATGGACAGTTATTTGGAAGATAAAATGGTCACGTTTGTCATACAGAGAGGTGTCCAAATCACCATTACTGTCGAAAGTTAAAAATATATCCAGATACGAAGCGGAATTATTGCTCTCGGTTGTCTCTTTTATCTCAAGTTCATGGGGATAGATTTCATGTATGTAATCCTTAAAATTAAACTGAGATGCAAGACTTTTTCTGCCTGTGGAGAGCATGTTTTGAATAAATTCTGCCTCATACGAATATAAGAAAATGTCAGCAAGAAGAGGGGCGCAGTTAGTTCCCATGGGAATGCCAATGATTTGCTGAAAAATGTTCCCTCTAAACACCACGAAAATATTGTCTATTAAAAATTCCAGCATTTTGATGATTTGATCTTCGGTATACTTGTGTTTTGCATATCAGAGTGTTCTTTTACAAAATATGTATCTTCCCGCCCAATAACAAGATATTTATATCTACGATTTCCATTTTTATGGAAAAAAGAATTTCGAATAATTGTAGCAAGTCTGTTTTTGAGCTTTTGATGCGGAATTGTAGTGTAGAGCGTGGAGAAGTCAAAAGATTTGATGCTGAAAATATTATTAAATTTCGGAGATTTTAGATTCTCTACAAGTTCTTTAGAATTCTTGAGGATCCACATCTGATTTATTCCGCTTCTGGAGTACGCGGTATCACAGTAAACTTGAAGACCATGCTTGATGTGTGTCAATATCTTCGTTAGCAATATGGATAGAGGTTTGGTGGTACACTTGGAAGAACCAGCAATGAAACGATGTTTGTAAGGGGTTTTGTGCATTTTTGGAATCCAATAAATATAAGGTAATTCAAGGTCAGAGTTGGTTGTGGTAATTCAAAAAGACTCGAGGACAGATTTGTGGTTTTGAAGTATTTCAGAAAAAGATAAATTTGTTTGTGTGTATGTTGGATTTCCAGGTGCAGAGTGTAATCCAAGTTCCTCTAACAGACAATTAATGTAAAATCTTTTGCAAACGAAGGTATAATTGTTTGCTGCTTTGTCAGCTGGGACAATAATAAATTGTTCGTGGAGTTCAGTGAGTTCTCTGGCTACATCAGGGTCATTAGATATAGACTCGTGTTTGGTTCTTACCGAATGCCTGAGACGCCCTATTCTTCTTTTGAGTAGTTCTCCGATGGATTTCATCCACTCGGAGAGAGTGTCGGGTTCCACTTCTTCCCTCTTTGACCATCTCCTGGCATATTCCTCGCATGCATCCATAATAATTTTGAAATTTTCACGCCATGTGAACGAACAGGACTCTCTATATTTAGGACCTTTCTTCAGGAGGTCTCGTAATTTCCTGTTATGTACTATATTGAGGTCACCAGTTACCACATGGCCGCATGGAGGGTAAAGATACTTTGATGTGGAGCATGTACAGGGTGGAAGGTCTTTTGTAATATTGTGTGAATCAAGACACTGTAAAACACGTTTATAATTAAATAGTTTAGAGGACACAGAAGATGTATAGCTGTAGGAAATACAAGGCGACTCCTGATGTTTGAAATATGGAGGGATTTTATCCTTGACTAACCTATGGTTCAAAATGTTACTCAAATTAAGAGCATCAATCCCCTTATTTGCAAATTTCATTTTAAGGTAGGGGCAAATGTTATCACCAATAGGTATATCGGTTTTAACTGCCTTGAAAAGTCTGCTAGACGATATGTCCATAATGATGCCCTGCAGTCGATATTGTTGGGAACTAGAGTCGGTAAAATGTAAGGGTATTGACGATTCGTACAATTCATATAACCTTTTCACCTTGGTACGAATATGATGCCCTAATGGTAGATTGACAAATGGTAAAAGAGCGTCAAAGGATATATCATGGATATTGGGCTTATTATACCTACGTTTTCCATGACTTCTACGCCTTCTTGATGTATGGCTAAACAATTGAAGAACATTCACCGACTGGTCCCCAGGGCTTGTTAAGTTTCCTACAGTATTAATGTGGTCATTGCAACCATTAGGTGCCGCGGTACCTGATTCTCTAATTCAATAATCTTCCCTATTTCGGCGAAAGGGGGTACTTAGGTTAGCATTATTCGAAGGAATTTTTCCAAAATGCGGACTTTCAGGGACAAAATAGAATGGTCGGGCAAATAAAAATGTCTATAAAGTAATGGGTTACCACTGTGGTTTATTTGATAATGGTGCCCTAACATCCTGGTACGTAATTGACCCTTAGTCTCTCCGACATAAATCATGCCGCATAAGGAACACTCTATACCATATATCAAGTTACAAGATAGGTTTTCAAAAGTACGAGTAGAAAAAGAACGTTTTGTAAGATTACTCGTAAAAGTGTTGTCGGTTATGAGGATCGGGCATGTTTTACAATTTCTGTCTCCGCATTTGGATATATTACAATCAGTAGGGACAAAATTGTGATCGTTTAAAATATCTACTACTTCGACTTTACATGCTTTAATAGCTATATAACTGTCTGCGTTCTTATACCACATCTTGTTTTCATCGCTAACAATGTATGTATTCTTGGTAATGTCCCGTAGGACAACATGTGGGACACCTGTATTACCTGTCATACCCGTGTCCATAGATATAGCAATGTGGCACCTTTTTTGAGTGGGCGACGTGCCAGCCACTATGTTACTTCTTCTTTCAGGCATTCATAGTGAATTACTGCCCGACAAGTATCCTCGGGAACAATTTGTCCACCAGCAGAGATACATGGACAGTGGTTAAAATCAATATCAAAGAGGTACCAAACCGTTAATCATTCTCAAAATCAAAGGACAGATACAAAATCGTGTAAGTTTCAAAAAGAAACTGTTGTGAACTCCGAAATACTGAAAAATTCCGAGGTGAGACCAGGTGCCCGGGGAGAGTAAGCGTCTCCTGTTTGCATGCATCACCCGTCACAGCAGTTCTTAAGAAACATGTCAAAATCAAGAGTTTTGGTTTCAAACTATTTTCAAAATATGCAATTTAGAGGAAGGGCCTTGACCCTAGGAGGAGATGGAAGGGCAGATTCCCCAGGGAATTCAGCTAAATGTGGGAGTTATACTTTCATAGACTTAGACTCGATGATAGTCATAGATATTCAGTTGGTCCAGGTAATTCTTTTTACACATTAATTAATTTCTTAGAGTCAAAAGCTCAAGTAAGGTATTGTTATAGCGTGTCGTCCATCCAGAATACGTCTTTTGTCATAAACTTTTCACTTTTTTGACGTCTTAAGAACCTATGGAAGGAATTTGATGAAACTCGTTTTTCAATATAAAACATAATAAACCTCAGGGAATATACATGTATCTACGTGTGTATCTGCACTTTTTAAGTTGTAAGTTTATTAAGCAAATTGTGTTCAGAAGAATGATATAGGCTCACATGGGCCTCTTGTTTTTTTTTTTTTTTTTTTTTTTTTTTTAATATTCCTATATTTTATTATCCCCTCGCTCAACTTGTTACGGAGGGATATAGTAACGCCACCGTCTGTATGTATATATGTATGTAACATATGTATGTGTGTGTGTTCGCTTGTCTAGGCCATAACTTTTTTCACGCCTTGATGGATTTCAAAAATATTACACATGATTGTTGCTTACATCTCAAGGAAGTGTCATGAACTTGTCTCAGGGTCAAATTCTCAAGGTCAGGGTCACAATGGGCCAGAATGGAATGGAAATAATGTACCAAAGAGATTTGGATAAAACTTTTTCACAACACATTAATTACAACATCTTAAGTGTATTTAAATGGGGATGCTACGCTTGGCGTTGCTCTCGTTATTATTTGCATCACTTTTCATAATGATATGCAAATGTTAAATTAGTTTAAGAACTATAAAAATGTATGTTGTACATGTATAAGTACATTAGTATTTTAACTTGTTGTTCCCCGCTTTTAGCGAAAGCGAGGGGATATTAATTCTCATCCGTCTGTCTGTCCGTCCGTTTGTCTGTCACAAAAACTTTAACCTTGGTCATAAATTTTTTAACCGTAAGACGTAGGGCCTTCCTATTTGGCATGTATGTCCCTAATTGCAATATCTTTCTGCTGGTACCAGAATTTTGTATCATGTGATCTTGAACGTAACCTTTGACCTATCTCAATGTAACCTTTTTATACGCCTGCATTTAAAAATGTGGGCATATTATGCTATACCGCTGTCGTCGGTCCGTCCGTCCATCCATCCTTGTCCTGGTTTCTCCTCCTTAACTAAAGGGGGAACAAAACTTTTGATGGTGTCATAAGAAAGGGTATGGCTTGTAGTTGTGCATGTGGCTTTCAAAGTTGGGGCAAGGCTCCTGGGGTGGGGGAAAATGGGGAGGGTCTGAAAGGTTTTCCGGGCTTCTACTCCCTAACTAAAGGGAGAACAAAACTTTTGATGGTGTCATATGAAAGAATGTGGCTTGTAAACCACACTAAAACACGATGCGGGCGTATCATGCACCCATTAGCAAAGCCCTATTTTTACCGTAAGACGTAGGGCCTTCATATTTGGCATGTGTGTCTGTAGACATGCACAACCATGACAACATATCACAGATCACTTCACCCTTGCTGATAGAACCCCGAAAGCGGGGGACCACAATTGACAATTCTCTGAATTTGCTTGTATCAGTGGAATAATACGAATAATTTCCCTTGATTATAGAGTAATGAAGTAAAAAGTAGTTGTCATATGGAGAAGGAGGGATTCACAAAAGGAATAGATCTAGTAAAGGAGAAAGGCCTCCACATAAAAGAAATCGTTGCGGACCGCCATGTGATGTTAGTAAAGTACATTCGAGAAAACATGTCAGATGCTATACAACATTTTGGTGTGTGGCATGTTGGAAAAGGTAAACATGTATGTAAATAAAATCCACTATTTCTTCTAGAGGAAAGGAATTAGTTAAATACAGCTACACTTACATTGACAAGGACAAAGGTCAAACTTAGATGAGACATTTTAAGCCCCATTATTAAGCAGGATCACCATGAATTGTCAGGTTTATAGTTTAAATCAACTGCAAAGCTAAATAAAATCAGCTTTCACATCTCTTTTTTTAACTTTGATTTCAGCACTTAAGAAGAAACTTGTTAGCATAACTAGAGAAAAGGAGTGTGAAGTATTGACCCATTGGATAAAAAGTATTTGTAATCACTTCTACCGAGTTGCAGCCTCAACACCAGATGCTGAAAAAGATATAATGTTGGCCAAATGGCATTCACTTCTAAATCATGTACAAGATGTGCATGTGCATGACAGTGCTAATTTCCCTAAATGCACACATGGCCAGTTGGAGGGATCCGAGCGAAGAAAACAATGGCTGAAACCTGGTAAATACTAGCAAACACATGTCTGTATATCACATAGAAATATCAATAATAAGAGTATTAATCCTAGGTCGGTACTGGACCAAGTGGTTTCAATGCTCAAATGAAGTATTCTGTTCGATTGGAGGACACAGTCCATTCAAGGCAAATGACCAAAGATGTTCCGATGCTTTCCCCTGGACCACAGACAATAGCTGTGGAGTAAACCACTTTCCTTCCAAAATGTATGGATTCTCTTACCATGGAATGCTAAGTAGGTAATGATTTACAAGATAAACAAGAGCAACACCAACGTAGCATATGCCCCATCTGGTTATTTTTGTAACGTGGGCATTATGCACTGACTCTCGTTTCAATTTTTCTATATCGAGAGTTGAGAGTTGAATTGGAATCAGCATATTATCCGAATCTTCATATCTTCAGAAATCAAAAATCAATCATCGGCAATAATTATTTCATAAATGTGCATAATAAAATCTGACCTAGATATCTTCATGATGTATCTTTATACCAAACATCAACTCAATATCTTTATCCTTTCTTGAGATAATGAGCTGAAACTGCATATTTTAAGAAATTTTCAAAGTCCAAAGGGGATAACTCTGACAAAAATATTGAACCATATCTAAATTAGTACTTATTATCTTGATATTTTTAAGATGTATCTGTATACCAATTACCTATTCAGTATATGTAGCTGTTCCTGAGAAAATGAAGAGAACTGCTAATTGCAAGAAATTTTCAAAGTCCAAGGGGGATAGCTTTCACAAAAATTATTGAAGTGAACCATAACCAAAATTAAACTTGATCTAATCATCCTGTATTTATATATCAGTATATCAAATATAAATTCAATATCTTTATTGGTTCCAGAGATAATATCAATTCAATATTTCTATCTGTTCCTAAGATAATGAACGGAAACTGCTAATTGCAAGAAATTTTCTAAGTCCAAGGGGGATAACTGTATGACAAAAATTATTGAGCAATAACCAAGTTTGAACTTGACCTATATATCTGTGAGATATCTGTATACCAAATATCAATTTATTATCTTTATTGGTTCCAGAGATAATGAGCGGATACTGTAAATGGACAATCTTTCATTAAACAGACTACGACTTGCCGGGTTACATTATAATGAGAACGGGATGAGGGATCAGACAAGGACATCACAAAGGATGGGGATAAAAGATACAACATAGTCTTCCCCAAATACAAAAATGGAGACTCATTGCGTGAAGTCAAGGTGGATTGTACATTTGGTATTTTAAAGTGAAACTGTTAAATACTGTAAATTCAGATATTTTCTGCATAAATGGTCTTCATTAAATTCATTTATAACTCTGTGAAAATTTGTAAAAAAAAAAAAAAACAAAACAAAACTTTAAAGTTTCAACCATTCACAAATGCAGTATCTTTTCTAGGTTATGTACATAAAATTATGGATGTTGTAATAACCAATGCCATGACTACACCTATGAGGATCCGGATGGATGAATTTCCTCAACGTGAAAGGGTTCCACCTCCTCTATGCAGTGTAAATCAAAGGCCAGACAAACAGACTGCTATTGAGAAGTTTAAATCCCGATACAAACATGTTTGATTATTAAATACCCATCATTAACGGTGCGTATTATGTTATGGTGTTGTGTGTCCATCTGTCCAAAATCATGTTTTCCTGACTTCTTTCGGCAGTTTTTTCAATGTATGATTGACTTGATTGTGACAAAGTTCTGGCGCTTGTACTTGAATTGGTTTTTTATTGATAGCATTATGGCCCATTTCTATGATATATATAATAATTTCAGTAATCATGAACTGATTTTCAGAGAACTTATACAGAATACTCTGATAAAGTAAAAGAATATGCCTTTTGATTTCAAAACTATCCCCTCTGTTAGTACAGAGTTATTGGTCTTTCAATATTTTTTATTTTATTTTGTTATTAATTTTTTTTTTTAATTTTAGAAAATTTTTTTTAAAAAGTCATTTTTCACTCATTCTCTTTCAAATTTAGATTTGTGCAAGAATTATATATGGACTTTAAGATAAATATATATGACTGGTTTTTAGCTCACCTGAGCCAAAGGCTCAAGTGATGTAAAGATGATGGATAAATCCAAACAACAAGTCCAAAAATCATGAAACCATAGGACATACAAAATCAGTGAAAATGAAAAACAAATGGAAAATAACAAAATATGTCTACTTGAAGAGCATATGTGAACCCCTGTGATGGAGTGAGATCAGGTGCCCGGGGAGAGTGAGCATCTCCTGCTTGCTAACAACACCCGTCACATATACCCCGTAGAAAGAGTCAAATCGTGTGAATTCCATATGTATCTATATATGGAGAAGTCGAAGTAGGTAACCTTCTAGTATAGAAGGTGTCAAATCTGTGTAAAGTGATCGGAATCGGTCTCAGTCCAGAATATCATTTAAAAGTCTGGATAACGATATATCATATGGAGTAATAAGAGTCTCGTAACGACCGTAGAACTTCCTCAGTGACGATGCTAGTCTAGCACATATATAACCCTGGTTGAGCAGCTTAACTGAAAGTCGCCTAGCCCTGAGAACAAAGTCATTGTAATTTGAACATGCTCTGGAATAACGTATTAACTGAGATATGAATACGCCGTATGCGGGCGATGATGGAATGTTGCTACTTATGAAAGGAAAGTTTGTGATAGCGAAATTGAAATCGTCACGTTTGTCATAGAGTGAGGTGTTCAATTGACCATTAATGTCGAAAGACAACATAATATCTAAATACGAAGTAGAATTACTAGTTTCTGTGGTTTCTTTGACCTCCAGTTCACTTGGATAGATGATGCTAAGGTAGTCCGCGAATGAAGGATTATTAATTGAAAGCAAGTCATCTACATATCTGTAAGTTAAATTGAAGCCAAGAGCCAATTGTTTTTTTCCTTGCGAAAGCAAAGACTGAATGAACTCAGCTTCGTATGAATAAAGGAATATGTCAGCCAGAAGCGGAGCACAGTTAGTGCCCATTGGAATGCCGACAATTTGTTGAAAAACCTTACCTCCAAACACCACAAAAATGTTATCGATAAGAAAGTTCAACATCTGAATGACAGCTGTTTCAGTGTATTTATTTTTGGAATCAGAATTTTCCCTAACAAAGTAAGTTTTATCGTGGCCTATTACTATATATTTGAATTTGCGGCTTCCGTTTTTACTAGTAAATGCATTTTGAATAATTTCCGCTAATCTGTCTTTTAATTTCTGATGAGGGATCGTTGTGTACAGAGTCGAAAAGTCAAAAGACTTGATGGAGTGAATTTTAGTAAAACTTTTTGATTTTAGATGTTCTAACAACTCTTTTGAATTTTTAAGGATCCACATTTGATTAATTCCACTTCTGGAATATACTGTTTCGCAAAATCTATGAAGGCCAGATTTAATTTCTGATAATATTTTTGTGAGTAGCATCGATACAGATTTTGAGGAACACTTCGAGGAACCAGCGATAAAGCGTTGTTTGTACGGAGTTTTGTGCATTTTTGGAATACAGTACAAATATGGAAGTTCTAAATTCAATTTATTTGAGTCAATACCAAACGTATTGAGGACAGATTTATGATTCTCGAGTACTTCCGAAACCGAAAAGTTCGTGAGAGTATAAGTAGGATTTCCTGGAGTTGAATTTAATCCTAATTCTTTCACTAGGCTGTCAAAGTAATATTTCTTACAAGTAAATGTATAATTATTAGATGCTTTATCTGCTGGTGTAATGATATAATGTTCTTGGAGGAAGGTAAGTTCTCTGACAACATCAGGATCTTTAAAAATAGATTCGAATCTGGTGTTTACAGAACCTTGTAATTTTCTAATTTTTGATCTCAGCAGTACTGCAATAGATTTTATCCATTCCGAAAGAGTATCGACTTGTACTTCCTCTCTTTTTGCCCATCGTGTGGCATATTCCTCGCAGCAGTTCATAATATTCTCAAAATTTTGGCTCCATGTGAATGATCTGGGTTCTCTGTATTTTGGACCTTTAAGTAAAAGTTCTCTTAATTTAGTGTTTTTAACTATATCGAGATCACCAGTAATGACATGGTCACAAGGAGAATATACGAAATTAGATGAGGAACATGCACACGGTTGAGAATGGCATGCAGAGTTGCTAAGATCAAGACACTGTAGAAGTGAGCTATAGTCATAGTGCGCCGTCCGTCGTCGTCGTCCATCCGTCGTTAACTTTTTTCACATTTTCGACTTCTTCTCTGGAACTTTGTATAAATGATGTACTCAAGTTCCCCTACTAAAATTGTGTTCGGGATTCAGATTCCCTCAGATGTGGATCCAGGACGGGGCCAAAAGTGCCCAAAACGGTACCCCTCTTCAAACATCTTCTCCTCCAGAACCAGTACATAAATGAGAAAACTAATTGCATTTCAAAAATCCATAAAGATGGGTTATCAAAATTGTGGTCGGGGTTAAGATCCGTCAAATAGAAATTTACACTTTTTTGATGTGTTTCTGGACTTAGTAATTTCAATGCAGAAAAGTGTTATGTTTTTCACTTAATTGATATTGTAAGGTAGCGGCATATCCGCTACATACAAATTGTTTTTAAGAAACACCACCAATGGATCCACCTAGGAACATTATATCTTGGACGATATTTCCTGTGAATGACTCAATTAAATTCACGCTTGTTTATCTTAAAGACTTGTAATTATCATAATTGAATTGGTCACTTAATGGCTAATCTATCTTGCTTGTTTATCTTAAAGTCTTATAAATTTGTGAAATAATGGCTTCGTGGATTACGTGGTAAATTAGTATAATTATCATAATTGGACTGGTCAATTTATGGCTAATCTATTTCCCTGAGGAAATGGATAGTGTTTCGATATATAAAATCAATTGGGGAGTTTAATTAATTCAGACCTCGGAAATTCTTGATAGAATTCAGACCTCAGAAATACAAGATAGACTTAAGATCTATTTGACTCAGAAAGAAACTTGAAAGAACTTTTTTGTGAAACATAAAATTGTGATCATCGTAACTGCCGGGTCTCCCCCTTTTCCACGTCGCACGAAGCCAACTTGCTATCTTGTATGTTGCTGTAGAGATTTTATTAAAAGTATTAACTTTCTTACTGACTTATAATTTTGTCGCATAACACAACGCACCCCGAGGAATCAAATTCACACACCACCCAACGCGAAGTACTACCCTATACACGTTTGTGATTTGGTTGCCGTAGACTGGATTTGGATTTTAATCATCATCCTCTGTCGGTAAGTCTAATTTTTGCTTTTCTGAAACTATTGATGTCCCTTTACTTTTTCGAGGGTTAGGTAGGCAAGTTGATAGGTTAAGTGGGATTTTAACAAAACAAGGGGTAAAATTAGATGTCCCATCCTTTGACGGAACAAAACCAGATCAATTTGATAGATGGATTAAGAGTATTGAGAAATGTGCTAACTTAAATGGTTTAACAGAAGATGAGACAAAAGAAATTGCTTACAGAACGAGTATCGATGCCGTTAGCGACTTTATTGAACGATTATACGATGATCACCCCGGATTTAATTGAAATCAAGTTAAGGCAGAGTTATCGATAAGGTTCGCACTCGGAACGGATCGACAGCAGGCGCTGTCCTTACTACAAAGAATAAAAAAAAAGACAAGATGAAGAAATATCGCTGTACGCGCATAGATTGTCAAAATTAGCAGACCAAGCTTTTGATAATTTAAATACAGCAGAAGTTCAGAAACAGTTAGTGAATTTCTTTATAGATGGTTTGGCTTACGATTACTTGACGATCAAAGTAATGCGGGAAAATCCCGAGAATTTTCAGAGAGCAATCTCTATCGCTATAACTAAATTATCATTTCGGAAACGTGTTAGTCTTACGACAGGTAGCTCCACCTATAGCTCACACAATTTTCAGTATGAGAATGGTGAGACGCCGATGGAAGTTGACCATTATAAGCCCCGTAAGCGATGTGCTATTTGTAATCGAACTAACCACACTACAAATCGTTGTCGCTTAAAACAAATTAATGATGTACAAAAGACAAATGATGGACAAAACCCCCAGGCTCGGCGTCGTAAACATGCAGAGATGAAATGTTTTCATTGTGGAAAGAAAGGTCACATTCGTAGGAATTGTTGGTCTCCACAGAAGTCTATAAATCAGGAAAACTAGTAGGCTCCCGCCGAAACAGGACCGTCGCCGGGAGTTTTAAACGAACAGTCAGACATAAAAGAATATTCAAAAATAAAATTAAGAATAAAACAGAAAACTATCCGTCTTACAAAATAAATTTAGCTGGTAGTCCAAATTCGTCCCTTTTGAAACTTGGTAAAAAGAAATTTAGAGCATTAGTTGACAGTGGCGCTGAAGTTAGTTTGTTACACAGACGAATTTATCAATCTTTAAATAGACCCCAAAATTTAGTTTAAACTGTATTTATTTCAAGTAATCACATATACATGTACATATAAGTAATTAACAATGCAATGTAAGGATCTAAAAACAAACAGTAATGCTTATATAAATTCATCTCCTATAGATATATATAAAGTGTGAGCTGAATAGAAAACTCAAGTGAGATACATTCTTTAAAAATTATTATACATATAAATACTTTTCATTATTTGTTGCTGGAGCTTGATCTAATAATAAATATATAAATAAGAAAAAAATCAATATAGAAAAAGAATTGTAAAGATTATTAATGCGAGGTTCCTATTTGCCGTGACGGCAAAGGAGAAAAAGCAATTACAATAAGAAAAGCAAAGATTAATAAATGATTGAAATGATGGTATCTACTAAGAATAAGATACATGCTGCCAAGACGGAAAAATGTTGAAAATAGAAGAAGAAAAACTTATAATAAACAAAATTTTGGTTATATGTGGCAATAACGGAGAAATATATATATTGTGATATTTCTATATAATAAATTGTAATTAGGATGTAAACGGCGGGTTCAGTGGTGGGGTCAGATTGTTTCTAGTATACCGGCATGTCAAATCGTTTTGATTTGATGATAAAAGTTTGGACTGATTCAAATATAGCTTCGTTTTCTGTTTGTGTGAGATTTGTATTACCAAATAATAGTAAATTTGTCGACAGTTTGGGTAGATTGATGATGGCATGTAAGTATAATAGTCTTTCGTTTGTATAGTTAGTGCAGTGAAGAAGATAATGCGTTGTTGTTTCTATTTCTATTTCTACCAAATTTGGTAAAGAAGCTTATTAGTCTCCAATCTGTAAATGGCGGAAAATTAGAAATAGACTGTTATGTGGAATTAGAAATTAAATGAGGAGGGACTACAGTAAATCAACCATTTTATGTAATAGCAGATATGAATAGAAACATTATTTTAGGCAGAGATTTCCTAATTACTCATGGAGTAAGACTTTATTATGACTTAGGATATTTGAAAATAGGAAGGTCCTATGTACCGCTTGAAGAAGATTGTCACATAAACGCCCTAGTAATATTGCAGAGAAGTGTAAAAGTGAAACCAAACACTATGAACATTGTTCCGGCAAGGATAAAAACTCCGTTGAATCACACTGAATTTGTTGAAATAGGTGCAGTAGAAAAAAGATGTGTGGATTCTGAACCTGGTCTTGAAATTAATAATGCAATAGTAAAATCAAATACAATAGTGTCCATTGCTTTAAGTAATCATACAAACAAAACTATTTATTCAAAACGTGGTTGCATCATAGGAAAAGTGACTAATCTCACGATAGATGACAAAGAGATACCCGCTGCAGATAAAACGAAGACGATCAATGAAGTTTCGTCAAATAAAACGTCTCTAGATTTAAAAGATTTAGATACCGAACCCAAACACTTGGAAAGTGTTAAACAATTAGTTGTGAACAATCAAGACTTATTCGCAGCTAAAGATGCAGAGTTAGGACAAACGGAAACTGTGAAAATGACAATTGACACAGGTGACTATGAACCAATAAAACTTAGACCCTATAGAATTCCCTTACATGATAGGAAAACAGTAGACAGTGCGATTGATGAAATGTTAGATACAAAAATTATTTCACGCTCTCAATCACCTTGGAGTTTCCCCATTGCTTTAGTTGCAAAAAAGGATAAAACCACAAAAATGTGCATAGATTTTCGGAAATTGAATCAAATTACTAAAATTACATTTTATCCCCTTCCCTTGATAGACGACATAATCGATAATCGCACAATTAGGAAAAGCTAAATATTCCACCATTTTAGATTTGAAATCTGGTTATTGGCAAGTAGCTATGGACCCAAAAGACAAACACAAAACTGCTTTCGCTTGTCATAAAGGATTGTTTGAATTCAACAAAATGCCTTTTGTATTATGTAATGCCCCTGGGGTATTTCAACAATTAATGAACCTTGAAGGTTGTGAGGAATTCAGCACTGCTTATATTAATGACGTCATTATTTGGTAAGAATCTAGCTCATATTCAACAGGTGTTTGACAGGCTAAGAAAACATAACCTAAAGTTGATATTAAAGAAATGTACTTTCTTTAAAGAAGAAACCACTTATTTGGGATTTGTAATCAACAAAGATGGAGTTAAGCCCGATCCACAAAAGGTAGAGGCGAGTCGAACCTTGCCCTCTCCCAAAACTGTAAAAGAAATTCGTAGTTTCATAGGAATGTGCAGCTATTACAGGCGTTTCATTTCTAATTTCTCAAAGATAGCTGAACCACTGATCGCTTTAACCAAAAGATATGCAAGATTTCAGTGGTGTGAAAAATGTCAAAATGCGTTTGACTATTTCAAGCAAAGTCTCACCGTGGTTCCCCTTTTATCATATCCGGACTTAAACAAGCCCTATACATTATATACGGATGCAAGCGACACTTGCATAGGTGCATGTTTGACGCAACCCTGTGATGACATTGATGATGCAGTTCGGAACGTAATAATTGAAAAACCAGTTTAATACATAAGTTACAAACTTAGTGATACACAAACACGTTGGTGTACAATAGAAAAAGAGGCGTATGCTATCCATTATGCGCTACAGACGTTATATCATTACCTTCACAACAGTAGTTTTGACATAAAAACAGACCACAAGCTCCTTAAATATATTCTTGATCCCCCTATGGAAATTAAACTCTGGGCAATGAAAATAATGGCCTATAATTGCAAAATTGAATACATACATGTAGCTGGTCGTGAGAACACATGTGCTGATTTGTTATCACGGTGTCCTCGAGAATCTGTCAATATGTCGGACGAAAACACCGGTGATATACCAGATATCCACCGAAACACACTAGAGGTCAATGCTTTGAACTCTAATAGATTCGAACCTAGAGACCATGCTAGTTGCAAGGTACAGAATGAAGAACTAAAACTACCGAATGTGAACGATCTGGAAGGTTTTAATATGCTTGAAGAACAGGCGAGGGATTCGGACATACTAAAACTTAAAAATCAATTGAAAAATGGTGAAGCTTCGAATGTCAATCAAGCTCATCATATGATGGTTAAAGATATATTGTATTTTACATGTATCTCTGATATCAATGACAACCCCACCTTAAGACTGTATGTACTAAGTCATTTTAGAATGAATGTTGAAAAACAGTACCATAATGAGTTAGGTCATTTCGGTGTAGATCGCACCTTTTGTAACATAAAAAAGTAAATATTACTGGCCAAAACTCTATCAAGGTTTGTTAGAATATATTCAGTCTTGCGTAACGTGTCAGACTAGAAATTTGACAAAGATTAAACCTCCTCTTATGGAAACGGACATTCCACCATACCCCTGGGCTAAAGTTGGGTTGGATCTCTCAGGACCTTATCCTACTTCCTTATCTGGAAACAAATACATAATCGCATTTGTTGATTTGTATTCCGGGTACCCAGAAGCGTTTGCCGTAATAGACAAGTCTGCAGATAACATCACGCATTTGCTCATTAATGAAATATTTCCCAGATACTGTTCACTATTGCAGTTGGTTACTGACAATGGTACAGAAAATGTAAACAAATCTGTCAGAGAGACTTTGGAAGCTTTGAATATTCATCACGTGACAACATCGTATTACCATCCACAAGGGAATGCTAAAGTCGAACGATTTCACCGAACCTTGCATGATGTCATGTCAAAATATCTGAAGGATGAACATTCAGTATGGGACGTATACTTGAATCAAACCTTAGCCGCTATAAGGTTTAACATCAGTGATTCGACCAAGTTTTCTCCCTTTTTCCTACTTTATAATAGAGACGTGGTTTTTCCCTTAGACAATATTTTGAAACCTCGACGCAAATATTTCGGCGACGATCAACATTAAATTGCGTTACAAATACAGCACAAATCATTTTTAGAAGTGCATCGCAATTTAAAGAAAGCTAAAAAGGCTCAAGCTAAATATGCCGATAGAAACAGTAAATCAGTGAAGTTTCAAATAGGAGACCCTGCCTATTTTAAAAACCATACTAGAAAAAATAAATTTGTTATCAGATGGAAACCGTATTACAGAATTTTTAGAACAAACTTCTCGAGTTAGTTTTATAATCAAAAGTCAACTTGATGGCACTACAACGAAAGCACATGCTGAACAATTACGTTTGGCTAAAATAGATCAATGGGAAATACCAAAAGATAACATGGGTAATCGGCTTAGGAGAACTAATTACGTAGTACCTCCGGAAGACAGTGATGATGATTATGAAAATTCTGAGTCACATTCTGACGAGTCTGATGAAAATATACCACTTAGCAAAATGGCAAACAGGTATAGAACCCGAAGGGATTCATCATCAAGTGAAGATGACATACCCTTGATGGAATTGTCTAATAGACTCAGACAGAGAAAAAAGAGACAATTAAACCAAGAGAGTACTGAATCGGAATCAGTACAAGATTCGGACCCTGAACAACCAGGCCCCGAATTTACTGATGATGAAATGGCTATAGATGAAGTTTTCAATAGTAAAACACCAAAAAGATGTGAAAACCACGCAAAAGGTCGCGATAAAGTACTATTGAATGTCATTGATCTTTTTGATAAATTAATAAAGCTTAGTAATGTCCATAGTAATGTGGCATATGTTAACATACACATGAAGGAGATGGTTAACTCCTTGATTACATTAAATTGCTTAATTAATAGAAAATTGCATTAAATCGGTTTCAATCATATGTGGTATTTGCGATTAACAAATAAAGAAGCTGAAACGAAAACTTCTTGAACCGGTGTATTTAAATCATTCCTTGATGATCTGTAGTGATTTGATGAGTTAGATTGATATGGTTGAGGATCGCTAACGAATCAAATTTCCTATAATTAATGACATTTATATAATTCTCTATTTCGGACAAAAGTTAAAACGGAATGAATGAAATCTTTAGTTGATTAAGTAGTTAGGTTAGCTCAGGTGGCCATTCAATGTTTAAGCTAGGTACATGTGAATATATATGTTCTACCTATGATGGGGTGCGACCAAATATTTCTTTGCGATTGCTGCCCAACGTAATGTGGAGCATTGATACACAGATTCACCTCATAGTTTGATTGTATCCAAAATACCCAAATGAGAAAACGTTTTAAACACAATAAAATTCTACAGTCAAACATTGATGTTGCAGTTTAATATGCTAAGCTTGGGTCATTTAAGTCCTTGAATTATTAGCCCAGACAACTTAGGGAATCTATTAATAAAAATTCAGAGTCAACTTCCTTCGTCGTTAAACTTGACTCATGACGCTATCAAAGAATTCTGCTCTAGATACTAGAGCAATGATTAAAATTAATTGTTGTGAAAACGTGAATTTAGATGTTTAATTACCATTCGCAGGATATATTTCCGATGGTTCTTATGCGAGAGATATTGAAATTAAAGCATCGTTTTCTCATGACGTACGCAAACTTCAAACAATATTCAGGGATATACCTAAAGATTTAAAACATATTAAAAGTGTACCAATTGATAAATTCATTGATACTATTCAGAATCTAAAAATGTTAAGATAGAAGAGCCTCTTTCAAAATGGCATTATATGGGGATTTTTGTAATTATAGTTGTTGGATTTATTGTTTTGATAATTATCTATAAGAAATATAAGAAAAATATTTTTGCATGTAAGATGGCCAGATGTATTTTGGAGGGCAAAGTCAGACATAAAATCAAATGATGTTAATGATATGCAAGAGATGAGAAATCTTGTTGCTAAGGAACCAACTGTCATGCCTACTGCGCAAACAATGGACCAAGCCGTCACTGAGAAGATAGACACCGAAGAAAGGGTGTATCCGATTCTTCCGATGGCCTAAAGAACTTTGAGGGTATGGGATGAGACGACGTCCCTTGCCCGCCAACAATAAATTATGGTATGGGTTGAGACGACGACCCTTGGATCAAATTGTATATAGTGATATAACGGAAGATTGGTGTGCGACGAACTGAGGTATGGGTTGAGACGACGACCCTTGACTTCATTGGACTAAATTGTAAATTCTGCTGTAACGGTGAGTGGGAAGGTGGGCCCGTAAACCGGTTAACCACACCATTTGTTTGGCTTTTGTCAAATTAAATGACCGTCCTAAGTCGGTATCGTAATTGCACTACAATCAAATATTTTTGTAATGTGATATATGTTCTAGTATATTATTTATATTCATGTATTGTATATCTCTATGGTGACTTCTGCCACGTAACTGAGCCAGTAACTCCTCTTTTTTCTTTCATAGAAATATAACGGAGATATGCTGAACTTAATTTTCGTGTACACATCCATTATTAGTACATTGTTGCAGTATAGCCTTCCAGGAACATTCGTATGCCGAGAGATATTACCGAGGATAATGCTTTAAGGATTCATAACATTGGACTAATAAACAGAACATGTTTCATAATCGATTGTTTTAAGAAAATATTGTGTTCGAATATTTTCTAGTGACATGGGAAGGAATGTAAGGTAGCGGCATACCACGCTACATACAAATTGTTTTTAAGAAACACCACCAATGGATCCACCTAGGAACATTATATCTTGGACGATATTTCCTGTGAATGACTCAATTAAAGACACTAAAGTTCACGCTTGTTTATCTTAAAGACTTGTAATTTACATAATTGTATTTGTCAGTTAATGGCTAATCTATCTTGCTTGTTTATCTTAACGTCTTATAAATTGGTGAAATAATGGCTTCGTGGGTTACGTGTTAAATTAGTATAATTATCATAATTGGACTGGTCAATTTATGGCTAATCTATTTCCTTGAGGAAATGGATAGTGTTTCAATATATAAAAGCAATTGGGGAGTTTAAGTAAGTCAGACCTCGGAAATACTTGATAGAATTCAGACCTCGGAAATACATGATAGACTTAAGATCTATTTGACTCAGAAAGAAACTTGAAAGATTATTTTGTGAAACATAAAATTGTGATCATCGTAACTGCAGGGTCTGCCCCTTTTCCACGTCGCACGAAGCCAACTTGCTGTCTTGTATGTTGCCGTAGAGATTTTATTAAAAGTATTAACTTTCTTACTGACTTATAATTCTGTCGCATAACACAACGCGCCCTGAGGAGTCAAACTTATAAACTTATAAAAGGAGTCACACCACCCAACGCGAAGTACTACCCTACAATATTAATGATTTCTTAATTGTTATTTTGATCATAATTGTAGTAAGGAATATTATTGTGAAAGAATTTTGTCAATATCTCAATGGATTTTTTATGAATTTTAAATTTTAAGACTTAAGGCTGTATACAGAGACAAACAGAATGCATGGAAATGATTTAGAGGGATGAGTGAAGACGTTTTGTCATTTTGGTTCCCTTCCAAAATCAAATTTTAGAGTTGTTTTCCGACATTTGTTTGGACTTGGTGATTTCAATGCAGAAAAGTGTCATATTTCCTAGTTAATTGATAAAGATGATTTCTTATGGACTATTGTGATCATAAGTATAGTAAAGAATGTTACTTTGAAAGAATTTTGTCAATATCTCAATCCTTGGATTTTCTATGAATTATTTAAGACTTCCAAATGAGGGTGTATAGGAACAATTTTTCACATTGTTAACGTCTGCTGTTATACCACATGAGATATTTTAATGAAACATGGAATACATGAAGTACTATATAGGTCCTCTATCAATTTGGTAAATTTCATCCAAATTGGTTAACAGCTAGTCGTTGCCTCATGATCTATACATGGACATGTCAAATACTTTGCAATATCTGCATGTTAACTGCACATGTCCATGTATGTAGCATGCAAGTCAAAGTGGTATATAAATATCACTTTATTCAATGTCTGTGTGGTAGTTATACTCTATACTTTACTTAATGTGTCATGCATTAACCCTCTTCCTCTGAATAAGCATCATCAAGCCCACAGCATTCGAATGTCCAATTCAGTGTCAAATTATCTGAATGGAAAAGCGATCCTTCTTCGTCTGAATTTGTATATTTATTTGACTCTGCCATAATGTAGAACTTGTAGTATTTACGCAAGACACACTTATGACGTCACACACTTACTGTCATTTTAAGCGGAAGTTCACGGTGAATAAGTAGGTCGGAATAAATCTCTTGAGACCCGGGTTTTTTTTTTAATTTCGATAACTCACTTATTTGACCGAATATTTTGATCGGATTTTCTGTATTGGAATTTAAAACTTATCCAGATAATATTAGAAATAATAATCTGCAGCATGAGAGTATTCCTTTAATTTGTGGATAATTTGCACGTTTTGAATTGACAGTGTTATATCTTCCTTTTTATTTGTTTTCTTCTTCATATGGTTGGATACATTTAAAAACATCTGGTTCGCCTGTGGTTTTTTTTTTTTTTTTTAAATTAACTACGATTTTTTTTTTTTTGCTTCCTATATTTAAGAAATCTATTTAGGGGAGTAATTGCTATAAAAAAATAACCTTTTCGTGTGATTTGGAGGGGTTGATTCGCCATATACGTTATTTACTCACTAATTTACTTAATTAAATCGTATACTGACTTCTTCAGCTCCTTGAAAACTCTATATGGAGGATTATTTATAAATTTCTAAATGTGTGTGTTTGATTGTGTTGCTTTTGCGGTGAGTGGAAAGGTTGGCGCCCGTTACATGGTTAACCACAGCAATTGAACGATGTTTGTTATTTCATTTGACCGTCCTAAATCGCTATCGTAACCGCAGCTCAATCGATTATTTTTGTAATGACTTTTTTCTCTGTATATTTTACTATTATCATCTTTTGTGTGCATGTCCTTGGTGATTTTTGTCATACAGCTTTGTCAAATGTCTTCAGTTTTCTCTTTTTTTTCATTCATTCTATAAGGAGTTCATGGACAGTTTCTTTACCTTAATATCTGTGACATAGCGTGCCGAAGTGATTTTGAAAATGACACAGAGAAAATATTAAAGTGTTTAATCACACCGATATATTGTCAGTGGTCAATGCAATTGAAAATCCAAAATCTGTACCACAACTACATTACAATACCTTTGTAATTATATATTTATTTTACCAATATTCCTGTGAACTAAATTTATTTATTCATTTATTCTTGGCGATGTTTCACATGTTTACTGTCCTTTCTGTTAAATTAATTCTCACCTAAATATCAATTTCTGCGGTTAAACATTTTAATAGAGTCGAAACTTTTCAATCTTTCCTTTTCTTGTTGGTTGGTTAGTTCATTGTAAACTTAGATATAATTAAGTTTAACGTCTCGCCAAGAATATTTCACTCATATGGTGATGATCTCAATATATAACATATTTGCACATGCTACAGTTCATATTTTCAACCTTGTGAAGTGATTAAATTTTATCACTAAAAGTTTTGGAAAGATCAGCCTTCTTTGTATATATCATGTACACTTAAGAAATGGTATTTAGAAACAATATATCACTTAATGTATCATATTTCAAATATAAAATCAAATTTCATTATATAAATTTATCTCTTTCAAAAACGCCAATATTTTGTTTATATTCACACTTTCAAACAGTTCCTTATGATTATCAACATTATAATATTCATTTCTGATATGTGGGGTATCTATCAATCCATCAATAAGTGTTTAGTAGTAAACATACATCCGCACGAGACACACTCTGGAGAAGGATTTTCCTTCAGAAGATAGGAATGAGTTATCCAATGCGGAGTCTAGTAAGCACAGATTAATCGTTACGGCAAGTATGACGATAATTTACTTTCTGAATTAGAATTGGTTCAATTTCGTGCAATTTATTAAAGTTCTCATCATCCCAACTACTCTGAGACAAACGCTGAATATATTGTATTATACTTGATTTACAATCAGTATATGGCATTTTGCCAGTACAAACCGATATATCTAATGCCTTCTTAGCAGCTTTATCCGCATCTTCGTTACCAGCTAGGCCTATATGACTGGACAATCAACAAAACGTAATATCGTAATAAGAAGAACGAAGATAATGCGCTTTTTCTAAAATTTTCAATATATACATATTTTTCAAAATAAAATTATCCATTGCACGAAGGCATGACAAAGAATCTGAAAATATGATATGGACGAGAGCAAGAAGTATAGCTTCCGCCTCTGCAGTAAAGATCGAACAATTATCTGGTAATCGAATTGATAAACATAAATCATGATCAGAAATGGCTGCAGCGGCTACTTTATTTTCATTTTTTGATCCGCCTGTGAAATACATTTTATGGTTTGAATAAGAAGATGTCATTTCAGATAAAATTTGCTGATATTGTAAATTATTTGTTTCTATTTTCTTATATTTGGACAACTCTAGATTTATATTTGCTCTTAACATCGTCCGCGGGGCCGACAAATGAATTTCATTATCAATTATATTTTCAAGATTTAATTCTGGATCATCAATAAGAGGCTTAACACGTAGACCAATATTTTTTTTATATACTTTTTGGTTTTCTTTCATATAAATACTCATACTTTGAGTCAAAAACATAAGCAAACGCTGGATTAAACTTACTCGAATATAATTTAGTAATTGTTTATTCTGATATTATTTTTTATATATAAAAGAACCCCCCCTCATTGTCCAGTCACTAGTGGCACGCACTTTTTATATCACCGTGTTCAGTATGTTTGTAATGCATTGCAATGGGAAATAACCATTTGTTTTCATTTGTAGATTAATATGGAATTTGATGTATAATGGGGTGTTATAATAATTATTGTAATTGTCATTATCATATCTATATATAATGGCCGGTATAAGGTCATAGACAAAATCTTTCTGTTCTCTATACGACGGTTTTATTCCAAGGGCCAAACGACTGGCCACTAAGTTGCTCCTGCAGGGATATGTTAAAGAACGTCTGAAATCGTCACTGAGGAAGTTCTATGGTCGCTATCGGGATCTTGTACGAAAATATGATAACCCTCTTTCTACAATGATTGATAATATTCTGGAATGCGACTAAATGACCTGTTCAGTGAACACCAAATATGACTTTGTATACCAGTTTTGTGCGTTCGTATGTACAATGAGGAGACCAAAACTCTTGATTTTGACATGTTTCTTAAGAACTGCTATGACGGGTGATGCATGCAAACAGGAGACGCTTACTCTTCCTGGGCACCTGGTCTCACCTCGGAATTTGTCAGTATTTCGGGGTTCACAGCAGTTTCTTTTTGAAACTTACACGATTTTGTATCTCTCCTTGGACTTAGAGAATGATTAATGGTTTGGTACTTCTGTCCATCTGCATGGGATTTCTTGTACACAATATACAAGATAGGGATCATTTAATGCCATCCAACATCTTTCCCTCTCCAATTCATTAAATCATATGGTTGCCCTCTACAAAAAGGATTTTATCCTCGAAAATACTGCTCAGTGAACAATATGCCTAATCTAATTGATATACATTGTATGAAATTTACGCTCTAAGTTGTTAATCGAAATTCATACCCCATAACCACGTTTTATTTCATGTTTAGTTTTGATTATTGTAGTACAAAGATATGTAGGAGGTACGAGATCAAACTTGAAGTACATTAAATATATGCTTAAATAGCTTTTATATGTCCTATGGTTTCATGATTTTTGGATTTGTGGTTTGGATTTATCCATCATCTTTACATTTTATATGTACTGAATCATAAATGTTGAAAATCTTCATATTGAACTACTAATTCTAATCGATGTATTAAAAAAATCCCCACTTTTTGCTGATAGACCTTCTCAGGAACAAAATCATACGCTTTAACAAATTTATATAGAACATGCTGGACTTTCTGATTGACAATATATATGTTGTATTTTGGTCCTAAGGTCTTCCAGCAGACAGCTGAAATCCGTATAGGCGATAGTTGTGTTCTTTCGTCAGCGGAATTGTTCATTTATGCATATGGAGCTGACTTGTCAGTCAGAATATAAAGCAAGTAGCATTGCCCATTAATTTTGCATTCAGATGGTGTACTGTCTATAAATAATAAGAACATTGATGCATACGTATATAACATTTACCCAAATGAGACGTAAATTAAAGACAATACAGAATGAAATTTATGTGCTTTATGTTTAGATCCTCTTCCTGATTTTGACTTAGTACTTCACTTTATTACAAACTTGATGGCTTTAATTTTTCTATTATTAACATTCCAAATATCATTTAAAAATTCATCTAAGTATATTTCATTTATTTATCGAGACACACTACTGGGAGTTCAAGAGTTACTATCACAGGGATATAAGCTGGTCGCTATATAGATCACCATTCCTCATAGGATAGATTGTTGTCTGACATGTGACTTTCTTCAAAATATACAGACCGGCTACAGTACCAATACAGCATTATCTGTTGACAAAGGATGTTTACTCTTCCATGACACTTGATCAACAAAGGGTACATAAAAATTGCTTGAGTTATCTATCTAGTTATCTATCTATGTGTTTGTCTGTTTATCTCTCTGCCTGTCTATCAGTCCTTAATATGTGGAATGAGGATGACAATATTATAATAGCTAAAGAAGAACTCTTTAATCCCAAATTAATCAGAAAATGATCACGTTCAAACTTTCCCAATTCAGATCAAAGATTTACTCATTGAAGATAACATCCCATCTGAACTATTTATTGCTTGTTATGATGTTTAGCACCTGGTATAATAAACTGTTTCATTACATGTTTGATAATCATTGGTATCCAGAAATCTGGACTAAAGGTATGTCGGTATACGCATTATTCCTATGAAAAAGGATATGGCTGACGCAAGAAGACTTTCACCAGGCTGAATATTTTGTTTTGCCCAATTTCAGAGCCGGATTATTTTTTCCCCAAAGATTTGAGCTGGATCTTTTGCAATGTCTTCCTGCCCCTCCCCCTCAAAATCAAATGATTGTTCCCTTATTTAGTATTGTATTAAGAGAATTATTGTGTCATTTGCTGAACAGAATAACATTCTATGCTGATTCTCAGTTTTTACCGTTTCCTTAAAAAGCATCTAAAATTAGATTGTATTCAATTTCTGAATTTTATTAAACATGAGGAATTCAGCAATCGAGAAAAGTTATACAGTGCTTTTGTTGATTTAAAACAGCACATGATTGTATAGATGGAACACACTGGATGGAGAAGTTGTTAAAGTCAGGAGGAAGCACTAAATGCGTCACTATTTTACGAGTCATCTATATTGATGTTAAATCATGTATTAGATGATATGATGTTTCTGAATTCTTCGATATACCATCCGGCCGTAAACAAGGGGCACACCTCTCACCATTTTTTTTTCGTCATGTTTACCAATGACATTGAAATCAGTCAGTCTTTCGGTAATCTTGAATCACACATTACTCTTAATTCCGTTTCTAGTTTTATGCTACTTTGTGTAGATGATACTTTACTCTTTTCAAAATGTGCTGATAGTCTACAATCACTATAATTGTATGTTGATCTACTGAAGCAGACCTCTTTCTTGCTTCTTTGTGCCTAAGAAGCATTTGGATATCTCAAATACTCTTACAGATAGATAAACTCGAAGGCATCTTCCCTTTTCAGCATCAAAACATCTACATATGTGTCCTTTGGACACACGGCACGACAATTCTTTACAGGAGTTATTGCCCTTTAAATATCAAATTTAATGTGTTTTGTTTCTTTTCGCTAACAAATTGCAAATCAGATCTTTGAAGGATAGAATATCTATTTCCTTAATATTCTGGGACAGATTATTTTCTTGACTTTTTGTCGCCAATAAAATCCTTGTTAGAATTGCATTGTAATACATATATATATGCCATTAACACACATCCCTCTATAATTATATTTTGTCAATAAAACACACTCTAATATAAGGTAAACTCGACAAACAATATACAAACACTACTTTAATTTCATAGGTTTTTATACTACTAATTTCTATAGTGAAGTGTATAGTCTAAGTCCCAGGTATCCAAGAGAAAAATTTCCATTTATCACTATCGAAGGATGTGTGGAGGACGTGTTGCTGTTTTGGCTTCCTGTCCGAATGATACTATTTTATTCGTTCTTGACTTACTTTGAACTATGATATTTTAAACCAAAAAAGCACATCATAAATATTTTTGATATATTGATTTTTCACATTTCAAACTTTGTCTTCACTACTGTTAGATTGATTGATTGTTTTTGTTTTACGTCACTCCACGAATATTTCACGTATATGGTGACGGCATCTGCCTGATGCGGGGCATACAAATTTTGACCTTTGCAACGGACCCACCCGAAGCAGTGAGGGATCTTTAACGTGCCATGCATACCACGACACGGGGCCTCGGTTTTTACCGTCTCATCCGAAAGATATGACACCGGCATGACCAGAGCGGGACTCGAACCCCGGCCTCCCGATCAGGAGTCCGACGCGATACCACTAGGCCACGCCGGCTTCACTACTGTTAGATTAAATTTGAGAAAGTGTTACGGTCAGAAATAAACCCTTTTGTAAAGCCAACAAAAATCACAAAGATTCCATAAAATTTAACAATTTATTTACAAATTAACAAAATTACAGATAATGCTTACAAGTACAAAGTCCAATGAAGGTTTATGTAGGTAGCAATTTTGGAACGCTGAAGGCCGTATTACATCCACTGTTTATAACATGAATAAAGTGTATAATTTCACAGTTCAATAAATCCTATTCAAGCAGTCGGTTAACACGATAAATCCCCAGTATATACGTAGAAAGGTAATGTAATGCAGTGCTACCGAAATGCCAGAGTCCATGCCTTATATACATTTCATAGTTTCTAGTTTCTACAATGTTCAAGTAATTTCCAATATGGAAACATTTAGATTCAAAAGAGCTTTCAAGTACATTCACAAATCATTATGGAAGTAAACAAGTTATATAAGATACAAATACAGAACTTTCTAGTTCTTAATAGAGCAATCAATAATATAAGCAAACAAAAAATTATATGACCCTCATAACAAAAGTTTGGTAGATATTAAGCAAAAATCTTCCTCATGTCGATTTTACATGCTTTAAAAGTTTTAAAGAAACTAAAGACTCATGGCCATCTACAATCATTGTTCAATATTATTGTGCAATGTATTTATGTCGTAAGTGAACAATATAAGCCCATTTGGAACTCTTTTTACTTTTGTTATGTTAAGTGAAAATACACATTTTTGTTGGTTTTACTTTTGTTATAATTTTAAAGCTATGTTTGTGTTTATTTTACATTTGAGTAAATGTTTAAACATCATTTGAGGAATGTCCTGTTACAATGATTTAAATGAAACTTGAAAGGAATGAAACACTGTCAACAAATATGGCCACCATAAATTTTGAAATGCACATGCTTGCCGGGATTTCAGGCAGGCAGCTTTTCTTGCCTGGGATGGGAGGTTTGATTTCGTGTTCCTGTCTCCTTCGTGTGTTCCTGTGTGTGTTTTTGTGTATTTGCATCTTCGATCTGCAGGGTTGTTGCGGGACTTTTGCGACGGGTGTTGCATGCGGCCAGGTGACGCTTGCTCCCCCCGGGCACCTCGATTTTATTGGGGTTCGCATTTGTCTGAATGTGGCACTAAGCACGGTGTTGGCCCCTTTATTCCATGGACTATAAGATACGGTTTACCCTTCGGTACTTTTTCGTTTTTTACTTAATTTAAACATCGACTTTGTATATGTGTTCAAAAGAGAGATTTCTCTTTTCTTTGGTGTTTACCCGTATAGGGGCATAAAAGATGTTTGTTGTGGACTTACAGAGCTTCAAATACCTGTGATGTCTTCACTGCTTTATTGGTTCTCCTCCCGGGCACCTGGTCTCACCTCTGAATTCTTGGGGCCCGTGAATGTCCACTATGGTACATTGCTATTAGTGCCATAGTCATATGACACCAGTTACTTTCGTATTTTACATGGACGTCAGACTTATTCCAGTTGCAGTGTGGAACTCGTAAAAAGTTTCCCGCGGAGGGTTTGACTTAATTGTTATTATACCCTTTCTCCTGATGTTATGTGACTGTGACACTTTCTACAGTGTGTGTATGCACATTCATGTATATATACAGTACTGAATTATATGGTTTAGTTTGTATGTCATGGCATTCACGGCAGGTGTGGCTAGCCAAATAGGAGACGCTCACTCTTCCAGGGCACCTGGTCTCACCTCTGAATTTAAGAGGTCTGTAAATATCCACTATGGTACATTGTTGTTAGTGCCATAGTCATATGACACTAGTTACTTTCGTATTTTAAAATGTTCCCTGCGGTGTGTATGACTAAAGTATCATTGTACCCTTTTTCCTAATGATGCTGCGTAGCTGTGATACTGTCTACACCGTGCTCACATTCATGTATATAAAGATTGCTGAATTATACTTGTCATCTTTATGTAAGGGCATTAATGGCGGGTGTGACTAGCCATTCAGGAGACGCTTTCTCCTCCCGGGCACCTGCTTTCACCTCTGAATCTCAGGGGTCCGTATATGTCCACTGTGTTATATTGTTGTTAATGCCATAGTCAAGTGACACCAGTTACTTTCCGTATTTTACTTTAATGTTATGGAACAAGAAAAAGAGATCATGTGAAACGGCATACATTTAGTTGGAACTTTACTGAAACTACTTCAGACTGAAGCAGCTATTTACGGGTATCTGTCCGAGGTAGATGTCATTCTTGGTCATGTTTATATACCATTTCGGTTTGTTTCAAAATTGTCGATTGTGACGTCTTGAAAACTGCGATTATCTTCGTAATTTCATAGTACTCATGTCTCCTATTTTTCGAAAAGACTTGGTCTTGATCCCAGAAACCATTACTAGTTATCTGAGTTCCTTACGTTAAAATAGTGTTCATACAGAAAAACATGACTGGAGAAAGGTACATCCTTTATTGAGCACAGAGATATCTGTTAAATAATTATGTCGCTGAAATTATTTATACTTGTTCTTGTCTGGTTGTAACGTACAATAACATTAGTTGTTATATTATATTATATATATATATATATATATATATATATATATATATATATTATATATATATATATATATATATATATATATATATATATATATATATATACATATATATATATATATATATATATATATAAGTATATATATATATATAAGTATATATATATATATATATATATATATATATATATATATATATATATATATATATATATATATATATATATATATATATATATATATATGTGTGTGTGTGTGTGTGTGTGTGTGTGTAATTTACCACAAATATATACTTGACATTGCCTCTAAAATCTTTAAGAAACAGGATTCATTTTCTTCACTTTAGAACTAAGGAGTATCTCCCAAGGGCAGAGCTTGAGTCTTAACATTGATTTTTGGCTCACCCATACGGCCACTCTCATTTTCTAATCATTCCAGTCATGTGCATCACCGAAGAAACATGATGTATTGAAATGCGCATTTGGTATATATGTTCTAATTTTTTTTTCTAACAAAAAATTATGGCTAGTGTATCATAAATAGAATGTTTGGTCGCCGTAAAGTTATATTTCTTATTGTCGTATTTTAAAATATATTTCCATCTTTATAAGTGTGTTCAAAGAATAGACATGAATGACATAGCTTATTAAATGCGAAACAGACGGGTGCACTATAATGAATAACCGAAAATCAATAGATCAGTTCAATTTAAACAACTTATCTCACTAACTTGTTCCAACATGATAAAACCTTTATATATCACATAAAGATTTATATTCACATATACGGTGTAAATGAATCAGGCCGGACGTGAATTGTAAGTATGTCTTATGTATGAAAGTTTTCATTTTTCTTGTTTGAGTCAAGTACATAAATGTCAAATAACTAGTGATACGTTTTTGTGAAAGTCTTGCTTTCTACTAATTTTTATATGAGTTGTGTTTGTTATCAAATTTGACATTATTGTTCCATATAGTTTGGTGTAGGTGGATGTTAACATATAAAGTAACGACGAAATAAAACAATGATTAAGGACATTCAAAAGACACAACCGTCAATCAGTAAATCCTTGAAAGATCTGTTTCCCGATGTATTTGTAAAACTGTATTTCAAACGGATGGTATATACCTTGATCAGTTTTCTGTATAGGTAATAAATATATTACTAATATAAAGCAAATTTCGACACTGTTTTAGAACCATTATGCTTACATAGAAGACAAGTACATAGATAAATATATAGTTCTTTAACGTGACACTTATTACACCCAAATGGAAACGGGCAACGATAGACAGGGAGAGGGAATTCATGTCATGGGCGAGGTGACAGAAAGGGAATGCGGAGGGGGAGGGGGTGTTTAAACCCCTAATTTTGCGAGTATATTTAGTAACTTGGTTGTATTTTAAGATTTCGTAACCAAACTCTGTTGAAAGGCCTGGTATATTTCACGTAATTTGATGTTTTTTTTTATTCTAGAAACACACACACACACACATATATTGTATGACGGGGTTTTTTTTTTTAAACTGTCTTCAGTTTTCACCAGGGGCAGGCGTGGTGTAGTGGTTAAGCGCTTGGCTTGCGGCGCCGACGATCCGGGTTCGATTCCCGGGTTGCGCCACTATGTTTAAGAGGTCGGTAACCTCCTGCTTCCATGTCGCGATATAACTGAAATATTGTTGAAAGCGACGTAAAACACCAATCAACCAACCAACCAATCAGTTTTCACCACATAATAGCCACATTATACACAGTAATGGAATTCAAAAGATACATACTGTTATAAACCGTATGTAAAATGATAGATATCGTCAGTAAAAGTTTATCTATTAATTTGAAATATAAAGTCAAATACGAAAGTAGTTGGTGTCACATGACTATAGCACAAACAACAATATAAATACACAGTAGATATTCACGGACCCCAGAAATTCAGAAGTAAGACCAGGTGCCCGAACGGACTGAGCGTCTCCTGTTCGGCTAGTCACAACCGCCGTGAATGCCCTTAAATACAAACAAGACAAATATAATTCAGTACGATATATTTACATGAATGTGAAGAAATACTGTGTAGAGAGTGCGACAGCCACACAGTATCAGGAAAAAGGGTATAATAACACTTAAGTCAAATCCACAGCGGGGACAACGGGTAACAGAAAAAAAAAGAAAAATAAAATGATATTTAATACCCACGATTATCATAAATCCAACAGAAAATGCTCCACATCCTTCATCTGAGTGTTTTGTAATTCACACTCTCTACATACACTATCCTATCTTTTACTTAGTTTCAATATCGCATTACAAGACACAAGGCCACACTCAAGTAAGAGATTCGTTGTAATCGTTCGGCACATGTTTAAAGGTTCTTTGTTAAGCATGATATATTAGTTACCTTAGGTGTCGAAGATAGATAGTTCTATAATCGTTTGCCCATGAACTATAAAGATAAGGGGTACTCTGCCCCAGTTCTCTGTGTCGTTTTATTCTGACAAATACCAGGTAGGAGACGTAACTTTAGATTGTCTAAACATAGATGCAGTAAAAAGGTGTAAATTAAAGTATGGATGTGTTTAGAGAGATCAATATTCTTAATTCCATTTTCGTTAAGCTTTCTGCAGGCCGACTAAACCTTGAGTTAAGAAATATTAATAAAAAGATATTTAGCGAAAATCAACACGAAATACCTAACAAAGTACAGATTTGACTATTTCTAAACTGTACCACCAACCTTACCTGAACTGTTTGACCTTTAATCAGGTATAGTAACATGTATCCTCACATTTATAGTATGGTCCTAAGCTTAGTCTCGTTATGCCTGATTGTGCGCCTGTTGTCCGTGACATACCAAAAAAAAAAAAATAAAACGGCACGAATATGTGTACAATATAAGACGATAGAGCAGCATTAGCCTAATGTCGAGCGAATTCATTTACCAAAAGCAAAGTATAAAATAGTTGAAATTAAGTTACCGAATCTTCTAAAAGGATGTTTAATCGCCGCAATATTCGTATTATTTAAAGAATGAAAAATATTTATAGTACAATTCTAAACAAAGGTTTGTTTTGTATATATCCCTATCTGTATTTGTAAATTAATCAAAAGAAAATAAAAATATACGAGGCAAATAAGAACTTTAAAACGGAGTGTTTTTTATGGCGTAGTTGCGGTAGATCCCTTACCTTCAGTCTGTACGGTAAATAAATCAAATCCCCTTTCTAATAATGCAATACTAGTAAAAACACGATGTTAAGTTTCCTTGTTAATCTTTGTATGAAGATGGTATATTTTTTTTCTCTCACTGACTACCCGCCCCCGGCCACCACTCTTTTCAATCGTCTCACTTGTGAACCAATTCCTTTTGACATATAATTCACATTCTTGAAACGAAGACCTCAATTTTTTCCAGATGCCTGTATCGACCATAATACTAAGTGACGATATCAATCGATTCAAAATTTATCCTTGTGAGAGTATTTTTGTGACAAAAATTGTCGTGATCAAGACGAAATGAAATTCAAATTTGAAACTGCCCTCATTTATATTGAATTGCTTCGCTGCACTTCAAGAGCCGGAGAGTATATTTCAAATCAAAAATAAGTTTGGTTTTCCGTGTTACTTTTCTTATGATGGATTCCTAAACTTCATAAAAATCGAGAGAAACAAGGAAACATTTCAAGATCCAGGAAATGTTTCATCAAAAAATCTCCAACAGGCCCTTATGAAACACTATATGCAGTTATATCTGGCCTCTCACCATAAGAAACCGAGCTGTTTCGAAATTTTGTGAAAACAGACAGTTATACTGACACTTTCATGTGTATGAAACAACGTTATCCAGAGTTTTAAATGATATTTTGGACTGAGGCCGATTCCGATAATTTCACACAGATTTGACACATTCTATACTAGAAAGTTACCTACGTTGACTTCTCCATATATAAATTTATATAGGAATCTACACGATTTCACTCTTTGTACCGGGTATATGTGACGGGTGTTGCTAGCAAGCAGGAGATGCTCACTCTCCCCGGGCACCTGATCTCACTCCATCAAGGGTGTTTACATAAGCTCTTCAAGTAGACATTTGTCGCTTTCTATTTGGTTTTCATTTTGTTTTGTTTTGTTTTTTCTCAAAGGTTGTTAAATTGACCAGAAAAGATATAGTGCGAGTCGTGTAAAATTTTCGGAAAAGATAGGACCTCCCGTAATGATTGTGAAAGAGCCAAATATTTATTTTAATACTTTCTTATGATAAGTATTGTTACAAGGGTTCTGTAACTGGTATCTCGGTATTCCATGTTAATGGGAAGATTGGTGTTGTTTCAACTTATCCGTAGTTTTTTACGTTTAAACATTATTCATTTGACAACATATAGAAACAAGCTATACAACTTATTACAAATCTCTTCCGTTGGCGAATGTGGTCTTTATGTGAGATAAGAAAGGAGCAATATACTTTTCTGAGCACCGGGCGGGCGCCACCACTGACAAATTGTGTCTTAAATAACAATATAACACTTAAATTTACGTGTACAACGCACTTTTTTCCCTCGCCGGCGGTCATTATACAGTAGGACCAATCTAACATGTAATTGGAGATACTCTGGTTTTCTAAACCATTGATTCCAAGACCGTTTCTACTTTGTCAGCAAAGATACCAGAGAAGAGGAACATGTTCATCAAATTCTCAACATACAGATTCAGAAATCCATTATAGGAGGGTTTTAGAAATTTGACATGCCAGGAAAAATATGCTGAGTGGATGGGACATAAAGGGGCTTCGCTTCACTCAAATAAACCTTAAATGTCTCTTAACAGAGCTTTTATTTTGCGAAACCTATATGCTATAAAACCCCCTAAGGAACAAGAAGAACATTTACAGAAAAGAGTAAAAATTATAAAAATAATTCACTGTTTGAAAAAGAAATTATAGAGCATTAATTGAAACAAATACATAAAACGGACACCTCCATTTTAGTAAACAAACAAAACCCGTATTTTATCGATAGGAATAATTCCTCAATGAATCCGCAACATTAACAAACGCTTCGTGAATACCACGGAAACGTTGTTGAAACAACTGTGTGAGCGTTTCGTAATCGATCAGGAGAAGCTTTTTGCATTCGAAAATTTCGGATCTTTCGTGAATAACGCTCTAAAATCGGTATTAAATCTACTAATCAATTAATATAATAATTCGGCTTTAAAAATATTATTGTATTATAGTCTATTAGTCAAATTAAAGTCTGAAAAAGCGAATGCTTCGTTCTGGCCTCCAAGTACATATCCATGACATCCCATCCTAACCTTTTTTTCAAAACCAAGTGCTACGGCCTCTTGAACTCATTTGTGTTATATGCAATGTTTTTCATGCGGCTCTCGTTAAGAAAATAATGCATTAATATTCACCGATTGTCTATGAAGATAGAGGACATGACGTCCTAACCTCACTTGAATATTTTAGATAGGGAAAGCCAAGATAAATTCATTACATGGTTTGTTTCTTAGATTCAGGTGCAAATTGATGAACCAAGTATTCAAGCCTAGTCTTAGTGAAAATTCTTGAGACCAACCTCATAGCAAAACAAAATGTGCAAAAATGCATTATACCTTTAATCTCTTTTTATCGTCAGTCAGCATTCAGACCATCTGGCTTGCTTATAATCTATTGAACAGCCCAATGGCAATTGTCATCTTCTCTGTCTATTACAAAAGATGTTGCCTTCTGTAACACACGACAGGAGTGTGGTAAACTTCTCGGACAATCCAGACAGTTCATTATCATCAGTACTCTCCCACCCCTTCTAAATTCAACAGGGGCAGACTTGGTGTAGTGGTTAAGCGCTTGGCTTGCGGCGCCGACGATCCGGGTTCGAATCCCGGGTTGCGCCACTATGTTTAAGAGGTTGGTAACCTCCTGCTTCCATGTCGCGATATAACTGAAATATTGTTGAAAGCGACGTAAAACACCAATCAACCAACCAACTAAATTCAACATGCTATTTTAAAAGTTTCGGGAGTTATCCTTTTTTTTACTTGGATACTCAGTCACTTCTCTCAAATCAGTTTTCATCATTTTGGCGGTTTGACTGACCCTTCCACTATGAAGTCAATTATGTGTACAATCAAAAGCTTTGAAATGGTACTCTTTTTCCATAAACATCGCATATGATATGTTATTTGGTTGTACCACTGGGTCCAAAAACCCTGAGAATCCCGTCTTTTACTGCAAAACTCTGAAGTCTACCCGAAAAAAAAAACACTGAAATACTCTGACGACTTTGAAAAATACTCAGTAAACTGACGCCACTAACAACACTGAACCCACTGCGGTGCCCTCCGGTCGTGCCATTGCGACCTCGAGTACTTCTATACGGTCCCTTCTATAAGCCCTATGAGCATTAACGTATATAAAATGTGATGAGTTCATTAGTGTTGAATTAGAAAAAAAAAAGGAAGAGAAAATAATATCGCCCGTAATCTCATATAGTTTGTTACCTATCATGATGCAAATTGGGAATCGTACTTAACAGTACATTCGTATATATGAGGGGACAAAATATATTAAGTAATAAGTTGAACCAATTATTCAATGTTAATTTTGTGTTTTGGGCAAAATTTAAGATACCACTAGGCCACGCCGGCTTAATACAATACATGAATATAAATAATATACTAGAACATATAACACATTACCAAAATATTTTATTGTAGTGCAATTACGATACCGACTTAGGACGGTCATTTAATTTGACAGAAGCCAAACAAATTGTGTGGTTAACCGGTTTACAGGCCCACCTTCCCACTCACCGTAACAGCAGCACAATCAAAGGACGTACATTTAAAAATTTATAAACAGTCCTCCATGTAAAGAACAAGGGTCAACAGGTATCGCATATTGAGAGGTCATAAAAATATAAACACGTAAGGTATTGTAAAACACATAATGGTATAAAAATATATGCGACATCAACATGATAAACCGTGCTCTGAACGTCTGAAAGCGAGCTAAGACCCTAGATCTGTAGGAGTCCCGACTAACAGTCAGAGGGGACGAGGTTCAGGACCATGTCTCCTCTGAAAGAGGTTTGGACAAGACCCGTCATATAGTCCCCACCGCCCTGTTAGTCAGCGTGCAACGTTCAAGTAAAAGTCTGCATAAGGCTGTAGAGGGGCCAAATACAAGACCTATTTAGAAGACGTTTGACTATTTTATTACATGACAAAATAACGTTATGGGAGCCTTTTTACTTTCCTTAGTTTATATACGAGATCACCGTAAAAATAAGGATGGGAAATTCCATTGGATACATACATGTACTGCTGAAAAGAAATATTTCCAAATTTAGATAGAAGTTCTGAATAAGATCTGAAGAATTTGCCGAATGTTTCTCTTAGCTTGTGATATATGTAACCCTGAGTTAAATGTTTAGTAGTAATTTGTAAATTTCGTTTATGAAAGTCCGAAACATCGGTGCAGCCTCTGACAAATCGAACTAATTGAGATATATAGATACCATGTAAAGATGATGGATAAATCCAAATCACAAGTCCAAAAATCATAGGACATACAAAATCAGTGAAAATGAAAAACAAATGGAAAATAACAAAATATGTATACTTGAAGAGCATATGTGAACCCCTGTGATGGAGTGAGATCAGGTGCCCGGGGAGAGTGAACATCTCCTGCTTGCTAGCAACACCCGTCACATATGCCCAGTAGAAAGAGTCAAATCGTGTAAATTCCATATGTATTTATATATGGAGAAGTCGAAGTAGGTAACCTTCTAGTATAGAAGGTGTCAAATCTGTGTAAAATGATCGGAATCGGTCTCAGTCCAGAATATCACTTAAAAGTCTGGATAACGAGATATCATATGGAGTAATAAGAGTTTCGTAACGACCATACAATTCCCTCAGTGACGTTGCTAGTCTAGCACATATATAACCCTGGTTGAGCAGCTTAACTGAAAGTCGCCTATCCCTCAGAACAAAGCCATTGTAATTTGAACATGCCCTGTAATAACGTATTAACTGAGATATGAATACGCCGTATGCGGGCGATGATGGAATGTTGCTACTTATGAAAGGAAAGTTTATGATAGCGAAATTGAAATCGTCACGTTTGTCATAGAGTGAGGTGTTCAATTGACCATTAATGTCGAAAGACAACATAATATCTAAATACGAAGTAGAATTACTACTTTCTGTGGTTTCTTTGACCTCAAGTTCACTTGGATAGATGATGCATAGGTAATCCGCGAATGAAGGATTATTAATTGAAATCAAGTCATCTATACATCTGTAAGTAAAATTGAAGCCAAGAGCCAATTGTTTTTCCTTGTGAAAGCAAAGACTGAATGAATTTAGCTTCGTATGAGTAAAGGAATTTGTCAGCCAGAAGCGAAGCACAGTTACTGCCCATTGGAATGCCGACAATTTGTTAAAAAACCTTACCTCCAAACACCACAAAAATGTTATCGATAAGAAAGTTCAACATATGGATGACAGCTGTTTCAGTGTATTTATTTATGGAATCAGAATTTTCCCTAACAAAGTAAGTTTTATCGTGGCCTATTACTATATATTTGAATTTCCGGCTTCCGTTTTTACTAGTAAATGCATTTTGAATAATTTCCGCTAGTCTGCCTTATTAATTTCTGATAAGGGATCGTTTTGTAAAGAGTCGAAAAGTCAAAAGACTTGATAAAGTGAATTTTAGTATAACTTTTTGATTTTAGATTTTCTAACAACTCTTTTGAATTATAAAGGATCCACATTTGATTAATTCCACTTCTGGAATGTACTGTTTCGCAATATCTATGAAGGCCAGATTTAATGTCTGATAATATTTTTGTGAGTAGCATCGTTACAGATTTTGTGGAACACTTCGAGGAACCAGCGATAAAGCGCTGTTTGTAAGGATTTTTGTGCATTTTTGGAATGCAGTACAAATATGGAAGTTCTAAATTTAATTTATTTGTGTCAATACCAAATGTATTGAGAACAGAAGTATGATTCTCGAGTACTTCCGAAACCGAAAAGTTCGTGAGAGTATAAGTAGGATTTCCTGGAGCTGAATTTAATCCTAATTCTTTCACGAGGCTGTCAAAGTAATATTTCTTACAAGTAAATGTATAATTATTGGATGCTTTATCTGCTGGTGTAATGATATAATGTTCTTGGAGGAAGGTAAGTTCTCTGACAACATCGGGATCTTTAAAAATAGATTCGAATCTGGTGTTTACAGATCAAGGTAACTTTTTAATTTTTGACCTCAGCAGTACTGCAATAGATTTTATCCATTCCGAAAGAGTGTCGACCTGTACTTCCTCTCTTTTTGCCCACCGTGTGGCATATTCCTCGCAGCAGTTCATATTATTCTCAAAATTTTGGCTCCATGTGAATGATCTGGGTTCTCTGTATTTTGGACCTTTAAGTAAAAGTTCTCTTAATTTAGTGTTTTAACAATATCGAGATCACCAGTAACGACATCGCCACAAAGAGAATGAATATATAAAATTAGATGAGAAACATGCACACGGTTGAGGATGGCAATCAGAGTTGCTAAGATCAAGACACTGTAGAAACTCTTTGTAATTATAAATTTGGGATGCAACTGATGGCGTGTAGCTATAGGAAATACATGGCGGATCTTTGTTTTTGAAATATGGAGGTATTTTCTCTAAAAGACTTATGATTTAAAATTTGGCCAAAATTTAAATAATCAATGCCTTTATTTGGAAATTTAATTTTGATGAAAGGCGATTAGATTTTTCCATGGAAATATCTGACTTGACGGGACGAAAAAGTCTAGTGGTCGATATGTCCATAATAATGCCATCTAGTCTATACTCTGCAGAGCTTATATCAGTAAATATACGGTGTCTGGACGATACGTTCAACTCGTGTAATTTTCTGAGTGAAATAGAATAAAGTTTTGTACGAATGTGATGAAGGCCCAAAGGTTTATTTATAAATGGCAAAAGAGCATCAAAGGAAACATTATGTATTTCAGGTTTGCTGTATTTGCGTGTACCATGACGTTGATGCCTCCTCTGGCTTTTGTTGAATTAACCGAGTACGTTAACTGATTGACACGCAGGACTAGTGAAGTTACCAATACTACTAATAGTGTCATTGCATCCATAGGGCGAAGCAGTGCCGAGACGTCTTATCCAGCATTCATCTCTTTTCCGACGAAAAGGAGTGCTCAAATTGGCATTGTTTGTGGAGTGATATATTTTTTTTATAATTCTAATTTTCATTGGGAGAATAGAGTGGTCCGGCTGGTTGCAGTGGCGATAGAGTAATTGGTTTCCGCCATATGATGGGAGTCGAGGGACATCGCCATCCAAGTAAGGGAAATTTACAATAGGAAATCCAAAATCCTCACGTTTATCATAAATATTTCTATATCAGGTGGTTGATAATTTTGATGTTTAAATCTAAGAAGGGTGTAGATTTATCTCAAGTATTAGCTTTATTCAATGTGAGCTCTGGTGGATATATTTCTGTTATAAATTGTTCGAATTAAGGGTTGTCGATAACTAAAATGTCATCCAGATATCTGCAAGTATTATTAAACTTGTCAATGAGGTCAAAACGTTTTGAATTTGAATAGAAACCATAAAATCCCTCTCATAACAATAAAGAAATAAATCTGCTATCAGAGGCGCGCAGTTAGTACCCATAGGAATCCCAAGTATTTGTTGATATATCTTGCCATCAAATTGCACAAAAAAAATCTAGTGCTTTACATAATTCTTTGCAAGTCCAGTATTTATATGAAGTATATTGTTTGTTGGAAAAGAATATTATTGGAAGTACATATGTACGTTTAAATTCTCTGTGAAAACACCATTGTATAAGAGACAGCAACTTGCTTTTAATCAAATCATGAGGCAGACATGTGTAAAGTGTAGAAAAATCAAATGTAGAAATTTGAGTCGCTTTGAAATTTAGCGAAAGAAGTTTGTCTATAACTTCATGAGAATTTTTAATCGACCAAAAGTAATTGATGTTACTATTATGAAATGCGACATCACAATATTTGATAAAATGATCTTTTAGAGCAGACGAAATATGATTCTATAGTACCGTAGTAAAGCAGTGGCTAGAATTAGATATGAGACGTGATTTATATGGACTTTTATGTAGTTTTGGGAGCCAATATATGGTTGGTAGATCAGATATATCAGTTTTAATTTTGAAGTCGGACATGGTCATGAGGTGATCGTGCAAGGTGCTGTCTTTTGAGGTAGGGCTTTCCACATATGTATGAGTGGAGTTTAATTCGTTTTTAAGTACTTCAATATAATATAGTTTTCAAACAACTATTATGTTATTACCTGCTTTATCAGCAGGAACAAAGACATATTTAGCATGTAAGTCAGCTATCTTCTTTTTAATAGAATTTGCCGTCAATGTATTAGGCTGTTGAAATAAATGCGGATTTTCCGTAAAGTTCTTAATACGGATATCGACAATTCTTAAAATCTCGTATTTCCAATCATTAAGAGCATGAACATTTACCTGTTCTTTTTTACACCAACGTTTACAATATGTAGTTAAATTATCTTCTATAACGTCAACGGCATTTATTGAAATCTATCCTGGACGGTAACCTATATTTAGGTCCTTTTCCAAAAAGGGTGCGCAATTTCTTGTCCGAAATATAGTTTAGGTCATCAGTAATAACATGACCTGCCGGTTTATAAACATATTTAGAATTTTCACAAGAACACGACGAAGGAATAGAGTCTGAAACATCAGGGTTAGATGTAACTTTATTATAATTTAAAATAAGATTTCTTATAGGCTTTTTGTACTGGCAACAAATAACTAAACTACATCAATTATTTAAGATCGATTTCTTCCGCATTTGCTCTGATAATAGCAATATTATAGAATACATGCGAAACGTGAGATTTGTAAAGCTGTGATATAAAGTGCTATTCTGTTCCATTAATTTACATACGGATTATATAAGTAGCTGTATTGCAGCCTGTAGCAAGAAGGAAATAGGCACACCTAAAGCCATGCTCGTTCACTCTAGTTGGACACTGTTTAAAAAAAAAGAGGGGGGGGGGTGATAGTCGATTTAAATTAACGCCACTTGACAGCGTATTATCGGTGAATGACCGCTAATTTATGATTGATTGATTGATTGATTGATTAATTGATTTTTGTTTAACGTCACACAACGAATATTTCACGTATATGGTGACGCCATCTGCCTGATGCGGGGCATACAAATTTTAATCTTTGCATCGGACCCACCTGAAGCAGTGAGGATCTTTAACGTGCCATGCATACCACGATACGGGGCCTCGGTTTTTACTGTCTCAATCGAAAGACAGAACACCGGCATGACCAGAGCGGCAATCGAACCCCGGCCTCCCGATCAGGAGTCCAGCGCGATACCACTAGGCCACGCCGGCTTCCGCTAATGTATGAAGAATGCAATATTGACTTATTAACATTAATCATGAATGCTTTTAAACTCGAAAGGGAGTGGGGATTGGCCTTAAGGTCGTAACATAACATTATTTGGATAGAGTCTCTACATAGATTGCAAAAGATGTAAAAAAAAAACATCAGTTATTATGTGTTATTAAAATGATTGATAGAGATATATAGAAATAATTGTTTCCTTTTTATGTATTTATTTATCTATTTACTATTAAAACTCCGTTTGCCGTTAACTTCGTCCAGCGATTTTTTTTTTTTAAATCTTATTATTTTTATTAAATTCATTTTGATCTATTATTTTCGTAAAGAAAACTTTGATGTTCTAATTGTAAATAAATAAATAAATACATTTATAATTAAATAAATACATAGATAATAAATAAACAAGAAAATATATAAATAAATGAAGTCCGCCGAGGAAAGCCGCTGGCCAAAATGTACGGAAAAAGTGTTTTTATTATAAATAAATAAATAAATTTAAATATGTCTTCTATATATTGTACTTATTTTCCCCTCCCTTAATGCACCTCTGTGAAACAGCGTTCTTAAGCAACATGCTACTGCTGTAGTTAAATTATTTGTTTGTTCGTTCGCTTGTTTCATTCTTCTTTCGTTAAGTCGATCAATAAAACAAGTGACATCGCGCTGAAAAGTCCTGTGTCAATAAAATTGTTTTTGCAAAGTACGTAACTCATGTGATTTATTCATCTGCATATGTAAAGATCATCTTACAAACTTAAGTCAGAATAAGAACAATATTATAGTAATTTTATCGTTAAAAATCGTTAAAATAAGTCCTTGAGAAATGGTAAAAAATGAGTTTTTTTTTCTAATTCCCCGCTTATAATTTCATCACATTTAATACACATTAACGGTCATGAATAGATAACAACGGAACATTATTAGGGCTTATATTATAAGAAGGGACCGTATAGAATTACGCACGACCGGAGGGCATCACAGTAGACGTCAGTGTTTTTCAGTGGCGTCAGAGTTTTGCAGAGTTTTTGAGGGTCGTCATTGTTTTTCAGGGTAGTCCTCAGAGTTTTTCAGTGTTGATCAGGGCCGTCAAAGTTTTTTTCAGTGTTTATTTTTCGGGCAGACGTCAGCGTTTTGCAGAGTTTCTCAGGGTGCTGCAGAGTTTTGCAGTGAAAAACGAGATTCTCAGGGGGTTTTGGACCCAGTAGTGTTATTCATTGAAACAAAGTATATGCGGCTGAGAGTATTTAGATCATACTTCGTACGTGACCTTATTAACTATTAGGTATTTCGTCTCAGCAGAGTTGTTAGTGGGTTGAAATACTGACCTGTTTAAATATAGATGAATCTGTTCGTATACAGGATTACAATGTTGCTTTACCGCCTCAGATTATTGTATTTCTAGATGATGAATCCTAACATATATTTTTATACAAAACTCTTTGACTATCATGTGGTGTAATTGAGGTCGTTTGATGTAACGTGAGAAAGACAGGTGCACTCGTGGAGACATAATCAATAGCTTTGTTCAATATTTAAATTCAAACACTAAGTCATATGAAATTTAAGGCACAAATCCATATGCACAAATACATGTATTGAACAACCCTATGTGTGCGCACCTTGTGTTGAATCGTATGTTTTGGGTTTTTTTCCCCAATATAATCCCATGCTGCCTGTCACAGGCCATTAGGATAAGGAATCCCGCATAGGTTCTCATGTGAGATTTTCAAACTCCGATCCTCTTGTTGAGCTCAGATTAGGTGTCCTGTGTACCACAGAGTGTAGCCTATTTCGGAGGGTGGTGGTGCTAATCTATTTGAACATGACACACAGCATAGACTTCCTTATTCTCTAAACATTAGACCGATGGGCCAGGTTTTGATCACTTCGAACTCACATATTATCTTCCGATATTCCTAAATGCATTTTTATGTCAATAGTTAATTCGCTAGTGTCGTTGTTTATATAGATACCATAACCATATATACTTTCATGACCTCTTAACCTGAGATACGTGTTGATTCTTTTTCTCTACATGGAGAATTATTTATAGATTTTCAAATATGTTTCTTTTAATTGTTCTGCATTATCAACGACTGGGAAGATGGGCCCGTAAATCGGTTAACCAAACCAACTGAGTACCGTTTCTTACTCAAAAAACTGTCCTAAATCGGTATCGCATCTGTCGTACAATGAATATTTTGTAATGCCATCGTATATATTTCATTACCTGTTACTAAGTTGTTTTGGTGACTATTGGTCTCCTTGGTGAGTTCTAGCCTACAGTTAAGTCAGATATTTTTCCCTTTCATACATTAATCAAATAAATTTAAAGATTTTTTTTTATTTGATCTATATTAAGATAGTTTTCAGAGGTGCTCTAGGCAGTCTAATGTTTTACAAATATTCTCTTACAACCATTCACATGTGCATTGCAGGCAAAGATTTGCATTTTAGAGTTACTTTGATCTTTGAACGAGAAAATGGTTTTTTTTTTTTTTTGGGGGGGGGGGGGTGGTTCTGTTCTATATACCCAGAGTTTAATCTTGCAAACCATACCCTGCAGTCGAAAGTCAACACTGTATTGCATGGCCTATTGACGGGCGGGGAGTTTTGATACGAAATTCCTCATTTGTCATGGTAGTCTGAAAACCCCATTTTTATCTGTTAGTCTGGAGTGATTTTTTCTAAAGGTAGTAAGCCCAAACGTAGACGTAGACGTAAACTTTGCGACTAAATTCACGTGTAAGTCAATTGAATTTTTCTTGAAGTCTATGTTCTTACATAATTACATTGGTAAATGTTGTAAAATGTGTACGTTACGTCTGGAACTCTTTAGGGAGGAGACAAATATTTCTTCGCAAAGTTTACGTCTACGCCTACGTTTGGACTTACGACCTCTAGTAGGAGGCATTTGCATTACAATAAAAGTACAGATATGTTCCATTATGAAATATTTAATACCAAAGGAACACGAAGGCTTAGAAGGATCGGCAGAGTTTCATGTTTCCTATGATCTGGCCAAAACATCCCAGTCTGACCTACTTTTAAAAATTAAACTTGGGCCATAATGTTGGATTGGCAAGTGTCAGGACCTTGATATTTCATATGCATATTTTTATGACATGGAATTTTGACCTATGATCTTGACCTTGAGGATTGACCTACTTTTAGGATTGTCCAGTAGTCACACTTTTTCTTATTTACAGATTACATTTTATCTTATAGTCCATACTAATGCTTTAGTTAGCGTGAAGGTATTTGTGTCAAGTGTTTGTTTTATGCCTATGCTTATGTTGTCAATACAAAATGCCAAAAGAAGAAGAAAAAAGAAGATCAAGATTGTTGCTGTTTGGTGTTGACGTTTAACATACATCAGAGACGGATGTAGATATGCTTTCGTTTCAATTGGTCTTTGATTGATCCTTGCATTATCTATAAAATGTCCGATGTGAATATCATGAATATTATACTGATTTTTCGCCTTTAATTTGCATAGATAATCACTGTACAGATATAATACACACTAATTTTTCTTACTTGAACGTTGCACGCTGACTAACAGGGCGGTGGGGACTATATGACGGGCCTTGTCCAAACCTCTTTCAGAGGAGACATGGTCCTGAACCTCGTCCCCTACAGATCTAGGGTCTTAGCTCGCTTTCAAACTGGCAGAACACGGTTTAGCATGTTAATGTCGCATATATTTTTATGCCATTATGTGTTTTACAATACCTTACGTGTTTATATTTTTATGACCTCTCAATATGCGATACCTGTTGACCCTTGTTCTTTACATGGATGATTGTTTATAAATTTTTAAATGTACGTCCTTTGATTGCTCTGCTGTTACGGTAAGTGGGAAGGTGGGCCCGTAAACCGGTTAACCACACCATTTGTTTGGCTTTTGTCAAATTAAATGACCTTCCTAAGTCGGTATCGTAATTGCACTACAATCAAATATTTTTGTAATGGGTTATATGTTCTAGTATATTATTGATATTCATATACTGTATAGCTCCATGATGACTTCTGCCACATAACTGAGCCAGTAACTCCTCTTTTTTCTTACGACTATCTGTCTTAAACGAATGGTTATAAAATCAAATATGTACATACAATGATTTGATTTGTAATCAACGTAAATTAACCTTGAATAATGTGTCATACAAATGACGTGGCAAACAAATGACTTGCTACCAAATGGTCCGTCACTCCCGGACGCGTCACTCCGTGGCGTGCCGCTTTATGAAGTGCCATCAAATACTGACGTGCGTTTGGTCAGGTGTGTAGGGATCTGGATTACTTGCCAGTTATCCTATAGCCAAATCTTATCAAATGCACTTCAATATCTGAATTGAATTTTACTACTGGTGGATAACCTGACATACAATACTGCTATATAAACCTACTCGAAGTGCATGTCAAAACCCTACCTAAATTATTTTGATTTATTGTATAGTCAGCTATTCTCCCACATTTAGGTAAGTCGGTTCTATTCGGATGAAATTGGAACAGCAAGGTATCTCCATCTGCCAACATAGTAAAGTGTATTTGGTTGTATGTTTGTTTTGGGGTGTTTTTTCACTACATTGATCTCTGTCTCACATATTAAAAAATCTTCCGTTTCCTGGAAAGTGACGACTTCTCTTCCTCCTTCCATGTATTTGGTCGTTTGTACCTCTTCTGACTCGTCGACATTTCTCACATTGTGTGACAAGGTCTTTTTTTCGGGCCAAATAGTTTCACAGGCTATATCATAAGTGGGTGGTTTAAACTTGCCCTGTCTGGGACGCGGCACTACAGTTGTGTGTGCGCACCATAGATTTCACTGCTGCAGAGGAAGACATATCCTTTGCTGTTACTTTTGGAGTCTCCTCCACTGTTTTCACCGAGGTTTCATTTACGGTACTTGTGGGTGGTTGATTTTCAGGAACAACACCAGAGAAAGTTTCCTCTCCAATGGTATCCAATTGGTTTTACACATCTTCACTGTTTCAGCGCGGTTGTTCTAAACTCCTCTGCTGTCTGCACCACTGTTCTTCCAGTTATCACAGGCACTGGTCTTGTGTGCTTGCGAATTGCACACAAATAAGACCCCGTTTTTCGTGTCACTTTCATTGTCTAAGGAAACCTCTGCACTATCTATCGTCTGAAGACCCTCCATACACTACCATAATCTTGTTCTTGCCAGGTAGACACACCATCAGGCTGTTGTTGGCACAACACTGTACGTCCGAGTAGTATAAGTGAACTTCTTTGAATAAGGCTTCCGTTGTTTTTTTGTCTCCTGATATTAGTCTGCCTAGACTTATAGTCACAGACATTACCAGTCTATTCTTTCGAAGCACATTCAACCATGTGAATCTTAAACGCTTCTGCTGATGTGTATATAGCAAAACACATAGGGCATCTCTGTGCTCCCCTGTACATGGTTGTCTTTGCGTTAACAAGGCACTCTGGAACTCTTGAGTACCCTGGATGATCGCTGGAACGCCAAACCTCAGTCAGTCAGTATGGCTTGTTCAACACGGATTCCGGCAACTTTCCTAGCCTCCATTTTTCGCATCGGAAGACCCTCTGTCCATTATGAAAAACATGTTGGGAATGACAAGGATACATTTGTTCCCTGTTTGTCATTGGTAGTTCCCCAAAAATGTCTATGCCAAGACGTTCCATCGGGTGGCTGGTTTGCATTAATTTCATTGGTACTCGTGTTTGTGTTATTTTCATGCCTTTACCAAACTCGCAGCATGTGACGTAATGGCGAACATCCGTTTGTAATTTCGGCCAGTAGAAACGTTGTCTGACTGGTTCAAGTGTATTTCTAATGCTTAATGTCCTGCCGCTTTTCATCGGGGCAATACACATACGTATTTCGGTGTCAAAATTCTCCCACTTCCAACATATACTGTTGAACTGGATGTAGAATGACTTGAAAAGAAAAAAGAGGAGTTACCGGCTCAGTTATGTGGCAGAAGTCACCATGGAGCTATACAATACATGAATATAAATAATATAATAGAACATTTAACACATTACAAAAATATTTGATTGTAGTGCAATTACGATACCGACTTAGGACGGTCATTTAATTTGACAAAAGCCAAACAAATGGTGTGCTTAACCGGTTTACGGGCCACCTTCCCACTCACCGTAACAGCAGAACAATCAAAAGACGTACATTTAAAAATTTATAAATAATCCTCCATGTAAAGAACAAGGGTCAATAGGTATCGCATATTGAGAGGTCATAAAAATATAAACACGTAAGGTATTGTAAAAAACATAATGGTATAAAAATATATGCGACATCAACATGATAAACCGTGCTCTGCCAGTCTGAAAGCGAGCTAAGACCCTAGATATGTAGGAGTCCCGACTAACAGTCAGAGGGGACGAGGTTCAGGACCATGTCTCCTCTGAAAGAGGTTTGGACAAGGCCCGTCATATAGTCCCCACCGCCCTGTGGTAATAACTCTCACATTATTCCTCTTCAGGATCTGGCCGCATCTCGCACTCTGGCCAAGATTTCAACCTCTGTAAATTTCCGTCATTGGACTGCAGGGTTTGCTATGATAAAATATCTGATGAAACATTTATTACTTTATAAACAGGTGTTTCCTTCTGGTCTGTTTGATGCAGAAGTCAATCTCTGACAAAATCATCGAACCATCTAGCTAGTTGGTTTCGTGGATTTTTGAATTGCATTAACCAGCTAAGGGAGCTATGATCAGTCCTAACAAGAAATTTTCGTCCATGTAAATAATGCTGCTTGACGAGTTTTATAAAATGTACGAAAGCAAAACTTCCTTCCTGGATACGCAGTATTTACGCTCTGCCTTCAAAAGTGTCCTGCATGCATATGCACAAACCTTTTTTTCCCGTCAATGCTTTGAAACAGAATAGAGCCGATTGGCCGATCACAGTCTACTGTAAAAGATTTGGAAAAGTCTGGATTTGCCAGATAAAGGGACGATATCAGTGCATGTTATAGACTATCAAATGAGGTTTGGCAATCACGTGTCCACTTAAATTACATTTCTTCCCATGTAACTGTGAGGAGGATCTGCCATGGATGTAAAGTTTGGGACGAACCGCTGATAGTAACTGCGTAACCCCAGAGGAGATCTCACTTAACACTGTAACATTCCGCGGTACCCGTCAATTCTCTATTACTTGTGGCAATGTTCCCCAAGTATTCCACTTACGATGCCAACAAATTGCATTCCCTTGTTTTCAATTTAAGCTTTCCTTCAGCAAAGCGATCAAACACCTGCGATAGGTTCTGCAGCAACTTGCCAATATCCACTTCAGAAATCTAGCGTGAAAAACTACTTTGCTCCGAGATATGGTCAAGCGGTTCTTGAATGAGCGGCACGGGACTCTAATCCTTGACTGTCATTTAGTTTCCTGTAAGGAAATGTGTCTTTACATCCTTTTTTCGTGCAGTTACAATGGGTGAGGACTATTAGAAGGTTGTATAACCCTTTTTTTAAGCATTGTGTCAAGATGTCTGTTCACCTCGGCTTGCATATGTTCTGATGGTCTCCGTGGAGCATGTTTGATTAGTGCAGTACCGCCAGTACAAATATGATGTTTAATAGACTCTGCCATCCCCATGTCAAAGTCATCTTTTGCAAACATACTTTGATAGTGTAACACAAATGCCTTGAAATTGTCAAACTGACTGGTCTCTTTCTACTCTTTCTACTTTGCGATCACACAACTGACTTAAATATTCTGGTATATCTCCATCCCCTAAACTTGAAGAAGGAATATTCTCATCAAACACAGCTGTGGCTGGCACATACTGTGCTACAACAGTCCCCTTTACAAGTTATTTGTCATCAGGCAAGTTCATTAACCTGAAAGGCACTTTCTTTGCAATGTCTGTCGGTGTGCAAGCTGTACAGCTTTAAATTTGTTTGACAATTATTCCAATTCCACGATTGGATACTAAGTTGCCGAGTTCGTTTGAACAGGACAAAGTGTACGCATTTCGGACTTTGGTGGTAAGACACGATAGCAACCAATTCTTACCTGCTCATCCAGAACTATAGTACAATTAAAAATCAGTTGAAGAGGTGTGATTTTACATTAAGTCCTAACCAAGTATATAGTCAAATCTGGTGTCGACCCTAGCAAAATTCTGAATCATTTTCTGATTTGGTTTGTTTAACAGACATTTTCGTTTAAAATGCCCTTCCTTGCCACAATACTAGCATTCAGGTTTTGTCCTTTCAGATCTAGATGCGTCGTTTTCTCTTTTTGCAACAGGAGTGTTGGGACAATTCAATATGTTTGTTTGGTTGAATATCAGCGGCTCTAATAAAACTGCCAAACTCCTGTCGGTGTTTTTAGCATTATTAAATGCAGCAAGTTCTACAACCAAAAGGACAGCCTTACGCCTGTTCAAATTTTTAGGTCCAGACTGTGGAGGCGCATTACGAAGCACCAATAAAGCGCTCCATAGCTGAAGTTTCTCTTACATCAGACGGTGCTTTGGCATAAGCAGAATTTGTCAATTCTGACCTCTTGACCAAGCGCCGGAACAGATTCCGATACTTTCTGTTGTCTGTCATCGACTGTGCCTTACATAAGTCCATTCGATTAGCAATACTACAGCTTAATGCATAAACTTTTCATCTATTGCCCCAGTCATTTAACTGTGAACATATTTCAAAGTGACATTTCAAGTCAATCCAGGATGTCCCATAATATGTTGCAGGTTTAACAAAATTTTTCATATTTCTGAAGCAGGCGTGGCCTAGTGGTATCGCGTCGGACTCCTGATCGGGAGGCCGGGGTTCGGTCTTTCGGATGAGACAGTAAAAACCGAGGCCCCGTGTCGTGGTATGCATGGCACGTTAAAGATCCCTCACTGCACGGTAGGTCCGTTGCAAAGGTCAAAATTTGTATGCCCCGCATCAGGCAGATGCCGTTACCATATACGTGAAATATTCGTGGTGTGACGTAAAACAAAAATTAATCAATCAATCAATTCTTATATCCGTTATATTTTACATCAGATCTGTTCCTAAATGACAATTGCCTAGGACAAGCAAGTGATGTGGCAATTGGTTTCCTTTGTACGTCAGTACACTTTTCCATGTCACTGGTCGATTTTACTATAATTACTAGATCTGTCAGAATCAAAAAATGAAGCGGTCCTTCTTGGTAACTGTGTCTGGCATTTGTATGTTCAGTCATCTCCCCACTTTGTCCAGTCCTAGTTTCCCTAACCAATTGAGCAGATTGCCTTGACATTTCATATCGTAAAGCTATATCACTGTCAAGCCCCGCACCAATTTTCCTTACGACTATCTGTCTTAAACAATTGATTATATTTATTTGAATCAAATATGTACCTATTGTATTTGTAATCAGCGGAAAGTAACCTCGACTGACCAAAGTTCTGATTTTGCCAAGAACATGAACATTTTACAAAGATTTTGGGATAGAAAGAGGGTACATCAGCATTAAGTGGGTCGCTTTTATTTACAAAATCATGCACCCTTTCCTGTACATTTCTTTCAAGTTCTGTATCATCATCAAAATCATTGTCATCGTCATCCAAATGTTCTTCAATTACCTTTAGTTCACTTTCGGCAACATTTGCTTATTACCGAACACATACACGGTCATACGATTATCTATTAAAGGTTTTGAAATATTGTTGTCTTTGTGTTATAAAAATCTTGGGTAGTTCCTATGTTCCTCGTGAACAAGAAAGTTGCGGTACATTTGTTCTACGTCTGCCACAACAGCAACGGCTTCTTCGCGAAAACGTAAAAGAATCCCTAGAAGGCTGTTATATAGAGGTGGTCCTTTGAGAAACACATCATTCAGAGATACACCATAAAATTTTGCTGAAGAGTCATATACCACCCTCAGATTGTCAGGTTTCATAGGATGATACACACTAAATAATGGCAAGTACCCTCTCTGAATTTTCTTCTATCCTAGGTTCTAATTCAGCATACTGTTTATCGAAGACTTTCTGCACACATTGCCTTGGATGGATTATGTTTGATACTAGTGTTGAATAGTCTTTTTTAATGCCACCTCACTATTGTCATGTATCTAGGTGCACGACAAGGCAACGGTGCAGTCCATTTACCATTAATGAATCCATAATACTGAAAAATGTTTGGCCTTCTATTGAAAGTACATGTAATTTGACTAAATAAAGAATTCTTTGATGCAAAACGAATTATCGCACGGCTTGAAATAAGTAGGTCTCCCACTGGAAGTTACCGATATTTTGCTCACTTTGATAACGGTTTGGTAATGTATGTTTCCTAGACAGACATTACCTATGATGGTCCAGCCAAGGGGTAATAATTGCTCAATTGGTGCTCCACGTTCCCCACGTTGATCAAATATAATGTGAGCATTTTTAAGTCGCCGCCCAATAGAAATATTCGATAAGAACATCATCGTCCATAGAAGGAATAAATTCTGTAATGTCCTGGAGATGCGGAAAAGGAGCTGTTATGTGTGGCACTGGTATCTCGCTACGATTTTGAGGAATGTCGTTACATTCAGAATTTCAGGTAACGCAAATTTATTGAGACCCATCTAAGGATTTAGTCATATATTCACGTGCCTTACGACTACTTGTGAATGATTCACCTGAGCAGGATGTCAGGACCATTTTCACCAAAGCCGTTGAAGTCTGACACTGCTGAAGTATGATTACATTGGTCGTCAATAGTGCAATAAATGTATTTATCAAGTTCACGTCGTCCTTCTGGATACATAAACACTTTCACTATTTAAGCGCACGACTATATGTTTGATTGGTCACAGCGAATTTGAGTACGCTTCGTGATTTTTCAGGTGTTTTCTCCCCCTCATGCCGTTTGTTGGGAAATCTTGAAGAGCTGTAGGAACTATGACATAATGAACATTTGACTGAATCACGACATCTAGCTTTGACATGTTTCTTAGGACCACAAAAGTTGACACAATAGCCGTTTTCTCTTATATAACGCTTGCTTAATAGGCTAAGACTGCAATAGTCGACCGTCATTCAAACTGTGCTTTCGGCACCTTGACCAGTCTGTTTTTCAGTCCTTAATTGACTCGCTGGTGGTCTCAAGGTCAGTTTTGTTTACCTTTACTGACTGAGTGTACGGTGACTGCTTTGAATTCACTAAACTCTTTGATGCATCACGATTGTTGTTGTTTAAGTCCTTTGGTGACTCAAATTGAAAACTTGGATAATTTTTCATTTTGGCCATTCGTTTAAGAAAGTCAGCAAATACGAAACATGTAGGGTACGCACTCTTAGTCTGTTGTTTAAACCTCGTGGCATCGTTAATCCATTTTATTGTATACTATGGGGTAGTTTTGCCATTACGGGGTTCACACCTGATGACGAGTCATGGTAGCTTAATAACTTTGAATAGGTTGGGTTCTTCTCTTTCGCCTCTATCCCAGTAACAATATCGTAAAGTTCATACAATTTTGCGTTGTCTTTGCTCGACAGCTTTGGAAAATTAGCAACCTTTTGTTTGATAGCGGATTCTATAAATTCCGGACTGGCAATTCGGTCTTCAAGACGTTTCCATATACGCACTAGACCCCGTAGTGTATTTGAGTCATTAGCATTACAGATAGTCTTTGCTTGCTGGGCAGATGATGTATCCCCATGCTATTAAATCCATTTCTTTCACTGTAGATAAATCAAGTTCGCGAACTGCATTTTTGAATGATGCTTTCCATGTCGTATTATTTTGAGGATTATCATCAAACACATGTTTCTTTGAAATTAAATCTTTCCTTTGCAAATTTATCACATGTGATTGCACTCGTTTGAACTACCAGGATAGATCTGGTATGTAGTAAGGTGGGTCGAATATTTGAATCTTGATCAGCAACTGAATGGTTATGCAAAGGCACTGATGATTTCAGCAAGTCCATTACCGCAATCACTCTAGCATGAACACTTGCTGTTATTACTCTTTGAGTTTCTACGCGTTCTGAAGCCTTCATAGAGCGCTGTGCTCTCAAATAATCACAATACTTTGATTGAATGTGTTTGTATTCCGCATGATGGTGTTGTAAACTGGCTTGTGTGTTGTTGACCTCACTTAAATATATGGGGTTGCTTTCAATGTATATGCATATATTGTCAATATTAACTTCGATTTTTCACAATTGTCGAGTGTAACACCTTATACGTTCTTCAAACTGTTGAGTACCAAGTGCTGTTATGCTTCTGGATTTTTTCTAAGGGACCGTGCAGGATACGGTAGCCCAACTTCTGACCTGATATCGCCAAAAGATTTCCACTCAGTTGTATGTTAAGCGAATAAAGACACACCTCTGGCAAGTGTACAAATTTTAATGTAGAGACACAAGCCTCCCCGAAAAACTGAAAAAAAATGAATGACAATTCTTACTGATAAGGTCAAATAAAATTACGGAAATCAACACATCTGATACACGATTCAAGCAATGTATTACATACAAAGGTTCAGTCAACTGAATACAAAAGAATGAAATTGTATTGGAATTACATTAATTACTCCAAAACAATGTTACATGTTACCCATAATGCACAGTATTTGTCATAAAATCCGATTAACAAATATACCAGGCGAGCTATGTAATGTATACAGGCCCGTGCTACTACCGTACTACATGCTACTATGAGGAAACATTACAAACTCGAAAAAAAGATGATTTGCATCAAAATATGCATTACATTAATCACTTAATAAACACAATATTTATTATATGTAAAAGTTAAAACTTACTCTTTTAGGGGGGGCATAAACGTGCGACATGTAAAAACTAATTTAAGCATGGCGTTGTTCCAAAGAATATTGCGACAATTAAATAGAAAGTAAAGAAACAAGAGGAGTTACTGGCTCAGTTATGTGGCAGAAGTCACCATGGAGCTATACAATACCTGAATATCAATGATATACTAGCACATTTACACATTACAAAAATATTTTATTGTAGTGCAATTTCGATACCGATTTAAGACTGTCATTGAATTTGACAAAAGCCAAACAAATGGTGTGTTTAACCGGTTTACGGGCCCACCTTCCCACCCACCGTAACAGTAGAACAATCAAAGGACGTACATTTAAAAATTTATAAATAATTCTCCATGTAAATAACAAGGGTCAACAGGTATAGCATATGGAGAGGTCATAAAAGATAAACACGTAAGGTATTGTAAAAAACAAAATGATATAAAAATATATGCGACATCAACATGATAAACCGTGCTCTGCCAGTCTGAAAGCGAGCTAAGACCCTAGATATGTAGGAGTCCCGACTAACAGTCAGAGGGGACGAGGTTCAGTACCATGTCTCCTCTGAAAGAGATTTAGACAAGGCCCGCCATATAGTCCCTACAGCCCTGTTAGTCAGCGTGCAACGTTCAAGTAAAAGTCTGCATAAGGCTGTAGAGGGGCCAAGCACAAGACCTAAAAACCAATAAAAGGATTAACGATAGGGATCTATTACAAATATATCTCGTGAACAAAATGTCAAATTCAAACTTCCGTGTAGTATCTTCAAAACCACCTCTGGTTTGTTTTTACTGTAAACGACATATAAAAACCTTATGTTCAATTACAATGCAGACATATCTAATCCAAATGCGCTTGACTCTCTTATCTTACGCCTCCTTGGTCTCTTCATTGTTGTACTCATATTTGTCTGAACATATTGTTTCCTTTCTTTCCATGGACTTCGAGATGCGGATAACCCTTCGGCGCTTCTTCATTTTTAAAACTCTATTCCATCTTTCTGTTCATGTAATAACTGTACATATATTTATCAACCTGCGTGTCATATTATTGTAGGCGATTGTTACTGTATCTCTAACGAATATATGCTTTCATATTACAATCAAAGAACAAAATACAGATTACATTAAATCTGCTTTAAATGACTAGAAAAATAATATCTTAAATATAAAAATCGATACTCGCATCGATAATTTACACTTAATACTCGTTTGTTGAAATAGCCACTTGACATTTCATCAGAGAGTTAAATACTGCAGTCTATGAAAAGGAATTTTTCTGATTTGCCACAAACGTGTGTGTTTGTGCCTGCTGATAAAGCAGCTAATAATATAATCGTTTGAAGTCTATAATTATTGGAGGACTGGAGAACGACCTTTTCTAGTACGTATATTGAGACCCAATTGTTGAAAGACAAGATCCTACCTAACCATTGTAGAGCTATACGCGACTTAAATTTAAGCATGATATATAAAATATGATCTTCGAACTATGTACTAGTTTTCTAAATTACAGAAAAGTCCATTTAAATCACGTTTCATATAAAATTCTAATCATTGATCTACCACTGTACTTTGTAAACATATTAATTTTGCTCCCTTGTGCACATGAATATCCACTGTTGTACATTGTTGATAGTCCCATAGTCATTTTACATTGCTGCAAATACAAACCATGTTTATCAAAATACGACTTTGCAACAGTATGTATCTAGCGAAATTTGTCATTCCGATTATACCTTGATTAAGTGTACAATCTAAGGAGGTCGTAGGTTAGGATAATTTCATCTTCTTCAGTTCTATAACCGTTAAACGCCTTTGACATTGATAGTATGACCCAGAGATCATCATATGTCTTTTTGGGCCCCTCCACAGCCTTGTATACACTTTTATGTCAGTGTTGCTCGCTGACTAATAGTCAGAGGAAACAAGGTGTCATAAATTATGACTTTCTGCTCTGTATATAGAGGTTCATTTATAATTTTAGAAATGTGTGTCCATTGAATGTATTATATTAAAAGAAAATTTGTTATTTTAATTAATCCTCTAACTAAATATCGTAATGATGAATATTTTTGTAATGCCGTTTTCTCTGTTTATTTGAACACAATGTTTTATGTGTTTGTCGTTCGTTATGTGTGTCATCGAGTTTGATCATGTTTTTTTTCTTTTCTCGTTATGTATCAACTTATAAAGCATAGGTGATAAACAAGAGCCTCTACTTCAAAACCGAAACAATGCGACACAGCACGATAGATAGCACATGGTACTTGTTTCCATTAAAGTGTTAGAAGAATTTTCACAATGTTTTCTATATGATAAGCGCATTTACTTACATTAGTCGCTGAAAACAAATTACGCTTCTGTGTGACTCCAACCAAAGAGAGAGGTTTTAATTATGACGTTAATGTTCAAATAATAACGTCATTATAAAATGACGTTAAAAGTTGAACAGGAATCCTTTATTTTTCTCTTGTCTGCCCTTAAAATCGGGCAATGGATACATTTCCTCATCTCCCAGAGAACTACTGAAGCAAAAGGAGTGTGAATTTTATGATAATTCAAATAAGATTTAAGGAAAAGCCAAAAATAAACCAGCATTCTAATAGTACTTTTAAAAAGTGGAAACGAAACACCATTCATGGACGTCAGTGTTGAGATTATTAACAACAATATTCATACAAATCTATAAGGTAAACGTGACGACTTCAGATTTCCTACGCAGCTGTGTAAAGGCAGTACACAATTATATAATGATGCAGAAAACACGCCAAGACATACCATGACGGCATTGCGAAATCACTATTCTTAAATGCATTATACGAAGCGGGATAACCATCAACAATCAACATGTCAAGAAAAATGCTGTGGTGTAAACTTTTCCACAACTCCATTCAACGTGTTATTTCACATAATACTGTTCTACATCTATTTGAAATGCGTCTTGCAGGGCCTTACTTTCTGATTTTATAATATAAACAGAATTTCAATTTAATTAGACCATTTCCTGTTTAGCGATTCAGTCCCACTATTTATACACAATTACGCCTCTTATAAGTTAAGCACAGCTATGAATTATATTGATAGGCTTCCGTTTATTGTTTACAACACCATTTGATAAGAAAATTGGACAATATACAGTTGCACGTTTTGAATGTTTGTTTGTGAAATGGTACTCTTCAACACTATGTATCCAGCGGAATTTCTTATCCCATTTTCTACGGTGATGAAGTGTATAAACTAAGGAGGGTTAAAGGTTTCGATAAATTCATATCTGCTGGTTCTTAAATTATTAATCGCCTTCGACATTGACCGTATGACCCCGGGATCCTTGCTAAGACCATAGGTATTCTATTGGGTCCCTCTACAACCCAATGCAGACTTTTACTTGAAAGTTGCACGCTGACTAACAGGGCGGTGGGGACTCTATGACGGGCCTTGTTCAAACCTTTTCAGATGAGGCAAGGTCCTGATCATCGTCCCCTCTGACTCTTAGCCGGAACTCCTATTCACCAGGGATCTGAGCTCGCTTACAGACGAGCAGAGCATGGTTTATTTATGTTGGTGTCTCTTTCCATACTTTTGATGGCAACATAATATTCTATAAATTTTTCGTGTATAATAAATTTTTATGACCTGTATCTATGAGAAAACCTGTTGATCCTTGTTCTCTGTATGGAGGATTTTTTAAAAATATTTTTTAATTGTGTGTCCTTTGATTGCGCTGCTTTTGCTGTGAGTGGGAAAGTGGGTCCCCGTAAGCTGGTTAACCACACCAATTGAGTGACGTTTGTACTTCAATTGACGGTCCTAAGTCGGTATCGTAACAGCAGCACAATCGAATATTTTTGTAATGTCGTTCCGTGTATATTCTACTGTTATCATTTTTTTGTGTATAGGTCCTTGATGTCTTCTGCTTTCACATGTTAATACTAGATATGATATATATCGCAATCACGCGATTGCAAACAGCTAGGGATAACATTTAGATATGTAAAAGAATTTAGACTTATTAATATTAAATATAAAACATACATACCTTCTAATTTTCTGCACCAGATGCGCAAGTATTTGTATTTTTACCTTTTTTTGTTGTTGTTGTTTGTTTTTGGAGGGGTTTTTGGCAGAAATAATCATTACTCAATCTATTATGCTATATGGTTTTCAGTAAGCTATAATGTCAATGACGTCGTGAAGTGCCTTACGGTTACTGCGTATCGTTAATTTTCCTTTTCTTGATTGTGATATCCCAAGACTCCTATGGTATGGTATTTATATTAATCAGTTTGTACGGTTCGCTAGCGCCTGCACTAACGTTTTAAATTTTCACTCAAAAAGGATTACTTTTAAACTTCTTACTCGGGGTTATAGATATCATAGACTTCGACAAACGTTTGGTAGACATTTTATCTAAATTTGTAAATGTGACTTTTCAACGATACGTATCCCGTTACCACCCCCACCCCCAATTTCAACGCTGATATAGAGTGCAAACTAAAGAGGATTAAAGGTTCCGATGATTTCATATCGCCTGGTTCTATGGTTATTAAACGCTTTCGACATCGACTCCGAAATCATCGGCAAGACCATAGGTTTTGCATTGGTCCTTCTACAATCCAATACAGACGTTCCCTTGAGAGTTGCATGCTTTCTAAGAGGGCGGTGGGAACTCTTTGACGGGCCTTGTCCAAAACTTTTTAGAGGTGACAAGGTCCTGATTCTCGTCCCAACTGACTGTTAGTTAGGACTACTTTTGATCAAGCATCTCATCTCGCTTACAGACGGGGAGAGCACGGTGTACTTTTGTTGATGTGGCCCTATATATTTTTATAGCAACATATTCAATAAACGTGTTGAGTATAGAAATTTTTACGACCTCTCTTCCTAAGAAACATTTTGATCTTTGTTCTCTTTATGGAGTATTATTTATAAATTTTTGAATGTGTGTCATTTCAATGTACTGCTTTTGCGGTAGGCGCTCGTAAACCGGCTAACAACACCAACTGACTGACGTTTGTTTCTAAATTGACCGTCCTAAGTCGGTATCGTTACCGCAGCATAATCGAATATTTTTGTTTTCGTTTTTCGTGTATATTTTACTATTATCATCCTCTGTGTGCATGTCCTTAGTGAATTTTGCCATACAGCTTTGTCAAATGTCTTCTCTTTTAAGAGTTATAGCTTATGCACCCATTCAGATATATATATATATACATATATATATATATATATATATATATATATATATATATATATATATATATATATATATAATATAAGTGACGTTCTTGCTGTGATTGCAGTGCTCCAAGAATCCTCTACAGTTAACAATATAACTCCCTAAAACAGATGAGAGACCAATAGCAAGGATTTTATATGACCTCAGGTCACATTCCCATTTTTTACTCATATTTAGGTCAAAATTATTTTTTAAAGCAGCTTAAACAAGTTAAATTTAATAACAAAATTAAGAATTGTAATGAGTTAAATATTTAAATATTGCATTTAAATTTCTTTCAGTAATTGTTTGTTGTTTTACAGACTACGGCTTTTTAACGAGAGGTTACTGATTAGAAAGGACGAATCATTATATGCATCGCTTCAAATAATGCCAATAACAGTATTGATTATAATACAACAAACAACTTTCACCATGATTTCAAGATCATTCAAAAGTCAGAGGATGGACCGCGATTTCAATGTTATATAATTTGGGAAGATGAATAAAACCAACACGCTGATAAGTGCCGAGACGTCTTATCCAGTATTCTTCTCTTTTCCGGCGAAAAGGAGTGCTCAAATTGGCATTGCACTTTTGCATGCACTCTCCTCTATTAAGGTAAATAAATTGAAACCTATCCTGGACGAAGCTGATCTTCGAAGTTTACGCAATTCTGATTGATATAAACTCAATTTGATTATTTTATTTTCATATTTTAAACTCTTTCCTCGTACTCCGTCTCTTCCACCCAAGCAGAAATTTCTCAAAATTAAATTTCTTAATAAAGGCTTCGATCTACATAACATTTCTAATATCTTCCGAGATCATAGAATCACATTTAAAATCCCTCAATATTTTGAGAATTTAGAACCTCCACTTATTTATTACCAGTACAAAAAGCCTATAAAAATCTTATTTTAAATTATAATAAAGTTACGTCTAACCCTGATGTTTCAGACTCTATTCCTTCGTCGTGTTCTTGTGAAAATTCTAAATATGTTTATAAACCGGCAGGTCATGTTATTACTGGTGACCTAAACTGTATTACGGACAAGAAATTGCGCGTCCTTTTTGGAAAAGGACCTAAATATAGGTTACCGTCCAGGATAGATTTCAATAAATGCCGTGACGTTTTAGAGGATGCTTTAACTACATATTGTAAACGTTGGTGTAAAAAAGAAAAGGTAAAGGTTCATGCTCTTAATGATTCGAAATACGAGATTTTAAGAATTGTCGATATCCGTATTACGAACTTTACGGAAAATCCGCATTTATTTCAACAGCCTAATACATTGACGGCAAATTCTATTAAAAAGAAGATAGCTGACTTACATGCTAAATATGTCTTTGTTCCTGCTGATAAAGCAGGTAATAAGATAATAGTTGTTTGAAAACTATATTATATTGAAGTACTTAAAAACGAATTAAACTCCACTCATACATATGTGGAAAGCCCTACCTCAAAAGACAGCGCCTTGCACGATCACCTCATGAGCATGTCCGATTTCAAAATTAAAACTGATAAATCTGATCTACCAACCATATATTGGCTCCCAAAACTACATAAAAGTCCATATAAATCACGTTTCATATCTAATTCTAGCCACTGCTCTACTACGATACTATCGAAGCATATTACGTCTGCTCTAACTGCTATAAAAGATATCAAATAGTGTGATGTCGCATTTCATAATAGTAACATCAATTCCTTTTGGTCGATTAAAAATTCTCATGAAGTTATAGACAAACTTCTTTAGCTAAATTTCAAAGCGATTCAAATTCCTACATTTGATTTTTCTACACTTTATAAATCTCTGCCTCATGATTTGATTAAAAGCAAGTTGCTGTCTCTTATACAATGGTTTCTTTTCCAAAAAAAACCCCCCAATATACTTCATATAAATACTGGACTTGCAAGGAATTTTGTAAAGCACTAGATTTTGTCATGAATGATATTTTTGTGCAATTTGATGGCAAGATATATCAACAAATAGTTGGGATTCCTATGGGTACGAACTGCGCGCCTCTGATAGCAGATTTATCTCTTTATTGTTATGAGAGGGATTTTATGGTTTCTATTCAAAAATCAAAACATTTTGACTTCATCGACAAATTTAATAATACTTGCAGATATCTGGATGACATTTTGGTTATCAACAACCCTGAATTCGAACACTTTATATCATAAATTTATATCCACCAGAGTTCACATTGAATAAAGCTAATACTTGTGATAAATCTACACCTTTCTTAGATTTAATCATCAAAAGTATCAACCACCTTATATATACTAATATTTATGATAAACGTGATGATTTTGGAATTCCTATTGTAAATTTCCCTTACTTGGATGGCGATGTCCCTCGACTCCCATCATATGGTATCTATATATCTCAATTAGTTCGATTTGTCAGAGGCTGCACCGATGTTTTGGACTTTCATAAACGAAATTTACAAATTACTACAAAACTTCTAACTCAGGGTTACAGATATCACAAACTAAGAAAAACATTCGGCAAATTCTTCAGATCTTATTCAGAACTTCTATCTAAATTTGGAATATAGCTATTGTATAAATATTGTATAGCTCCATGGTGACTTCTGCCACATAACCGAGCCAATAACTCCTCTTTTTTCTTTTCAACAGTATGTATCCAATGATATTTCCCATCCTAACTTTTACGGTGATCTCGTATATAAACCAAGGAAAGTAAAAGGCTCCGATAACGTTATTTTATCATGTAATAAAATAGTCAAACGTCTTCTAAATAGACAATATGATATTGAGATCATCAAAAAGACTATAGGTCTTGTATTTGGCCCCTCTACAGCCTTATGCATACTTTTACTTGAACGTTGCACGCCGACTAACAGGGCGGTGGGGACTATATGACGGACCTTGTCCAAACCTCTTTCAGAGGAGACATGGTCCTGAACCTCGTTCCCTCTGACTGTTAGTCGGGACTCCTACAGATCTAGGGTCTAGGGTCTTATCATGTTGATGTCGCATATATTTTTATACCATTATGTGTTTTACAATACCTTACGTGTTTATATTTTTATGACCTCTCAATATGCGATACCTGTTGACCCTTGTTCTTTACATGGATGATTATTTATAAATTTTTAAATGTACGTCCTTTGATTGTTCTGCTGTTACGATGAATGGGAAGATGGGCCCGTAAACCGGTTAACCACACCATTTGTTTGGCTTTTGTCAAATGAAATGACCGTTCTAAGTCGGTATCGTAATTGCACTACAATCAAATATTTTTGTAATGTGTTATATGTTCTAGTATATTATTTATATTCATGTATTGTATAGCTCCATTTTGACCTCTTCCACATAACTGAGCCAGTATCTCCGCTTTTTTCTTGCTTGTGGGGTGATATATTTTTTCTATAATTCTAATTTATTTTGGACCTGTGACCTGATACTCTTGTACGGAGTTGTCCCTTTGTCTGTCCAACATATATTAATCCACAGAGTGAACACTCAATACCGTATACAATATTTGAACTCTTACAATTCAAATGGTCAAAACTATGTGTATGAAAGGTATGTTTGGTTAAATTACTCGAAAAGAATTGTCTGTAATTAAGATGTCGCAAGTTTTGCAATTTTTGGTCCCACATTTAGATATTTCACAATCATAAGGGGAGAATTGGTAATACTTACTTGCGTCAACTAGTTAAACCTTACAGGGCTTGGTGTTTATGAAGCCATCCGCATGTTCATTATTAGTGCTTACCACAAATTTTTGATTTCTGACGTCATTTAAGATAATATTGGGGACACCTAAGTTAACTGCTATGCACGTGTTCTTGCACATTGCAGTTTGAGGCCTTTTTATAGAGGACGACGCCTCAGCCACTATGGTTTTCTAATTAACATTATCCATGAATATATAAAGGACTGCCCGACAAGTGTCCTCGGGGACAAATTGTCCACCATCAGTGACACATGGACAGTTGTTGAAATGTAAAAATGATCGATAAATCCAAACCATAAGTCTAAAAATCATGAAACCAGAGGACATACAAAATCAGTGAAAATGAAAAACAAGTGGAAAATAACAAAATATGTCTACTTGAAGAGCATATGTGAACCCCTGTGATGGAGCGAGATCAGGTGCCCGGGGATGGTGAGCATCTCCTGCTTGCCAGCAACACCCGTTACATATACCCAGTAAAAAGAGTCAAATCGTGTGAATTCCATATGTATTTATATATGGAGAAGTCAAAGTAGGTAACCTAGTATAGAAGGTGTAAAATCTGTGTAAAATGATCGGAATCGGTTTCAGTGCAGAATATCAATTAAAAGTCTGGATAACGAGATATCATATGGAGTTTTAAGAGTCTCGTAACGACCGTAGAACTTCCTCAGTGACGTCGCTAGTCTAGCACATATATAACCCTGGTTGAGCAGCTTAACTGAAAGTCGCCTAGCCCTCAGAACAAAGTCATTGTAATTTGAACATGCTCTGGAATAATGTATTAACTGAGATATGAATACGCCGTATGCGGGCGATGGAATGTTGCTACTTATGAAAGGAAAGTTTATGATAGCGATATGGAAATCGTCACGTTTGTCATAGAGTGATGTGTTCAATTGACCATTAATGTCGAAAGACAACATAATATCTAAATACGAAGTAGAATTACTACTTTCTGTGGTTTCTTTGACATCCAGTTCACTTGGATAGATGATGCTATGGTAATCCGCGAACGAAGGATTACTAATTGAAAGCAAGTCATCTATATATCTGTAAGTAAAATTGAAGCCAAGAGCCAATTGTTTTTTTCCTTGGGAAAGCAAAGAATGAATTCAACTTCGTATGAGTAAAGGAATATGTCAGCCAGAAGCGGAGCATAGTTAATGCCCATTGGAATGTCGACAATTTGTTGAAAAACCTTTCCTCCAAACGCCACAAAAATGTTATCGATAAGAAAGTTCAACATCTGGATGACAGCTGTTTATTGTATTTATTTTTGGAATCAGAATTTTCCCTAACAAAGTAAGTTTTATCATGGCCTATAATTATATATTTGAATTGGCGGCTTCCGTTTTTACTAGTAAATGCATTTTGAACAATTTCCGCTAATCTGTCTTTTAGTTTCTGCTGAGGGATCGTTGTGTAGAGTCGAAAAGTCAAAAGTCTTAATGGAGAGAATTTTAATAAAACTTTTTGAGTTAAATGTTCTAAAAACACTTTTGAATTTTTAAGGATCGACATTTGATTAATTCCACTTCTGGAATATACTGTTTCGCAATATCTATGAAGGCCAGATTTAATTTCTGATAATATTTTTGTGAGTAGCATCGATACAGATTTTGTGGAACACTTCGAGGAACCAGCAATAAAGCGTTGTTTGTAAGGATTTTTGTGCATTTTGGGAATGCAGTACAAATATGGAAGTTCCAAATTTAATTTATTTGTGTCAATACCAAACGTATTGAGGACAGATTTATCATTCCCCAGTACTTCCGGAACCGAAAAGTTTGTGAGAGTATAAGTAGGATTTCCTGGAGCTGAATTTAATCCTAATTCTTTCAGTAGGCTGTCAAAGTAATATTTCTTACACCGCTTTTCATATTTTTATATATTTTGAGAATTCCAATCTATGGCCACGAGCATAACTGAAGAGATATAACTTGTCGAAATGCGCATATGGTGCACTAAATTAAAAGGTATATATGTTCTATATTTATTACAAGTAAATGTATAATTATTAGACGCTTTCTTTGCTGTTGTAATGATATAATGTTCTTGCAGGAAGGTAAGTTCTCTGGCATCATCAGGATCTTTGAAAATGGATTCGAATCTGGTGTTTACAGAGCCTTGTAATTTTTTTACTTTTTGATCTCAGTAGTACTGCAATAGATTTTATCCATTCCGAAAGAGTGTTGGCCTGTACTTCTTCTCTTTTTGCCCATCGTGTGGCATATTCCTCGCAGCAGTTCATAACATTCTCAAAATTTTGGCTCCTTGTAAATGATCTGGGTTCTCTGTATTTTGGACCTTTAAGTAAAAGTTCTCTTAATTTAGTGTTTTAAACAATATCAAGATCACCAGTAATGACATGGCCACAAGGAGAAAATACAAAATTAGATGAGGAACATGCACACGGTTGAGGATGGCATGCAGAGTTGCTAAGATCAAGACACTGTAGAAACCCTTTGTAATTATAAATTTTGGATGCAACTGATGGTGTGTAGCTATAGGAAATACATGGCGGATCTTTGTTTTTGAAATATGGAGGTATTTTCTCTAAAACAGACTTATGATTTAAAATTTGGCCAAAATTTAAATAAACAATGCCTTTATTTGCAACTTTAGTTTTTATGAAAGGGCGATTAGATTTTTCCATAGATATATCTGACTTGACCGGACGAAAAAGTCTAGCGGTCGATATATCCATAATAATGCCATCTAGTCTATGTTAATAAAATTGGCAATCAAGATAAGTTAGTTGTTCCCACAGACTCAAGCAAAGATGTCATACAGTTGAACTATGACATCCCTCTTTAAGCCCATCAAGGTGTTAGTAGGACATAAGAGAGATGTAAACAGAATTTTTTCTGGTATGGCATGTTTGGTGATATCTAGAATTATGTTGCATAATGTCTCCCTTGCCAAATGAGCAAGAAGGCAAACCGCACTGCTAGGTGTGAAATAATAATTTTCACGCCGGGATACCAATGGAGATAGTCCATTTCGATTTTCTAGGCCCTTTAAAACAAACTACGATGGGTAACTCTTACATTTTTTCATGATTGGACAGTTCACAAAATGGGTAGAATTTGTTGCATTACCACATCAAACTGCAGAAATCACAGCACAAGATGCCGTAGATCATTTCTTTTCTCGTTTTAACTGTACAATTCAAATTCATATTGATCAAGACACTAATTTTGAAAGTAAATTATTTAAAAGTCTTTGTGAAAAAATAGAAATTCATAAAACGAGAACAACACCCATGAGACCTTCAGCAAACGGTCAGGTAGAGAGATACAGCCGTACTTTAATGAATGCTATACGTTGTTTTGTTTCGAGTACACCTGAGCAATTGGATCAGTATTTGCCCCAGTTAAGTAGTGCCTTGCGATCTGCAGTGAATCGCAGTACTGTTTACACAGCCAATCATTTAATGTTAGAGAGAGAGGTTAACCCACTTCCTATAGAGCAAATTGAATCAGATTTGGATATATATGTTGCAAAATTAATAGAAAAAATTGAAGTGGCACATATGCATGCAAGAGAAAATCTTAAAACATCTCATCGCCATCTCCAAAGGGACCATGATTTAAAAACCAACGGTAGATAATATGAAGTATGTGACACAGTATTTGTATAAGAAACATCAAGTGCCAAAGGGAAATGTCGGAAATTAAGACCAGTGTGGAGGGGCCCGGTGTTGATTATCAAAAAAAAAAGCAGTGATTAGGTTTTTAAGAAATGCCTTAGGGGAAAAGTGTCTGTAATGAACCATGATAGGTTGAACATATTTAAATCTTATGAGTTGCCCCCATGGATAAACAAATTTAAAGAGTTGATAACTACAACCCCGGGTCTCTTATGTTTTTGTCAAAAAGCTGATGATTGTGGATTTATGATCGAATGTAATGAGTGTTTAGAATGGTTCCATGGTGAATGTATTCACATGGATGCCAGTGATGCTGAGTCATTTAGTATTTTCTATTGCCAGATTGTAAAAATCTGAACTGATTGTAGTGGTTATACGGTGCATAACCTTTGTTTGCTTTTTGTTAGAGATGAATAGGAGCACCCGTAAACGGAATAAGGGGGGGGGGGCGTGTTGTAGAAATAAAGAAGAACCTGTTTACCCGACGTGTTCGTCGTTCAGGGATCTTGATGAAACCCCGTCAATGGTAATCGATAGGGCCCTCCGGGAAGAGGCGTTGCTGGATCCTGTGGCTCTTACTCGGAGATTAAACTATAAAGATGAGCGGGTTGAAAAGTGCTGCAACGTAAGTATTACATTGCTAGGTGCCGCATTGACTCGATGTACATTGAGCGTATTAGGTTATCTGGAACTGTACCGCAGTCAGGAGTGGTCTAACGCACAGTCTCCACTCCTGGTTACGGAACGCTTGTCTATAGAGGACACGTCTGCCTCTGTTCGTAAAGTAGATGAAGGTGCTGGTGCTGTTGCTGTGAGCACTCCACTTGTGAATGTTGGCAGCGATAGTGTTAGCACTGCTAAGTCGGGAATAGAAGTAGATATAGTATCAGTGCGTGTAAGCTCTGATGACGAGTTTTCGAAGAGTTTGTATCTTCACCACTCGTCACCAGAGTTGATAAGGTATCCGTTGCAGAGGAAGTTGAGGGATTTAAGTCTAACTTGGATCTCTCAAAAGAACCTGCACTGTTGTCTAAGAGACAACTGAAAAGACAGAAATACGCAGAGAAGAAGAAGAGGGCTGGACAGGCTTCTAAGTCATATCCAGCTGTAAAGGTTACTAAGTATTCTCCTGCTCCTCCTAGTACTACACTGGATTCGGAGATTTCCCGTCCTCCGAGATTGGTCAGGGTAAGTGTTCACTTGGATGTGTTGGAGAACACAATAATGTTCAGCACATCAGCACTTGCCTCGTTCCTTCAGAGAGGAAGATGACTAGTCCAACAGGGTATTTGACTGTCTATCTTTCTCGTTGGCCCGAAAGCTGGATGGAATGGTGCCATGACTTACTTCAATGAGTCAGGTCACATTCCATCCGGAATTCGAGAGACGGAGAAAATGGCAAGTTGGCTACATGGTTACCGGTGTTGCAACCAACGTGTGAACTTGCCAGCGGGTTCTTTATTGGACTACCCATTCTACCTGCTCCTCGGGTGTTGGCTCTATTCCTAAGGTAGGCTAACTCATGGACAGCGTGAAAAGTGGCGTACCCAAGCCAAGATATATACCCCCAGGGGTAGATCAGCATCCAAGGATCGAGAGAAGGCGACACCAGTGCGTGGTAGATCCCCGTTTGTTGGACGCGTTCCCCCTCCTCCAAGGAAGCCTCTCACTACAGGAACACCTTTGGACAGAGGTAGAGTGCCGGTGTCTCCCTCTGGGTCTGGTGCTCCATGTGCACCTGTGTCAGTGGAAAAATCAGTGTGGGCGTCACCTCCTTAAAAAGCCAGTACGGAGTCCAGTTTCTGTTGGCAGGTGGGTATATGGCATTTCGGATCCTGGGGAACTGGTCACTATTAGTAATCCAGGATCCTCAGATTATTTTTTGTTCCCCGCCACCATGATGGGATTCGATACCCATATCAATCTCTATGGAATGGACAAACATATTAGTGGTAGCGTTAGGGTGACTGGCCTAACCGTTGAACAGGTGATTAAACAGTCGTTTAGGTTTCATTATCCCTTTCATTCAGTACAAATGGAGGGAGGGATAATGTGCTTTTGTGATCATTCCACTTTTCCTCTGGGTGTTGTACTTATGGGAAGTATGCAATTGGAATTCATCCTTATCATAGCGCATCTCGGCAGTTTAATTCAGCATTCTGAGGTGTTTGCTCTGGGGGAGATCGGTTTAGACTGGTCCTACCCAGCGCGACTACCCAGGTTTGTTAAGCTGGTAACTCTGTTTAGACAGTTCCTTGTCTTACTCCTGCGTGGAGCAGGATACATGGAGGATGGGGACTCGATGGATATGCAAGCCTGGGCTTTGGTGCAAAAAATGTAAACCAACCCAGGGCTTCCATCTGCACTGTTTTGGAGGAGATACGAGGACAGTGCAGCTATGGCTGAACCGGTTTCCCAATACATACTTTGGGTATACCGGTAACGTACGTAGTCTGTGATCTCCTCAGATCGAAGATTTACGATCACTTCCCCTAGATAGGCTGGTGTTGGAGACAGATTCGCCATACCTCTGTCCACAGGTGATATAAAAATGAATAGCCCAGCCTTTGTAGGTGATGTGGCTAGTCTGGTGGCTGAACACACACAGCTCTCTATCCAAGCTCTGCTGGGTCACACCACAGAGAATGCAAAAAGTTGGATGGAGGCTGAAGGTGTTGCAACCAGACTAGTCAGTTAGCTGACGGGTACCCTCAACAGTCACAATAATTTGTCTGTCTATATATATTTAAATTATATTGCTAGGGTTATTTGGCCGTCATGTATATGTTTATTTTATTACATTAAGCATATAGTCTGGTACACTGACTAAATAGATAGGAAATTTATTATATCATTTCATCTAATAATCTTATTACTAGTGTTAATTTAAGTATGCAATTAAGGTATGGCCTGATAAGTATTTTATTTTTGATTATAGAGTATAGGTTATAGACTTTACACATAAAATTTGCTACATTCATTATGATTGAATGGAATAATTTAATAATAACTTTAATTGATGTTTATAATATATAATTCTGGTCTATTATGGTCTGAGAAAATATTTAATCTTTTGCTATGAAGTGTAGCTTATGGCCTTTATATATATAGTCTGCTAAATTTTATTATAACCTTAATCGTATTTTTAGGATTAACTGGAAATAATGTTAAAATATTAGAAATGTTACTTATTCAATTTATATTGCTTTGTCCTTTGACAGTCGGTTTTATCCTAGCATAGCTCAATGGAGGTGTGTTTTTTTTTCTGAATGTGGATGGGACTGCTTGTTAAACTGACAAAGTATTATATTAAATACATATGTTTGAAATCATAAATACATCTATACTATTAATTGGCATAAAATTTGAAACTAGAAATTTCAGTTAAATCTTTGGTGTTGTATATATTTAAGCATGGCTTTGAGTTATCTCAAAGTTAGGAATGATAGTGACGTATAGTTATTTTCTTCTATTGAGGTGCACGTTGTTGAAGTTTTGAATAAAATTTATAGCCATTACCAGTATATTTTTGTGTTAAGTATAGCTGTGACTGTTAAGTAATAAATGAGGAAGACGTCGGGTTTGATGGGTGTTTATTGAAATTTTTGGGTAAATGTAGGTAATTGAACTTGGAAAGGGTGGGGGTACATTTTAATTAATAGTGTGAACTTATATTCTATTTTAGGGATATATATATATATATATATATATATATATATATATATATATATATATATATATATATATATATATATATATATATGTGTGTGTGTGTGTGTGTGTGTGTGTGAATTTATATGTAAGGAATACTTAATTGTAACTTATATCCTGACACAGATTGTCTGTGTTTTAAAGGATATAAAGTGTCCTTTTTGATAGGCAAATCTGGGGGTGGATTTCAGTTTTTGGGAAGTTTTAAGGCTTAGGTAGGGCTTCCTCATAAAAAATTGACGGAGAGGAGTGTAGTGAAAAAAGGATGTCACATGATAAATAATATTGCCACGTGACAGAGTTAGCCAATCAGAATACACGTCTTGCCGCTTCTGACAGCCTGCGGGAGAATACACCCCGTCTGGCCAGTTGGAATCTAGACCTTGATTAGTGCACTTACTGAACTTATTTGTATAGTTGTATTTTCCTGTAGCCTTCCTACATTGGTAAGTTTAACTTACTTAAGTACCTTGTAGAAATTCTACAGCAGTATTGAAACCAAACTGACCGACAAAGTGAACCAAAGAATCAATTTAAGGACAGAGCTATCCATGAGGGAGATACTCCTTAGTTTTAGAGTATTTTACACAATCCTTCGTAGTTGTAAAGGTTTGATAGACTTCGCTCTGTCAATCTTCTGCGTAATATTGCTCGACTGTGTATAACAAAGGGGGCTCAGAGTTACACATGGCTGTTGTTGACAGAGTAGCCTCAAAACCTCAAAAACATTTGACAGAATGCCCCGTTGCTCGAACTCCCTGGCGTACCCCTTAATGCTTACTGTGGGTTCAGGTCATATTATTACTGGTGACCTAAACTGTAAAAATCTAAAAAAAAAAATTGCGTACCCTTTTTGGAAAAGCACCTAAATATAGGTTACCGTCCAGGGATAGATTTCAATAAATGCCGTGACGTTTTAGAGGATACTTTAACTACATATTGTAAACGTGGGTGTAAAAAAGAACAGGTAGAGGTTCATGCTCTTAATGATTGGAAATACGAGATTTTAAGAATTGTCGATATCCGTATTAAAAACTTTACGGAAAATCCGCATTTATTTCAACATTAATTCAACAACATTGTCGGCAAATTCTATTAAAACGAGGATAGCTGACTTACATGCTAAATATGTCTTTGTTTCTGCTGATAAAGCAGGTAATAACATAAGAATTGTTTGAAAACTGTATTATATTGAAGTACTTAAAATCGAATTAAACTCCACTCATACTTATGCGGAAAGCCCTACCTCAAATGACAGCACCTTGCACGATCACCTCATGACCATATCCGACTTCAAAATTAAAACTGATAAATCTGATCTACCAGCCACATATTGGCTCCCAAAACTACATAAAAGTCCATATAAATCACGTCTCATATCTAATTCTAGCCACTGCTCTACTACGGTACTGTCGAAACATATTACGTCAGCTCTAACTGCTTAAAAAGATCATATTATGAAATATTGTGATGTCGCATTTCATAGTAGTAACATCAATTACTTTTGGTCAATTAAAAATTCTCATGAAGTTATAGACAAACTTCATTCACTAAATTTCAAAGCGACTCAAATTTTTACATTTGATTTTTCTACACTTTATACATCTCTACTTCATGATTTGATTAAAAGCAAGTTGCTGTCTCCTATACAATGGTGTTTTCACAGAGAATCTAAAACTTACATATGTACTTTCAATGGCTCCGGATTCTTTTTTCAATAAACAATATACTTCATATAAATACTGGACTTGCAAGGGATTATGTAAAGCACTAGATTTTCTCATGAATATTTTTGTGCAATTTGATGGCAAGATATATCAACAAATAGTTGGAATTCCTATGGGTACTAACTGCGCGCCTCTGATGGCAGATTTATTTCTTTATTGTTATGAGAGTAATTTTATGGTTTCTATTCGAAAATCAAAACGTTTTGACCTCATTGACAAATTTAATAATACTTGCAGATATCTGGATTACATTTTGTTTATCGACAACCCTGAATTCGAACAATTTATATCAGAAATATATCCACCAGAGCTCAAATTGAATAAAGCTAATACTTGAGATAAATCTACACCTTTCTTAGATTGGAACATCAAAATTATCAACCACTTAATATATACAAATATTTATGATAAACGTGAGGCTTTTGGATTTCCTATTGTAAATTTTCCTAACTTGGATGGTGATGCCCCTCGACTCCCATCATATGGTATCTATATATCTCAATTACTTTGATTTGTCAGAGGCTGCACCGATGTTTTGGATTTTCATAAACGAAATTTACAAATTACTACTACACTTTTAACTCGGGGTTACAGATATCACAAGCTTAGAAAAACATTCGGCAAATTCCTTATATCTTATTCAGAACTTCTATCTAAATTTCGAAATATTTCTTTTCAACACTATGTATCCAATGGAATTTTCCATCATAAATTTTACGGTGATCTCGTATATAAACTAAGAAAAGTAAAAGGCTCCGATAACATTATTTTATCATGTAGTAAAATAGTCAAACGTCTTCTAAATAGACAATATGACATTGAGATCATCAAAAAGACTATAGGTCTTGTATTTGACCCCTCTACAGCCTTTTACTTGAACGTTGCACGCTGACTAACAGGGCGGTGAGGAGTATATGACGGGCCTTGTCCAAACCCCTTTCAGAGGATACATGGTCCTGCACCTCGTCCCCTCTGACTGTTAGTCGGGATTTCCACAGATCTAGGGTCTTAGCTCGCTTTCAGACTGGCAGAGCACGGTTTATCATGTTTATATCATTATGTGTTTTACAATACCTTACGTGTTATATTTTTATGACTTCTCAATAACGATACCTGCTGACCCTTGTTCTTTACATGGAGGATTATTTATAAATTTTTAAATGTACGTCCTTTGATTGTTCTGCTGTTACGGTGAGTGGGAAGGTGGGCCCGTAAACCGGTTAACCACACCATTTGTTTGGCTTTTGTCAAATTAGATGACCATCGTGAGTCAGTATCATAATTGCACTACAATCAAATATTTTTGTAATGTGTTATATGTTCTAGTATATTATTGATATTCATGTATTGTATAGCTCCATGGTGACTTCTGCCACATAACTGAGCCAGTAACTCCTCTTTTTCCTTTTAAAATGGGAACGATACGGTACCTCTGTCGTTCACGGGCTGTCAGTTCAAAGTCGCAAACAATATTTGTTCTTGCAATGCATTTACTTTTCCCCTTTAAAGCGAAGTGATTGCCATAACTCCATCATCCTTACATTTACAGACAAAAATCAGACCTCCGCATCATAAAATTCTCGAAGTACTCGTGAAATTCCCAATGCGTGGTTCTAGGAACTGGAACAACACAATACAGTTCTGTTGATTGTCCGCATTGCAATTTAATTAATTTAGAAACATGAAAGAGCACGCTAGTGGTGTCGGACTATATCAGTTATAAAGAGATATATTTTCTATGTCCCTAGTTTTCAATACAGGTGATAACAGTAATATAAGAAGAATTAACAACCTGGCCGCGATAAAAATATTCCATTGTGAATAAGACAAAAGAAGGCTGAGACAGGCGACGTGATGTTGGTTAGGAAGAAATGCCATGAACGTCATTATGAGTTTTACAGTGGAGGTATCATCTTAATAGTTGAACGGGTTTAATAGACTTCCTCTGAGTGATTCTGCTCGACTGTGTGTAACAAAGGAGGCTAAGAGTGACAGATGGAATATGTTGACCAAGTACCCTCGAAACCTGATCGTTTATAGACATTTGACAGAATGCCCCGTTGCTCGAACTCCTTGGCGTACCGTTAATGCTTACTGTTGGTTCACGGGCTTTTAAATTATGCTACGATCTGTTAGTCTTAATCTTAATCAATTTTAAAGTGAAGCTGCTTCTTCCTTCTAAACCGAGGTGTCCATTAAAATGTCATCATTCTACATATTAAAGTGAAAACCAGGTGGCGTAACCGTCTGTCACCCAATGCTGGGTTCTGGCAACTGGCAGAGCACCGTACCACATTTTGTCATCGGTCTCAAGCTTTGTAATTTGGGAAGATAAAATAAGTCTGTCAGTTTAAAGTCGCAAACAATATTTTTTTCTTGCAATGCATTTACTCTTCCCCTTTAAACCGAAGTGATTGCCATAATTCCACCATCCTCACATTTTACAGAGAAAATCAGATCTCACATCATAAAATTCCCGAAGCAGTCGCTAGTGGGTGTCGGACTATATCACTTATAAAGAGATATATTTTCTGTCCCTAGTTTTCAATAGAGGTTGTAACAGTAATATAAGAAGAGGAATTAACAACCGGGCCGCGATAAAAATATTCCATTGTGAATATGACAAAAGAAGGCTGTGACAAAGGACGTAATGTTGGTTGGGAAGAAATGCCATGAACGTCATTATGAATTTACAGTCCAGGAAAAAAGAGGAGTTACTGGCTCAGTTATGTGGCAGAAGTCACCATGGAGCTATGACCCTAGATCTGTAGGAGTCCTGACTAACAGTGCAAGTAACATCTTAATAGTTGAAAGGGTTTAATAGACTTCCTCTGAGTGTTTCTGCTCGACTGTGTGTAACAAAGGAGGCTCAGAGTGACAGATGGAATATGTTGACCAAGTAGCCTCGAAACCTGATCGTTTATAGACATTTGACAAAATGTCCCGTTGCTCGAACTCCCTGGCGTACCGTTAATGCTTACTGTGGGTCCACGGGCTTTTAAATTATGCTACGATCTATTAGTTCACAATCTTAATCAATTTAAAAGTGAAGCTGCTTCTTCCTTCTAAACCGAGGTGTCCATTAAAATGTCATCATTCTACATATTAAAGTGAAAACAAGGTAGCGTAACCGTCTGTCACGCAATGCTGGGTTCTGATAACTGGCAGAGCACCGTACCAGACTCTTTCATCGGTCGCAAGCTTTGTAATTTGGGAAGATGAAATAAAAAGAGCACGCTGGTGGTGGTGCGATTATACTTCATAAAAATATTTATTTTCTGTCACTAGTTTTGATCGCGATTTATCATATGTAATTCCTCAAATAATGATAACAATAGTAATAGTAATTATGATAAACAAATTTGATTTTATAATATGATCATTCCAAAGTGAGTATTGAAAAATGGGAGTATTAAAGACGACAGCTTTTTGGACGAGAAGATTAAAAAATGAAAGTTATAACGAGTTCCACATTATTGCTAATATCTTCATAGTTGTTTAGGGTTTGATAGACTTGACTCTGTCAATCTTCTGCGTGATTCTGCTCGACCGTGTGTGACAAAGGAGGCTGACAGTTACATATGGATGTTGTTGACAGAGTAGCCTCGAACTTGATCGGTCATACACATTTGACAGAATGCTCCGTTGCTCGAACTCCCTGGCGTACCCCTTAATGCTTACTGTGGGTTCTTGGAACTGGAACGATACGGTACCTCTGTCGTTCACGGGCTGTCAAATGATGCTACGATCTGTCGGTTCAAAGTCTCAAAGAACGCTTCTCCATTGTAAGTCTTGGTATTGAGCATAATGTTACTATTATCATTCTTACATATTTTAGAGAAAAGTAGAGTTCTTCATAATGAACTGTCCGGCGTAGCCGTCTAATGCCTAATGCTGGGATTTTCGAACAGGCACAGCGGTGTACCACTTTTGGTCATGGACCTCAATCTCCAAGTTATGTAATTTGGGATGATAAATAAAAAAGAGCACGCTGGTGGTTAAGTGACTATACTTTATGAAGATATATTTTCTGTGACTAGTTTGGATTCCCATCCATCATATGCACTCATTCAAATAATGAAAACAATATTAATAATATGAATAATAATAAACAACTTTGATAATGATAATACGAATATTCCAAAGTGAATATTGCTAAATAAGCGTATTAAAAGAGACAGCGTTGTGGTTTTGAAGATTATAGAATGAAAAGAAAATTATATTTAGTTCCACATTATTGCTAATATCTTCATAGTTGTAAGGGTTTGACAGACTTCAATCTGTCAATCTTCTGCGTGATTCTGCTCGACTGTGTGTAACAAAGGAGGCTGACAGTTACATATGGATGTTGTTGACAGAGTAGCCTCGAAACCTGATCGGTCGTACACATTTGACAGAATGCTCCGTTGCTTGAACTCCCCTTTAATGCTTGCTGTGGGTTCTTGGAACTGGAACAATACGGTACCTCTGTCGTTCACGGGCTGTCAAATGATGCTACGATCTGTCGGTTCAAAGTCTCAAAGAACGCTTCTCCATTGTAAGTCTTGGTATTGAGCATAATGTTACTATTATCATTCTTACATATTTTAGAGAAAAGTAGAGTTCTTCATAATGAACTGTCCGGCGTACCCGTCTAATGCCCAATGCTGGGATTTTGGAACAGGCACAGCGGTGTACAGCGGCACAGCGGTGTACCACTTTTGTTAATGGGCTGCAATCTCCAAGTTATGTAAATTGCATTAAACCGTAGGTAGCAAAAACTAAATCTTAAAGAGATGAGAGAGAGAAATGGAAAGCAAAAAGTACGAGATATGTTCAAGTGCATGCCCTGCAAAGTTTGTAATCGTCATCAAACATTTAAGAATTGCAAGTGTAAGTTCTGCGATATTGTTATTTTTACATATATTTGTATATTGTAGAGTCTATATCATTTCTTTAAATTCTGCTCTTCCAAATTTCTTAGAATTCCAATTATTCGGCCATGAACATGACTGAAAAGACGTAAGGTTCACAAAGTATAACGTATATGTGTTAAAATGTTTATCCATTTTTTTGTATTGTTTTGAGACTGGGAAAGGGGGTTGGTTGAGAAAGGAGAATGTTGTGTCTGAATAGATACGTTGCTCTTTTGTTTTTAATCTTGGTCTTGTTCATCGTTCAAACACGGGGATACATTTGTTTCCGGATAAAATGTTACTCCGTTTATATTTTCTTCTTTATCGGTGACCTTTTAAATTTTACCGACCTATGTGGTACAGATTATGACAATGTTTGCCAGTAAGTAAATATTATAATTCAAAGCCTATCTACGCGTATTTTGTTATGTTGTAACAGGTTTTATGTGTACTATTTAGGGACAGTAACAGTATCAATACAATGATTATGTATACAAATAAAAGACTAAATTGTTCATAACAAGTAAAATGGCCGCTTAATCTATTTATAACTCATATGATTTAATCAATTGTTTACTATTCTACTGTAAGTTGCGATCTCGCTTCTCACCAATGTGACCCAGGTTCGATTCCCGCTGTGATAAGTGACATGGTGAGACTTTCACCAACCTGGCTTCGTGGGCTTTCCCAACGAGCAAGATTTATTTAAGCTGTTAACTTGTTTCTTAATCTTTATAAAATACGTAAAGTTCAAATGGATTTTTTTAAACGTAAGATTATTATCTTAAAGCAAAATAATAGAATTAATGAAAAACGAAAATGACTTCGGTCTCTGACAACTGTCATGGTTTTACTCTTTGCACAAGAAACTTTAGGTAATAATATCATTGTTTTAAACAGGTACATTGCAGTTTTCACAAAAGAAAGAAATGAAGGCATTCCTAGTTATTCTTCTTTTCACAAAACAAGTTGGTAAGAAACATATCAGTTTCTAAGTAAACAGTATAACAAATACCTGCATTTGTCGAAATATATTATATAAAGAATGGGTTTCACAAGTATTATATCAAACTTATATACACATACAGTTTTTATATTTTCATTACAATCGTTGCATTAATAACATTAAGATATGCCATTTCTGCATCATCTTTATATTACCATTTATATAAATATTAAATAACAACCATAACATAGTTATTGTATTTTCAAAATCATAGTATATTAGAGATACACACTGGTTGAAAAATACCCATTTGACATACTCACGAACATGGATAATATAATGCGTGGTAAATAATATAGTAATTGTACAAGAATATTTCAACATCAGTAAATCTTTAAGCATATGGTTGTTCAATAGATTAAATCTGGATATTATACATATAAACGCTCTATTATGTAGAGGCATTATAACATACTTTGAGTACTTTATCATATCTAGCAAAATGTTAAGGTAATGATTTTTGTAAACCTATAGCACTTGAATAAATTATTATTTTACCCTAGTTTTGCTGCGAAACTGTCTACACAGTATTGATCTAAATTCCTGTTCCTTATTTGTCAAAAAAAAAAAAATAATAATAATAATAATAAAACTGTTGTATACGCAAAATGAAGGGCAAGCGTTTAATTGTTGGATATAAAGTAAAGTTGCATAATTATTTAAACACATATAAATGTATGTATTGCCTTTTATGAGTTAAGTATTATTAAACACTAACATTGAAGTATCATGACAACACATGGTATTTGGGCCAGATGTAACAAAACATTTCATATTGCATAATTAAGAAAACCCAGTAGGGGCAATCAAACTGGGATTTCCTGAGTGTGGGGATTTTTGTAGTAACGGGAATTCCCTTAGTAACGAGGTTAGCTTATTTGTGTATCCTCAGTGATCTCCATTTTGATGTGAAAAGATGAGTGGAAAGGCAATTTATTGTGAATAGAAAACAAGAGAGTTGTATTACACATTAAACTGTGTCTACCAGGTCTCACAGTAGAGTCCAGTATGGTTACTATTTCACTGCTAAGATATGAGTGTTTACTAAAATGTGATTGTTTATTTGGGAATTTGGGAAAAAAGCAGGTGGTGGTTGTGAAACGTCATTGACTTAGATATCCTTTATCGAGCCCCCTCGTTATTGGAATGAGAAATAGTTATGAACACAACGGATCCAATCCGATACCCTGTGTGCCTGCTCTAGCGATCACCGCTCTTATCGTAGAGTGTCCGATTAACAATTAAAGAATAGTGTTATTGTGTTAACTTCTATATAGGCTTATAATTATATTTCTGAAATGAGACATGAAGGATGACCGCCCCTGACTTTTGATTTTTACTAATGTCATAAAATAAATATTTCTTGAAAGATTATGTGTAAATGAAACGTTATATAACGAAATATCGTAAGGTCAGTGATAATCTGGAGTTGTTGCCCTTGAAAATATGTATTTATTAGTTATAAAAGTTGATGCTTAAAAACAGCAATTTTAGTACTCTGGAAAAAACCCAAAATGGATATAGATTTAAAAACTTTTATTCATTTTCATGTCATAATTAAATTTTTACAATAATAAAACATAGATCAAAAATTTTACACGTTTATCCATTTGTGTAGTTTATTTGATGCTGTCACATCAAACAAGAAAAGAAGGCAAAAACTATCAATTCAATAGGCTAGAAAGAGATGTCCATAAATTTTAGCACATTTTTCATACATAGTAAATTCAATATTTTGGTTACATTCCTTTTCAGATTTAAAAAGAAACCTATGTCTGTATTGAAATTAGAAAGAAGAATAGGTCCAAAGTGGCATCCTCAACACCATTTTGAAGTGGAAAACGGGGGGAAACGACAATTTCCAAGCTAAATTCTAAGAAAAATAAATTTTACCAAATCTTTCATACTCAGTTCGTTAAATACAATGGTTGCATGACTTTTTAATTTTAGCAAGAGACGAATAGGTCAGTGTTGAAAAAAAGAGAGAGCAAGAGGCCCATATTCGCTTCAACACCATTTTAAGTCGAAAAAGGGGAAATGACAATTGTCAAACTAAATTCGGAGAAAAATTAATTTTACCAAATCTTTTATACTTAGCTAATAAAATGCTAGGATTAAAGGACCTTTCAATTTTAAAAAGAAAATTATACCCCAGCTTTGAAATAATAGGAAACAAGAGGTCCACATTGGCACCTTCAACACAGTTTTATCTCGAAAAAAGGGAAAATGACAATTTTCAAGCTCTAAGTACTGAGAAAAACTTCTTTTAAGCTACACACTGCAGGGAAATAAACTGGCAACACATACATTGTCTATGGCACAATATATCAAAAGACTAACATCAATGAAAATATGCCCAAACTTGACCAACTGCCATATTGCTCACTTGAACATTTTTACAAATGTTTTTCAGATCATAACATGAGCAATTGCACTACATGAATCTGAGCTGTTTTTATACTTATAGTCTATTCAGATTCATTCTTCAGTAAGAAATTTTGCATTTATTCTGAACAATTTTCATTAACATTGTGACCCTAAGACGAACTTTTTATCTTTGACCAATAGGTTTCTGATACCATCCTCATCATTTCTATTAAAACAACAAGCAATTGATCTAACCGAATACTACTGCTAGCATGTTTTTCTTTTCTTTACAAGAGCTATGGCATTATCAGCATCAGCACCATATTGAGAATTTGAACCTGCTTCTAAACAGTTAAAGATTCAGCTGCATGATACATGAATTCATTTTCTATAAAAGAGTTTAAGATAAAACGTTTTGCCCTTGCCAAGTTTAATGCAAATTATATGTTGCGAATGACCATCAGTGTATGATTGATATATTCTACCTTCATTAGATATTTGCGCCCTTCATTTGCTTGTGCAAAACATGCAACAATGCTACAATATAAATTAGCTGAGCCACTGAAATGTTGAAACTTTGGTGCTTTTGTTGACACGATCTTATTGGCGGATACGTGGGCTTGTGTACTTCCCAGATAGGTTAGTTTCTCTGAGTATACTTTATTATAATTTTTTGTATGTCCCAAGGAGCCTCTCTAAGTCATATTGTAACGATTCATCCTTTGATGGCACTCCAAAAGGACGACAGTTATATTTTGTACTTGGGACATGACAACTGAAAGTCTTTATGTTGACCAAAGGGATGTTTTGATATTGCTGACAGGGCTTGTGAAAGGGAGTTTTGTATACCGCTGTTCTCTAAACATTTTTCTATATATGCTTTACTACCTTTTTGGTCAATGCTTTGTGACAATTTTGCATTGCATATAGTGAATTTGCAAAATTCTTTATGACATGGTTCTTATCAGACAGTTTTTTAAGTATTGCCATCAACTTCCAACCTCACTCTTTCCCACTAGGAATGTACATACTTTATATATACACCACTACACAACGTTTGTGTTCATGTCCTTGGTGATTTGTGTCATACAGCTTCGTCAGATGTCTTCTATTTTCTCTTTTATATCTACAATAATTCTCGGTTGCAGGGTAAAGTTCGTAAAAAGATTACCCGCGGCTGGGTGTTTCAAGTGTTGTTATTCAACCCTTAGATAACTGACTATGTTGTGTTGGACTTTTCTCTTAGGACTGTGCATACCTTATATATTTTACGCTACTACACCAGGTCATACTTTATCAAATTTCTTCTATTTTCTCATCTGCAATGATTGCTGATGTGTCATACTTTTTTCTTACAATTCTGATCAAGAGGCTGTCTGCCATGTTTTGCTGCACTATTAGACATTCTACAGGTCTTGGAGCAAACGTTATGGTTTATCACTTTCCCACTCATATAACTATGTCCTGAAAAATTAAGAGAGAAATTTAGTAAAACAAATAAGACTAATAACATCCCAGCTATCATCTATTATATCTGATAAAAAGAATTATACACAAGTGATGTCAATAGGACATCTATGATCTATTATATCTGATAAAAAGGTCATGTCTACACAGGTCATGTCACTGGGACAATGGGACTGATTTTCAGTTTTCTTAATCTTTTGATCTCAACAAAAGTTGTTATGAGGAACCTATGTGTGAATTATCAAAGTCCTGCCTATGTTGATACAAAAGACATAGCCTATATAAAGGTTTTTGAAAAGTAGGTCAAAGTTTAAGGTAAAAAGTTATGATATCAAATAAAAGCTCTTGACATGAGGAACGTATGTGAAGTATCAAAGCCTTGCCCGAAATGGTTCAAAAGATATAGCCCAGGTTAAGATTTTTACATAGAAGTTCAACGTCAAGGTCCAGACACAAAATCAAACGTCATAGTATCAAACAAAGCTCTTGACACGAGAAACCTATTGTGAAATTTCAAAGTGTTGCCAAAGGATATAGCCCGTGTTAAGGTTTTTGAAAAGTAGGTCAAAGTCCAAAGTCAAGGTCACAAAGTCACTGTGTGTGTGTGTGTGTGTGTGTGTGTGTGTGTGTGTGTGCATGAGGACACTGACGCAGGGGTATGACAATAGGTTTCCGGACTATTTTCAAGACATATACAATTTTAAATCTTAGTTTACTAAAATTATTGCAGTTTGAATTATATAATTTTTAATAGTTCAAAATTTCAGCAAGTTACCAGATTAACTATCATAGGACCGTCCACTACTCCATTTTTGATCATAACATTGAAACAAATGTGACTTTCTTTTTGGAGTTTTTATGCCTAATCACACACACACACACACACACACACACACACACACACACACACACACACACACACACACACACAGATATATATATGTATAATTTGTATTTGTATTTTTAAAATATTGAACAGAAAAGCCTACCTTAACTCCACCTATCTAAAATAGTTTATAATAATTCAATGATTGTTTGTAATATTAGGTCTTTATGAAACATGCGTATTGCCTACTGCGAAATGTTGGACATTTAACATAAGGTTAATATATATATATAAGTTCAACATTTCCGAGTTAATCGTTGTATTTCACACAAGTACTTTCATGTTGTTATAAAACAATCTTCACGTGAACTGAGCAACATGCTTATAACGTAACTATCTTCCTGTAGTACAGTGACGTCATCTCATTGACGTCATAGTATCGATAATAAAAGGGAGTTTTATGACGTTCTATAATGGAAAATGAATAATTAGAGTTGAGCTAAAGTTTAAATGTTTGGATGAAATATTTTTCTTTTAGTTTCCGTTTAATTTCAGTCAACATTTAGTTTATAAAACGGGAATATTTTAAAGAGTCCCCCAGAACACTCATCTAAATGTTTACTGAGGGGAATTTTCCTCTAGTGTGGCTGCCTTATTTCTTGTCGATGGATTCTCACCCTTTCTGTAAGGTTCCCCGTTTGTCTAATGTATATTTCTTGGCAACCGCTGCATATGATACAGTAGATTAAATTTACACCCTTGCATGTCATATCCGCATTGGCGAAAAGTAGTTTCCCATTAAGGATTTCCACTTTTTCGCTTTCATATAGGTATGGGCATGTTCCACATCGACTGTCCCGGCATTTTTCTACGTTATGTGTTTTATTTCCTCTTTCCTCAAATCGAGCCCTTGTCAGTAATCGTTTAAGGTTCTGAGGTTGGCGTTTACTTTTTTTAAAATCGAGATATTGACAGTAAAGGGTCACTTAAATAATTATAGTTCTGCAGGTGATACAATTATATGTATTTTCATCTATAACTTGATGATTCAATGAAGCCTTGAATGTTCTTGACCTCTAACCTCTAACCTGTATTTCTTTTCACAAAATGACTAAGAAGGGATGCAGTGTGGAATATGCAAGGTGTAACATAACAGACAAGGTTTTTTTCTGGGTTTTTTGTTTTGTTTTTTGCTTTTTTTTTTTTTGTTTTTTGTTTTTGTCAATGTAAAACATACACCATTATAGGTTTTTGTATATATATTTGTACACAATATTATAAAAGAATAATCATATGATTCTACAATGCATTAGCTAAGCCAAGATCAAGAAGTGATATTTTGAACAGTTCAATGATATAAATTGTTAATCCCCCTACAATAATAGATACTTCAGTATTTAGTACGCTTAGTATGTATAGCATCGGCAAGAAATGAAAGGAGATAAATTAATTAGTCATTTAATTTATCTAATCATGGTAATACGTTTAATGAGAGTAACACTAAAAGTGATGTGACAGAAATGAAACATTCAAGCAAACAAACGTCAATTACATTTTATCTCTCATATTAATTTAAATAAATTTCTACTGATATACAAAGACCTCCATATAGTTATTACTGTAAAAAATAAAGCACAAACATGTTGGTATTTTAGTGTTGGCATCACAAACATTCCCATGTCATTTCCCTGTTGGTAATTTATCTATATGGTGACATCTTCTGTTGCTGCATACCACTAAGAATACAACATGAATAATGAAAAGTTATGTAGATTGACTAATGCGCATTACGTGATACACTTGATCTAAGAATTTGATTTAAGAAAACCACATATTCAGAAAACAAAGTTACTTTATTCTTTCCATTTTGTTTTTGCTTTTTTTTTGTTGATTCATTGATATAATTACATTAAAATAAATCAATAATCTAAAAAATATGTGCTGTTTCATCACAAAGCAGCTATAGTTTCTAAATGCAAGTCATCGCAAAAATTAATTATCAACATCCCACAATGAAAGCTTAGAAGAAGAATATTTGCCATACATGTATCTGCCTACAAGTGGTATCAATCATTCCAGACATTAGGCCTATTCTATGACATCATTTTATTTCACCTTCTTCTTCCATTACGACTCGAACTCTAACTCTTAAGCTGAGAGATACACTTCATGTAAATGTTTAGGTTTCTTTACCACCCGTACCTATTATATCATGGTTTTTAAATCAATAGCTTTAGCCATTAAAGAATTGTAAAATTGAAGTATTTACCTTTCAATATTGCCCCGATGCCATGTATTATTATTCCTGTAGCATGGTACAGAGGACGGGGATTTCCACATTTAACACAGGCTCGTAATCCTTCTGACGATACGTCAAGGGCGACAACTCCCTGTTCACCAATCTGTTTGGGACCATAGGTGAAAATACAAGGCTAATATACGATATACTTCAAGAAACGAAATGTAACAATATACCTGGAATGTTATTAATAATCGATTTTGAGAAGGCATTTGATTCCATTTCTTGGCGATATATGTATAAAGTATTAGATTTTTTCAAGTTTGGTCCAGATTTTAAAAAATTGATACGCATTCTCAATACTGAAGTGAATCTTTGTGTAATACAAAATGGTTTCTTTTCAAAGTTTTTTAAGATTGGGCGTGGCTGCCGCCAGGGGGATCCAGCCTCTCCGTACATCTTTAATCTTTGTGTCGAAATATTAGCCCTCCTTATAAGAAATAATAAAGACATAACTGGAATAACGATTAAAAATAAGAAATACTGTTTGCTTCAATACGCAGATGATACAACAATTTTTTAGATGTTTCTGAAAAAAAGCTTAAAATCAACCCTAGATCTTCTGTATCAATTTGCAAAATATTCAGGTTTAAAACCTAATATTGACAAAACAAGAGCAGTCTGGATAGGATCAAAAATAGATAGTAACGACACACTTTGTCCTGAATACAACCTTAACTGGAGTAATGAAGCTTTTAATATTCTAGGAATACAATTTGATGCTAATTTATTACATATTGAACAACTTAATTTTGATGAAAAAATCAGGATTATTGAAAATGATATTGTCCAGTGGTCCAAAAGAAATATTACTACAATAGGAAAGATAACTGTGGTGAAAACATTGCTTATTCCAAAACTTACACATCTTTTTATATCTTTACCTAGACCTAGTGAGGTCACTATCAACAAAATTGAGTCTTTATTTTATAAATTTATCTGGAACAATAAACCAGATAAAATTGCCAGAAAAACTCTTATTCAGGATTTTGAAAAAGGAGGATGTAGAATGATACATGTAAGAACTTTCATAAAAAGTTTAAAACTGACATGGATAAGAAGAATTTTACAAGCACAGAATTTAACTAAGTGGATGACATTATTTTTGGACTTGAGCAATATAGACATAAGGCAGTTTTATTTATTAGGAGACGAATATATAAAAAGATGTGTATTTCAAACCAAAAATCAGTTTTGGAAAGAAGTGCTAGAATATGTTATAGAATTACAACAGAGTATTCCATGTAACTTAGAATTAGATATTTTAAGAAAACCATTATGGTTGAATTCAGACTTTAAAATTGGTGGAAAAAGTATCTTTTACAGAACTTGGTTTGACAAAGGTATCTTTACTGTTACAGACATGTTTAATGAAAATGGTAACATATTTACTTTTGAACAGTTTATGGAAGTCTATAATATACGTATACCATTTACTACTTTTCTTGGTGTCAAAACTCTAATTTTAAATAAGTTCCCACAGCTTAGGAATTTTAACAATCAAGAAATCGGTCCCTTTCAACCAAAATATATAGAGATTTTATATAAATATAAGAAGGGATCAAGAAACATATATGATATTTTTCTAACTAAAATGCATTACAAGGTGAAAGCAGAAATAAAATGGAATACGAATTTAAATTTAGACTTAGATTTTAACTGGGATGAAGTGCACAAAGCCATTTTTAAATGTACAAAAGATACGAAGCTTGTCTGGTTTCATTTAAGAATTATTCATAACATTATTGCCACTAATAAACTTTTGCATAAGATTGGAATTAAAAATGATCCGAAATGTTGCTTTTGTGAAATGAAATAGAAACTGTGACACATTTATTTTATGAGTGTAATATTATTAAAAGATTATGGAATGATATAGAGAACTGGATGAACGATAATAATGAGGTAAGTATTACATTTTCATTACGTGATGTATTATTTCTTAAGCGTCACAAAATATTTATCATAATAAATGTATGTATTATTTTAATAAAACTGTATATTTATAGGAAAAGATTTCTGAATAGACAAGTTGATATTGAAGAAGCAAAATTCTCTTTACTATCATACTATAAGACAGAAAGGTTAATGTATAGGATGAAAGGTGTGGAAGATCAATTTGATAAGAGGTGGAATTTGTTAAAAATAAAATTAGATAGTTTATGATTTGATTTTTAATAACGTAATGTGTGCATCGTGTAATGTTTACATATACATATATAGCGTCTATGTCTGGCTTTCATTTTTTCATCGTTTAGGGTGAGCTCATGACAAATAGATGTCGTGGGCTCACTTTCAATGGTGAGGAAATTGAGGATTAGATAGGGACAATGTTGTAGGGTCATGTCCATCCGCCACATATTGCATGTTGGATAACTTTAATCAATACTGGACATGTATGTCAAGTGTAATATTATAGTGTAAAATATACCTATGGTGTTTGACATGTCTGTCTGTAATATTATAGTGCACAATATACCTTTGGTGTCTGACATGTCTGTATGTAATATTATACTGTGCAATATACCTATGGTGTTTGACATGTCTGTCAGTAATATTATAGTGTACAATATACCTATGGTGTTTGACATGTCTGTATGTAATATTATGGTGTACAATATACCTATGGTGTTTGATATGTCTGTCTGTAATATTATAGTGTACAATATACCTATGGTGTTTGACATGTCTGTCTGTAATATTATAGTGTACAAAATACCTATGGTGTTTGACATGTCTATCTGTCCACCCCATCCCTTATTTATCCCATATCCATGAATAATAACAAATGGCCGGGACGTATGTGGCCTATAGATAAAATGAATGTATTCTTGACATGTTTGTTTGTCCCAATTTTTGCGTGTACAGTAGTGGAAAATGTTCCGACTTGAGTTTTTTCTTTGGTTGCAATGCACACATTACATATTATACTAGGGTATCCAAAGTTCAGGTCTGTTTAGGATATTATACTTTTTATAAAGTAAATAGAGGGTACCTTTTTGTCCTACTGTTATATTTTTTCTTATTTTTACATAGCATCCATTAGCATCTTAGTCTATGTATGGAAGTGTGAGTGAGTGTGTCATGTGTTGTCGTTGTTGTGATGTCCTTTTATCTTAAAGATATTCAGTGTTAAACTATAGCATTATATGTCATGTACATGTATTGTATGCCTGAATATCAATAAATGTAATAAAAAAAAAAAGAAAAAATAATCTGTTTGGGACCGTAATCCAGACGGAACAGAGTAATCAATCACTTCCTCCTGAATAACGCCTGCTAGATTGGGCTGACCAGCTGTAGATGTAGATTGCGAGTGTGAATGACCAATTGCAAAAACATTGTTTTCAAACTTTACCTTCCAGCGGTTTTTTGAAGAATGTGTTTTAAACTCAACGTATCTCTCTCTCTCTCTCTTTGCGTCTCGTGGTGATCGCTCATTCGGGACATCTTATACAATACTTTGTGTTAAGAAGCGCATCAGTTAGTTCCGGAATACGGGGAAAATGTTCAAATTATGACCAGGGACGCACCTTAATGGGAGATAAATAAAATCAAAGATAACTTGAGCATTCGCTTTGAATAAAACGATGGGTAAAACATTTATGTAGGCTAGGGTTGATTTAAAGGAAAAAAAGGTGCGGAGGGGTTTGTATGAATTTGTATTATTCTTGAAGTATGAACGGAACGGGGAAGGCTACCATCCTGTGATCATGTCGGCAAGTTACATTAAATATAACGTTATGGAGATAAAGTTGTGTTAAAACAGGATTTTGCAAAATAAAAAGTAGTCATCAAAAATGATGTGCAATCGATAAATGATTACATTGGATGGGGCCCTTCGTGATGCCTATAACGGAACGTACTGTGCAGGATATTGACGTACCAAACAACAAAACCGACATTTGTTTTTCTTTAGGGTCATATATTCTAAGTCAAAAACGAATGTCCTTTCAATTAATAGATCCCGAACTATACATAAAAACGTGCTTTAGAAGGGCAACATATTGCTCTCAGGGTCCGGCGCCATAAATTGAGAATATACTTAAGTCGAAAATTTCATTTTAATTTATTCCATTATCAAACGTTCAAATAAATTTTAATGCAGAATGGTTTAATTCTATTTAAGAGTAGAATAAAACTAAATAAAATCCAAATCCCAGTTATTAATTCATTGATGAACAGAGGAATATGAATTTTTGACTTAAGTATATTCTCAGTTTATGGCGCCGGACCCAGATCCGGCACGACCATGCCCTCTAAGTGTGCACCAAACACTGTTCGAGTAAACGCCCCCTAATTAACATGAAACCCTAAGGGAAACTTCGACTGATAGCGGAGACTTCACAATCTCGATCACACGGGTTAGCGAGTTTATTCATGGGTTAAATAAAAAATTATATCATAAGGTACATGCCCATTTCTAGAGCAATTCTAAATCCTGAACATCCTTCTATTATCCGAAAGCGTTGTGAATATCTTTGTGGAATAGAGTACGCTTTCGTATGTTTCAAACAGAATTGAATATACAAAACCAAACACCTTAATATATTTTGAAAATGTTTTTTGTGTTTATTTTTATTCCATTTCTAGTGTAGTGTATTGAAGTTATTATGTGTGCCTTTTTATTATTTTTTAATATGACTTGTATGATCACCAGGTTTCTTGATTTTAGATAATGTATCGTGATATGTATGGTATAGTTTTTCTATTATGGAGATGCATATAGCATCGTGAGAATTTGTATCTTTGCATTTCTATGATGTAAACAATAACAGTTTGAACGTGATTTTGAGAATATGTTTACTTTACTGGACATACATGTACATAAACAAGAGCTACCTCTCGTATGAGTGCAAATTGCCTCCAAACCAACATCCTATTAAACAGTACCATCTGGAAAAGAATTTGATGTTAATACTCTTTATCATAACCGTAAAAACAACCCGTAGATAGTGAGGCCTAGTACGCGTTTGTAAAATCACACGAACACCATTTCCATGGGTAAATAACTTATTCATCAAGGTAAAATATTACAACTGTTCAAATAACATTAAAGTGTTGTCAACACTCCTGCAAATGCGAAAGCTCCCTTTTCAATACTTTTTGAGATATTGTCCAATTGAAATTCATGCAACTTTTTTGGTTTTCCAAAGCAATCTGATTAAAACAAAGCTTGATTCCGCATCTCTATCTGTCCCATTGCGTTTAAAGATCTGGTGAAACCACGCAAGGGGTCACGTTCTGGTGTATTCTGATTTTCAGCCAATCAGTGGATCGGCTACTAATTCCTAGGAATAGAATTAACATGGCAAGCGTTGGCATGTTTCATAACGTAGTTTTTGAATAGTAACACTCATTAATGAGTACATTTCGTAATGGAAGAAGAAGAAGAAGATGTGCTACATATTTGCATAACTGGCACTTGCCTAGCCGGAACCTCCCACGATCAGGACGCCCGCGTAGCTCTCTCAGTCTCTCTAGAGAGAGAGAGACACACAGAGAAATGAATTTTTTAAATTTCTATCTAACAACGATTGTGGTAGTCTAACCCCACCCCTTCCCTTTAAAGAAGTGAGGGTAACTTGGAATTACCACTGGATACCATAAATTTTGAAAGTTGTTTTTTTTTCATATTTTTTTTTATTTTACTGGATTTGCATATTGATGCTTGTTTAGGGTGAAATTTTCTGTGAGCCATGATACTTCAAATTACATTTAATTTTGAATTGCGGCCTACGCCGGTACACTTGATACAAGATAAAATATAAATTTCTTCATATTACTATTTGAAAATAAGTTTTCATTAAGTTTAACACTTATTACAATTTTATTTTCACAAACTTTCACGCGATTACGCATATTGCATACAAATTAAAAATATATCAAAACATGACGGAATATTGATTTCAAATATGCCGGCTTGATACTATGTACAATTTAATAAACTTGGTATCACTCGATGCAGAATTTGCATACAAGGCAACATGGTAACATTAATGAGCGTGATAGATCGAGTGTTAATGAGATTGTATCGGAACATGATGTACAGATCCTGAGCTATTTCTTATAGCGACTATAGGTGGAAGATACATTGTATTCCATGAAGTGTAAGCGGAGGTATGCACTATGATATATAAGAAACACAGGAAGACTTTGTATCATAGAGATGTTTGATGTTAGAAAGAAGAATTGCCGAAATACAATATATTAGAAATACAATGTATTAGACAATATACATTCTCGTAAATACCAGATCAACCTTAAAATGTAATACATTTATTACAATTATAAGAAAAGAGTTATTCTGATATGTCATGAGCATTGATACAAGAATAATAAAAAAAAAAAACCAATACTGGCTTCATTCGATGCATCGTGATGAATATTCTTTTAAGACTATTCTCACGTCATTCTCCTCCGACTTAAATAGAATGACTGAATTGTATATGATGCATCGTTTATAAGTTTTTCTCCTCCTCTCTGTCTGTGTATTCCTTGTCATAGACATTGTCCATGTCCCCCACCTACATTTATTCAATTGTCATTTAATAACTGTGTCTTTCGTAACCGTCCACCTGTATGACCGTACATTGAACTGATCAGTTCTTTTGCTATATTATACACTTGAAAACTAATAAATAAAGATTCATATATCGTCTCACCATTTTGTCAGTTGTTAAGCCTTTTCTTTTCACTCTTTATCTCTCATGCCTTCTTCTCACATTGTTTTTTTCTGGCTGTTTTATGTATTCTTCTTGTTTATTCTATTTAGTTAGAGTCACCACTATTTCTATGACGTCTTCGAAATTGTTTTTGTCCTCCTCCTCCGTGTTCTGGACACACATGTCTTATAGGTTGAGTATGTTGTCCAAAATCACACTGCAGTTGTCACAAGAAGGCATGTCTTCCTGCTCATGAAAATACGTAGTCTAGAGCAATATTGTTTTCAAATGAGTTCAAAAGATTGTTATCATCAGCATGTAGTCGTTTTGTAAGGAATGACTAATTCTTACACCGTTCTGATGAATGAAGAACATTATATATACTTTATTCACTATATAATATTAAATGTGATTCCACGTTCTTCTTCCTATCTTCATATTCAAGACAATAACATCTTTGTCGGAGTGTATGAAGATTAGCAACAGGTAGATTAATTTTGCAGATAGAGCCGTTTCTCATGAAATGTAACTGAAAGATCGGGGTGAAATTTCTGAGCTTCAAAACCACTTTTCCATAACGCATGGACACTGGCTTGGGACGGGAAAATATACGGAAGTTATTTGTAAATTACAGAAGTTGGCACTGTACACATTCCTAATTATAACTTTGCTTATTTTAGTAACACAAAAGCTTACTCTGTGCAACTCTCCGAGGATCAGTTCGGAATGTGACTTAATCTGTAAAACACCAGATTTGAAGAAGACTGTAGCATTTATAAAACAATCCAGCATCCTAGGATCTTGCAAAGTTCTCTTTGATCATCTCGATGTAGATCCGTCATGTAAAGCTTTCAACGATAGATATCAGATAAGTCAGAAAAAATCAACGAAAGAAACTTACTTTACAATAAAAACCATGAACAGAACTGAAGACGAAGGCACCTGGTGTTGTGAATATGATGGCAGAAAAAGTATATGGGAGGAGCTACAAACTTATGGTAGATGTTTCCTACATAATTTTTAAAGCATATAATATGTGAAATAATAATAATAATAATAATAATAACAGCAAAAACAACAACAACAAGAACAATAATAATAATAATGATAATGATGATAATTCCATTGATCATCCCTAGTCGGTATTAATGTATTTCTTGTGTGTCTATGTATACCACACGGTTTCCGTTAATGTTTTTGCAGAAATAATCGATGGTACATCTCTATCTCCCAAACCAATTCTCACTGAAAACGACAACTTTGTTCAGTTCCATACAAATTGCATGAGCCCGAAACCAACTGCATGGATAAAATATCAAGTATGTATAAATGTATAATTTAATTATAATAATTTACAAACTTTTTTCAAGATTATAAGAATCTAGAACAGATCCTAAGAAAGCTAACGCCTCGGTTGGGATTATGTCGAAGTATGTCACCCGCGACTGATATCTTTCGATCTGGGACTCGAGGAGATTCTTGATTCTTTTTCTCTCGATTTAACCTTAAAATGAATGCCTATATTATCTTGTTCTAAAAATAAAACGTAAAAAAAAACATGATGGAGCAACGTGACGTCACAACTAAAATAGTGTCACGTCACAAGTAAGCAGTCGCCCTGTGCTAGATCGATTGATCTAGAACCCCACTTCCGGTGGAATTCTTCAGCTTCATATGCGAGAAATATATCTCTTGAAAAAAGTTTGTAAATTATTCTAAATATAAGGATAAACTGTGTAACGCATAGCTCTGTTCTAAAGTGATTACTATGGCCAACTTTTAAGTCAGTTTCGTAATGAATTTCCTCTACAACTATTTATAGTTTCGATTTCCGCAGCATCACTGAAGAGACATGGGCACCTGGTCTCACCTCGATTTCATTGGGGTTCACATTTGTCTGAATGTGCCACTGTACACAGGGTTGTCCTTTGAGATATGGTTGACACTTCAGTATTTCTTCGTTGTTTATATTTGTGTGACAATAAAGCTTACCTTTAGTTGTCTCACCTGACAGGAAAAGAAAAGTGAGATACACAATGAAACGCAAGTGGTTTGTTAGGCATCTGGAATCCAGTTACTTTTAACACATTAATTTTCTTTACAACCATTTTGATGTGATCACTTGTATCAAGCAACAAGAAAATTTAGTGCCTTATTTACTTTTACTTATATTGGAGTCTGTTGTTTTTGCATTAATACTGACTTAATGTAAACAAATTTTCATGTACTTCTTTTAACTGAAATTCTCTTTTAAAATTAATAAAGGAACGGGAAAGATACTATTCACATTCATTGCAATATCCAGGGGGGTTCTTTGTTTGCTTGTTTTGGTTATTTGTTTTTCAATTAATTTTGATTATTAAGTACAAGTCGATTTAATCATGTACCAATTTTTGACATTCTTCTTCCTCAGAGCATTTAAGATCTCGTTAAAACTTGGTAATAATGAGTTCTACCTGATACATAAACATGTTGTTTACTATCAGATACCTCCTTAAGCAGACCCAGATTTGGGCAAGGTAATTTCAGGAGACAAATTCTTCATACGAAATTTTAAAGGGGGGGGGGGTATTGTTCTTTGGTTTCTGTTCGTTTGGACGTTTTTTGTCCTATTCGTTTAAAAGTTGATTTTGATTTAGTTACTTTTTAATTTATTTTTAAAGGGTGAACAGTGTAATGGATGACAAAGTTTGCCAATTGAACTTTTTAATGCCTTTTGGCTTGAATATCACCCTGTTTTTTCTGTCGTGTAAATTAACAATAGATTAATTTTCTTCCCCCTGATACCCGAGGGTAACCTTACTTTAAACTCTTGAAAAGTTTTATAAGATCCAGATATTGCATAGTAATTATCCATGCCTTAAGGATGGACATTCGTAACGTTTGCTCATTGCAAAATATAAAAAAAATATTAAACATTAAATTCATTTTATATCCACCCAGTCATATCATGGACTTTTCGGTACGGATATAAGCACGCTACCCACATCCACGGGAAGCTTTTATTTCTGTTTTTATACCCCCATACAAAGTTTGGGGGTATGTATGAATCACCCTGTATGTCTGTCTGTCCGTCTGTTCCCATTTGTCTGGGCCATGAATTCTTACCCCGTTGTCGGATCTGAATAATATTTCACACAATTGTTGTACATGACCAAAGGGTGTGTCATGACCTTAACACATGGTCATATTCTCAAGGCCAAGGTCACAGTGCACACTTAGCAAACATTTTTGTCCTGGCCATAACTTTTTATCCCAACATTGGATCTGGATAATATTTCACACAATCGCTGTCCATGACCCAAATGTTTACCATTACCTTGACCAAAAGGTCATATCTTCAAGGTAAAGGTCACAGTCTGTACATAGCCAAAATTCCTGTCCGGACTATAACTTCTAACTGCCAATTTAGATTATTTTCCAGGATAGCATCTCACAATTGTTGTTCATGATCCAAGGGTGGGTCATGATCTTAAATCAAGATGGTATCTCCAACGTCAAGGTCACAATACCCCACTAGGTCGAAATCATTGTCCGAGCCATAACTGCTTACTGCTACGTTGGATCTGGATAACATTTCATGCAATTATTATACATGACATAAGGTTGTGTCATGACATTGACCCATGGTCATATCTTCAAGGTCAACGTCACACATAGCAAAAAATTTTGTCCGGGCTATAACTTCTTATCTCCCTATCGGATTCGGATGATATTTCTCACAGCTGTTGTTCATCACTATAGGGTATGTCATGAAAGTTTGGGGGATACCGGAATCACCCTGTATGTCTGTCTGTCCGTCTGTTCACATTTGTCCGGCGGACCATAAATTCTTAGCCCGTTGTCGGATCTGGATAATGTTTCACACAACTGTTGTTCCAAATCATATCTCCAAGGTCAAGGTCACAGTACACTCTTTGTCGAAATCCTTGTCTGGATCATAATTCCTTATTTCTAGGTTGGATTTGGATAACATTTCACGCAATTTTTGTATATCACAAAACGTTCTGTTATGACCTGGACCATTAAGTCATATTTTCATGGTCACAGGGCAAACATGGTCAATATCCTTGTCCGCTCGATACCTTTTTACTGCCAAGATAGATTTGGATAATATATCATACAATTGTCCATGATCCGATGATGTGTCATTACCATGACTCAAGATCGTATCTTCAAAGTCAAGGTCAAAGTGCACAGTTGTCAAAAGCCTTGTCTGGACCATAACTCCTTACTGCTATGTTGGATCTGGATAACATTTAACACAATCCTTGTTTATGTCCAAGGTTAAGTCAATACCTCCTCCAAAAGTCATATCTTCAAGGTCTAGGTCACAGTGCACACATAGCCGAAATCCTTGTATATCCCATAGCTTCTAACTTCCAGGTTGGATCTGGATAACATTTCACAAAATTTTGTTCATGACCTAAGTGTGTGTTATGACTTCAAGATCATATATCCAAGGTCACAGTGCATGCATTTTAAAAATCCTTGTACGGGTCATAGCTCCTTACTGCTATGTAGGGTCTGGATAATATTTCACACCATTGCTTTCCTTGATCCAAAGCTGTGCATTACATTGTACGGAGCGTGTTGTCTATGTGTCTGTCCATGAAACTTGTCCGAGCCATAACTTCCTCCTTTTACTTAGGAGGGAGATCAATTTGTTCACGACCCAAGGGTGTGTCATGACCTTGCACCTAGGTTATATCTTCATGGTCAATGTCACAGTGCATTCATAGACAGAATTCTTGTCTGAGCCATAACTTCTTTCTTTTAATTTGGAGGGATATAATATTTTACACAATTATTGTCCATGACCTAAAGGTTTGTCATTACCATGATCCAAGGTGATGTCTACAATGTCAATTTCACAGTGCACGCATAGTAAGAATTTTTGTGTGGGCCATAACTTCTTCCTGTTACGTTGCTGGAAGACTATATTTACACAATTCTTGTTCATGACCTAAGGATTTGTAATGACCTTGGACCAAGACCATATCTAAGTTCAAGGTCAGAATGCACAGAAACCAGATATACCTTAAAATGCACAAGTGGGACATCCATTTTTTGAGGGAAAGGGGGGGGGGCAGAGAATAAAGCTTGCAAGGACCGAGAATATTGGAAATTCTTTGGATGACAGATTCTTTTAGGAATGATGTCTCTCTCTCTCTCTTATATAAACACTAACCTACATTTTTCTATTCATAAAGTGAAAGACTGATAATCCAATCCAAAATTTTAAGTGTAAAATAAAAAAAAAAATATTAAGAAAGTGCAAATTCTACTACTGTTGTAGTCTAAGCACTTCTCATCTGAAACAAAATGTAGTTATTCATAATTCTTATGGTTACTTTTTTTTCAGATTTTATAATTTTCCTGACCTAAATATCATCTCTTGATATCAGCTATAAAATTGATTTGAACATGATAAATGTTTACAGAAACAGAAGTAAAATATCCCTTGTTCTATTATTGGACACAACCTTATAAAATCGACATCAATCCTCAAAATGCGTTACACTAAAACGATTAATAATCCAAATACTAATGAAAAAAATAGACATAAACATAAAAATTTTATTTCATTTTATATAAGATATTTGTGATCATCCTTAATTATGTAGAATATTCCAATTTACACACAGAACGGCAGAGATCAGTGCAAAGTGTTCATCGTTGAAAAACGCAGGTGCAGAAGACTTAGACAGTACAAAGTGACATGTAATACGACTGCTGAAAGTCTACGTGGTAATACTTCGGAGGTTGAAGTAAAAGTTTTTGATACTATCACAGTTGATGTAAAACCTGTCCCGTTTGTGCAGAATACGAATCAAGATACAGGTAACACCAAATATGTGTTTATGTCACTTAATCAATTACATGACATGGTATTAGCGAAAACGAATTGCCTCTTTGAAGTTCATTATATTAACACTTGATGTCTCCCCTGGTGGGATTTTATGAGGGCGCTTATGTTCATGTATTGTTAATTGGTTGGTTGGTTGATTGGTGTTTTACGTCGCTTTCAACAATATTACAGTTATATCGCGACATGGAAGCAGGAGGTTACCAACCTCTTAAACATAGTGGCGCAACCCGGGAATCGAACCCGGATCGTCGGCGCCGCAAGCCAAGCGCTTAACCACTACACCACGCCTGCTCCCATATGTATTGTTAAACCTACTTAGAATTGATACACTTATATAACCTGTACATCAAGTAATAGAAAACAATTAAACATCTTTTTATTGACTTGATAAAAATGTATAGAAAGACTGGTCAAATCCAGAAAATGATCAATTAAAGTAGAAAACACAAGACATCTAACAACGCTGTACGACAGAAATCACCAAGAACATGCACAGAAAACATGATAATAGTAGAATTTACACGAAAAACGACATCACAAAAATATTCGATTGTGCTGCGGTTAGGATACCGACTTATACGATCAGTTGAATTAAAAAACGTCAATCAGTTGGTGTGGCTAACCGAATAACGGACGCCCACCTTCCCACTCACCGAAAAGAGGCACAATCAAAGGATATACATGTACAAAATTACAAATAATCCTCCATATAGAGAACACAGATCAACAAGTTACACATATGTCATAAAATTATTACACAGGAAACTTTTATAGAATAATATATTAAGACATCAAAGTTAGGAACACACATGATAACGATATATATTACATAGATGTATGTGTGAACAAACACAATATTACATAACAACGTTCAAATATATTACACTCACTCATTTTTATCCTGTAAAGAAACTCGTCCTTTTGCATATGTATAACAATGATCCATGTAACAACATTTTCCAATAAAATAGATATCTTCTTACATGACCAAAAATGTGACGTTAAAATGCCTAACTTGTATAATAAGTAATTTGTACCTTAGATTTTATAAATTATTCTATATAAAAAGAATTTTAAGCTAATATCATTCCCTAATTATTGGATTAAACCATTTTGTTCCTAATAAAAACCAGAGAGAGAGAGAGAGAGACCAAAGCTAGTGGTAGTCTTTTTTCGTCTATAACGAAGTTCTTTTGAATTTCATGTGTTGTTCGTTATCTGTTAAATGTTCTTAATCCAATGCGATGTGATATATCGAAGACGATTGTTATGTATCAATATGGATTTTATTCTTCAGAACTTAATATACTTGACCTGATATATTTTTAGAATAGACGTTCAGCTAAAAGAAGTATCTGTATCTTTGCAGAAAACAGGGAAAATACTTCTCCTCCGCGGGATAAAAGTAGCATTGCAATTGCCGTTATAATTACCTGCGTAGTGGTCATTGCCATTGCCAGTTCCATCGCTATATTCATAAAATGCCGAAATAAACGAGACAACGGTAATATACTGAGTAGTCTAGAACGTTTTTCTTAATGATATCTATTTTCGTCTTTTCTTGTTTGTAAGGATGTGTATTGATTAATATTACAAATGCCTAATGAAAAAGAAAAGACAAGAGAACAAAAGAAAATATTAATAATCTATTACTGAGGCTCAAGATATACATGTATTTGTAGGTCTGCGTAAAAGCTACAGCCCGGTGTATCTGTTATGTTAAACGCAATGTGGAAAATAAAATGCTCTATAAAGTAAACATCCATGATACTGATATGGTACACTTAAGTAATGTTGTTTATATGACATAGGTTTGTTGAGTAAACTACTCATTCATACATATCTTTCATATTAATGACATGTGAACTCTTCAAATTTTTAATTGCTATATGTTTTAACTTTTGAACAGGGTGTGACGAAATGGGGAATGAGAAAAATGTCAAAGCTATATACAACAGATATTCTTGTTTTAAAGGTCAAAATTAGAAAGAAACAGACAAATATAAATACGTTTAAGCTAAAACTAACAGAAGTAACTCTACAATTCAGCATTACAGTCATCACAAAGAGGAATGTGAGTCTGCAAATGCACCCAGACTGACGTATAGTTATATGTGGATGGTGTTGTTTAAAGTTAAATAAATTTATTTTTTAATGTAAGCGTAAAAATAATCATGTAATATTTACTACAAAGTTATAGAATAAAATGTAATTTGATGTAATTTCATTTCATTAATTAAAGTGTATAGATAGGTACCCATGTTAACACCAGGCCTGTTACTTCCCTACATCATCATGTACTCTACTCAGAGAATCTCAAATAATTCAGTTCAGCATACCAGTTACAAGTGTTCAAATTTGTTATTGTTCTCCAAGGTCCTTGTTTACGTATTATACATGATTTTTTTTATTATTCATGTATACGTGAATTGGTATTTGAGTAAATCATAGCGAAACTCTAAGTCATATACTTATTAGATACCTTATAAGTTATTAACGCATGCTTTAAAGTATTCAAGTGCGTGCTTATCAATACTATTTTTGGTTCAAATATTGTGTTCATATTGCTTTACATGTTTACACACTACTTGATATATATACGTCAGTGATATTAAGTCATTATATTATTATATTGTTTTCACTCTATTAAAATATACTTGTTAATTTTGAGGAATTATGATACGAAGATCTTTTTCAATGTTATCTTCCTATCTACATATACTCACATGCATGTTTTTATGCATTTAAATGTTAATAGTGTATCTTATATGTCCATTTATTGTTCTGATACTGTTGTGGGAACCGATTCAGTGATATTAAGTTAAATACTGTATAAGGTGTCGAAATCCTTAACATTTATTACATTGTAGTGGCGACGTACCATTAGTTCGATATTCTGATGCCTTTTTCCTTCAATAATTGATGTTAACTATTTGGTTTAAACTGTCTTACGACTTTTGACGATGTTTCACTAAAACATTTAAGGTAGGTCCAAATAATATATTTCATCTTAATTTTAATAAATACTGAACTCCACCACACCAAAATAACCTTTTTACGTAACACCAGGGATTACAGATGTCATAAACGAAATATATTTGAGTACGTTTCCGTACCTTTCAAAGAGATTTTGTAAAAAAAAACAAACTATGTTGACTTTGTTTTTATTTATTTATTTTTTTTTTTTTTTTGTTTTATATTGTCTCTTTGTCTGTTTGGGTTTTGGGGGTTTTTTTTTTATGTCAGAGTATGCATTAAGGCACGAGAAAGATTTTCCTTATTGAATGCTTCATTGTATTCAGTCTTGTTAGATGTACATTTTATTAATTTTTACCCTTAGTGATATATAAAAATTGAATATATATATATATTTTATTTTTACTTTCACGCGTATTGATAAGAGAAGGCCTAACTACACTAATTATAGATGATTTTTAATTACCAATTAATAATATAGATTTGGAAAAATACGTTAGCTTATACTTTGACTTCAAAAATCACGCGAAAACTCCATAGAACGTTAATTTAAGACTAAGAACTTGAACATCATACATATATTCATAAATATTTTCTATAATATTGCGGTGGATTATAGGCCTATACAGGGCCTTGTCGGTAAATCAATTAAATTACAATCTTATATGTTTAGATGTATAATATCATTTTATGTGCCTAATAATATTTGCCGTGAATGACAACTTTATTTGGCCTTGATTTTTGTTTTGTTTGTTTATTCAGTTTATTCAGTCTTGTTAGACGTAGATTTTATGAACTTTTACGCTTATTGATATATAAAAATTGAATATATATATTTTATTTATATATGTTTTCAGATAATTACATTTCAATAGTAATATTTTCTTTAATGAACTAAATGTTGTCTTAAATTTTTATCTAGTGGAAATGATACTTGTATCTTTAATAGCATTAAAATATAGAGGAAAATAAAACCAATAGTTTATTCAACATTTAAGTATATCATATGAAACTTAAACATTTGCTTAGATTATTTAAATGTGTATTTTTATATTTATGTGTGTTTGTTTTCATTAATGTTCTGAAATGTTTTCTGTTTTACAATATATTGAGTACACCCTTTGTTCTAACAATCTAGGACGGCTAACTGCCATGATATTTCATGTTGATTGGTAGACGGGGCCAAACTACATTTATTATAGAAGAGTTTTTTTTTTAAATAACCAATTAATAATATAAATATGGAAAAATACGTTAGCTGATACATTGACTCATAGACACAGATATTAAAACAAATAAATCATTATAAATCATCAATAAATCATAAAAAAACACACGAAAACTCCATAGAAAGTTAATTTAAGACTAAGAAGTTAAAGCATAAGATTCCATCTTTATATAACTTCTCAGCATATTACTTATTTCCTATTTACATAGTCATTTGCAATCAACTGTATGTCAGAAGTAAATATTATGTACTTTAAACACCAGTAATGAATTCTCTGTACAGTATGTTCTTTTCTGTTTTTGTTCGTGCGTTACTTTATTTTATTATATGTAAGCTATAAATCCTTGAATCTCTAGTAAATACTTTAAATTATGAATTTTCTTATATGAAAATAATTCAAATCTCATAATTGGTAACAATTACAATTTCAGATTTTTTACGTGTATGTAAATAAAAACCTTAGTTAAAAATTGTGTTGGTGTTGATTTTAGCAAGGTTTTGGAATGAAACTCTTAGCACATACTCTATATATTTTGTCATTGTTTTATGCAACGTTATGCTTATTTCAATGATTGGCAAGGCAAACCTGTGTCCACAACTTGCAAAAGCAAATTTAAGTGGATGTCTTTGTCCTTAACCTTACCTTGACACAGAATCTACATTTGAAGGCTGTGTGTCACAACTACGATTCAATGTGGTCTTCTAAAAATGCACACTTGATTTAATCGTCAATAAAACGTTCAAACAGTATACACTGAAAGCACGCAGCATCCTAAGTAAGGTCAATATTTTATTTACAATTAGTAGAAAGAAAATTTCTTATTAAAAACACAAATTTTTGAGTTAATAAATTTTGCTGCTTATATTGAAAATAATCTTTTAACAATTGTATAGCAGTGGTGAGGTCCTCTTGGGGCCGTTAATACCATTATAAATAGTTTTAGTTATTTCCTTGGAATAAGACTATTCCCTATTTATGTCTAAATAATTATCTTGAATTTAAAAGAAAAAAAAGCTAACTAAATGGGAAAATAAAAGGAGAACAGAATGAATGTATTCATAAAATAGGGAACTCTTTTTTTTTTTTTTTTTTTTATTGGAATTTTCACATATATATAGAACATGTATAAACAACACAAATCACAACGATACAATCACAGTCACATAGACAACTTGCACTCACACTTGTATTCATATCAATTAATTACAATATTCGTATGCAAAAGAGGTTATAATTTTTTAAATATTAATTATACATTATAGCAATAAACTGTTTCCACTTTTTCTCAAAATCTTCAAATCTTAACTTCTTTTTCATAATGTACAAGTCTGTTTTCATATAATGTTGAATGTATTTCTTTGTCTCAGTAATAGTCGGCAAGTGATTAATGAGTCTTTGCTTGTATAAATATCGTTTTACTAAACAAACTATTAAGTTTAATGGCCTATTGTTCTTTCCGAGTTTTCCAAAAAGTACATCCACATCGTTTAGATCAATATAAGTATCAAGAGTGTTATTTATCCAAAGAAATACATTCGACCATATTTGGGCACTTATTCTACAAGTATAGAAAATATGATTTATACTTTCAGGATATTCATTACAAAAGGTACATAAATTTGTGTTTGACAAACCAATTTTGTTTAGTAGTAACCTAGTGCCAATTATTCTATGAATCATACGAAAATGGAACCATCTTAAAGCAATATCATTCGTAAAAGACCTAACACAATCATTTTGTTTTTTCCACCATTCAGACCCTGGGTTAAAGTTCAACTCCTCCTCCCACTTAGCTTCACTTTTTGGCCTTTCATACTTACAATATATAAACTTATCATAAAAAACTCTAGCACCTTTAACATTTCTCAGCAATGCATTAGCAAAATATGGTCTATATGGTTGATTATCAACAAAAAAGTCATATTCTATCAAATCAATATTTTGTATGAGTCAATATCAAAAATTGCAGCTCAAACTGACGCACGAAAAATGGAAAATAGGTTTTTTTTCACAGTTTTATTGGTTGGTAAAAATATGGTTACAACAAACTTTCAATTAACAAACTTTTGCAAACAATACAACATGAAATAAAGAAATAAATGTCGGATGAAGAATGCTGGCTGATACAAAGACGTCATTGGTGTAACCTTTGATCAAATATGTCTAAAATAATTTTTTTCTCAAAGAAACACAATGGAATTTCAAAAATATGCTTTAAGGATATACATGTAACACCTTTATCTTAATTTGATGAATCTTTATGCAGTTAATAAGATTTTAGCAATAATACAATATCGATACTAGGACAAATGCGTAATTATTGAATATTTGAAACATATTTTCACGACATTCACTTCCAATCGCTTTACAACTTACCGTATGGTTTTTACGTTTAAAAGCAATTATGAAAAAATAAAATTCAAAAATTTACTCCGTTTTCAAGGATATTAGGGATTTGAGACATGTTACACTGATGACGTGTTGGTTACACTAATGACAATTTTTGTTACACAATTGACAATGAAACTTACTCGAGTGGTTTCTATTTAAAATTATCAAATTCACATCCAACTATTTTCAGTTAAAGAAAACAGATTACTTTAATATTTGAAATACTTGCGTTAAACTCAATTTAATTGTCAAGTAACTAATATTTCTTCAACTTTTAAATTCGCATTGTAACACCAATTACATAATAAGTAACACCACAGACAAAATAACTATAGATATTAAAAATACTGTGTTGCGATTTGGAAAACTATAAAAATCAGATATTTTTTATATAAAAAAATACCTTTTATGTAAGGTTTCAACAAAATTAATATATAAAATACAGAAAACATTAATCAATTACAGAAATTTGAAAATTGTTTACCAGTGATTTGAATTGTAACACAAATGACATGAATATGATTGAACAATCATTTGGTTATGTTTTACCATTTCAGAGAAATCAAATATTTGTATTAGGATATATCATTTACCTCAATTTTTCATTCTATCATATTGATCCCGTTTTCTACGCACACTATGAAAATTAATAGCATAAACAGTAACACGAAAATTACATTATTCAATCTTTAAGATAAAGAACAAATATATATGCTTTTTGCATTTTTTTCATACAAATGAAATAAAATATATCTTCAATGAATGTGTTGTTTTCTTTATTGAAGCGGGTGATTTAATGAGGTCATAATTAAATCTGAATCACAAGAAGCACAAAGCTTACTTTATCTAAGGTGAAACAATGTTATTCACTATTTTGTCCCATCCTTTGATTTTATATTTGCTGCCAGTCATTTCAGGTTCTTGAATGATACATACTACATTATCAAGGCTGTACCAACATTCATCGACGATCAAACGTGGCCAAAAAATTGGTCTTTTCCAACTCTGTGCATGCATCTTACGAAAATGTCTTCATGATCTGTATCTACAACGTATCCGGGATATGCCTGATTCTCATAAAGTACAGCCACATACTTATTAAGAAGTTCTTCTGTCGACTCAAATCCTCTGTGCTCCTCATTATATTTTTCGTTTGCTTGATTCAATGATGTATTTTGACAATCATTATCATTGGTCTTATTCTGCTGTGTAGATATTGGACCATCATCACCAGAATTGTTGTTTTCATCTTTTGTGTCTTTCATCGGTAAGATAGGCACAAAATGATTTGGCACCCAGTGTGAATTTACCATATCATTTCTTGTACTTGTCCACCTGATTTGCGCAATATTTGTTTCACCAGAATTTTTTCTAGGCATAACTACTCGATTGAGATCTTTTCTTACATTTGGGTTACTTAAGCTAGGATAAACCAATTTGATTGGTCTGTGCAACACGCTACTGAGCGCAAATACCTGCCAAATGCCCATGAAAGTTTTGTCATGACTTACATCAACAACCTCATTTTCAAAGACATCTTTGGTGGCATCAGTTGTAAGTGTAGTACCTGGAATGTAGTGGTCTGAATATTGTGCAAACGTAGTAGCTAAATTTCTTCTATTAATGATGTCATCCAATCCACGCTTCAAATAAGAATGGTCAAGATATTTGTCGGAATGTAAAGCAAGTTCTGAAACAATTCTCACTCGAATTTCTACTCCTCTATCTTCTTTCCCAAAAGCAATAATGCTTCCAGAGTATGGAAGGCAGTTTCCATCACCAGTCACCTGAACAGGAATGCAGTAGCCGGGGGGTTGTAATCATCTGGTAATATTTTCATAGCATCTTTGTCTAATTGCAATTTGGTATTCTCAACAGTATGGTCATTATATGTCATGGCAAACAAATCTATTTTTCCTTTATTCTGTATACAGAAATCCCTAATCTCCTTGAATGTTCTTAAACTTTCTAGAGATTTAAGTGCCGCATCGAAAAAATCCGTTCTCATATCTTTCACAGATTCATAAATAATCTCTTCTGTAATCGTTTGGACACTTTCATTTGGTTTTTGGCTCACTGTGCCAGAATTATGATGAACACTAAAATTATGTTTTATGGAGACAGCAGGACCTGTGTTTTCTTCTATAGCTGTATTTTGTGGAATACTTGATTTTCCACTCAATTTTTGTATACAAACTTGGGGAAATATGTGTTTCTTTAAGCCATTTGTGCCAGGTTCAAGGTTCTCGCAATTACGACTGACGTCCCTATAGAATATCTCACTGTCCTTGACTGAAATGAGTTGATGTATCTTCAGTGTACCTGGTATACTATCCAAAGCTGGAATCTCTTCCTTCATCATCATAATAGATTCAGTGGATATATGAAACATAACAATGTTAATCTTCTCTTCTTCTACAGCACCTTTTAATGATTTGGCGTCCATGATGTCTCTTCCATGTAGAATAATTTTATTTGCTGTTCTTTTTATAGCTCCACCAATACCATCTGGTGCGCCTTTTCCGTGGCCAGCTTCATGAAAATTCCAAGTTGCCAGTTTCAACCCTCTTTTTAACAAAACTTTTGAAAACAGATAAAAATTCCCTTTTTGCTTATATTGCGCTGTGGGGCCATCGCTGAATATGTGCAGAGTATCTATTGAATCATTCTCTTTCTGTATGTTGTCAAGAACAGGATCGAGATGTGCCCATATTGCATGCGGCCCATGCTCCAAAGAATCGGATACTGAGCAGAAGGAAGTAGCGATGGAATTTTTGCCATTGCAGTACACTCCTGTATGCAATGTGACTTGCCTGTGTGATGCACCAAAATGCATACTTTGGATTTCACGACTCATCTTTGTCTGACAGTTCTCAGAGAAATCGACATGCAACAGTACTTCATTCTCCTTCAAATTATCCTTTGTTCTCTTGTAATATGCAAATTGATTTCCTATATTAAAACTGTGAATTCTGAATCTAGTCATTTGATCTTTAAATTTATCAACGACATCACCAATAGTTCTCTTGATTGTTTCTTTAGTTGTTATGTTGATTTCTTTTTCCTCTCCTTTGATTTCTCTCTTTTCTCTCTTCATTACCCATTTTGTCAACTCTATTTCTTTATTTTGATCAATATCCTTCAAACTGATATTGAAATCCTTACATTCTCTGCACCTTCCATACATACATTCAATGCTATTGATGTCACATGTCACTCCTTTTGTATATTCTCTTAAGCTTTTTGTCTTCAAGACTTGATATTTGTGAAGCGAATCTGCTATCATTTGCGTGTTTTCGTGAATTTTACATAAACATGTCTCTCTATCACTCTCTTTTGGTGAAACAACCCAAAATGGTTTACGTCTACAGAAAGAGGCATAGCTGATCTTGGTATCTGTCTCAATTACATACTTCTGATGAAGTGCTGTGAGACTTGAATGCAGTATTCTTTTTTGTTTCTTTTCTTTCTTCCTAGTAACTGTCTCTTTAATTCCAGATGTCATTCTACTGTTATCATCCCTTTCGTAAAATGCTGTAATACTTTCTTCCAATCGTTTGGTCAAAGAATAGATCTTCTTGTATCTTTTGCTATTTCTTACTCCCATCGATTGTCGAGCTGTTTTGACTAGTCTGTATTTCTTCAGAACGTCTGCTGAAACGATACTTGATAGGCTTCTTTTCATATTATTGTTCCCTTTCATATATTTTTCACGTAACGCATCATTTGAAGCATAGTGGAATATCAGGGTTTTCCTTACATTTGCTTTCTCAAGAAGCCGGTGTGGCCTAGTGGATAAGGTGCTCGGCTCGTGATCGAGAGGTCGCGGGTTCGACTCCCGCCCGGGGCACACCGGTGTTCTGTCTTTCGGATGAGACAGTAAAAACCGAGGTCCCGTGTCACGGTAGGCGTGGCACGTAAAAGATCCCTCACTGCTTCGGGTGGGTCCGTTGCAAAGGTCTAAATTTGTATGCAATGCATCAGGCAGATGCCGTCACCATATACGTGAAATAATCGTGGAGTGACGTAAAACAATAATCAAACAAACAAACAAAGCTTTCTCAAGTTTCCTCTTTTGTGATTGTGACTTTGGTATGAGAGCCCTTAGCAAACGTTTAGTCTTTGTCCTTGGCGAATCTTTTTGTCCTTATTTGTTTCTTTTTCTCGTAACCATCTTTGCATGTACATATTTTTCTTCTGTTTCATCTCTTTCAGCTGCTGACGTAGCTTTTCGTTGTCTCTATAGCACTTAGCTCTGGAATTTGCACTTCTTCTCTGGTGATTATGGTTAGACTGTTCCGGGGAATGAGGTGGAGTCAAAGGTTCCATTTCTTTTTCTGTCTTTTTCTTCTTTCTGTGTTATCTTTGGCATTGTTTCCATTTCTTTCTCTGACTCCTTTTCTCTCTTTCGGTGAGGTCCTTTATAAGTTTGCGTTTTCCCTCAGCAATGTCGTCTAGGTACTTTGTTCTCTTTTTTTGAAGATACTCAGCTCTTCTATGTAAATTTTTGTCCCTCCTTTCCCGATAGCGTCTTTGACGCTCTGCATTTGTCAGTGCCATTGACGGACTAGTCTACTGTAAAAAAAGATAAACAATTAAATGCAATTTTCAACAGTGGTTATTACATATGCATATTTACATTTTGTAATAAAAATATAAAAAAATCGTGTAACATTGCATCTGCATGTTCTGTTAACCATTAGAGATAGAATATGTGCCGTGCAGGCCAAGGTCATATGAAAGAGGGTAGCATAAGTCAAATTAAAGGTAAAAAAGTTTTGATAAGCTAAACCTGTGCTTTTTGTGTTGTTGCTAAATAATGTTGCTACATGCAATTGTCATTGGTGTAACATTTATTAAGTAGCAGGACTTTCAAACATGTAAACAATTTATAATGCCAGAATGTGAAAAATTAATTAACATGTCACCAAACTTTTTGTATTACTGTAATCAAATAATGACTATCACCTAATTTAGTAGTGAAAATCAGTAATAATGTGACATAATGTATTTGGTGTTACACAATCAGTCAGTGGTGTAACTCAAACTTGACAAAGGAGGTTTATGTTACTGTTTCATAAGATCTAACGAGTACATATACATTGCTTATAAAGAAAATGTTTTCATTTTCTGCTTGAAAAAATTAATATCTTAAATAGATGTTGGATGGATGCATTATTTCACTTGTATTGTCTCTTGTGTTATGACAATAGTCAGTGGAGTTACGTTTTAAACAATTACACCAATGACTGTTACACCAATGATGTATTTATTGTTAACCAGCAATTATCCTGATAATGAATTCTCCCACAACCATGCACTCGTCTTACATTACAAAGTATTTGAACCACGTTTCCAAGGATGAAAAGAGGAAATTGCAAGATATTTTCTTATTGTTGGAATGCATGTTATACTATTGACTTTATATGAATGTATGATTCAACTTACCGACAGAAACTTGCTATCTTGACTTTATAAGTAACTGAAACACACTCTCTTCTTTAAAATTGCTGACAGGAAGTGACGTTGGGAGGGAGAAGTTATTTGCAGTCTTTTAAAGCTATTAAGTGAATATAATTGGAAATGAAATCTGACTTCGTTACACCATTGACAAATCCCTTTTCAGATGGTGTAACCTTACTTTTTGTATATATATATATATATATATATATATATATATATATATATATATATATATATATATATATATATATATATATATATATATATATATATATATATACATATATATATATATATATATATATATATATATATATATATATATATATATATATATATATATATAAATTGCATCTTACATTATCTCTATAAATATAACATTACATGATTATAACAGCTCGCCAATAATTTTTCAAATTAAGGTAACACATTTCACTGTTTTATAACCATCCTAAAACCATTTGAAATTTACTAGCGACAAAAAACAGAACATTTCCCCCTTAAATCAACAACATGGAAGTCAATTTAAAACAATTTCTGAATAAATTCTTTGGAATAATTTAATCATTACATAGAAGTTAATATATTATTTCATGATGAGGGTAAGTTTGGTAATAAAACTGACCATATACATGAGTTTTTGTCTGATGACGTGAAAAGCTCCATTTTTTGTAATTGACCCGTATAATAGTAGAGGCAAACCCATAATAAAGTGTAAATGGAGGTCTAAAACTGAACTTATCACAAAACATTTCATATGTCAAAACCCTTCCAACGCTATCCAAGAAATCATATACATATATAATACCTTTTTTAAACCAGTTTTCATAAAATATTGGCTTACCATTAATTTTAAAATCACAACTATACCATATATTCTTAAATATGTAATGTTCATCCTTTTCAATAATATTTCGGTAATGATGAAAAGTTAAAAAGACATTTTGCCAGAAAGGATTAGTTATTTTCCCTGCTAATGTTTTGTAATATTGTCCACCAAAGTGTAAATGATATCTGAAAGATTCAGGCAATGTATACACTAATAGTTTTTTCCATGACACATTTTCATTACTTGACAAAATTCTTCGCATCCATGTGGTTTTTAATCCTTTAATAAATGATGGTAAACAAAGCATTCTTAGCCCCCCATAGGAAAAATCCTGAATAATTGTTTTTCTGGCAATCCTGCCTCTTTTACCTTTCCAAATGAAATTAAAAATAATTTTTTCCACCTCCTTTATCCAATTTTCAGATGGATTCGGTAATGCTATAAATAAATGTGTCAATTTTGGTAATAAAATAGATTTAACAACAGTAATTTTACCAGCTGTACTTATATAACGTCTATTCTAGGACTGAATAAGTTTCTTAATCTCATTAAGTTTACTCTCAAAATTTAAGTTAATCACGTTTTCTAGGTCAACTGAAAACTTAATTCTTAAAAAAGTGAATGGTTCTTGAGTCCAGGTCAGATTATATTCATTACAATATTTTACAATTGTTTCTTTAAGAGTTCCTATTTTTATACATGAAGTTTTTTGATAGTTTGGCTTAAGGCCTGAATACCTAGTAAACTGCCCAATTAAAGATAGTGCATTTTTAAGTGACGTCCCACTGCCATCTAGAAGAATAACAGTATCGTCTGCATATTGTAACAATCTATATTCATTATGCATAATATGTATCCCCTTAATATCTTTATTTTTCCTGAACATAGCTCCCATGATTTCTACACAGAAATGAAATATATATGGTGAAACCGGGTCCCCCTGTATACAGCCACGCCCTATACGAAAGAATTCAGAGTAAATACCATTCTGGATAACACATAATTTGAAGTCATTGAAAAAGATATTTATCCAATGCAAAATGTTTTTTCCAAAATTAAAAAAGTTAAGTGACTTTCTTATGAACTTCCAAGAAACCGAATCAAATGCCTTTTCAAAATCTATCATAAGTATGATACCTGGAATATCTAGTTTGTTACAGTTATGAATAATGTCATATAGAAGTCTTGTGTCCTCCCTAATGTATCTACCCGCTATAAAACCTTTTTGATTTTCATGAATTAAGTAACTAAGAACTGATTTTAATCTTTTTGCTATAATACCTGAGAGAATCTTAACATATAGTAGTGATATCGGGCGCCAATTTTTTTTAGAAATTCCCTGGGCTTATTCCCCTTAGGTAAAATAGAAATAATACCTAATTTTTGTGACTGTGATAATTCCCCCGATAAAAATGAATGTAAATATGATCTATGAAGAAAGTCACCTATGTCCAACCAGAAAAACTTAAAGAACTCTGCTGTAAAGCCATCACTTCCCGGGCTTTTGTTATTCTTACACTGTTTCAGAACTTCATGAATTTCAGATTTCTTGATATCACTTTCTAGTATAGTTTTATCCTCTTCCGACAATTTAGGTATATTATAATCTTTAAGAAGGTCATGTAAGTTAGCATCTTCCAACAAATGATCCCTACTTCTATACAAATCTTGATAGAAATTACTTATTTCATTTAAAATCTGATTTTGTTCTGTTATCTCTTTACCATCATCACTAATAAGTTTAGATACAGTTTTATTAACGTAGTTTCTTTTCTCAAGATTACAGAAGTACTTAGTAGGTTTTTCTCCATCCTCTATCCATCTAGCTCTTGTTGAAATTGCTGGAATATCGATATTTGATATCGTTATTGATATATATATAAATATATAAATATATAAAAATCTATAAATATATAGAGGTATCGCGCTGGACTCCTGATCGGGAGGCCGGGGTTCGATTCCCGCTCTGGCCATGCCGGTGTCCTGTCTTTCGGGTGAGACAGTAAAAACCGAGGCCTCGTGTCGTGGTATGCATGGCACGTAAAAGATCCCTCACTGCTTCGGGTGGGTCCGTTGCAAAGGTCAAAATTTGTATGCCCCGCATCAGGCAGATGCCGTCACCATATACGTGAAATATTCGTGGTGTGACGTAAAACAAAATAAATCAAATCAATCAGATTCTATTTTTATAACATTCTATTCTTTCCTTGGTCATGCGACTAAATGTGAGACCTACATATCTTGGTGGGAATAACGATGGAAGAGTTACCTCATCTTTATGTTATACATTCATGGTTATTGAAAAATTCCCTTAGAACTTATTATTATGAGATATTGATTCTACTACTTTTGATGTTTCAACATTAATACTGACTATATAAAGGTCAGAGGGTATTAGGGCTGCGACTAAAAGGTTCAGGACTCGAGTCCAGGCGCATTGCCAATGTTCTGCGTAGTTGTAAGGTCTTTATGGACGTCGAAACGAACATATTCACTCTTAAGATGCCCACACAATCATAATGTAAGGAAAACGTTTAACGTGCTTCAAATAAGACATAAACAGAACGAAACAAACAGTTCGGTGACTGATTTGTATACGATCATTTTTCAGATGCATTAATTGTATAATATACATTGCGTTTTACTACGCCTGAAATGCTTATTTAAATTAAATCAGAGACCTGATCTCCCTTATCCTAGGTTTTATAAGATTAATAAGAAGTGCACTGTGTATTATTTTTGCTAGATATACTGTTTAATTGTATTGCTGGTGTCTGAGTAATATAACGAGATTTGCTATGGAAATCTAATTGCATATCTATCTTAATAATGTCTTCATAACTGAATTAAACGCCGAGCCGTACTTGTACATATCCTTATTATCGGGGTCAAGGATTTACGCGCCGGTACATGTTACAGTACATGTAGATAAAGAGAGATGACTTTATCTTTTTTGTGGGTATATTTATGAAAACGCTTACGAATTATCTATCCATTATTTAAATATCAAGGCGGAGGAGGTATTGTACTGAAAATACACATGTACAAGTACTGAATAAATTAATCTATGTTTACTCAGGACCACGATAAGTGACCACGCTATTAACTAACACCCTAAAAATTATATCGAAATCTTATGCGTAGTTGTTTTACTCGACATGACGAGAAGACATAACTTTAAGGTTATAGTGATGGCATATCCGTTAGGATAACCATGTGTGAAATCAAAGGTGGATGACTATTTTAGCAATTTTCATTTTAACATTTATTTTATGGGTTCCTCCATTGTTGATTCACAAATCGATTTTGAAACGACCCCTCTTCAAATTTTCAGGGTAACATTATTTTCCCCATTATTTGGAAAAACCACTTTCGCGTTTCCACGGAAACATCATTTCCCTATAATTTTGCAGTAACTTTATAAAATCTGTATCAATCGGAGTAAAAAGGAGGATTACAGAATATCAAACTGTTTCTCATTTCCGAGTGTCTTCTTAATGTAAAATGTTATATGGACAGGGTTTGAATTATTTATCAACACTGTCTTTTCGTACATGTATCTGTCCAGTCGGTAGAATTCCTTTCGGTATTTTTTTTTTTTTTTATTTTTTTTTTTTTTTTTTTTTATTGTTATTAATTTTTTTTTTTTTTTTTTTGGTTTTTTGTTTTTTGTTTGTTTGTTTGTTTGTTTGTTTTATCAAGAATCTCTTATCTCCGTTTCAAGATGATGGAATTTAATAATCAAAGGTTCCAGCAATTTCATCGCATCGGATTTATAAATTGTTATACGCCTTTGGCATCTATAATCCTGAGATAATCACAAATTCGACATCTTGGGGCTGGGCTGTCCACATTATCCCTAGATTTCCTTGACAAACATGAAATCGAAGACTGGCCTTGTTAACATCTTTACAGGGACTCCCGAATCTCAAATGACTTTGACTGCTTATCGGGGAACAAAGCTCGATTTACAGGGTTGATTTAAGTTGATATCACTTATATGTTAGATATTCATTGTATAATTGTCTCTTTGTTCGTATTTGTATTTATAAATTTTAGGCTTACGGTATTTGATTGTAATGGTTCTGCAACATTTGGGAGCGGGCCTGGTGTAGTGGTTAAGCGCTTGGCTTGGGCGCCGACGATTTAACTGAAAACTATTAAAAGCAAAGTTAAACAGCAATCAAACAAACAAACTTAGAACAACTAAACTGACCATCATAACACAAATGTATTGCTATCAAACTGTTTTGTTATGTATTAATTTCAGATAATGTTTTGTTATGTGTTATAAAGTGTTTATCCTTATATGCTCTACATCTTCTCCACGACTTTTCACATACAGCAGAGTCAAATATGGGTTTTTTTTTTTTTGTTTGTTTGTTTGTTTGTTTTATTGGTTGCCCTTTTAATCTTGGTTAATTCTTATCGTTTGCCTTCTTACTTCTATCTACACAACGTAAGAACAATATCTTTCCTTTTTCATTCAGTATAATGCATAGTAAGTAAACAACGAAGAAGTACCGTTGTGCCAGTCACATCTTGAAGTCCAAAGAATAAAGGAACAATATCGTACACAATGTCACATTCAGACATACGTAAACCCCAACCAAACCGAGGCTAAACTAGGTGCGCTGACAATAATATTATTATTATGATAAATCTTGTGTTTTCCAAACTAATCTGAGGGTAAAAGGCCAAGAATCCATTCAAACTGAGAGCCAATGAACCCACGTTATAACTTGATAATCTGTAGAGTAAATTTCTAATATGCTCTTCGTATTTCATTTCTCTCTTGACAAACATACGTTTCTGACCTATACGTTTGTCATATTAAATGTCGTAGTCATATTAGGTTTTAAAGAACAATTTTATTACAACATTTCTTGATTTGATGCTCTATGGAGTATCTCACTACTCCATACATCTATTTTTGGTTGGTTTCTTTGGCGTTTAAGTTTATGTCGATTTGGAAATGTGTTTGCTCCGCAAATATATTGATATTTCGATTTCCACAATTTAGACCTCGAGCATCATTGAAGAGATATTAATATGACGAAATGTTCATATGGGGCAGAAAATCAATACAAGTACAATATAGGTATATGTTCTTGTTTCCATTACTTATCAGATCGATGTCACAGTTAGTAAAGTAGGAACATGCTAAGATCAACAGGCTAAGATACTTATATAGCGGTAAAGAGAAAAGGCTTACTATTATAAAAAATTTATTATGCCCTGATTATGTATATATCAAGCGTACATGTAAATGCACTAGAAAGCAAATTAATGAGATTATCAAAGTGTCCGTAAACAGATTATTTTGTTGAAGATAAATAAATAAAGCTACAATCAAATGCCACAAAGCTTTTGGGCACATGCCCTCCATGTCCTTGGCGTGGCGGTATTGACGAGAACGCGAGGGTACAGCAAATTCTTTAGACTTATCAGCAGGGTAAAATTGGTGAAAACATTAGAGATTGGTTTCCCGCACGGTTGTAGAATTAAAATTAATATATAGAATAGATATAGAACATATATACCTTTGAATTACTATTTCATTTCGCGCTTCATGTAACGTCATTTAAGCGGACTTTTAATTATTCTATTACTTTAGTGACGTCATACCTTTGCATTTTGTTAAATTTACGCTGGGCATTTATACCAGCAGGATGCATTTTACTTAACTGTTCAATATTTCATTTCGCGCTTCATGTAACGTCATTTAAGCGGACTTTTAATTATTCTATTACTTTAGTGACGTCATACCTTTGCATTTTGTTAAATTTACGCTGGGCATTTATACCAGCAGGATGCATTTTACTTAACTGTTCAATATTTTTTATTACCCACTTGAGAAAGGGATTGTACCCGAAAATGTGCGGTATTTAAGTGTAACTTTATTTATTTATCGGAAACGACTTCCTTTTGGAGAATAAATTACTAAATATTTTGTGTTAGTCTTTTATCATAGTATATTCTGCATTCTCTTCTTATGGCCTGAAAGAAAGCATTGAATTTCGAGTTTTGATAGTCAGGATTCTTATTAACATGTAACGTAATTACCCCAGACAAAACGTAAGAACATAATAAGAGAATATTTTGTTGAATGACCACCCCTTCGGCCCCCCCCCCCCCCCCCCCCTTCCTGTCATCCGGGGAAAGATGTATGATTCAAAATAATTGTATAACAAAGCGTATGTCAGTCAAAACAGGTAGATATAAGAGATTATATCTAACCTAAAGACAAAAAGAAGAAAGTATATCTGACTGAAATATATGGTATTATTCCCCTTAGTAATGAAAAGGCGACGTATTTGATGTATCGAAAATCCCATAAAGCATTATAAAACAAAACTGATACGGCACTGAACAATAAAAAAGATGTCGTCCTACATTTTCTTTTCGTGATATTCATAGTGGTATACCCACGTGACAATTTCCAACGGACTTGTTAACATTCATGCTATACTTCCTGCTTAATTTCTCAAGTTTTTACTATCTTAGTATTGAAATTAAGCAAAAGGTTGGACGGAAAATTTGTTATTTGATATTATTGAGCTAATAATAACAAATAATGATGAAACCCTGCAGCAATTTTGCATGTAATCATGACGGAATTGTCTCATCGTCTTGTTACTTATTTGTTAAATCGTTTTGTTACTTTTTACTTAAGTGTTATTATACCTTTTCCCCCTATGTGTCGTGGCTGCAGTACTTTTTTCACAGTGTTTGTTCACGTTCATGTTTATGTACAGTGCTTGATTATATTTATTTCGAATGTATTAAAAGCATTCACGGTGGGCGCAATTAGTCAAACAGGGGACGTTCACTCCTCCCGGGCACCGGATCTCGCCTCTAAATTTCAGTGGCCAATGGTCACTGTGGTGCATTGTTGTTAGTGCCATAGTTATGTGACACCAGTTACTTTCGTATTTTACATTATTCATAATTATGCTTCGCCATAATGTTTTTTCCCTTTTCCTGAATTATTATTATTATTTATTTTGATTCATGATACTCGTAATGTGATGTATAATTAGGTCCCTTACATTCTGTTTTGGTTGTATTTTCTAAAAGCATTCTCCTTCTTTATAAATTAGGATCTGACAGTTCTATTCTTAATCTACTGTGAGGTGCTTGGCTCGTGACCTAGATGTTCTGGGTTCTACACCTGCCGTGGTCATAGTGGTGTAGTGTATTTTGGACGAGACAGTAATAACCGAGTTTTAATAGCACTTACGAGACCCCTCACTGTTTCGGATTGATCTCTTGCAAAAGTATATATATCTATGCAATGCATCAGGCAGATACCGGCACCACAGGACGGTTTAATAAGGTGAGTCATATGCTACTATTTATTCAGTCAGCCCCCAGAGGTGGAAAAGGAATGGCTTAAAAGTTATTTATTTTGATTTTTCACCTAATTCTATAGCCAATCAACCATGGCGAAATGTATTCAAGGAGTACTCTTATTTTTAAACCCAACACTAATATACAGATAGCGGGAGAGTTCTCGTCAATGGCAGACAAGTCACCTTATTAGATCTTTCTATGTATATGAAATAATCGTTAAGTGGCTCATAACAAAAAAATTAATCTGTCAGGTTCAGTTATAGTCACAGGTATTCATTTTAAAACAGAAAATATAAATACATAGAGAGGCGATTCTGACTTTTTTTGTATCAAATCACAATTTCCTTTTCAGGGTGATCATACCTTTACTTGGAAGTCATTCATTTTTTGTATTATTTTTCTTTTTGTCCATAGGATTTTGAATCATTAGCATTTATTTATAACCGTTTATTGGAGTTAAGAAGTCATTCAAAATTAATACAAAAAGAAAAGACACACACTCGATAACAATTGGTGCACGCAAAAAAGAATAGCATACAGATATGTGTAAAATCCAAATCAGAACTCTTGTTTTCTAAATGCAAACATATTCATCAATTATGAGGGAAATTTGCTTGAATACTTTTTTTGTCTGTCTTTGATTGTACATGTATTTACTAAGGCAAATAGCTAGCTTTTAAAGCTAGAAATTTTATTACATAGCTTGCCTGTCTCTGCCGTTAAATTCAAAAACACATTACTCTAAACGAATAGGATATCATTATTTATGAAAAAAATTATATAAAGAAAAGATAACTGTGATGTCTTTCTTGCTTTAATTTTATCAGGAAGATAGAGCGAAAGTTTGCTGTTAGTCGCAGTGCTACGACAACTGCTATACAAGAATTAAAACTAATTTCTAAAACTATTGCTTCGAAATTTTCCCCCGAGGCTATAACAAAATAATTTGTACCAGGTTGTATACTTAAGTCCCTATTTTCTATTTCACCGGTGTCCAATTAATTATAATGCGATAGGAAAATAGAATTAATATCTAAATCCTGCAGATATTCCGTAAAACTGTACCAGGAAATGCCCATAGCAGTTACTGTCTTTATATTAGTGTTGGCCTTTAGCATCACTGTAGAGACATAAACTTTGGAATTGCACATATGTTGCACTGAATTAAAACACACATATAAGTTCTGATATTTATTCGAACATGCACTAATGGATCTGTACACTGAAACACAATGCGTACCTCACTTTACCTTCCACTGTAAACACGAAAAAACTTGTCAATAGCTTGGAAATACTAATATCGTATTTATATCTTATTATTTAATTATACCCATGTTCCTGATGTTGTGTGGCTGTGGCACTTTCTATACAGTGTTTTTCACATCCATGTATTTATGTAGTGCTGAATTATATTTGTTCCGTCTGTATTTAAGGACATGCACTGCTGGTATGAGGCAGGAGATACTTATTCCTCCCGGGGACCTGGTCTCACCTCTAATTTCAGGGGTCCGTGAATGTCCACTGTGGTACATTGTTGTTGATTCCATTGTCGTATTATACTAGTTACTTTCGTATTTTACTTTATCAGATTCCTTCAAACATATAATTCTAAATGTAATGTACTCCACGTGGAAACTTATGGTAAATTGCTAATGCAACATCTCATCACATGATACCTTTCGTAATAAAATCGATGCCAATGGATATATAGTTAAACAAGTTGAAATAATCTAATTAAAATAGTGATAAGATAATATATAATAAGCTAAGATAATTTCTAAAAAGATAAAACAGTATGCATACTGATGTATATCACTGCACAAAATAAATATAAAATTGCATTATGTACTATAAATATACAATTATGTATAAATCGCTTAACAGCAAAAGAAAAAATATCCATATCCATAAACAAATTTTATTTTGGTTCTTTATCATGATATTCACTGCATCTCCTTGCTATTGCCCTCCCTAAAGTTCTGGTATCCCGCCATAGGAAGTGCCACTCTAGAACAAGAATTTCCCCAGAGAAGGCTGGCTCTAAAACAGAAGCTTTCTTTGGGGAAGTCTTACTCTACAACCAGCTATTGAGTGAGCGCTCCCCCATACCAGACACCTTCTCCCATTAAATAATACATTACGTCGTGTTTTAACAACATGGTCATGTTTTTCTACTATTAACAGTGTAAAGATTGGTATTGTAACACCCTTCTCTAGAGCGGAGAATTGTTTACTGTGGTATTGGAATTACCTAATCGAGAATATGTGAATTAGCGGTGGAGTCCATATGTAGGTCATGCCAAGATAACAGCCACGAGCACCAGCGTGTGGCCATGGGTGCAAATTTAGACATAAATCAAGGCAAAAATTTAACCAACCAAATTTGTTTTACCACCGGATACAAAGATCGGTGGCATATTATTTTTGTCCTGTTTGTTAGCCTGTTTGGTTTTTGTTTGTTAGTTTGTTGTCAACATTAACCTTTGCCTTAACTTTTGAACCATGAGAATTTTTTTTATTGAAATACACATATCAAACATTACAAAAGACATAACACAAGCACATTTACAATTATGAAATAAGTCGAAAAACTGTTTGGTATCTCAGTAGGATACTTACAATTCAAACACATGAAGAATCCATAAACACAAACACACAATCACACTCATACAAGACCCTTATAAATTATAATATATACCAATATATTTTTTTTATATCATTTCAGTAAAAGAGGTTATGAAAACATGTTCAAAAATAAATGCACATAATGGTTATTTCAAATGTATATACATGTAGTACACCCATCCAGGTAAATATGCATTAGGTATTACTTAACATACATAAATATACAACAATTCAAACACCATTTTTTTTCCAATTTAAAGTAATCTGAAGACAAATTCTATCAAAAGCATTATTGTCTTTGTGATTAGACTTATCTACTAACGGCATCAAATAAACTATCAAAATCATTCCATATTTCAATAAATGTTTTCAGTTTTTTATTTTTTAAAAATATATATTTTTCACACTTGATCATTGAGTTTATGAGACTGATCAAACCTTGAAAATTTGGGATTTTTTCAAGTTTTAAATTTTTAAATATATATTGTTTTGTAAATAGTATTATTTTATTTAACGCCTTCATGTTTAAGTCAATACCAAAAATAGTATTATACACATTAAAAGTAAACAGAAAATTCGCCTTTTCTAACAAAAGTAAGCTCAAATTATTCCATATATCTACCACAACTGGACATCTATAAAAAAACATGTGTAATTGTTTCTAAATCATTATCACAAAACGACAACATATCATTATTTTTTATTTTGATTTTTTTAAGGTAATTTCCAACAGGGATAATTCTGTGTAATATACGCAATTGTAACCATTGTAAAGATGTATCATCTGTTGTTTTAAAACAAATATTAAAAACCTTTTTTAACATCAATATTGATGTTTGGAATTTCAAAATTCCATTTTATAATTGCAGTGAGAGTCTTTTCAATTGCATTAAGAAAATTATATATGTAATTACAAAGTTTTTCTTCCAATAGGAAACACTTGAAATGGTAAGGCATGTAGGGAAATTGGTTTCTTATAAACAAAGACTTTTCAAATTTTATATCTGATATGGCTGTAATGATACCATTATATTGCATTATGTCTATATCAGCAATTTCAAATTTTCTTTCAAAGGCTGTCTTATTCAAAATGTTGCCATCATCATCCAATAAATCTCCAATGAAACAAATATCCTTTTCATGCCATTTCTTTATGAAAATGGTTTTATTATCAATTTTTAGTTTTGAATTAAACCACAAAGGTACAATACTGATATTTGACAAAATATTTTCACATGTCATTTGTTTCTCATTACAATCTGTAATGCTTTAAATGTGTCTATCCAAAATTTATTTTTAGAAATACTTATCAACTTATCTACATAGCAGTCCCCAAATTCCAGAATATTGCTTATACACTTATCGCCATAGGTTGCTTCAAACATATGCATCCAGGATTGTCCCCCTTTTAACAGTCTTGTTATCCATGAACATTTCAGAGATGTAATAAATATATCTAAATTAGTTAAATTCAATCCACCTCTTGTTTTGCCTTAAAGTTTCCCTCTTGATTTTATCACGTTTTGAACCCAATACAAAATAAAATAAATCTTTTGTTATATCATTTATTATGTTGTTTTTAGGATTTGGCAATGCAATGAATAAATGGTTAAGTTTTGGAATGACTATTGTTTTTGCTACAGTTACTCTTCCTATTGGGGTTATAATTCTTCGTTTCCATTGTTTAATACATGCTCTAACTTTAGCTATTTGACTTTGATAATTCAAATCTACCATTAGATCTAGCTGGACTGAAAAAGTTATCCCCAATAAATGAAAAACATTAAAACCCCAATCTAACTTCCATCTAGCATCTTTACTAAATGTTTTTGAACCTATCCAAATAACCTTTGTTTTTTAACTATTAAGGTTTAAAACTGAAATTCTTGCAAAATATTCTAAGGTATTTAAGGCAGCAAATAATGAATTTTCTGTTCCATCCAATTTGAGAGAGGTGTCATCAGCATATTGTGAAATTTTATGTTCTTTTCCATTAATAATAATAACTTTTATATCTGAATTTTGTTTTATCAATAGAGCTAAGATTTCAGCGCATAGCAAAAATATATACGGAGCAGCTGGATCCCCTTGACGGCAGCCGCGACTAACTTCAAAAGACTCAGATAGAATTCCAGCTTGAATAATAGATGCTTTGAAATTTGTATTTAAGATTTTTATCCATTCAATTAAGTTTTTACCAAACCCAAAGAAGGCAAGCACTTTATATATAAAAGGCCATGCTATGGAATCAAATGCTTTCTCCAAATCAATTAATACAAGCAATCCAGCCATATTATTTTCTTCAGTGAAAGACATTAAATCATAAATAAATCGTGTATTTTCACCTATGTATCGTCCACTCATAAAGCCTGTCTGCGTTTCTGAGATTAAAAATTTAAGTTTAGACTTAATTCTATTACTTATGCATCCAGAGATAATCTTATAAAAAACATTTAATAGAGTTATGGGTCTCCAGTTCTTTAGTAAGTGTCGTGGTTTATCACCTTTTGGGAGACAAGTGATAATTCCTAAACGCTGCGATAAAGGAAGTTGTTTCTGATGGAATACATCATTTATTGCTCGTTTTATATAGTATTTCAAATCAGTCCAAAAGAATTTAAAAAAAACTCGGCAGTAAACCCATCACTTACCGGAGATTTATTATTTTTCATGCATTTTATTACTTGTAATATTTCATTTTCTTCAATTTCGATTTCCAGTGTGTTTGCAACATCACTTCCTGATTTTGGTATTTCTATTGCCGAAAATTCTTCTTCTAAATTAACTTCAAAAATATCTTCTTCATGTGAAGAATAAAGGTTTTTATAAAATTTTCTTGTTTCCTTTAATATTTCTTTCTGTTCATATATCATACCTTTGCCATGTATTTCGACCCTTTTTATTGTTTTATTTAAATAGTTCCTTGATTCCAGATTACAAAAATACTTTGTTGGTTTTTCCCCCTCCTCTACCCATTTGGCTTTTGATCTTATCATATGTCCCTTCATTTTTTGTTTTCTAATTGATTCCAAGTTTTCTTTTTTATCCTCAAGAGTTGCAGATATAATATTATCATAAGAAGTATCACTGATATGTGGAGACATTTTCTCTAACTGTTCTATTTCTTTTATGAGATTCTGTTCAGTTTTGTTCTTTTCCTTTTTCTTGTAAGTTGAGTGTGAGATAGAAGTCCCCCTAATTTCCAGTAATAGCATTTCCAGAAAACTACTATCAGAGATACAGAATTGAAATTGTTCTTCTGCTATCTCATCAAGTCTGTCTTGGTTGTAAAGAATATTTGCATATTGATTCCTTACATTATGTATAGTTGTTTTTATTTTCTCTATATATTCCTTGTCATGTAACAACTGGTTATTGAACTTCCATGTACCTTTACCCCTGATGAAACTGCTAAATGTAAGTTCTAAAACTACAATGGAATGATCTGATCTATAGCCAAAATGAATATGAATACTTTCAGTAAGATTTGTTAAATTTTCTGAGAGGAGAAACATATCTAGCCTATTATGTTTTTTGGGAGTTTTTTATGCCAAGTAAAAGTCTTTTTAGCAGGATTTAAAGTTTTAAAATAGATTTGAGCTCACAATCCTCCATAATTTCTTATAGTTTCTGACGTGCATTAGGATCATTTAAATTGACATATTTCAGTGTATCTAATACTGGATTAATAACTAAATTGAAGTCTCCACATATTAGATTATAGGGGTTATCAAATTCAAGTATAATTTCTCTAATTTTCTCAAAACATTCTGGACTATCTTTGTTCGGTCCATATATATTGATTAAAGTAATTTTATGATAACCAATATTTAAATCTAAAGCTATTACATTACCTTCAGTGTTTTTTTTTCTCTTTATGCAATTTATATTCAAAGTTGTTATTGAAAATTACAGCTACTCCCCTTGAATTTGAGTTAAATGAGTTAAATACACATTTATATCCCCATTGACTTTCAATGTAAGGCTCAAGTTCTATCGTAAAATGTGTATCTTGTAAACATACAATGGAATTATTTTTTTTCTATAGTAATTAAGAACATCTCTCCCTTTAGATGGTGTACCGAGACCTTGGCAATTTATGGTTGCAATTTTTATAATATCACTCATATCTTTCTTAATAACTACAGTACAGTTTAAGTTTTAAGGTGAACTTTTTGATTGTACATTGAGTGAAATATTGAACATGTATATATGTTACCAAGTACCGGTATATCAAAATTTATATGCTGCGAACAGAAGAAGTCAGCACTTAGTCTTATAAACACTCTTGGAATTGCATATATAGAGATGTACATATCAAAGGGTACACATTCATACAGACATACATTAACAACACAAAGAATAAATGACAAAACAATAAGCACATACATCACACTGTGATAAAGCACCTGCTTACAGATAATAAAATTGTCACGCTAAGGCATGCTCATGGACAGAGGGAATTCGGTCAGACACTAAATCTGACTTAAACATTTAAATATTAAACAAGATTCAGTAATATCTAGTGGAGAGAAATCATGAGTCAAGGATAAATTTAATTACCGAAACTTCGCTTTTCTGTGCCATTGTTTTTCTAATTTAAACAGCAACATCATATATTTTAATTCATATTGTAGCAGGGACTGTTTGTTTACACCGGAAATATAGAATTACTGAAGAGTTCTTTTCTGTATTCAAGCGGGAAATATAAATTGAAAAAGAAAAAATGTTTACATAAAAAGTCGACAATACCTTTACAATATGTAACACTAGCCGAATCCGTTTTACATTCCTCTCAGAACCTCGTTCGCAACGTCTTCGATAATTGCGAACTGCCTCGGACCTAACTGAATTCCACTGTACCACCTGGATATTACTATTGCAACATTATTAACTCTCTTTTTTTTAGCATTCTCAATAGTCTTCTACCAGCACCATGCTCGTTATCATCCCAATATCCTTCCTCCTCACCAAACTTATACACTTAAATCTTGTAATCTGCCTTCGCGCATTCGGCACTTGTAGCTATTTTCTTGTACAGGTCTCGAACTTCGTTTATGTTCTTTACGATTTCCCCGTTTCCCTTGAATTTATTCTTCGACTCAATCGCACTTTTCGTTGTAAATACTTCCATTTCGTCAAGCTTCACCTTTTCACTGTCATCCATGAGTAGTATATCTTCCGCTCTCGGTGTCCTGACCTTGTCTTTGTATACTGACCCGTCTTCCAACACAAGGCGATTTCCCACGAACTTTGTTTTCATTGAATTTTCCCTGTATTTTACACTCACATCCTGCAGTTTCCTTCTTTCTTCTGCAACCTCGGGAGGGAATTGTGCAGAGATGGTAAAGGGTATTCGCCTACCCGTTTTCTTTCACGTTTTCTGTGCGGATAAGATTTCAATTTTTTTCGCATCAGAACCGAGCAACTTTCCTGTGATTGTCCGTGGTTTGCCTTCCATTTTTCTACCGTTTCTATGGATTCTGATGAAATTCACATCTACGCCCAGGTATTCTTTAATCGCTTTTGGGACCGCTACCTCCAGCTTTTCGTTTATCTGCTCTTCAAAATTGTAGATCATGACATTTTTCGCGCATAGATCTCCCTTTTAAGTCGGTGATTTGGCGTCCCAGGGTTTCTATCTTCCTGTCCATTTTTATCACTATTGACTTTAGTAGTGCAATTTCAGTTCGTAAACTTCTGTTGTCTTCTTTTAAGGATTTGATGTCGGCGTCATTATACTCGGTGACCTCAGCTATTTCCCGCACTTTACAATCGATACCATCATCGCCCCAGAGATCCGCCTTGATATCCGAAACTATTTGCTCCAGGTTATCAAGCTTCGACAGTTTCTTGTTAATGTTGGCCAGGCTGTCCTGTATACTCGAGAATTGTTGAGTGGTACTCAGTTCTCCGTGCTGATCGTTACCTACCGTTTTAAGTTCCTGTGTACTAGTATTGGACCCCCGCCTCGTAGAAACTTTGTATGATCTTTGTGTAGCCATTTCCAGGTCCTATGATATTTTAAGCGTATTAAACCTTCACTGGTGAATGGAAGTCGTATGTCAACAAATTTAATGTCGAAATCCACTGCTAAGCACAGTATTTTAGTAAATATCTCCCTCGTCCTAACGATCGTGACCGCTCACTCCGGTATTAGTCACGTGACCCTCCGAAACCATGAGAAATAGAGACATCATATTTGGTATGCAAACTCAACAAATGAATCCCTTTGAAATGGCACTAAGGTCGATGACCTTGGAGTTTGACCTACTTTTAAAGAAATTAAACCTTGTTCATAGTTTTTGAATGACAGATAATTACTATGATATCGAAATCAAACTTGTGATCTGAAGACAATTGTGGTCGATAGACCACATTTGAAATTATCAATGCGTAATGAGTATGTTAAATCTTCTACAGGTTTGGAAGCACCATCTGTCTATCCGTTTATCTATCTGTCCGTCTGTCTGTGTCTTTGGTCTTTCGCTGAACTGCTCAAATCAATCATTGTCCATAATTTCTTCATGCTACCTTGCATATTCTTTATACTTCATTTACACCTCATTTATACTGCATTTGTTATCGATGGTCCTAGCATGTCATGAAATTTATCCAACTTCATACCTGTAAGGTCAATGTCACATTGAACATATTATCAAAATTCGTGTCTGTAATTTTACAATGATTATATGTATTCCGATAAGACTTCTCCTAATTATTATCAATGATCTCGATATTTAACCTAACCAAGGTCTCAGATCAAAGGCTAAGTGTACAGTGCACACATACTCGATATCCGTGTCTGAGCCAGAATTTTACAGTGATAACTTGGGTAGTACTACACAAAAATATTGTCTTTGGCCTTGTTGTGCCAGTGCCTTTGTACTGAAATGAAATATATACTTCAAATTTTCAGTCATCAAATTAAGTAAATAACTCTTAAGCTAAGGAGTATTTCCCTGATGCATTGCTCTGCCCTGAGATAAATTCTTTGGTTCACTTTTCGGTCATTTTGGTTTCAACACTGCTCTTCAAATATTTATATATTTTGAGAATTTCAATCATTTGGCCACGAGCATCACTGAAGAGACATAAATTGTCGAAATGCACATATGGTGCACTAAATCAAAAGGTATATATGTTCTATATTTATTATGACCATTAGGTCGTCGTCACTGCTGGTGGACTGATAGTTACCGAGGCCATCACAAGTCTAGTTTTCAGTGCTTTTGTACTGACATGGAATATATACTTCAAAGTTCAGTCATCAAATTAAGTAAATCACTTTAAAACTAAGGAGTATCTCCCGCATGCATAGCTCTGTCCTTAGATAGATTCTTTGGTTCTCTTTTTCGGTCATTTTGGTTTCAACACTGCTCTTCAAATATTTATATATTTTGAGAATTTCAATCATTTGGCCACGAGCATTACTGAAGAGACATAAGTTGTCGAAATGCGCATACGGTGCACTAAATCAAAAGATATATATGTTCTATATTTATTATGACCTTAAGCTAAGGTTTAGTACTAGTTGATATCAAGAATGCCTTTAACAACAGTGAATACGAGACTAGCGAAAAAAAAAGATCTACAAGCTTTTTGTTTGTTTAGTATTTTTTTTTGGGGGGGGGGTTTGGGGGGTTGTTTATTTTTTTTTTCTTTTTTGGGGGGGAGGGATGGGGGGGGCGTTATTATTTTAGCTGATTCTTTGATGATTAGTTAACTATTTGGGTCTGTCGATTATTTCATTAATACTGAATATTTATATATTTGTATTAATGAATATATTTTTAAAATTTTTGTTGTCCAATCACAGACGGCGTTTGCGTGAATAGTGTTAAAACAAGAGTTCCCCACATGTACGCCGTTTCTTGATTTAAATCAATAGCGCGTGTCCTCCTATGGTTTCGAAGCTGAGAAGAATGAGAGATTATCCTCAACATTGATCCCATCAAGGTGTCAACTGCCCTTAGAGAGTGTTTTCCACTCATCTATAAGGGCCTGTCTGAGTTGAGCGACGTAATATGGTACATAAACTCCGATAAAGAGCAGGTACAAAGTTTAGGGTTCGGTGTAAGGCAGGCTAAGTACATCAATTCAATGCAGACTTCATTTGTAACTGAAATTTTGATTTTATTTTTGTGTTTATGTATCAGAGATTCGCCTCCTCTTGTAGTACAGGAAACCTTGGACAGGTTTCTGATTCAAACTTTAGTCATGTTTTATGTGCACCTCATGCAATTTTTGAATGATATGTCGGAGGAAATATCCAGCATCCGTGAAATATGCCACCTTCGTAAAGTCATACAAACGATAAAGCTTTTTCGATTACAGACAATGCAGGTTTGAACGAATGTAATGCCGACCTACTCGTTAATTGGTTAATGGTATTTTTTCTTGAAATGAAATGTAAAATTATTTTGAAGCTAGGGGTTTTCCATGCCTGTATCCCGACTCGGTCAAACACTTTCATTCCATCATCTTTTGACTTGTTTATGGGCACAAATTTGCAGACAAAGTTCATGGTCATAATATTTCAGCCATTTTCTATTATCAGCCATAGCACCCCATTCAAAATTTCAAACCTTGAATTTTGGATATTTTAGTTGCAGGCCTTTTTTTCCATTTAGGATGTCTTCCCCTAGCAAAATAAGAATGATATTCCCCACTTTTTCATGCATAGCTTGTGGCATTTCAGCACTCTTGTCTACATTTGAATCGCAACAATGTTATATTTATCTACAAGGTGAATTATAAGTTATTGAATATATATTTGTCATTTTCAGGTACGGGAGAGCTTGAAAACAGTAGTGAACAATGACTTTGCAAAGGTAATTTATTGTCTTCTAGTCTCTTATAATATCTTGCATTTTTCTTCAACTAATTGGAGGATAATATCACATGCAGACCATCTTGACATTATCTTCTTTCATAATGCAAGTTGTAATGTCAATAATAAGTCAAACTATAAATATAACACATATGTATTCACTATTCAACTACATCCATAGTATTGTAGTTACATGTACATATATATATTCAAAATATATCTCCTGGAAACAGAATTATTGGTTGAGGGTAAAGTCGTAGACTTTAAAACTCACTCAGCCTCTCAACATGTGGGTTTGAGTCCTGGCAGGGTTATTCTGATTTTCATGTGAGGAAGCCTTCCAGCTGGTTTGCAATAAGGCGTGTGGTTCTACTTGGATACCTCTGTGCATTTGGGGTCTTCCTACACCTATAATTAGCTGGATGTCACTATATGAATGAAATATTGCAGTGCTAGGGATAGCTTTGAAGTGAATGTGACACTGGCCCCATATCTTAAGATATTAATGTGCCATTTTCAGAATCAATGTGCCATAGCTTGAAGTGTATGTGCCCGAAACGTGATTTTTGAGTAAAAAATCAAACAATAGGCTTTACTAAACAGTGTTTATTATATGTTTGCAAAGAATTACAATAAAAATCAAGATAATATTTTGATTCTGCACTTGGCGTTTTCCTGTATGTACTCAGGTACTTGGGGACAGGAAAAAGTTTTGCCTATTTCTAGTTCTTGATTTAAATAAAATCAGTTGAGGTCATGCCCCCTTTTCAAATAGTTAGTATATCTAAAAAGGGGACAAAACTAGAAGAAAACACACTTTGTAGCCTAAGAGGACCTGTCACAATACTGGGATTGAGGAGATAATTTTCTGATAAATAAACTTACATTAGCAGTGTTTCAGGACACTACTGTTTTGCAACAATTAAAATGGAACTTGCATTTTGATTTTTGATCATCAGTGTCAGCAACCTCTTGCGCTGTAGACAACGTAGTGCTACAATTATTTTCACTTTCATGACTAAATCTGATAGGCCTTGTACTAGTAGTGGTAGACTGTTCGTTTTAGGATCATTATAATTATTGTCTTCACTTCAATTTTAACTGACCAGGCTCTGCTTTAAGTTTCTTTTTAGGGGGCATTTCCAACTACAATATGTTCACCTTGGCTTATATATATATATATATATATATATATATATATATATATATATATATATATATATATATAATATATATATATATATATATATATATATCGTGTTGAAAACTCGCGGAATGAAAGCTTGTAGTAGTTTATTATAGTATCTTAAAATAATTTTGATTAGTATGCCGCGTTAGTTTCAATTGTTTCAATCCTGTACACGTTTAAAAAGAAATGAAAATAGTAGAGTATCCGACAAGTGTTAATGTCAGAAGAAACGCCGAAACAGTTTCGGTGTTTACCCTGTCGGTTTGGTGTTTCGTCTCGCCGAAACTGTTCGCACTCAATGTTTTGATAAATTTTATTCGATACATGCAATCCATTGCTTAGCATGGTTGGAAAGGTATGGCCTTTAAAGTTATAATGTGTCTCTATGGCGCATAGCTGATCAATATCAATGTGCCATTTTTTTCGTGTAATGTGACGCTGGCGCAGGACGCGTGCCTATCCTAATCACTGATATTGCCACAGCGAGGGTAAACTCAAATGATCAATCACTGTTAGTAACTTAGTATGTACATGTAACAGTCTGGTAAGAATAATGCAATTAAAATTTCTGTATCATTACCTAGCAAAGAAGACGATCACCTCTGATGAGCGCTAAATTTTAGGTAAAGGCAGGCCTGGATCAAGATGGTTTTCAAACTAAGCTGGTATCAAAATATGTTGGTAAGGCAGTTTTCACTATTATAATAGCAGTGTTAAGACATTTTCAATTAAAAGAAGAGCTTGTCACAGTCCCTACCAGTATATTTCTCACCTTATATAATGGGAAACACTATTGGTAAGTTTATTACAAATGTACAATAATAAACTGCTCTTAAAGTTTCCTAAACTTTGTGTTCAAAGTGATAGAGCATGTTTATCATTTTTCAGATTGCAGCTGGTAGAGACCCAAGGCAAGCAGAAGAGATGTCCTGTGTTGCTAACGGATACAATGGTAGCTGCTTTAGACACCTTAGAAGAATTGCGGACAGAATGTGGCATTTCTGCTTCTAATCCATTTATTTTCGCAAGTATTGGAAGCCAGGATTCTCAAATAAATTCATGGCACGCTATGAATAAAATGGCACAGGAAGCCGGCTGCAAACAGTCACATCTTATCTCTTCATCTCGACTTCGAAAATATCTCGCAACGGTGTGTCAGATATTGGATTTCGAGGACTATGAATTAAAATGGCTGTCTAGACATCTAGCCCATGACTTGAATACCCACAAAAACCATTACAGACAACACGATGCAACTGTTGAAATTGCAAAAATTGGAAGCCTGATTGTAGCTGCTGATGCAGGACACTTAAACATTTATTTTGTTATGATAATTATTTGCTATAAAAGTAATAATCATAATATACTAATAATGATTTTGCTCAGCAGATATATTGCCAATGCTATGTGTTTAGTCAGTTATTTTGTCTAAACAGATGAATGCTTTGTCCGTCCGTCCGTCTGTCATAATTTTGTCCTGAGCATAACACAAAAACTGCAAGAGGTATCAACATGAAGCTTTATTGTTAGATATATCTTTAAGATATCAAAGAGTCCTGTGTACAAGAAACGTAACTCTATTTTGCAATATTTAGGAATTATAGCTGTGTAAAAAAGTAGCCCTTTCGGAATTATATTCGTATATTCGGAGAATATCTATCGGTTCTACCAACTGTCTTGTTGTTCATGATATAAACTCAAATGAATATTGAACATTGAGAATTAGATGTAATTGCCAACTCTGAAACTGATGAGGCTTGTTCAAACCATGGTCGTGCATTTTGCATAACATCAGAGGTATTAGTAGAAGCCATTGTGGAACTACTTTTCGGTCACGTGGTGTAAAATAACTTGAATTTTGAATGAATTTTGAAAGTGTAGGGCCCTTGGAGGTCAGGCCCCACTCTCTCAAGATGTATTTTTGTATTATAAAACTTTATTTTGGCTAAACATTTCAAATTTCTAACCCTGAATCATACATATTTTTGTTCCTCATAATGGCCGAACGTATGTTTTTTTTTTTTCATGAATATTTATTTTTAGAGTACACCTTATCTGATGGATACATCTGTACCATCTCCTAGACTTCTTTGCTACATATATACAAATTTCTTAAATTTCATAGTTTTTTTTTAGAGACTTGTCACTTGCATACAAAGTTGTTGTAAACTTCCCCAAATTGTGGATGCCTTTAAGATTTTTTTCGAGGCAGTTGGGGTTTTCACCAGAATATATTTTGAAATGTCTTAGAATAACATTCATTTTGCAGATGCTGATGCTGATGGGACAGTGCAGAATACTTCTGAAAAAAAGGTGAGTACCAATATCTATATGTCTTTAATTGTATTTTAACATATCTTCAAGTTTGTTGTAACAATGACATATAATTTGTAGAAAAAATTAAAGAAAAAATCGCTATACTATAATTGAGTAGCATTCATTAAAACTTAATGATAATTTCCGTATAAACAAAAGTCAGTTGAACTGCATTTTTTAATAACAATGGAAGTTTATAATCATTGTTTATTTTGTGTTGCTAACCCAATGTTTACATAACAATTTGAGCCAGAAATGTTTACCAAAAGGTACAATAATCCTATATTTATACCCCCACTACTATTGTGTGTGTGTGAGGTGGGGGGACAGGGTCTATACTGGAATCATTTTGTCCCGTCTGTGAGTGTTTGTGTGTCTGTCCCATGCCGTCCTGCTTTTTTTTTTGTTCTGTTCTACTTAAAGTGACAAAGAGCTGGGTGTGGGTATTAATCACCACCATTGGTCATAGCTCTAGTTAGAATCTGAAGTATTGGAAATCATCTGAAATATTTGATCAGAATGTAAACATAAAAGCAGTTGAAACAAAAGTAAGAATCTGGCTATCAAATTCTTGAGAATATGTTGATAAACTATTTATTTGCAGAGTTGATAAACTATTTATTTGCAGAGTTTTTGAAATGCGGTCATGTGGGTCATTTCATCAAAATCTGACTTGCATTGTGGGATAGCGGGTGGTTTGTTGGTCATCAATATTTTTTTTACCCCAAAAATGCAAGTCTAATATGTATATACAGTATTAAAATAATAGGTATATATCTTTTCAGTCTGTGGGTACCGAGTTTGCGCAGCATAGTTAAGGCGTTTTTTGAAGAGTTGCAAGATTTTTTTCCGCGAAAATGATGCAATGCTTTTGACGTCATAGCCCCCGTGTTGCCTTGAACCTTGGCAACGCCTTTAAGGATGCATTATGATGATTTTATATTTCTTATTTTCAAGAAAACTGTATAAGTTAAAGTTTATTTCTATAATAATTTAGTGCTTTATCATTTAATCATTTATAAATTTTGAGACGACCCATTAATGGTAACAAATTTTGAATGAACCCCGTAGATTGTAGTCATGGCCACTGCATCTTCAGTGTCGATTGAATGCTTGTGGAATCGAGAAAACAGGTGCACGTTAAAAGGTGAATAACATAGCACGCGAAGATGAAGAAAGGCCTTTTTATCAGATGAAAAGCAATTGTAACTATTTTAAAACTGAAAAAAAGATTAAAGAAACAACCATTTCACATTATTTTTATTATTTGACATATTTTGGTGTTTTTCTATTATAGTACATATAATAGAGACCCACACTTTTTATACATTGTATAACGATAATATTATATACACATGTACTTAGGTTCTACGGATTTGGGAAGTGTTTATCTATATATTACATACTATGTCTTTTTTTCCAAGATATTGTTCTTTCCTTAGTTCTCCATGACAAGTTAAATTTCGCGGATAACAAAGATATTCGTCTATTTTTAGACCTAGGAGTTACTTGCTTTTACCGGCGTCTCCGAAACGTTTGAAATATAATCTAAGCACTCGTTTATCTAACAACATTGCAGAAAAATTAAAAGCACCCCCTCATATCGACAAATGATGATAAAAGTCTTTAGATATATGAAAAGTTGATCAAATTTTCTATATGAAAAATGCTGCGGGATCCTACTATAATCGCAAATAACTCGGCATTAACATAAAATAGATCGAAAAATGACGCTTTTTCGTATGACACTCGTTATTTTTGTTAATTATACAATTATAAATGGAATTTCCCATGATTCCGCAGCAATTTAACTAAAGAAAGAGATACAACGAACGAAATGATATTAATTTCATGCTATTAGAAATAGGGTAAGAGGGGGTGCTTTTGAAAAATTTACGGTGCTTCGACGTTGTGCTATTTTTAGATTTATGATGCTATGAAGTCACGTGTCAATTACAAATATGTATGGAACTCAATTCGGAAATGTGTTCAATTAAAAAAATAATAAGTCATGTAAAGATAATAGCTAAAATAAGACAATATGGGACAGGAAAAATAATATTCAATCTTATTAGGAAAAAAGACGAAATCGGCCTTAACTGTGCTGCGTGCTCAATTTATTGGGGGAGCAATTCTCCTTAAATGTATATGGTACAAATTTGAAAAATCTTAAATGCAAAAGTACAGAACGGATTTCAGAGTAATATGGAACCGATTTTTCTTTATAATGTCACTCTCTGTATTTTTATGCCCCCGAAGGTATATAGTAGTTGAACTGTCCGTCTGTCTGTCCGTCCGGATTTGGTGTCTGCTCCATAACTCTGTCATTCTTGTAAGGATTTTGAAATTTCTTGGCAGAAATATTCACCACCTCAAAAACCCCCACTGCCAGGTCTGTAGCTTAAAGGTCAAGGTCACACTTGGGTCCGCACTTGGGGGTCAAAGGTAAGAAATGGGGTATATTTTTGGTGTCCGCTCCATAACTCTGTCATTCTTGGAAGGATTTTGAAATAATGTGGTAGAAATGTTCCACCATCTCAAAGGTCAAGGTCACACTTGGGGGTCAAAAGTAAAAACAAAAGATGTTTGGTGTCTACTCCATAACTATGTCATTTTTGAAAGGATTTTAAAATTAAATGGCAGAAATGTTCACCACCTTAAAGCGGTGTTTCACATGCAATTCACAGATTTGCAGCTCAAAAGTTAAGGTCATACTTGGGTTTCAAAGTTCAAAAATCAGGTTTTTGGTGTCAGCTCCATAACTCTGCCATTCTAGGAAATGTTTTTTTAGTTACTCGGCAGAAATGTCAACCCTTTGAGATGATGTGTTTTGTACAATCCCCAGATCTGTAGCTCAAAGGTCAAGGTCACACTTAGAGTTTAAATTCAAACATGGTGCATTTCGGGGGCATTTGTCATATCCTGTGACATATCTTGTTATTCATTGAAAACATGGCTGCTGGGAGACAGAGCCCAATTTTAGTCGGAGGAAACTCTAGATTTCTTCTGTTTGTCCATCCATCCAGCTGTTCGGAAATCTAGATCCAGCGAGATTTCAAACACCATTTGAAATTAGAATTTGGTATACGATGGAGATTATGCACAACACAATTGTTCCTTGGACCAAAGTTTTGCTTGCTATGGTAATGGAAACGGTAAAAAAATGGGGAAATTCAAAATAGAGACTTATTATGTGTTGCTTGCGACAATGGTGACTTGTTCTTTTATGTATTTACCCTGGTAATAAAAGCTAGAAAATTATTCTTGTGGCTGGCATGGGGCAGAGCCCATTTTCCATAATGTCATAAGATATTTATCGTTTCTTTTCCTCTACTTTATACCTGGTTCTTAGGTGGGCTAACTTAGGACCATCATGGCCTTCCTGTACATGTTACTTTAATTACTTGTTGCCTAATCAGTTTGTTATAAATATAACCCTTTTATATGTAACATTTAATTATCCAAGAACGTCTTAGTCCCCAGAGGAGTTATCACTCCGAGTACCTCGAGGAATGCAGTTTGTAGAAAAAGAAGGATTGAATCAAGTATGTACACTATTCAACATATAACATATAACTCAAATTTCAAAGTCGATCGCTATGTATTATGTGATGTGAATGTTTCAATGTTGGGGCCACATCCAAATCTAGGAAATTAATATGGACTTTAAGAAGGTGCCAATTTTGGGATTACGTTTATGATTATGGCTGTTGATAGGTTATGTGTATGTGTGTTCACAAAATCAAATAGTTTGTGTATGCGCATTATCTTCTAAATGGATAATGGGACTATAATTTTATAAATTTTATAAATTTAAAATGTTGATCAACATAAATAGATGTGTCACGTGCAACACCCAGGTCCCTAGCTCAAAGATCAATGTGACAGCAAGGGACTAAACATAGTGTATTTGCTACATAGTCTTAAGTGCAGCTAGAGCTTGTGTCAGATCCATATCTTGGATGTGGTATAATGCCAGATTCCTACAGTGTGATACTACAGTGTGGCAGCACTACATATTCTCAAGTAGACATTGTCTGCAAATTACTGAAATACTACTGGTGGGATGTTTAACCATCAAACAAACAAACTATACCCTTACATAAATACAAATAATTTGCTGCAGGTGATGATGAAAATTACTCTCCATCAGAATCAGAAGCTGGGGATGAAATTTGCCGAGAGAAGCCTTGTTTGAAACGCCAGAGATGGAGTAGAGAGGAAGAGCATCTACTGTCAAAAGAATTTAATGACCACATCAAAAGGAGAACCATCCCTTAAAATAATGAAGCCAGAGCTTTAATTCAAAATTTTTGTAAGTTAATAAATGAAAGTTGATATGTTTTAGGTCACCTGAGCCAAAGACTCAAGTGAGCTATTGTCATAGTGTGTCGTCTGGCATCCGTCCGGCGTTAGTCCGGCTGCCCTCGTGAACTTTTCAAATTCTTTTCATATTCTTCAGAACTACTAAAGGGAATTTGATGAAACTTGGTATGCATGAAGTACTTATGGTCTCCTACAAGTGTTGTTGTTTTTCGTCCAGATCCGTCGATAGGTGGTGCTACCACAGGCAAAAGTAGGTCACAGAGGGTACCCTCCTTTAACAAACTTCTTCAGACCGGCTTCCCACAGAGACAAACTGAATACATAGGAATGATCTAGAGGGATGTGTGAAGAAGTGTTTTTTTTTCTTTGGTTCCATTCCGAAATCTAATTTTTGACGTTTTTCTGACGTATTTTTGGACAATGTCATTTTTTAAATGCAAAAACAAGTGACTTTGCCCATTACTGCTTTTCATATTATAATTTGATGCCGTAATTTTGTTTCATTTGATCATATTTTGAGCAAAAAAGGCCATAGTGAAAAGAGTTTGTCAATATCCTTAATTTTTTTGGATATTTTATGAAGATTTTAAGAGTGCAAAGTTCTGGCAATGAAAGGGTTAAAGGAATCTTAAGGTCAGCGGTTCAAACCCCACCGGGGGAATTTTATATCTTTTCTCATATTTATGATAATAGCTGTTATATTGAAATAATTTTTCAATATCTCTATTTTTTGATTTGATATATTTTAACACTTAAAAAAAGTGGGAAGGGGGGGGGGATATTGACATGTTTTAAATATCTTCAGATCTGTGTGAATGATATAGATGAAATTTGGTAGGAATGAAATATTTATGATCCTCTACTAAATTTATAGTTTTTGTTTAGATCTCTCAACAGGTGGTGTCACCTAAAGCAAAAGTATGTCACAAATGGTTCCCTCATTTTACAAATTTATTTAGGGATCAAGGTCATATTACTGAGACATATTTAATATATCAAAATTATCTAGAAGTATGTGTAAAGAATTAATTGTTGTTTTTCTGCTGTGTAGCTTATGGTCTAGATGTTCAGGTGAGCGTTATCGGCCCACTTTGGCCTCTTGTTAAAAGTTTTGTACAAAGGAATCCTGTCTTTGTACAAAGGAATCCTGTCTTTAGCTCAAGCTCATACATGTATATTCAGCTTGAAGTCATGACGTATTCATAAATGTGCATTGATGGTCATGCCCGGTCAACAATTCTGTCAGTCTTAAAATTTAAATTTTAAAATAACTTAGCCGTGAAGAGATGTTGTATTTGGCGCATGGCTTTGTCATTCATGGGTAGACTTTGAAATAACCATGCATTAATGTTTGGCAGATTGAGATGATGTGTGTCACTTAAAACCAAGATTTATAGCTCAAAGGTCAAGGTCACACTTGAAAGGAAGTGATGATATTGGAATCTGATAAGAATTAGCATTCATGGAAAAACTCTTAAAGGTTACTTAAAGGTGACATATTTTGTTTTTCTACTTGTATCAGTAATTTAATATTGCTACATTGAGGCTGGCAAACTGTATTTCAATGAATTTGTTCTCATGACTAACCCAATATTAGTGTATGTGTAATATAATATTAGCTATTTGTACACATCCATATGTGATATATACAGGTAATGAAATCATTGATGTAATTTCACTGTAGAATATTTTATTGACAACAGAGACAATAGGATGTGAAATTCATATTGACAGAACCATTGGTGGTTATGAGTAATTTCCAGTGACTAATAATGGTTCACTTGGTTATTAATGTGTTTCCATTACCATTTATAATTACTGAATGAATATAATATAATGTAATAATAATGTTCTGTCTTACCATTTGTAATTTTCTTAACAAGAATTTTTACATTCTTTCCCCCTAAAAACAAGTAGTCACAAACTATTTGCCTGGAATTAATGCCGACTGGAATAAGGTAAATGTAATTTAATTTTAACTCCTTGAAATCAAATTTTTGTGTGACTTAGTTTCTACTTGACCTTTAATTTTTTCTCTAGTTTTCTGAAGTTTACTATGTGTATAAGAATTTTCTCTTGATAATGTAAATATGTGGATGTGTCTTTGTTCTATGAGTTGAATTTAGAAAGAAAAACAGATGTCATTTGTAAATCATGTTATTCATTAGTCTTGTTACAGGCATGAAATGAAAGCAATGAAAAACAAACAAACAAACAGGCATTATTAATATAATTATGTTTAAACAGAACTGTATAGGGATTATGCATCTCACTTTGATATTTTTCATGAATAAAATACTGGTTGCTGTGGTGATGAAAACAATCAAAATATGCACAACCGGTAGGGATCTTACGTGTTGCGAAAATCGTTTAGGATATTTAGTAACAGTTCACTGTTACAATTATTACTATTGTTAAGCATTGAATATTTCAAAGACTTGCACAATAATAACCCCTTCAACATACTGGTAGTTATGGGGCATTTATCAGAATCAATTTGCCTATCTGTCAGTCTATAGACACAATATCATCATCATTTGTGAAATTAGTGTGTTCAGGGAAAAAATCAATTTATGTAACTGTGCAGAATTTATAATAGATATTTTCCACCTATTGACATAAATATTTTGATTACCTATAGAGTCATAAGTTACCTTTATGTTTATTTCTCTGAAAACAGGAATGTGATTGAAATGTTTTGCTATGTCTAGAGGTATCAGATTATTAAGGTAGTTAGCAATGAAAGAAATTAATTACACAAAATGACCCTTTTCTAATTTTAATAAAGTTGAATTTTGTGCAAATTGTAATAAATAAGTGCATAATGCCATATGCTTCTTTTCGGTGACAAAGCACTATGTGGCTTTTCCATTCCCTTCAGTCATAGTTGTATTTTTATGTTGATTAAATATATGGATAAAAAAAATAGAATGTTATTTGTCAGTCACAAAGATTGAAAGGTAAGGAAAACATTACCATTATCTCCACATAATAAGTTAATGTGGTACATATGTAAATAAAATCATATACAAACTTGTTATTTTTTACATCTTGATATACCAGTGTTATGTCCGGTGTTAGGATAATATGACTGGGTATGGAATCATGCTAAGTGTCTGTGACATGATACTGCAGTATAGCAGTGCTATATCCGTCTCAGAAGCCCTGATATTCCACAAATCAGTGGACCTTCTCCAGTGACCTAGTGGTTAAAGTGTCTCCTTGTAAAGCTTCCTTGCTTGGCGCTCAGCTTATAGGGGTTGTTCTAGGACTGGTTGGCATGGTGTCTGGGTGTGTATCATGACACGTATCTACAGCATGATACATGTACTGCAGTGTAGCAACGTTATATCTGTCTCAGAAAACCTGACCTACCACAAACCAGTAGACCTTCACCAGTTGCTAGTGGTTAGTTTCAGGACTAGTTAGTCCAGTGTCCAAAATGATGTTTCTGGGCGTGGCATCATGCCACATGTCTGTTGAATAATACTGTACTATGGGAGCACTATTTCTCGAGTAGACATCGTCTCCAAATGAGTGAAATACTGTTGGTGGGACGTTAAGCCCAACAAACAAATTTCAACAAACGTTATCTGCACATGTATAGAAAAAACATCTGTGTGACTGGTTTATGGGACATGTGCCACATTTCGTAGAGGTATAAATACTGTATATAACACTGTGGGTCAGTATACCCACAGTGCTATCTAAAACTTTTTTTTCTTAAATGAAAAAAATCAGTCATTATATAATACCAACAATCCAAATACAGTCCAAATCCAAATCCAAATACACTCATTATATAATACCAACAATCCAAAAAACACCCAAATGTAGCAATTCATCTCTCCTCACGTTATCTGCACATATATAGAAAAACATCTGTGTGACTGGTTTATGGGACATGACCCACATTTCCTATAGATATGAATACTGTATATAACACTGTGGGTCAGTATACCCACAGTGTTATCTATAACTTTTTTTTTCTTAAGTAAAAAAAAAAAATAATAAAGTCAATATATAATATCAACAATCCAACATACACCCAAATGTAGCAATTTCATTTCTCCTCGCGTTATCTGCACATATATAGAAAACATCTGTGTGACTGGTTTATGGGACATGATCCACATTTCCTATAGACATAAATACTGTATATAACACTGTGGGTCAGTATACCCACAGTGCCATGCCCCACAGTGTTATCTATAACTTTTTTCTTAATTAAAAGAAATTTAAAAAAAAAAGTCAGTAGATAATATCAACAATCCAAAATACACCCAAATATAGCGATTTTATTTCCCCTCACTCCTTGATTCAAAATATCCCACAAACCATGATATGAAGACATGACCCACAATCCATGTCTTATATATATATAAACTATTCTATAACACAAATAAAAATATATTTCACAAAATAAGTGACGTGTGGAGCTCGGGTAGCTCAGTAGGTTAGAGGGTCGGGTGCATGAGAGCTAGGTGATTCGGTACCAATGGTCGTGGGTTCGAGTCCCAGACGGGGAACGAATATAAGTGAAATATAAGGTGCCTTGTTAACTGTAGTGTCTTTGTGCTTTATATGTTTGTCTAATTTGTCTTTATTTTCTACAGGTATTTCTTCGGAGATCCAAGGTCCATAGTACTCCCGGGTGTTTCACTGATTCTATTTGTGCTTTATAAATATATATATATATATATATATATATATATATATATATATATATATATATATATATATATATATATATATATATATATATATATATAGTAACATTCACGGACGTAGGGTTATGTTCTAAAAGCGTTCATCTGTATTATGTTGATTATTGAAAGTATTGAACCTACAATGATGCCTGTGTGATATATTACAAAACACTGGTCCTGGCTCGTTAAGTTAGTGAATGAATCACATGCCTGTGCTGTGGAGCGAATGACACGTGTTTGTGCTGAATCTAAGGTTTAAGCTGCATAATGTTATGTTTTTACTGTTAATGCAGCTGACCATTATAACTTTCGTTTGATTCAATGATTGCAATGCCAATGGGTATTTATTGTATTTACTGTGTATCACGCAGTTTGACAGTCCATACTCTGCATTGGCGGATCCTGGATTTCCAAAAAATGGGGCCCATATGTGTATTAGCCAAACTACCTAGCCATTTTTGGTGCTAAATCTGGATTTTTGCTAGTAAACACATGCATGTGGCGAAAAAAGGGGGGGGGGGGCGGGATGGCCCTCACCCACCCCCTCTCTAAATCTGCCACTGTTGTGAACCGCTATTATCAATGAACCTTCATTTTGTTAAAAAAATTAAGAAAGAATGTTAAGGTATGGATTAATTTATTACCATAGAAGATATCACAGACTTAATTCCTCCAATGTTCTGAATTTGGTCTTTTCGTTATACTGAGTTATTTCCCATATGAGCAGGTATCCAATGTCAAACATTATTGTTACATCGTGTAATTTCTGTATCATTGTTCGTATTTTTACACCCGTTCCCATTGAACTGGTTGACGTCACAATGGTTTGACGCCAACTAGGTATCTTCTAATAAAGGAAAGAACTCTGTGTAACAAAAACACCCAATAGACCCTTGCACGTTAACTCCGGGGCTGACGTTATCAGTGACAAATAGTGATATTTCCCGTAAAAAAATTGACATTATGAATAGACATTGATTTGTCTTACGTCATTTTGCGGGAACAATGATGATTTTGCCACTCAAAGCATTAGTCCTGCAGTGACTTGGAAGAGTCTATTTATTCAACTACATGTAATTTAAGAAGTTTGTTTTTCTGAATAATTTTGTCAGAGATATATATGATATTCAGTATTAATTAGTCCCCTGCCTGTGAAATTGGAGGGAACTATAGTGTTTGTTGTTGTCTGTCTGTCCATCCGTCTGTCTGCCTGTCTGTCCGGATGGTTTTCAGACAATAACTTTAGTCAGGAATGACCAATTTGATTCAAACTTCATACATCTAATATAGGATTGATTTTGGGGTCAAAAGATGAACTTGAAGGATCACTGTTACTAAAAATAAATATTTATCATTGTGTTTCGGTTTCCAGATAATAACGTGAGTTAAGAATGATTGCTTTCTTTCAAAACTTCATATACGTCTAGCTCATGTAAAGGTTTAGGATGGGATTGATTTTGGGGTCAAAAGGTCAATTCTGAAAATAACTGTTACTACAATCAGACATTTATCACTGCATTTCATTTGTCAGATAATAACTTGAGTTTAGAATGATTGATTTCTTTTAAACTACCTGTAAGACTAGCTTATGTAAAGGTGTAGGTTGAGAATGATTTTTGGGACAAAAGGTCAATTCTAAGGACCACTGTTGCTAAAAATAGACATTCATCACTGCATTTCGGTTGGCAGATAATATCTTGAATTAAAAATAATTGATTTCTTTTCAATTTCACACATTGCATGCTAGCTTATGTATAGGTTTAGTGTGGCATAGATTTGGGGTCAAAAAATTAACTTTAAGACTCATTGTTACTTAAAACAGACATCAGCATAGTTCATTTGTTGACTTATTACTGCAAATAGTGATTCATATCTGTTTCATTTTCCAGATGATGACTAAGATACTGATGCCAGATGAATATAACAATGCTATATTTTTGCTGTCATTTTCACTAGAATTGATATAAACTTCACAGAATTCAATGCTATTTCTTATGTTTCATGTTGCTAATAAAATATTATTCACTTCGATGATACAGGTTGTGGCATGGGAAGAGTGTTACATGCAACACTGACTGCAAGTGTCTCTGGTATTGAGTTCAAGCTTTCACACTTGATGACATACAGATATCTTAAGCCAATTCTTAGCAAAGTAGTCGACACTATTGGTCACCACACGTCCACAACCCAGTCTTTATAGAAAACAAAATAGCCCAAAGGGTACACAATCATAAGCATCTAGGGGTTGCATTAAATAAACATAGATTACAATTAGGATGGATTAGGATTCGGATTGGACACCTGCATTTTTCGGTTGCCCTGATAATTCTCAATACACTAACACTTCATCCCCAGTAAGGAGAAAACTAGCCATGGACTAATGGTCTCTGCATTGTCTACTTCCAGTTGGTCTTCTATCTCCTGATGGCAATTCCTCCTTTCAATCATACTTTCTTTAATTGCTGTTTACATGTACCTCCCCGTACGAAATTTCTGAAGCTTACTTTGAAACAAAATCAGGGCTGAATTTTTTTCAAATCCTGGCGAATATTTCATCTTGCTTAAATATAAAATAAGCCTGAAATTCTGAAAATCTTACCTTAATATTTCATTTTTCGCCCGTCGTTCACCCTGATTTTTTTTTTTTTTTTATTCGCATTACATGTCATACAACCATTTCACAAAGACTGATGTAACATAGATAATTATATCATACAGGTGTATAATTATATAGATGTATATACTAAGAGAGATGAAATTGTAATTATACAAATAAAATAGAGAGTTTAATACTATAATGTTACATCAATAGTGTTTTTATGTAATGTGAATTTTTTTTTTTTTGAGCATGTGTATAAAGAAAGGGATAGGAACAGGTCCAAAAAAGGGGGGAGACAAGGGGGTATTGAAGGAGGGGGAAAAAGAATAGAAAGGTGGGTGGGTGGGTAAGGGTTGTTTTGATCCATAAAGCCTGCATTTTCCAGTTGTGGATAATTTGAGAGTATGATATTTCAAGTACAAATTTTTATGTAGTGCAGATTTTGAGAGAAAAAAAAAATAATAATAATAACATATTATAGATCAGGACATAAAAAAGACCAATCTTTCCAATTGACATTGAACATAGTAGAATTGTTATTTTTAATAGCGATGATTTTGGCAGTCTGATAGTGACTTTTTAGATCTTGAAGTAGACCTTGAATGCAAGGCATCTTTTCAAAGCATTTTGATCTGTAAACGTAATATTTAAATACTGCAACAATATTATTATAAGCGAATAAGTCGTATGAGAATTCTCCAAAAATAAAAGATTTTTTATTTGGGTTAAACACTTTGTTATTGTTTTGACAAAATTGAGAAAACTTTTGTAGGATGTCTTGTGTAGTAGGACATTCCCATAAAAGATGAATGATTGACTCTGGTTCATTTTTACAAAAGGTACAGAGTGGAGAGTCTTTCAAACCAATTTTATGTAGAAAAGCATTTGTTGTAAGGATATGATGATTGATCCTGTATTGAAGCCATTGTAGTTTGGTACCAAGTAAAAATTTGAAAGGAACTTTGTAAGTGTTATGCCAGAAAGAAGGATCAAGATCAAATAGTCCATTCCACTTGGTTTGACCTTTTGGAATGTGGTTATTTTCACAAAAATATTATATATTGGTTTTGCACCTTTACATGTTTTTAATAAAATTTTGAGTTGTAAAGGGATGTATGGGTATGGGAGTTTGTGGTTCAAATGTTTGATTTGTTTGACTTCAATATCTTTTTTAATTACTGATGTAATTCCATAATAAGTCAAAAAATTTATTTGAATTTGATACACATTTTGGAATTTTTCTTGAGACATAAATTCTCCATTTTCTTCAAGGAGATCATTAACAGAAATTATTCCTTTTTAAAAAAACTCTTTCATGAAAAAGGATTTTTTATCAATTTTGATCTCACTGTTATGCCAAAGTGGTTGGGATATATAGTCATTCCAATTGCCAATTTTTTCTTGACTTCGGAGATCATACCAGGCTTGAAGGACATCCATCCAAAAAGGATTACAACATCTTTTTAAACAGTTTTTTATGAAGTCAGTACCACATAATAATAATTTTTGTAAAGGGACTATATTTTGAAACAAGTTTTTCCATTTAGATTCGCCAGATGTTATCAAGCGTCTTATCCATGTGACCTTTAGGCTTTTAATATAGTGCAGTATGTTTATCATTTTAATTCCGCCATTTTCAAAATATTGGTATAGGACATCACGTTTTATTTTTTCAGTGTTTGAGTTCCATAGAAAAGAGAAAAGAGTATTATTAAGTTTTTTAATGATGCTGTCTGGTGGGTTGGGTAAGGATATGAACAAGTGATTAAGTTGAGATATGATAATTGTTTTAATAAGACACAGCTTACCCAGTACAGTAAGTCTGCGTTTACTCCATTGATCAATGACAATTTTGATTTTTACCAATTTTTTCTCATAATTTAGTGTAAGAACCTTTGAAAGGTCAACATCATATGTTAGACCAAGTAAAGTGAAGCGATTTGTCCAGGAAAGGTCAATATTCTTACAGATTCTTTCAGTAGAGAACTTTTTGCTGCCAATCCAGGTTACTTGGGTTTTAGACAGATTGATTTTAAGACCAGAGTAAAAATAAAATTCATTCAGTTCTTTTATGGTTTCTTGAAGGGAATGTTGTGAACCATCTAAGATCATGGTAGTGTCGTCTGCAAATAATGTTATCTTATGTTCAATGTTACCAATTGTAATTCCTTTTATAAGAGAGTTGCTCCTAATGTTTATGGCAAGTATTTCAGCACACAGTAAAAAAAAATGTAGCTAGAAATAGGGTCGCCTTGACGACAGCCACGTTCAAGTTTAAAGAAGTTTGATAGAAATCCACATTGGGATACAGCCGAAATAGTATTACTTTGAGTAAGGAATATCCATTTTCTAAAATTAGGACCAAAATTGAAAAATTCAAGAGTTTTATTAATAAATTTCCATGAAACTGAGTCGAAGGCTTTTTCAAAATCTATCATTAGGAGAGCACCAGGTATGTGATTTAAGTCACAATAGTGCATTATATCAAAGATAAGTCTAGTGTTTTCACCGATGTAACGTCCAGGAATGAAACCAGTTTGATCAGAATTCATTAAACTTGAAATAACTTTTTTGACTCTGTTTGCTAAAACACCAGATCCAATTTTATAAACTGTATTAAGGAGAGTGATTGGGCGCCAGTTTTTCATATAGTGTTTTGACTTATTTTCTTTTGGAACACATATAATAATTCCTTGTCTTTGGGTTATTGACAAGCAATCTGATTCAAATCCAAAATTTAATGATCTAACAATAAAAGTCCCTAATTCCCTCCAAAACATTTTGAAAAACTCGGCAGAAAAACCATCTGAGCCAGGGCTTTTATTATTAGACATTTTTTAAGGGTAGTAGCAGCTTCTTTAGGAGTGATTAGTCCTTCTAATGAATCACTTTCTATTTTTGTAAGTTTTGAAGTAGGATTTTCAATATTTTGATTGTGAATTATTTCGTCTAAATTAATGTTTTCATATTCATCTGGATTTTTTTTGATAGAGAGATTTATAGAATCTTTCAATTTCATTTAGGGTTTCATTTTGTGAAGTTATTTCAGTGCTGTCATCTAGTATAAGCCGAGGGATGATTTTTGAGGTAAAATTTCTAGATTCTAAGTGACAGAAATATTTAGTTGGCTTCTCGCCTTCATCAATCCATTTTGCTTTTGAACGAATGATACTACCTTTGAGTTTTTCTTTTCTTAAATTTTCAAGGTTTTGTTTCATTAAGTTTAACATTTGAGGGTTACTGTTAGTTTCCTCCAAAGTTTTGATATCTTTTATAAGTGTTTTTCTGTTTGGTCCCTTTTATTTTTTATGTGACTTGAGTAAGAAAGAGTTTTACTTCTAATCTCTAGCAAAAGTGTTTCTAGATAAAGTTGGTCATTTATGGTAAATTGAATTTCTGAATCTTTTATATTGATTATATTGTTTATTTCGTAGACTGGAAGTGCATACTGTTTTTTAACATCTTTAATCACTTTTCGCACGATATCAAGATAATTTGCATCCTGTAGTAAACTATTATTGAATTTCCATATTCCATTTTTATATTGAAATTCATTTATTTTTATTTTTAACGATAACGAGGAGTGATCAGATCTGTATGAAGGATTTATGTCTGTTGATTGAATTGATGGACTTAGAGATTCAGAGACCAAGAAGTAGTGTAAACGAGCTTGTTTTAGAGGGGTTCTCTTACGCCAAGTATATCTTTTTAAGTTAGGATAAAGATCACGGTAAATATCGTTTAGGTTATGAAGTTCCATCATTTCTATAACTTTTTCTCTTGATTTAGGATTATTAACTTTACAGTAGTTGAAGTAGTCTATATCTGGATTTAAAACAAGGTTAAAATCACCTACTAAAATGATATTGCGATTGCCAAAGTCAAAAATCTTGTTTTTGAGATTTTCATAAAAGGTTGGACAATCAGTATTTGGTCCATAGATTGTTATTAGAGTTATACGCTTAGAATCTAATTCCATATCTAAGGCCAGAAAGTTGCCATTTTTATCTTTTTCGATATTAAATATCTTGTGCTCAAAATTGTTGTTAAGGAAAATAGCTACACCTCGGGAATTAGAAGTGTATGAACTGAAAAAAGCTTTGTATCCCCATTGCTTTTCAATTAGTATTTCTTCTGATGTGGTAAAATGGGTGTCTTGTAGGCATAATATATTACAGTGCATTTGCTTATAGTAACTAAAAATATCTTTTCTTTTCTCAAAATGTCCTAAACCTTGACAGTTTGCAGATATTACAACAACTTCAGTCATATAGTATTAATTTGACAATAAAGATTGACATACATGAAAAAATGTGTCTTGGGTATGCAATAATATACATATAGAACAGACTAAATGGATAGTGTGTTGAAAAATTGGGGAAGGGGGTGGGGCAAAGAAGAAGTTTGATAAAATGAAAGGAGATTATAATCAAGTGCATTGTGATAGTATGGTATTTCACTCTATTGAAAAGATATGGCATTTTCTGTCTTACCAATGCTTAAATAAAGAACAACAATGTCAATGTTGATTGGTTGGTTGGTTGATTGGCGTTTTACGTCGCCTTCAACAATTTTTCAGTTATATCGCGACATGGAAGCAGGAGGTTACCAACCTCTTAAACATAGTGGCGCAACCCGGGAATCGAACCCGGATCGTCGGCGCTGCAAGCCAAGCGCTTAACCACTACACCAAGCCTGCCCCCTATCAATGTTGATAACTTGAATAAGCGATAGAAAAAACAATACAGTACAGTACACAATAGATGCATTGAAGAAAAGAAATCCGAAAAACGGTCCTTTTATGCTCTCACCTCTGTTACTGCAAAATCTGTTAATGATAATATTTCTATGACAATTACAATAACATTCAGATAAAGTGGGCCGGATTTATATTGGGCCACATTATAAAACACTGAAACGTAAGCGGAGCAGAGAACGAGTTCCGGATCCTATCAAGTGTCAGCAAATAGAAAAAAATAAAACAATTATGAGAAGGGATAATCATGATGCTTCATAAGTTTCTCAGTATTTACACGTTCAGCGGTCCCTCCGGCGTCGACGAGATTTAACCTTGTTCTCAATATCGTCGTACAAGTCAAACTTTATTCTATTTCCATCGGAAATTGTCTTTCCGAACACTCTTCCGTTATAATACCATGCGGATTCTATGAGCTCGTGGTCACTGAGGCGTTGGATAAGTTTAGAGTTTCTTTCTGTTACATCATCGGACAGACGGTAGTGTTTACCTGAGTTTTTAAAAACCGGGCGCTTTTTCATAATGCGTGCTTTCACTTCGGAGTTTTTCACTTTTAAAAGTATTGGACGTGTGGCACTTTCTCTGGCTCCGGGTATTCTGTGAACCGCTATTATTTCATCCTCACTTACGTCGACTCCTCCTGTTTCACTCAGAATTTTCCTTGCTACCACAGAAGTATTTTCTCTATCCTTTTCTATCACTCCGTGTATTTTTATGTTATTTTTTCTCGAGTATTGTTCATTATAATTTGATCTTTTTTCGGCTTCTTCCGCAATTTTTGTTGTATTTTCCAGATTTCTCTCAATGTCTCGTTGATGTTTTTCTCTCTCTGCTAGTATTTCTTTAAGATGATAATTCTCTAGAGAAAGGTTTTCTCTAGAGAAAGGTTTTCAATTTCCGATTCAAGCTTGATGGTTTTCTCTTCATTATCTTTTTTCAATTCTTTGAATTTTTCTTCCATTTCAGTTTTCATTGTGTCAATCGTTTCCTTAACAATTGCTTTGACAATTTCCGAAAGTTCGTCCTTTTTTATCATTTGTTCCTTTATTTCTGTTAGGTCGGCTAAGATCATTGACACTTCATCATTACTTGTGTTCGCAACTTCACTGTGTGTCCTTTTCGTTGGTTGTTGAATAGCTCTTTTCCCTTTTACTGCATCCTTTAATGCGTCTTTCGTTCCTTCTTTTACTGTATTTGGAAAATATTTTTAATATGATTTTTGTTAACATTATGCAATTAGTACGCCAGGATTTATATGGTTTATTTTCTGTCTAGAAAATAAACCTCCTTCCTACGGGCGTACATTCTATAGGAAAAGGCGTAGTTTTTAATTCATACATTGATGTATGAAATCAGGGCGTATTTTCAAAAAGAAACGCCCATGCCATGAGGTGTAACACCCCCCCCCCAAAAAAAAAAAAATCAGGGCATATTTTTTCCTTCTCAATACTTTATATGTGTGATAAAAGACTGTTTTCATAATTTTGCATGAAATTTATTTCGTACCTTTTGACATATTATATTATTAAATGCAAAATAGAGTACCTCTACCCAACAACATGATCAACTTTATAATCGCCCAGACATTTATAATAATTGAATTCAATATTTGAACTGTGATTTAAATAGAAACATAAACATATAGCTAAATTAAGTGTAGGTATCCACAACCTCTGCATCTATTTTTCTCTGGAGAGGTACTAAATTTTACATCACTTGTAATATGATGTCAGGACTGATGTAGCTGACTGATTGACTGTCTATACATGTATTGAAACCCTTCACATTTGCATTTACTTTTTCATCTTCACAATTCTTCGGCAATATGTGATTTTTTCAGTGATACCATCATTTAGTTTTATGTCGCTTGGCACTGGAAAACTATTTTTCTGGCACCAGATTTTGACATAATTTGAAAATGAGTAAAAAAAAGTAACATGTTTTTATTTATATATGATAATCAGTTATTGAATAATTGAACAATTATAATGCGTATCTGAAATTTAAGACAGGAAGAGTGAATAAATGCTCTTTTTCATCAATTCACTTCCATTTTCAAGGCTAGTTACATGTACAATTATGTGGTATTAGCATCACAGTACTTTGTTTTTAGCAGAACTGTCATTGACATTGAGTATCAATTTTAAAACTTACCCTTCATAGTCTGGATTTTGACTTTGTCCAAGGGAAGCCTACATTCCCCCTCCTTGGCTTTGACTAGCCCCTGCCTCCGGGAACTAGCCAATTCTTCAGTTGTGAACAAAAGGGAAAGGAGTTTAAGGCACAAAATATACCCAGGATTGTTTGCCTTTTTAGACAAGGAAACAACAAATATAAATAGTGTTCTGACTAGTTTAAATGGAGAGGACGGAAGAATAAAATTTACCTCACCTCGGCTTCCTCTTGAAATTTACTAACCAAGTCTCATCCAGTACCCTGAGTCACCTAATAATCCACAGTGTCATTATTATTCTAGTTCAAATATTACAGTAAGATACTGCAATAGATAATATTGTCATGATTACAAATACATGTTTAATATATAATACATATACTTGTCTGAATTTGGTAGAAGTATCATTTATATATTACAGGGCAATAGCTGAAAGTTGACTTGCCTGGTCTTGTTGTTCAGATGGTTCAAAACCACTATTCTTTTTAGGTGATGTCCTCTTGAAGCTTGGTAATGACACTGTCCTCTCCTTGGGTGATAGGTGATTTATAGATGTATTTTTTTCCTTGGTGACTTTCGGATGGAAGTGGGAGAAGTACCTAATTGTTCCCCTCCATAAGTTTTAAGTGGGGTCTGTCATTTAGGTGAAGAAATGACACTGACAGGTCCTGGTTGTGGAGCAAGCATATGTACTTCTTTCTGGCTTTTATCCAAAGAAGAGAGTTCAGATGGGTCAGAGAATGCAATATTAGCTTCCATGTTGTAGCAGTTTTCCTTTGGTGGTTCAGGGTCATTCAGAAATTCCCTAACTGAGAATTGTCCTCCAACTTCATTTCTGGCATAGTTACAGCTGTCAGGCACAAAATTCAAAACCTCCTCTGTGTTTGGCTTTTGAATGAAGAAAAAATACATTATTAAAAGAATTGACCAGTACCGTATAATAACATCGTATTCTATCCCAATTACATGAGATTGAGGTACATTTATAATCATGGAAGAAGTTTAAAAAAACAGGTAATATGATAAAGAAAATTTTATTCATTAAAGTGTGTTACATTGACTCCTATGAATGTGTTTTTTCCATATCTATTCCATACTAATTATAGATTAACCTGTCGGACTCAAAATATATAGAATACGTCTCGGACTCAATCTAATTAAATTAGACCTTCAATTATGTTTCTCTTCGATATGCTGAAAATGAAGAAGTGTATGGTAGAGAAACGTAATTGAAAGTCTAATTTTTATTAGATTGTTTCAGACTGAGCAAACATATGAATGGTTTTCCTTCCTCTCAATATAAGAAAGATACATTTATACCAATTTAGATGGTAATTAATTGGTAAGGTTGTCTCATTATTCTTACTAGGAATATAACTGTAATCCCTTCAATTGCTGTTTGCCACAGTGTTTAGGTAAACTAACCTTTTCATGCCTGATATGATGGAGAAGACTTTTCAGATAATCGTGAGTTTCAGGCATAATCAAACCTTCTAGTATCCGGAGTACTTTCTGAGTTGGTTCTGTAACAATCAAATTTTCTATAGCATTATACAAAAAAGAACTTTAGTCATCTGTTGTGTAAGAATACAGAAAAGCACTATTTTTCAACTACTTGTAATAATCCACTCTCATTCTCATTATTTTCCTGTAGTCCAACACCACCCCTCCTTTTCCAGTCAACATCTGTTGATCTGCATTTGAAGTTTAAAATCCCACATATCTTTTAGAGAATACTATTTTACTTTTTATTTATTATGCCCCTCATTCGTGAAATTTAGCGTATGTGTGTGTGTGTGTGTAGGGGGGGGGGGTGGTTAAAGAACCAAAGTTTAGGCAGCCCAAAGGGCGAAAACAATCCAATTAAATATACATACATATATCTTTAAAACTATGGGTGTATTTTCTATATACAATAAATGACAACGCATGCACCTATGGATCAGATTAGATTTAAATGACATAGTTTCGGCCTTCTGTGAATTATCAACAAAGCCTTTCAATTATATTTGATGAGTCTTCACAATTAAGTAAAATTTGTTTATTGGCTCTGTTGCCCACGTCTGGAGATATTCTGCATCGTCCACAAATATCAATGAAGATTATAGAATAACACTATCACAATTCGTTTATGTATATTAACATTTTTACGTGAATCACGACATGCATCGCCGGACTAAACATCTACATCTTCCAGGTTGATCAAACATCTTTTGTGTATCATTATTATTATTATTATTATTATTAATTTTTTTTTTTTTTGAAAAATTTACTTTTTAGTAAAATTTTGTTTACAACTAATTAGGGTTTGGCACGTTTCGACGAAAAATTAACATACCGAGATGGGGTAACCCCTTCCCCCCCCCTCCCCCCCCCTTAATCCCCGGTCTTCCCGGTGAAATTAAAAAAAAAAACCGAAACAAAAAAAAAAAAAAAAAATAAAAAAAAAATAAAAAAAAAAAAATAAAAACCCCGCTGGATGCTAAGTACTAACTTATGCCATTCCGTTAATAATGTTATTTCATGCTCGAATCTTGAAAGAGGAAAAGGGAGGCGCAGCCTATTATTTTCAGCAATTTATATGCAACAAATTGAAAAATATAAATTTTTGGCGAATTCAAGGGGTCAAGATCCTTTCTCAACTCCATGATCCGCACATGTATTTTTGCATTAATTAACATTATTAAGGTCAAGACCAAAGTAGTACGGCGATCAAAATCTTTGAATTAAATTCGAGGTGCAACGTTATTCGATAATTCAAGCCCAATATACACAAGTTATTAGAAATGTCGCAGTGGATTGACATACGTACAAACAACAAAACCAAATGGTTTACGGATTTTATATATTGTAACTATGTTTATTATTTTCATCAGATGTGTTTGGAGCTTTGAATTTAACAGGCATGGTACTAAACTCGGTTAATTAACCCCAAAAGAATATACTAGTAAATTAAACAGCTTTGGAGATAGAATTACATGAATATGTGCCACGTCAGAGTTACATCCATACTATGATTATAACTAGTGTGAAATTCTGATGTTTGTGTCAGATACTGGCTTTTACATTGTTCATCGGGGGGGGGGGGGATTTCCATGTGTTCATGTGGTGCATAACTTGATAGGGGTGCGATTATTTCCAAGATTCTATCCCATCAGCGTAGTGCGCAAGTTAGATAAAGGCAAACCCAGCGGATATTATTGATGACAAACACCTGTTTTACTACTATATTACCGACGACTTGAAACATATGCTGTTTAACAGATAAGAATGAAATAATGATATATGAATCTGTCCAACTGGGATATTTAATTAGATTTTACCAGAAAATAACTTTCATGCCCGAGTGTTGGAAAAAACCGAACGGAAACGTTTGATTTTTCAAACGAGGAAATTTAACGTAACTTCAGATGCAGTAGAAACCGCCACTACCCCCCCCCCCCCCCCTTCCTCTTCCTCTACTTAATTCACGAATTGTGAAATTAGAACAGTAAGACATTTGCATGTTTAAGAATAAGAAAAAAGCAAAATCCCTTTTAGAAAAAAGAAGAAAGAAAAATAATTTAGAAAATCGGCTGTTAAAAACAACATCCCTCCCATTAAAACAAACTCAACAAGAAAGGAAAAAGCAACAGAAAATAAAGCAACGAAAGAAATAAAACCCCAAAACCCATTAAAGTAAAAATAAAAAATAGAAAAATAAAATAAATAAATAAAATAAAATATATACGTTGAATGTTAGAAAGATGGTTCGCTAAATTAGCTTTATTTTTAATAAGATTGTATAAAGTTGTTACTTTTATTTATACAGATACAGAGATGCAATATAGTTAAATTTATAATCATATAATGCAGCATGTGAAACACAATTACAATTCCATACACAAAAGTGAGGAGGGCGTTCTCTATAAACGAATTTTTTTCAGTACAATATTTTTGTAAATTTGTTTCACTGCCTGTTTATGTAAATAACATATAAGCTAAATATACTTACCACCTATGTGGACAATGGTGCCGTCATATACTTTCCGCCCGAACCATTTCATATGGCATTTTCCTTTGACTGAAAAGTCATTTGTCGTCAGAGTTTTGTCATTTCTGTTCACCACACTAAGCTAATTGTCTAATGGAAAGTAAATGCAAGCAAACATGACTGAATCCAAATCCAAATTTTATATCGAGATGTGCTAGTCTTTCCTGCTCTTTCGCGTTCTCTTATTCAAAATGACCATTTCCCTCCAAATTAATCGGCATTACGGACGTAACACAATCTAGAGAAATCGGTTGGCGCTCCGTGCACGTGAGGCCTTTAAGGGTGCAGTCTTTCGTGGACTTTTTGTATTTTGGAAATATGAAAGAATTTGGATCTATATTCAGTAGCACGCTGTATTGGATTCCACAGATGAAGATGAGGTATATTAACTAAATGAAGATTTAGTACTCAAGTCATAATTATGAATATGACTAGTTGCAAACAGATATCCCAATTACTCATGAAAATGATTGTCCCCTGCATTGACTCCCCTTATTCATTGCATCACTCCCTGCAAAAACATGGATAGACGAAGGGGAAAGAAAGTAGGACCGTATGGAAAAAGAAAATTTGAAGAACTTCAAGAGGAGAATTTAACATTATGTTGCCAAGATGATGAGCAATTGTCTTTCTCAAAATTGGAAACCAGAATAGAAGAGAAAAAATCCGACGAAGATTTAACGATCACAGGGGACATATCTTACAACCCCTCCAATGAGATTCCTGATAGTGATAATATCCATCATTCTGCCGTAGGGACGTTTCTAGATAATAATGATAAATCGCCATGGATACCAGTCGACATGGACGGAAGTAATGTAAGTTGCCTATGTTTCGAGCATTTTTAGTTCTAAATGTGTACATGTCATGATTGGATTTAGAAAAAAAATTCTAGGGAGGGGTGTTCCATGTAATGATCATGAGAAAATATAACGTAAAATATAACTGGAGAAAACATTTTTGGCAAAATCCGGGGGGGGGGGGGGGGGGGTTCCAGCGCGGTTCGAGTGATGGATGAGTTCCAGCCTATGATTTTGACGATTTTCAGGGATAGTACAGACCCTTCCGATACCCCCCTCCCCGCTCCTCGCTTTATATTCTTGGATGACATATAGTCAGTACGCTCAAGTATGTTGATATAAAAAATACCCACAAGCCATATTACACGTGTTGCTACAGAAGGGGGCTTACTAATCATCCATTTTGAAAGAAAAAATATAAAAATATAATGATAATAATAAATTAATAAATGAAACAGAAGGAGGTAACAGTTTTGGTAAGAACAGTCCCCCCCCCTCCTTTCCGTCATTCTTCTCCCCAAATATTCATCGATTAAAATGATATAAAAACAAAATAGAACAAATTATTAATACAATTTGAATAACCTTTTACATACCAGAATGAGGTAAAATTCACGCACATAGAATATAAGGTACACTTTTCTATGATCAAAATAAATTTACGTAAAACTTAAAGATACATAGAATTCAGATGAGTTTGTGTATTGAAATGTGTTATAAATATTGCAGGTAATTCATGTAGCAGAGAGTGACTGTGATGAAGAACCAGTAGAAAGTTTTACGGAATCCAATCTAGAAATCTATGAAACAGATGACATATTTCTTCACATGCCCCATAGTGAACATGAGGAACCAGAAGCTTTGTCATTAGATGCTTTACTTGATGATACATTCATAAGAACATCTGACGCTTTAGACGACATTCCTAGGTTTGTTTTTAGTGAAGCAAATGAGGATGATACAATGAATTCTACAGATCTTAATGATGACAATGATGACTTTAAATCATTATATCAAGGGCCAAACGGAACTGTGGGAGCCTTTATGTTACTTTTGGCAATTTTCTCTAGAAAGTACAACCTGATAGGAGAAGGAGTACAACAACTTTTGAATATTATTTCGCTTGCACGATAATAAATTGTGCAAAAGTCTTCACGCTTTCAAAATGTTCTTTAGAAACACATTGATCCGTCACTATTATTGTACATTTTGTCTAGCGTACGTCACATCTTCCGATTCCGAATGCCCTGTGTGCCAAAGGAAATGCATGAAAATAATAAACATTATTTTTTGGAGGTAAAATTAGCTGATCAAGTACGAAGGTTATTCGCTTGGATGTATTCTATGGAAATTTGCAAGGACGATTTCATAGGAATGATACTAATAAAAAAGTTGCAGATATATACGATGGAAGTATTTATAGATCCCTGTTTGATAACGATGGCCCCTTAAGTGATCCCGCTAGCATCTCCTTTGTTATGAATACCGACGGGGCGCCCGTATTTAAACGCAGTAAAGTTTCCATTTGGCCAATATTCCTCGTCATCAACGATTCGTTGCCATATAAGCAAAGAATGCGTATAGAAAATATGATATTAGCAGGATTATGGTTTGGAAACCAAAAACCTGCAATGGGAACCTTCTTAAAGCCGATAGCACACTCGTTGCACAATTTAAGCAAGGGGATTGAATGTTTATGCACTTTGTAAATACACAATTTGAAAGACACCCCATTCACCCACCCACCCACCCAAAAAACCAAACAAACAAACAAACAAAAATCAAGAGAAAACATAGAAAAATGGAAAATTATCTGAGAAATGACCATGATATTTAAACAAAGGTGCAATAATTCTCTTAATCTTTGTCTTTATATCCATTGTAAGTGGGGTTATAAATGTACAAATTTTTCGAATTAACAGACACGGTGGCGACATCTGTGGATAAAAACTCAGATGTTTCAGAACGCAGTCTGTTAAATGATCATTAAATGCAAAGATCTTTAATCAATACAGAGGCAAGGAAAGCTATTTATATTGAATACATACCTATACTAGATATCCTATACGACTTTTACTTGATCGTGTTCCCTTAGAATGGAACAACCAGTAAAATTAACACAAAAACGAAAACTCCGAAGTTCCTTTAACGTTAAGTAAGGTAGGACTTGCATTGTTCATTTTAATAAAACATTGCATTAAGAGGTGGGTAGTCTTACAGAAGCTGGTTTTGAAAAGATAAAGGAGGTGGCAAGCAAAAGACTGAAGAATGATTTCGTTAATGATAGATTTGAGCATATTTCCATAAATATTTCAGACCCTACAAAACATTGTACTCATGCTATCAAAACTTGTCAAATATAAGCAGGTTAGAAAAAAAAATCATCTTCTGCTTCATATGATGAGAGCACTCCTAGTACCTTAAAGAGAGAAAGACCCGCATCTCCTGCCACTTTGTTATGTCCTCAAAAGACAGCACCTTGCACGATCACCTCATGACCATGTCCGACTTCAAAATTAAAACTGATAAATCTGATCTACCAACCATATATTGGCTCCAAAACTACATAAAAGTCCATATAAATCACGTTTCATATCTAATTCTAGCCACTGCTCTACTACGGTACTATCGAAGCATATTATGTCTGCTCTAACTGCTATAAAAGATCATATTATCAAATATTGTGACGTCGCGTTTCATAATAGTAACATCAATTACTTTTGGTCGATTAAATATTCTCATGAAGTTATAGACAAACTTCTTTCGCTAAATTTCAAAGCGACTCAAATTTCTACATTTGATTTTTCTACACTTTATCCATCTCTGCCTCATGATTTGATTAAAAGCAAGTTGCTGTCTCTTATACAATGGTGTTTTCACAGAGAATCTAAAACGTACATATGTACTCCCAATAACTCCGGATTCTTTTCCAACAAACAATATACTTCATATAAATACTGGACTTGCAAGGAATAATGTAAAGCACTAGATTTTCTCATGAATAATATTTTTGTGCAATTTGATGGCAAGGTATATCAACAAATAGTTGGGATTCCTATGGGTACTAACTGCGCGCCTCTGATAGCAGATTTATTTGTTTATTGTTATGAGAGGGATTTTATGGTTTCTATTCAAAAATCAAAACGTTTTGACCTCATTGAGAAATTTAATAATACTTGCAGATATCTGGATCACATTTTGGTTATCGACAACCCTGAATTCGAACAATTTATATCAGAAAAATATCCACCAGAGCTCACATTGAATAAAGCTAATACTTGAGATTAATCTACACCTTTCTTAGATTTAAACATCAAAATTATCAACCACCTAATATATACCAATATTTATGATAAACGTGAGGATTTTGGATTTCCTATTGTAAATTTCCCTTACTTGGATGGCGATGTCCCTCGACTCCCATTATATGGTATCTATACATGTCAATTAGTTCGATTTGTCAGAGGCTGCAGCGATGTTTTGGACTTTTATAAACGAAATTTACAAATAACTACTAAACATTTAACTCAGGGTTACAGATATCACAAGCTAAGAAAAACATTCGGCAGATCTTATTCAGAACTTCTATCTAAATTTGGAAATATTTCTTTTCAACAGTATGTATCCAATGGAATTTCCCATCCTAATTTTTACGGTAATCTCGTATATAAACTAAGGAAAGTAAAAGGCTCCGATAACGTTATTTCATCATGTAATAAAATAGTCAAACGTCTTCTAAATAGACAATATGATATTGAGATCATCAAAAAGACTATAGGTCTTGTATTTGGCCCCTCTACAGCCTTTTGCAAACTCTTACTTGAACGTTGCACGCTGACTAACAGGGCGGTGGGGACTATATGACGGGCCTTGTCCAAACCTCTTTCAGAGGAGACATGGTCCTGAACCTCGTCCCCTCTGACTGTTAGTCGAGACTCCTACAGATCGAGGGTCTTATCTCGCTTTCAGACCGGCAGAGCACGGTTTATCATGTTGATGTCGTATATATTTTTATACCGTTATATGTTTTACAATACCTTGCGTGTTTATATTTTTATGACCTCTCAATATGCGATACCTGTTGACCCTTGTTCTTTAAATGGAGGATTATTTATAAATTTTTAAATGTACGTCCTTTGATTGTTCTGCTGTTACGGTGAGTAGGAAGGTGGGCCCGTAAACCGTTAACCACACCATTTGTTTGGCTTTTGTCAAATTAAATGACCGTCCTAAGTCGGTTCGTAATTGCACTACAATCAAATATTTTTGTAATGTGTTATATGTTCTAGTATATTATTTATATTCATGTATTGTATAGCTCTATGGTGACTTCTGCCACATAACTGAGCCAGTAACTCCTCTTTTTTCTTCCAGCTAACAAATGCCTCTTCTGTAACAAGGAAACAATAAAGGTGAAGGGTACTAAACAAAAACTTACCAAATGTGTAACAAAATGCGCTAAAGAGTCTATCAAAGCCGCAGTTGCCAATAAATGTGACAATCAGCTTTTGTGTAAAGTTTTGAACCAAGATCTTTTTGCAAGGGAAGCATGGTATCACAATGCTTGTCGACGAAAGTATACACGAAGTGATACTAGGCATGTGTCCAAGTCCTACCTGATCTATCGGTAGAAAAACTTCTGATTTTTTGTTTTTGTGTTAATTTCACTGGTTGTTCCATTCTAAGGGAACACGATTAAGTAAAAGTCGTATAAAATATCTAATACAGGTATGTATTCAATAAAGATAGCTTTCCTTGCTTCCGCCTTAGTTAAAGATCTTTGCATTTAATTATCAATTAATAGACTGCGTGCTGAAATATCTGAGTTTTAACCATAGGTATCGCCAGCGTGTCAGTTAATTCTAACATTTGTACATTTATAACCCCACCTACAATGGATATAAAGACAAAGATTAACAGGATTTTTGCACCTTTGTTAAAATATCAGGTCATTTATCAGATGATATTCCTCTTTTCTATTTTTTTTTATTTTTGTTTGGGTTGTTTTTTATGGGGGGGGGGGGGGGGTGTCTTTCAAATTGTGTACTTGCAAAGTGTATAGAAATTCCCATAACATGATGCGCATTTAAAACTCATAAATGATAAAGTATAAATGATTTATTAAGATTTTACAATTTTCAGCGATTTTCATTTTTTTTTTTATCGCTTTAATGGAAAATATTTCTAAATATTTCTTTTCAATAATTTATGATTGGGTAAATGGCATATCATTAAATAGATTAGACATTGTTTTATCATTCCATAACCATTAAAACAAATATCTGGATCTACACTAAGCCGGATAGACGAAATGGAATAAAATAAGGAGAAAATCTATTAATTTTGCAAAAACAGCACATTTTTCATGCATGATGTGGTACTGAAACCTCTTTTATTGGAAAGATCATATAAAAATCTATACCATTACATGTTTTTTTTTTTTTAATGAATTTATTGAGTTGTTTACAGTTTATTCCAAATTTCCAATTTTCAGCGATTTTCATAATCGACATCACTTTAATGGAAAATATTTTTAAATATCCCTTTTCCGTTAATTCATGATTGGTAAATGGCATATCATTAAATGAATTAGACATTGTTTTATCGTTCCATAACCATTAAATCAAATATTTGGACCTACACTAAGCTGGGTAGACGAAATGGAATAAAATAAGAAGCTATAATAAGAAGCAAAAATCTATTAATTTTGCAAAAATAACACATTTAACCCAAAAAATAGCATGTTTGATACATGATATGGTACTGAAACTTTTTTTATTTGATACATCATATCAAGATCTATCAGATTACATGTTTTTTTTCATGAATTTATCAAGTTGTTTACATTTTATTGAAAATTTCCAATTTTCAGCGATTTTTGATAAAAATCTTATGTTTTTGCCCCAAAACTCGGTAAAGCCCCAACGGCTAGAGTGCAAACATCACTTAAAAGGTTTCTTAGAGAATGTACTTTCACATGAGGTATGTCTGCAAAATTCCTCTTGGAAGGGGGGGGGGGGGACAAAAGTGTTTCTGGATCATGGACTATACAGAAACTATGGAGTTTGGCATTGTGTTATACTTATAAAAAAGGATTGTGTTCAAATCCAAGTGGCTTTTCTTGAGAAATTGACATGTGTGCGAATAAAAGCAACATTTTAGCAGTTAAAAAAACAACAGAGAGAGAGAGATACTGCCAATAATCAATTCTTGTATGTTAATAAACACAGGTGGCAAGTTGTACATATGTCAATTTCCAAATAAGCTGGAGTGTGATTAATCGACTTTCTGTTCATTGCAGGTTAGATGTAAAAGAGTTTTAAGTTAATATCAACGATATAATAAATTCAAGAAGCTATCTTTACTATTTTTAGCAATGTCTCTCTTCGTGGAGAAAGTGAGCTTGGAGAAAAGTTCTAGTTCAAAATTTCTATGCCTTGAATTTTATAAGTCCTGAATACGGTTTAAAAAAGCTTATTATTAAAAATAAGCCTGCTGTCAATTTTACATGCTAACAAAATTCAAAGTATTGTAAATATGGTCTTATTGACCATAAGGAGTACGGGCTTATATTTCACAAAATAAGGGTACACCTTAAATTGAGGCGTAATTTAGGAAAAAAAGGTTTATATGAGCCATATTTTCCTAAAATACTGGCGCAGTAAGCTTCAAAATTTCATACGGGTCATTTCCTCTCTCTTTTCTTTAGATCCTTTCCTGTATGGAAGTGTGTTTCCTGTACAGATGTTCTGACTTCATTAATTTTGTTGTGATATTATTTTGTATGTATGTTATGACACTGAAAGTGAATCTGGAATTTGTTTATCTTATTAAAGGAATGACATATTAAAAACTTATTTTTCTGTTAACGTAAAAGAGTAGAGCTGATTTGTAGTAGGCAGTCATAAGTAAAGACTTTGGAGTTACTAATGATTGGGGATATGTTTAAAAGATTTCAAGGAGGAAGGAATGGGGGAAGTGTCTTGTACCGGTACAGTTTCACGTACCTTCACCAACTCCAGGATCTGTCACAAACATGTCAAGAAAAAAAAAACATTTTGAGTTTAGTAGATTAACTGTTCTTTAAATTTCATTTTTTAGGTTACAATAATACAAATATAGACATGTCAGAAAAAGCGTGCCCTATGCAAAATGGAACTCTGAGGGAAAGCCTCTATATGATATGGAAGCAACTGAACCGCCCCAGTGCCTGCACATACTATGATGCCAAGTCCATGTCAGAATCTCCCCATTTCCATAAAAAGCTGTAAATAGAGCTAAAGAAGAATCACTTGAATTGATAGAGTAAAAGCGTTATACATGGTAAATAGAGCTAAAAGAAAACTCACCTTACTTGATACAGTATAAACAATATACATTGTGAGTAGAGCTAAAGAAAAATCACCTGACTTGATAGAGTATAAGCGATATGCATTGTGAGTAGAGCTATAGAAAAATCCCCTGACTTGATAGAGTATAAGTCATATACATTGTAAAGAAGTGCTAAAGAAAAATCACCTGACTTGATAGAGTTTAAGTGGTATATACATTGTAAGTAGAGCTAAAGAAAAATCACCTGACTTGATAGATTGTAAATGATATACATAGTATGTAAGTTAACAATGAATGCTTTAGCTGTTCACAGAATTTTGCAATTCAGTCCACTAAATCGAATTATAAGTCACATACATGTATGTTCTAAAACCATTCATGTTGCATGGTGTCTCTAATGAGTGAGTGTAATGAACATAATGTTATAATTATTACAGATATGAAGTGAAGGAAATTGATCCTCTGGTCACAGATTTTACAATGGTCGACATGCCACAGCTTATTCCTTTACTGAAAATCAGTCAAATTTATGATACATTTATCTCTGTCAAATTAATGTAAAGGCAAATGTAAAGAAATTCAATATTTATCAAAAAATGTATGTGATATAATTGTGAAAAGAAATGTATATAATGTCTAAAACATTACCGTTCAGTTCCTAGTAAGATGAATGCAATTGGTAATTCTGAAAATATCGTGTCATATGATGTTACAAATGTTAGGAAAAATATGTTTGGTCAACATAATCTATAAACCATAGACTTTAGATAAAAAGCAATATAAAACAATTACAAACAGAGGGTTTTTTTGTAATTTAACATCAATTTCAGTAGCAGTAAACGAATAAAACACATCAATTTATAATCTACTGAAGGATAAGGTTTTTTTTTTTTTTTAAATCGACCCTTTTCTAATGAATAATGTATCGTATGAAGGTTAATCATGAAGCAACTTTTACTTTCACTTTCAAGATTTCAGTCAGAAACCGTTATGATTCCAGTAGGGTAATCTACCATCACCTTTTGAAAGTCCTGGTATTGTTTTATCTTGCTGTCCCTTATTGATCTGAATACTACAGATATCTATAATATGTAACATTCTCGGGAATAAGATTTTGTAGTTGGTTTATCATGGTGTTTCTATGGTCCAAAAAGCCTGCAATCATGCCAAACATTTTGTCCAATATTGGTAATACACCGTTGGTGAAGATCAACCAAATAGTCAAGAAAGAGGATATCAAATGTGATTTGTGTGAGTAGGCATGCAGTAGTGAAGAGAATAGCAAACTTTAAGATGGTACATCGCAAGCAAAGTATTGAGGGAAGTCAGTATACAAATATAAAGATGTAAGACTTGTTTCCAAATTTTCTTACCATTTGGCTGTAATCAAGAAAAAACCAGAATGTTTGCTGTAATACCAGGAGGCAGAGTGAAACATTTATGGTAAGATTTGAATTCTTACCCACCATCCCCACTTTACCGCGCAGAAGCTCAACAAACTGTCTCAAGCGATGAATGCATACCATGTTATAACTTATTTCATATTTACAGTTTCTATCCCTTAAGTACTGCCCTCAGATTGCACTTTGGAGCAGACGTGGTGGGGTTGGGAAAGTTAAACCCTTGAACCGTTTTGGTGTACACGTGATCGATCACAAAAGGACAGAACTCCTATGTGCAAAATGTATTTGTTGTATCAATTTAAGAATGCAGTAAATGAAGCATTTTCATCATCATCATCATTTCTCACCATCAACTAGTAGTATAGAGTTTTATTTGTTATCACAATGAGTCTGTTTGTGCATAATTTTGGCTTTTTAGTGGCAAAATGTGGATTCGTCGATGCCGGAGGAAGTGTTAAAGATCGCATTGGATTGCGAATGGTAGAAGATGCTGAGAAAGGGTGATATTTGAAACCTGGAGATGTTTTGATAGAACCAACTTCAGGAAATACAGGTAAGGTTAGAACTTCTTACTGAAAATCACGGGTACTTCTGCATTTTTGAGAACTCTGTGTATTTATATGTCAAATCTTATTTTTTAGAAAGAGCAAAGTTCATTGATTATTTTCATTCCATGAAGTCATAGGGGATTACTTTTCATGGATTTTCTTGGGGAATGTTACTGACAAATTTCCAACCTGAATGATCAATTACACAATACTAGAAAAGTACAGCAGTGTTTGAAAATTTTCATGTAGACTATGTACAGCTCACCAGCAAGAAAGGCAGGATTACATGCAGTTACTGAGAATGAATCTTGATTTGCATGGTTTGACAATACTGGTATTTATTTTAATAATGTTTCCTGGATTCAGTGTTGCGATGCAAATTTTATTATCGCCAGTGCATACATGTAACACTTATGAGAAGTCACATTTTTGTGGAAATAAATCTGCAAAATTTCGTTCTGATAAAACAGTAACAACTCACTGGTCCACAAAAATTGCAATACAGGGTGTTTGTGTTCCTTTACTTTTTATGTACCGGACTTCCCTTTTGAGGACTTCTTCGAATCTTTATCACTAAAGATATGGCCAAAAATGATTTTGTGGCTTTAATGTCAGTGGTTGCTTGTTACTTTGGGTCATTATATTCAGGTTCAGTTACACACACATACTTTTTGAAAACTGAAAATCTCACAAATAGAATCTAAATAGTGATTTACAGTACTTATTTCTATTCTGTTACCCCATTTTATTTTGTTACTACGTGTCTGTGATTTCGAATGGACATTAGTTGGAGACATTCAATTTTTTTGTATGTGCGTTTAATTATCGGTATTGGCATTGCTTTAGCGGCAGCTGTCAAAGTTACTAGATGTATTATCGTAATGCCAGAGAAAATGAGCATGGAGAAGGTAAGAGACCATGTAGGGAAGGGGGACATTTCAACCAGATGCTGTAGGGTATAGTCATACTTGTAATGTCGGAGAAAATGAATTGGAGAACATAAAATCCAAGGAGGGATTGGGAATGTGTCAGTTATGGAATCATATATACATATAATGATTCCATCAGCCTGTTGCATAAATATTGAATACTGATACCTTTGCAATGGGCCCTCCCGAAGCAGTGAGGCATCTTTTATTTTCCATGTTCCACACCTAATGTGACATGGGACCTCAGTTTTCACTGTCTCATCTGAAAGACAGGACACTGGTGTATCCATGGCGGGAGCCGAACTGTCAACTTTTTGTCTCAAGCCAAGCACCTGAGCCATTGAGCTACATCCACTCAATTAACTCACTTGAGCTTAGTTATTATAGGTTTAATTGAATTATGACAAGATGCATTAAATGGTAATGACTTTTTAGAATTGCATAAACTCCATAGTATTGCCAGTAGTGATGACTATGTACATGTACATAGCCATTTATATAATCATCCATTTATGGTGATCTATTTATAAAGTGAAAGTCACAAAAATAAGGAAATGTACCAGCATGAAACTTTGACTGAATCTAATCATGTTGGTTGAAGTTTTTGATGACCTTGAAGAGTTCATTATGTAAGTAAAATTTGACATACTTTCAACATTTGTGTTGACTTAGACACAGTAATGCAAAAATAAATAACTTCTTCCTTCCTGCATGACTGATAATCTAGGTACCCAGGTGAGCGATATACTATAATTATTATAGGCCCACTTAGGTCTCTTGTTTGTCTAAAGCCAAGCACCTGTCATTGAGCTACATCCACTCAATTAACTCACTTAAGCTAAGTTATTATAGGTTAAATTTAATTGGATTATGACATGATGTATTAAATGGTAATGACTTTTAAGAATTGCATAAACTCCATAGTGTTGCCAGCAGTGATGACTATGTACATGTACATAGCTATTTGATGACCTTGAATAGTTCATTATGTAAATAAAATCTGATGTTTATCATGTAGGTAAAGGTATTATGTGACCTACACATGTAAAATAGTTGACCTTGACATTTAGGATATGAGACCTTGAAATATAGGATAAGTGACCGTGTCATGTTTACACTGCTGGTTGGCATTGACATACTGCTTTTGTTGTAGGTGGATGTGTTACGTGCATTAGGAGCAGAGATTGTGCGTACCCCTACCAGCGCTGCCTTCGATTCTCCAGAATCTCACATCCATGTTGCTAAGAGATTGATGGAAGAAATTCCAAACTCACATATTTTGGATCAGGTATGGCTAAAGTAAAGATCAACCCATCCTATTGTCTGTGAATAAAGTGGCTTTTGTAGCTGATAATCAGCCATGTTCCCTATTACAAATCTATGAAATGTATGAAATTTAACTTTCATTGGATACAGTTAGGTGCAGTCCTAACCTTACATAAAGTGCACTTCAAGTTAACTTTATGACTGCTTTTCAAGTTTACTTGGCGACAACACAGTAAACTTGGAATCAAGTTTAGTAGAAAACTTGATTCTTAGTTTAGTACTAAACTTGATTCTTAGTTTAGTACTGAACTTGCTACCACGTGTACTCCAAGTGCACTTCAAGTTTAGTTTACTTTCTATATACATTTACAATATTTTTCTATTGAAACAATTTTTTTATATATATATATAAAATATGCAATTGTACATAAGACAATTATTTCTATCGTGTTATACGAAACTGGATAATTGTAATCAGCAAACTTGAAAAAGTAAACTTGGTGTCACGTGATAGTAAACTTGCAGACAGAATTACTTTAAAGTAAACTTGATATCAAGTGCACTTGACTAGACTTTATGCCTGGTTTTTGAGGACGAAAAACTAAACCTGAAGTGCACTTGTCACGTGCACTTGAATGTAAGGTTAGGACCGCACCCAACTGTACATGTGCCACCTGTTGGGCAGTACTTAATCACACTACACAGAGATGGCAGTGCTTACCTTCTTAACTTGTTCTAGATAAGTAGGAAACAAAATGTCACATTATTGTGACATTGTATGGAACTGTAGATTGATCGTCTGTACATGAGGCTGAATTTTGTCAGTGTAGACATATTTCCTGGCTAAAATGTTGAAATGGACAAAATTGCTGCACTGGATTGAACCATAGTCTCATGTTTCATATCTATGTTTGAACGTTCGTCGGAATGGATGCCAGTAACCCAACAGAGATCTTAATTTTCTGGTATTAGACTGAGTAGCCAATTGATAACTGGAACCACTGATCTTTGTCAAGTCAGGGATTGTTTGAAATTCATTTTTAAAATAATTAGGGAGGTGTACCAAGAGGTCAACCTGTTCATCTTACATTTCTACAGACATTCTAGATTTCCCCACTGGTAAAACTGTCTGCAGTCATAGAGTTGAAATGATTTCCAGCACTAAAACTCGCTATAACCATAAGAATGCAGTGATTTTCATTACTAAAACTGGCTGCAGTCATACAGATGTAGTGATTTCCACTGTTAAATCAAGCTGCAATCATAAAGGTAAAGTGATCATGACCTTTCAAACTGACTGCAGTCATACAGATTGTGATGCAGCAGATGATAATTGATTGACACATTTTGATATTATGTTCTGTTCTTGTAGCATGGCAATTCCAATATCACAATGCCAGTAACCTTTTGTATTATGTTTTGCTCTTGTTGTATTTCAATGCCAGTAACCCTTTGTATTACAATCTATTCTTGTAGTATCGCATTGCCAGTAACCCTTTGGCACATTTTGATGGCACAGCAGAGGAGATTCTTCAGGCTTGTGATGGTATGATTCAAAAATATATTAACTGCACATTTATGAAGTCCTGTGAAGTCCAACTAAAGGAATTTTAACCAATAGTTCAATGGACATGTTTGTTGTGTTGGCTAGAAAAGCCAACATACTATGCTGTCGTGCAGCGTGTGGAAGTTGCAGGCGAACAGCTACTCATCAAATCAACAACAGTACGCCCCGAGAATAATTCTCTGTTGTTCGTCGGTGGAACACATTTATCCAAATTGATTTATCGAAACAAAACGGCCTGTGAAAAATGCAAAAATGTCTCTTTATAGAATTTTGGGTTATTCCTCATAATTGCATTGTAAATTTCGAAATATTTTTCATTTGTTTTGAGAAATCGCGCATGAATATATACCATTGTCAGACAACTACTGAACTTCTCGTTCAATCCTGTTACGAAAATTCGCATCTATTATATACCTTACTTATTATTGCTTGGGTGCGTTTTGAAAATGATTGATATCTGAATTTCCAAAAATTAGATAGTTTTGGTCCTGATAATTGTACATACATCTGAATAAAATACAAAGCATATTCTCGAATATCGGTATTTTGACACGATTTACTTTTGCGCGAGTTGTCTATCTTGTTTCTACTTCCGCCCAGCTGTTTTCTTGAAAAGCTCTCGAAACAGTCACGGACTTGTGTAGATATTAAACTGAAATTTTGGCAAGTACATAACAAAAGGTTACAGAGTAAGGTGAAGTTTTCGTAGTGATTGACTCATTTTTTGCCAAGCAGCGATTCTTGACTTAGAAAATTGCTTAGAAATGTCGTTTTCCAGACTTTCTAGGCTGTTTCATCAGATATTGGTCCGACAGTTGGCGGGTGAAACGAAACACTGAAACGGCACCTAAACACAGAAACGGCAGGGTAAACACAGAAACGGCACTTATATACTCTTTATAATGACAAATTTGCCCATTTCCATAATATATAGGCTAAACAACATTGGAAATGCTGATTTTTTTTTTAAATTTTGACTGAGAAATAAGAAGTTTGGTATTTCGAATTTCCTCTGATTGATATCCAAGTAATATAATAGTTTCAATTCATTTAAAAGCAATTAACATTTCAATGCATACATGAAAGGTGCAATTGCCGAGCAATTATAAGTAACTGTGCATAATAAATGATTGTCATGGGAACTTTCGCCAATTATCTTGTAAACAAAAACTTGTCAAATTAATCAAAGTCGCGCTATTATCCAAATCTTCGAAGTTTTGATATTGCAAATTTATAAAATTTCATTTCTTTAATATTAATACTACTATAAATGCTAAAAATTGCGACAATAAGAATAATGAATATATACTGGCTATAAACCTCTTCATGATATGAATATGGCCATTTTCACAACCTGAAATAGCATGGAAAAGAAAGTGCAATAACTATGTCAATCAGCGTACCTAATTGAAGACCTACGGGTAATTGAAGACCTATGGAAGACCTACATTTATCTAGACATTATTATTAAAAACTGTTATTAGAAATGTGTTTCTTATTATTGAAAAAGACAATATAGATATTTAGTTCTATAATATCGATAATTTATACTGCATTTTTTTTACCAAAACATTGTGTAGGTCTTCTTTCCACTGAAGTGGCCGCCATTACTATTTTATGGGGTAATTAAAAATTCATCATTGCTATTTATTAATTGTGATGTTGTAGAGGAGCGGATACTTTTCCTTAATTATACATCAATATATATAAAGGAATAAGATCAGATATGTTCTGACTACTGTGTACTGGTGGCCATTTCGATTCACAGAAGACTTACACATTATTTGATTAATAACATGCCATAAAAAAACAAAGTCATATAATTTTTTCTTGAATTATACGCCTTTATAGCATGATAAATATGTTCATGAAATTGTTTTTTGATAACAATTTCTAGATAAACGTAGGTCTTCCGTAGGTCTTCAATTACCCGTAAGTCTTCAATTAGGTACGCCCATGTCAATATGCATCAAATCATAATATAACTTGGTCATTGTATGTATAATATATATATCTATCATAAAAAAGTTGTCTTTTGTTTCTTTGATTAATAGTAAGTGCCGCTTTGGTGTTTACCCTGCCGTTTCTGTGTTTAGGGTGCCGTTTCGGTGTTTCAGTTCACCGACAGTTGGCATGTGAGTACAGATCAATAAGTTGCGGAGCAAGGGAAGCTTTTAGTGATTATCCTTTTTGTTGCAGTTCCTTCACTTAAGAATTTTTAGATTTCCAGACTCTTTCTGCTGCTTATGCAGATATCAATTTTGTATGCAAGTACATATCAATAGGTCAGATAGCAAATTTCAGTTTCATAGTGATATCTCATTATTTGCCGAGTTACAGCTCTTGGACTTGGAAAGAAAATTCCGTAGAAATGCTAGTTTCCCAGACTTCTTTCTGCTATTTCTTCAGATATTGAACTGAAAGTTGACATGTGAGAACAGATCAGTGAGTATCAGAACAAGTGAAAGCTTCTTGCTGGTTTACCCAAAAAAACAAACTGGCCCACACCAAAACAGCCAAACAAAAAACAAAACCGCCCACACCAAAATGGCCCAACGTTTTTTTTTTTTACCAAAATGGCCCAACTTTAAATTTCTTTTTTAAACGGATTTATTTGTTGAAATTTTGGAAATCACTTATTAAATGAATATGGAATTTTGAACTGAGGTTGTTAACGACTAAGAAATTGGTGTTTCCAGTTCTTGCCACGTGGAGGCCACCTCAAGGAAGAGCCGAAAATTTGAAATTTCATACGAAGAAATCGAAATAATTGAAAAAAATATCTACGATTATCTAAGATATCACTGTCCTTATAGATAGAAGTATTTTTTGAAATCAGTAAAACTTGTTGAACTGCCTTGAGAGTAAAAAACAATTAATACTGGCATTAACGCTTCCCTGTTTCTAATTACTTTTTCTTCTTATATATCATAATAGTCTCTACAAAATAAAGGGGCTTGTACTTTGTACTGTGCACATATTTGTTATTGTATGACTTTTCTCTAATAAATAAGCTGGCATGGCCTAGTGGTATCGCGCTGGACTCCTGATCGAGAGGCCGGGGTTCGATTCCCGCTCTGGTCATGCCGGTGTCCTATCTTTCGGATGAGACAGTAAAAACCAAGGCCCCAGGTCGTGGTATGCATGGCATGTTAAAGATCCCTCACTGCTTCGGGTGGGTCCGTTGCAAAGGTCAAAATTTGTATGCCCCGCATCAGACAGATGCCGCCACCATATACGTGAATTATTGGTGGTGTGACGTTAAACAATCAATCAATTTTTCTAATAAATTATGCTGCATATATATTTCTTTTCTATTTGGGTTTGGTTTTTTTTTTGTATATATATATATATATAGTTTATGAGTTGTGTACATTATCTGTATGAATTGCCTACATTTGGGCTAGAATTTACAAAATGATTAATTGGTAATGCCCTTGGGTGATATTGTACTTTAGACGAAAAAATCATTGTAACGGAAGTTAAGCAACGTCTCATTGATATATATAATTATATATATACATGTATAAGCAGTCTATTATAGCTGAAATAAATGCATCGTTGAAATGTTCTTTATATAAACACATTATTAATCACGTTACATTACAGCTTTATTTGTATGCAAAGAAACATATTAACAGATTGCGCCTTTCGTCACATTGTTCGAGTATTGAGACTGGGCAATATAAAAATATACCTGTTGAAAGACGTTTATGTAATATTTGCAAATTAGACAGAGAGGACGAGTTTCATTTTATTTTGAAATGTCCCGATTTTGAAAACATAGGAATTAAATATTCGAAAAATTGTTATTATAGAAGCCCCTCCATCTTCAAATTAGTTCAAATCCTGAGTTCCAATAACACAAAGGAACTTTGCATTTTTGGTAAATTTCTAAAATATGCTTTCAAAATTAGAAATACTTTAAGTCATAATGAAGACTTTAGTCACATTTTATAGTTATATATTGTACTCTATTTGACATATAAACATATTTATACTTTGAATTAATGTGATATATAAATTCATTATGTTGACCTTGACATTATACTATATTATTGTTGCTTATTATATATTTGTATACACTACAGTCCGGGTGGAACTGTGAATGCCCACTATCCACAGTGGGCAGTCCACCTGAAATTTCAGTGGGCATTAGGAGTGGACATTTACTTGAGCTATCAAGCTGTCCACTTACCTGAATGTTAATTCTAACTGGCTCTTACAAGAATGTCCACTGTGTCCAGTGGACATTTTTAATGCCCACTCAAAAATGCCCACTGTGAGCAGTGGGCAAATTAAGTTCCACCAGGACTGTACTGTATCTATTGAACTTGAAAATGTTTTCTTAAGTACCTAATAAAAGCCTAAAAATAGCTCATTATAATCATTGCTATTATCATTGCATGGCTTGCACACGATTAACTTTAGAATTAAACCCGTCAAAGGCATATAAATCAATAATGTTTTATAGCTTTCTGAAAATTGCTGCAATTACCGTAAATAGCGAAATAAAAAGTCAGGCTGTTTTATCTATCATATATAAAGTGAAAAAAGTTTGGCTGTTTTAGTAGTGGATTTGGGCCGTTTTGACCATACACCGCTTACCTAGTTTTTACCTCAACTGAACCTTAGGCTCAGTGAGCTGTTATCATAGCATGTTGACAACTTCTCGAGAACCACTAAAGGGAATTTGATGCAACTTGGTAAGCATGAAGTACTCATAGTCCCATACAAGTGATTTTTTTTAACTAGATCCATCGACAGCAGGAGCAAAAGTAGGTAACAGATGGTACCCTTGTTTGACAAACTTGTCCCTTTTATTGTTATCATGATATTTGTTATGTATGATAAGAACTTACAATGAAATATTTTTTTTTTCAACAGCTCAATATTAAGATATTTTTTATTTAAAAAAAAAAGGGGGGGGGTGGTATTCACACTTTCTTCTTTATTCTTATGAACTGCGTGAAGGAATCCGATGAAGCTTAGAAGAAATGAAATACTTATGACCCCCTATCAAATTTATTTTTTTGTCTAGATCTCTCAATAGGTGGTGCCAATTAACTCATGTGGACAGAATTATGTACCTTGGACTTTGATCATTTCTGAGAAATCAATAGTTTTCTTGACTTATCTCATTATCTTACAAATATTTAATTGTAATTGGTATGTATGTAGACATTTGATAGGTTGCAGAGTTCATATTTAATAACTCCTTTCACACTAGCCATCACACAGGACTTTCGGTCCTTTGATTTTTTCATTCTTATTTAAAACATCGATATTTTAAAACATTTATTGGCTGTTGATATAAAAGTATATGCAGGCGTCTTATAAAATTATTTAAAAGACAATTACACAATATAAAATGAAGTATAAAAAGTGACAGGCGTGCAGTTATACATATATTACAGTCATAAAATACTGGTACAACTCAATTACGAGCTCATGCATGTGCTTATGGATAACCACTTGCATGCCAGCAAGTTCGAATGCTGGTTTTATCAAATTGGAAGCAAGATCACTACATGCGATGTCGACGCCACCTTTGTTTTGACAGATTTGAAAGCGAGATAAGTAATGACGTCATCAGTAATGGCGTTGCATAAGTAATGACGTTATCAGTTCAATAATCATTATGTTGGCCCTAGGACCAACAGTCAAAAAGATTTGACCAGTAATTACTATGAATTATATAGGGATATTGTGTTAAGGGTATAACAATCTGTACTGTTAATTTTTATTGTTCAGGACACACCAAAGTATGGGTACTTAATCTGGTTTTACTCCGATATTATAGTATAAATAGAGACATTACAGAAGGTACTGAAATTCTTTTCAGTAATTTTTCTCAATATATTTTGTAAAAACTTTTTGGAGCAATACCCACTGTTTTATATAAATTTCACAAGTTATAAAGTATCTAATGTTCCTAATCAATTTGTCACTTCGTAAGTTGATAACATATTGTGTTTACATCGGCAGCTTCTTTCTAGTTTCTACAAAAACCTGTATATTGCAGATAAAGTAGACATGGTTGTCGTGAGAGCTGGAACTGGAGGAACATTAACTGATAGCCATGAAGATTAAGTTAAGGTGTCCAAATTGCAAGGTAAGAATTGATGGCTTGAAGTGGCATAATGAAGAGTGCAATCAGAGGTTTGTTTTATTTTTTTCAAAAGCTAACTTTTCCTTTTCTCTAGGAAAGTGCATCAGCATTACTTTTAAAGTGAATACTTGATAACTGGTGTTCTCTGTTAAGATTTAATCTCTGTTAAGGCAGTAAGAGTTATCTTCCTTAGACCATATTTTTTTACACAAGAAAATGCAATAATCAAACAATTCTCCATGTCATGATTTTAACCTTTCCAGCAATGATTCTAATATTCAAAAAAAATTTACATAGGAGATCTTTGTATAAATATATGTAAGGACAGGAATCTAGACTTTTTTAAAAATTAGATTCCTTTTTATCTCACTTTAAAACTGAATGCAATATTATCTAAAAGGTGCATATTTTAAGATGTAGTTAATATAAGGGACAACCTAAATCATGGCTGCACTAACAACATTTGGAAAATTCTTAAAGAGAGGAAACTGAATTCAAGTGTTATGGTATCTTTTTTCCTTTGTAATGCAAGCTGTAAAACAATTATTGTTTTAGGAAAGATAACTCTTCTGGCCCTAACAGATTATTTGAAAAGAAATTCACTCCCTTTGACCACTCTTTCTACATGTAATTAAGTCAAATGAGGAATTAAAAACCCCAAATGGTATTGACTAATACTCTATGAATTTATTAACAGGAACACGATGTGGCATCTTTTATCCTTACAAAAAACTTTAATAAGGTACATCTTGAAAAATACTACATGTATAGAATCTGAACAACCTTGTTGTATAAATCAGGTGACCTGAATCTTAGACTTCTGAGAGAAATAGAACTGCAGCCTCTGACTTCCTCATTTTTAAAGATCGAGTTAACAAAAGCTTTAAAGAGAAAAGTAAATACAAGCCATAGATATCACATCACCTTAGTCAACTATGAAAAGATTTATTGTAAAGAAGGATTCAAAATAGTCCCCCGAAAAAAACTGTTACATGTAACAACCTTCACCTCACTCTGTAACTGAATTTCATAAAATAACAAAGAAACTAAATACTGAATAATTACATTCAGTAGTTAATAAAATTGATAATCTGATTTATGAAAATGTAGCAACAAAGGTTAAATAATTCAAGTTTATCTGTTTCCCGTGTAATGTATCCAGTATGTAACTTTTGAAAGTAAATGTGAAAAAAAAATATTGTTTTAGGAAAGATAACTCTTCTAGCCCTAATAGGCTATTTGAAAAAAAAAGATGACCAGTAATAAAGTCAGATTAGGGATTAAAAGTCTCAGGTAAGTTGAGACTGCTACTCTTTGAGTTGATTATAAATAACACAAATGCGCTTCTTTAAACAGAACAAGATGCTTTAGTAACTATTTAAATAAGTACTTTCTTCTTAAAAAGTATCAGTTGTATGTAATTTGTTCCAAATGACCTCGCTGTATAAATCTGGTGACCCATGTTACCCTGCTAGTTATTGAAAATTGATTGCAACGAGCAGTATGGAAAAACAACTAATGGATGATCTTTTACAAAATGGCCAGAATATTCATTTATAATCTAATAACTCTGTAAAAATGGCTCACTAATATGTCTCACCAAGGAAATATTAGTTTTGAAGAATAAAAAATACATTGTGCTTCAGACAGTTTCTTTGCATACAATCTAAAAAAAACATGCTTGTTTTCTAGATGCCATGCATATTTTAATTTGAATATAAAGATCAATAGGTATCATCACTTATCCTTTGAAAAAAAAAACAAAAACAAAAACAAACAAAAAAAAAAAAAAAAAAACAAAAACAAAAACAAAAACAAACAAACAAACAGATGCACACTTCATGATTAACTACAACAGAAGGGTCAGGTAATTAAAGAGTTATCTGTAAAGCTCAACTTCAAATTGTTATGTATTCTTCTCCCTGCTTACATAATGGTGAATGTACACCTTCACTACAGATCTAATAACTGTGTTTGCTTAACACTTGTATCATGACATTATTTTATTTGCTTGATATTTACCTTAGCATTGTTAAATAGTAGTTCTAGGTATTAAGATAAAAACATGAAGGATAATGGATCATGGGACTTTAAAGTTAATTTGAGTTATTGAAATTTATTAAAAATTTGACTTATCCCAATTCGAGTTATTAGAAGTAAATATACAATAAAGAATAGAAATTAAAATTGGGACTTCTAGATCATTTTGAGCTAAAATAACACGTACGGACATCACAGTGCAGTCATTCCATATCTATAAAATGTATCCTTTAGATATTTACATATTTTTACCTTTATACCCTGTAGATGTTCATGTTAATCTCATGCTTTATGTGTATATAATATATGTTAATTTCATGCTTTGTGTGTGTACAATATATGTTAATTTTTTCAAAAGGAAACAACTAGTAATGAAAAGTGACATTGGGATTTGTCTAATCCCACAGGGAAGGTGTTATACATTTAGTGGTGGATTGTGAGAAGTGTGTTATTGCTGACCTAGAAAAAAGTCAATTAATCATTGTCTCTAGTCATGATTTTGAGGAGTAGATCTAAGGACAGTCCTATCTTTTCTCCACAGGTTATTGGGGTGGATCCCGTTGGATCTGTCTTAGCTCAGCCACACTCGCTCAACAATGCGGAGAGTTCATTCTACGAGGTGGAGGGTGTGGGATACGACTTTATCCCTACAGTCTGCGATCGAAAGGTTACAGTTGGGTGCAGTCCTAACCTTACATTCAATGCACTTGACAAGTGCACTTGAAGTTTAGTTTTTCGTCCTGAATTCCAGTCATAAAGTTTAGTCAAGTGCACTTGATACCAAGTTTACTTGAAAGTAATTCCGTCATCAAATTTACTATCACGTGACACCAAGTTTACTTTTCACATTTGTTTATTACTATTATCCAGTTTCGTTTAACACGATAGAAATAATTGTCTTATTATGTACAATTGCATATTTTATATACAAAAAATTGTTTTAATAGAAAACTATAGTAAATGTACTTGTATATAAAAAGTAAACTAAACTTTACGTGCACTTGGAGTAAACTTGGAATTAAGTTTAGTACTAAACTTGATTCCAAGTTTATTCTGTTGTCGCCAAGTCAACTTGAAAAGCAGTCATAAATTTAACTTGAAGTGCACTTTATGTAAGGTAAGGACTACACCTAACTGTAGTTAGAGAGGAGTGTGAGAGGATAGGTTTTCGGTATTAGATCTAGCAAACAATTATATTTTAAAACGTAAGTTTATACCCATATTCTTCAGAGTTACTAAACCAAGGACCCATCTGTCTTTGCCTTTGTCTGTCCATTCACATGCATGTAAAATATCCTTTAATTGTAGGAAATCAAACTTTTCAAACATTTCAATCCAATTTTTTATTTACCATTCAACTCTAATTCTCTCTTACAAAACGTTGATTATTGTCAGTTGACACAGAATGAGAATTCTCACAGTATGGTTTCATGTTAGATATTCCCTCTTGCCTCAGGGTCCATGAAACATTTATGAATATCTTGGAAAATTGAGCATCAGTATGATTTGAATCACTCCAGATGTTATGACGTGAATGAAATAAATATATCAGTAGGCCTATGTGATAGGCCTTCAAAAATGAGTCATCGAAAAAATATTGTTGATAATAAAAAATTATACTTTACTGGATACTGGCTTCTTATGTACTTCTTTTTTTACTTGCACTGAATTCGGAACTTGGAAACCTGGTTTCACCTTTGACCTTCAGGTGTCCATGAATGTCCACTGTGGTACAGTGTTATGACTGTCGTAATCACACTACACTAGTTATTGTAGAATCTTACGTTGATTTAAAAAAAATTATTTATTTTAACATTATTTTTATTTATTTGGAATAGCAGTTCGGATCAGTCCAGGTTAGTATTTTGACTCTTACCTAACTCTATGGTATTGTAGATTTGCTCTGGCTTTACACATACTCCTCACATGTCTGTCTAGTTTTCAACATTCGTAACATTTCACTTACATGTGTATCGAAATCCATTTTTCATGATTTGGTGACATAGTTAATGTTCATGATGATTCAAAATTTCTAATCTTCATCATCGTCATAAAATATAATTTTTGGAAATCTAATATTTGCCATGATTAAAACATTGCTGGATTCTCATCCAACACTTAAAAATAATTTGGTACAGGATGGGGAAAGGCGAATTTTATTTTTCTTTTAAATGGAATTGGCCGGTTTTTATACACCCGTCATAAGACGGGACGTATTATATTATGGCATTGTCCGTGCGTGCGCCCGTCCGTGCGGGTTCATGTTTTCCGGACTTTTTTTGTGTAGTCTTTAAAGGTATTGAATTAAAATTTGGTATATAAATTTATATCAACAAGGGTCAATGCCAGTTGGCATTTGAGTATGATTGCTTTGTTTCTTTTCACAGCCCTTGAACTTAGACATTTTCAAGGATTTTACAGTTTTCCGAACTTTTTGTGTAGTCTTTAAAGGTATTGGATTAAAACATGGTATATTACTTTATATTACTTTATATCATTGAGGGTCAGTGCCAGTTTGCATTTGGGAATGATTATTTTGGTTTTGCCAGAGTTATAACCCTTGAACTTAGATAATTTCAAAAATTTTACAGGTTTCCGTACTTTTTTCTGTAGTCTTTAAATGTATTGGGTTAAACTTGGTATATTACTTTATATCAAAGAGAGTCAGTACCAGTTCGCATTTGGGAATGATTGCTTTGGATTTACTAGAGTATACTTATGCCTCACTAACTCAGAAATTTACAGGTTTTCTGTATTTCTTTATGCAGTGTTTCTACGTATTGAATTATAACTTGGCCTTTCATTCAAATTGATCCCATTCGAGCTAAGTGACGGGCGTATTATCGCACGCTAGGCGTTGCTTTTCTTTATAGATATGAGGGTGAAGACCATGTTGTATACTGCTCTATCGAAAAATAGCAACCAGAAGTCATCTGAACAACGAACATTATAGAAGGGAAACGGACAAGGCACTGGATATTACTGGTCAGTTATATAATTTCCAAAATGTAATTCAAAAACAAACATTTTTCGCGAACGGGGATGAGCATCTAGGGAATTTTAGCTCACCTAGACGAAATTTAGATGAGGTTATGCTTTACCCCGGGTGCCTGTATGCATCTGCTTAAAGTTTTTGGTGTAACTCCGTTCTGGACATACTACAAGTTCTACATGTACCAAATTTGCACCTGGACTTAAGCGCATTCTTTGGATGCTGCATCTGACCTACCTTTTCCGCATGAGTGATTCGGTTAAGGTATTTTGGGCAACTTAGCTCTGGGCATACTACAAGGGCTACATGTACCAAACTTGCACGCTGGTTCATCGTGAGATGTCGACTTAAGTGCATGCTTTGGATGCTGCATCTGACCTACATTTTCTGCTTGAGTGATTTAGTTATGTTTTGGAAATCTATTAGTGCTACAGGTACAAAACTTACACCAGTGGTTCATTTTATGACACAAACCTGAACGTATGCTTCAGATGTTGCATTTGACCTACTTTTTACGCATGAGTGATTCTGTTAAGGTATTTGGGACAACTCAGCTCTGAGCATAAAACAAGTGCTACATGCACCAGCGGTTAGTGATTAAAATTAATTATTAATAAATGTGATTATTAGAATGTTATAATGTAAATGTTTGATATTTAAATTTGCCAATCTATTCATTGTTTCTACTTCGATGATATGTAGCAACTACAGATGATTGGAAAACAAATCTCTGAAAAGTATGATTAATAAAACTAGTTAATCAAATTCTTTAAAATCCATGACCTCTCCTGAAATTATGTCTTAAGTTTAAAAATCCAGTCGAGGTGAGTGTTGTAATCTTTGATTACACTATGCTTTTATTATGGCCTAATCACATATATTGTGTGAGACTTTATTTTGTGAAGGTCTCACTTTAAATTTATTCAGAATATTTTCTCACAAGATATTACAAAACAACGGTGAAAAGATATTCTTTTTCAATCTTTATGCATGCACTACTTTACAGCCAGGAAAATAAAAAAAAAAAAAAAAAAAAAGAAAAAGTGAAGTTGAAATTTATACAAAAGTGTTCTGCCTTCATCCCTTTTCTTTTATCTGGGCGCTCTGACTTCCTCCACCTCTTGAAAGTGGTTACCATCCTAAGGACGAAATAATCCTGGTGTGGTGCTATTCTCCACCTGTCACGAGTGGTTACCAATTCAAAGTGGAGTGATCCTGGTGTAAACAATATACAAATATACAGCTAAAAAGAACTTGGTCATTAAGTAAATCAAAGTGTTGTTTTTGTAGGTACAGATGGGGACCCGTCTAGGTCATTAAGTAAATCAAAGTGTTGTTTATGTAGGTACAGATGGTGATGAGTCTAGGTCAGATATCCAGGGTGCTTGACACGGATCATTTTGTTCTTGTCGTACATGATCAGAGGCAATGTAAGTTATAGCCATACTATCTAAATAAGTTGTAAGTTACAAAGCACTGTAAACCATGCTCAATTTAAGAAGGATATCATTTTCACTTGATGTGCAACAATGACTCTGTTGAAAATGAGTTTTAGTATACTTTGTACAACTTTTATTCAATTCAAAATTTATTCCGTTATTTCGTTTCATCATTCACTTGCAATAGAGTAATCTGGGCAATATTGTCATTAATTATTGTCAACGCAACACAGAAATTCTTTGACATCTGTGAAATTTTCAACTTCTGCCAAATCTAATTTTGTGTTTTCGCATTTTTAATGAAATGTTTTTGCATACTTCCTACAATGACAAGTCTGTATTAACAGCAATATCATTGAATTTTTCACCTTGAACTTCTTGTTAAAGCAATTTATGAAAACAATTTAATCTTTGTCCCATTTTTTGAATAGTAAAAGGTAGGGGTTTATATTTAGCATGTACATTCCTTGTGTGTAGAGCTTATTATCTATTAGTACAGTTGTTCAATAGCTTTTGACCTTGACTTTTGGGCAACATTTTAAAACCTAGAGCTTTGGAATAGCTTATGAACAGGGAGAATTGCACCTAGCTTGTAAACCGCTGGTTGTAACGACTTTTGAGTGTAACTGTATTATTTACTATTTACATTGTGTCCAAGACAAATTAAAAGAAGTAAATTTTAACCTTGGCAATAATTTTCAAATTGAAAATTATTTCTATTTAGTTTTTAACTTCCCTGGAAAGTAGACCTTTGTTCAAGTGCCTGTATGATTAACATGTCACTCTGAACATGATCTATTGGCAATTTCTTTTACTTCGTAAATTTTTGAGGTATTTTTCAAATAGTAAAAAGTAGACATATCATTTTTTTACTTATTTTTAGCCGGATCAAGTCCTTGGGTCAGTCTCATGATTTAAAGCTGTGACACGGAGTTTTATCTCGAAATCTTACATTAGGTCATATGTTTTCAATAGTAGGAGATAGCACTTAAATATTTAGCAAATATTTTCGTTGTTATTAGAGCGTATCATTGCTGTGATATCTAAAGAGGAAAAGGCACAGTATCCACATTGTTGTAGTCTATCCAGCCATAAATGGGCTCTAATAATGGGAAGCAACTTACGATAGTGTAATGAACTCTTTTCCTCTCCTCTCCTGGGGGAGGGTTGACTCCTTTCTTCTGAACATTATAGAGAATGTGTATAAATTCTGGCCCGGTAAGCCTTCACGTACAGGGAAAATTGAATTTAACTGACATCTTATGACCTTAATGTTGACATTATTTAATCTTAAATAATTTTCTGTGATGGAGCTGCTATTATTGAAGTGGGGCTTTCTGTTGGCAAATGGTGCTTTTAGGGGATGTTACTTCAGCTTTGCAGACAGTTCTAATCTTTATTTATTTTTGGAGTCCTCCATTTTCGGGAGGGATTTCTGTTTGACAAAATCGGCAGAAATCTGACTGTAATAAATTACATGCTCTTATTTGTGTTCTTTATACCGGCAGACTACCTTATTTGCCGATCTAGGAACTATCAGCAATTGATTTCACGGCTGACCGCACCAAATATCCGGTACGCGGTTTAGTCTCTTATTTGCTTTGTTACAACGGACATGCGTTTATCTGTACATATGGCTTCATTTGATATAATAAATCACTAATTATGCAGCAACTGGAATATGTTTATTCTACACTCAGTATTTCTTCGTAAATATTTTATACATGTACATTACATACACTGTACATATAAATTAAACAGAACACAATAAAGTTCGGTAATAACCGTAACTATAGTTGTCTCCCAGTTTATTAATTGAAAAAATTTGATTTATATCATTTTATACGAAAAAGCAGCAATTCGTATATATCGGCAATTTTAAGTTCGTTTAAACGGCAAAATTCAGAAATACAGATATGGCCGTTGTAAACCAGTTACTGCACCAGAGTCGATGATGTGCTCTAAAGACTTTGGATTCCAAATATCAAGGACATGGAAATATCCATCATGATACCCCCGCCAAGGAAGTTTGGGGGGGGGGAGGGGGTAAGGAGAGGGGCTATATATGAATCACCATATCCGTCTGTCCCTGCGTCCCGATTCGTGTCCGCTTGATAACTTATGTACCATAGGACCCAGGATGATCAAACTTAGTATGTGAATGCCTCATGGGAACGGGATGTGCCATGTACCAAAATTTGGTCACTATGACCTTGACCTTGGCTTAAGACTTCTGATAGTAAAACCTGGACCACTTTGTGTCCGGATTGTAACTTTTTATTTGGTCAATAGTTTTGGATAACATTTCACAGGATTGTTGCCCATGACCTAAGGGTGTGGCATAGTTCAAGGTCGCTTGTTCTTTGGTGACTAAACTCATGTCTGATTGGCTTTTGGCAAGACTAAATGTTCAGCCTCCTGAATTATTGCATGTTCAACTCTAGTGTTTAGCTTGCCAGGACAAATGTCCGGAGACCTACTACCATACCCTTGTTGTCACATGTATCCAGTCATAGTTAATTTAATGAAATTAATCAACATAGTGGCTCATTGTCCCACTTGCACTTTAAACAGCTTGATAATCAATCCTGCTTGATGCCTTTATCGCCTTTCAGGCCTTTGATTTTTGTCAGTTCCTCTATCATTCTGTCACCAAGTTGATTTCTCAGTGGTAATCAAAGTTCCTAGCATTCTTTCCAAACCAATTTTAGCAATATGGATAGTTGAGAAAAAAGGGAGAGATTCCTGTAGATTTTAGAGGTGAGTGGTCAAGGTCATTATTGGTAAAGATAGAGTGCAATAATTGGATTTCAGATGAGAAATTAAGTACCATGCATCCTATACGTCTGTCTTACCCGTGTTTATCTAACTTTGGAGTGGATAATTTAACCTTGGTACAGTTAGTTTTTCGTCCGGAAAACCAGTCATAAAGTTCAGTCAAATGCACTTGATAACAAGTTTACTTTAAAGTAATTCCGTCTTCAAGTTTACTATCAAGTGACACCAAGTGTACTTTTCACGTTTGTTTATTACAATTGTCCAGTTGCGTATAACATGATAGAAATAATTGTCTTATTATGTACAATTGCATATTTTATATAAAACATTGTTTTAATAGAAATATATAGTAAATGTACATATATTTAGAAAGTAAACTAAACTTGAGGTGCACTTGGAGTAAACTTGGAATCAAGTTTAGTACTAAACTTGGAATCAAGTTTACTACCAAATTTGATTCCAAGTTTACTCTATTGTCGCCAAGTAAACTTGAAAAACAGTCATAAAGTTAACTTGAAATGCACTTTATGTAAAATTAGGACTGCACCTAACTGTAATGGATTCCCAATTTAGGAAACGCATAGCTATACCATTAGAAACAAAATATATGTACTAAATTATTCTTAAAGTTGATGAAGGATAACAGGCAAAAAAGGACATTGCGGCGGACTTTGGTATACACAAAAATACATGGAATGCAATATTGAAAACCGTAATTAAATGTTGACGTTTTCAAATGTCTTCATACATTCAAGGAATTTGTGTCATATAAAACATCAGAGACAATGACAAAGAAAAAGATTAACTGACTTCTTCTGAAGATTGGATGCATCGCACAATCTTTGTGCAGACTACAAACACTTGTATGATATATTCATTGTTTGTAAGTGAATTCATTAAGTAAATGGTCTACCGTGTTGTTCCTTAATAAAATAAACAGGATTTGATTTTCCATTTGTTTTTCATTTTCACTGATTGTGTATGTCCACTGGTTTCATGATTTTTGGATTTGTGGTTTGGATTTATCCATCATCTTTACATTGCTACATATTTTGTTATAGTGAACTTTATTTCTTCCCTCCATAAATTTCGTAATATGCATATGGCGAACTATGCATAGTACGAACCAGCTTTATTGGTCCCTAGCGATTGGCTGTAAACGTGTTCTACTGTACTGATAATATTTTATAGGAGTTATAGTTCATGAAACATAATTAAAACATGTTATCAATGAAAGCTTTGTTGCTTTTTGAAATAAACTTACAGCAAAAAGACTAACACAAAATATTTAGTAATTTATTTTCCAAAGGGGGGTCGTTTCCGATAAATAAATAAAGTTACTCTTAAATGCCACACATTTTCGGGTACATTCCCTTTATCAGGTGGGTAATAAAAAATATGGAACAGTTAAGTAAAATGCATCCTGCTGGTATAAATGTCCAGTGTAAATTAACAAAATGCAAAGGTATGACGTCACTAAAGTAAAAGAATAATTAAAAGTCCGCTAAAACGACGTTACATGAAGCGCGTAAAATGAAATAGTAATTCAAAGGTATATATGTTCTATATCTATTTTATATATTAATTTTTATATAATTAATTTTACAAGCGTGCGGGAATCCAATCTCTAATGTTTTCATCCATTTGTCCCTGCTGATAAGTCTAAAGAATTTGCTGTACCCTCGCGTTCTCGTCAATACCGCCACGCCAAGGACATGGAGGGCATGTGCCCAAAAACTTTGTGGCATTTGATTGTAGCTTTATTTATTTATCTTCAACAAAATAATCTGTTTACGGACACTTTGATAATCTCATTAATTTGATTTCTAGTGCATTTACATGTACGCTTGATATATACATAATCAGGGCATAATAAATTTTTTATAATAAAAATAGTAAGCCTTTTCTCTTTACCGCTATATAAGTATCTTAGCTTGTTGATCTTAGCATGTTCCTACTTTACTAACACACTGTGACATCGATCTGATAAGTAATGGAAACAAGAACATATACCTATATTCTACTTATATTGATTTTCTGCCCCATATAAACATTTCGTCATATTGATATCTCTTCAGTGATGTGGAAATCGAAATATCAATATATTTGCAGAGCAAACACATTTCCAAACCGACATAAACGTAAGCGCCAAATAAACCAACTAAAATAGAGGTATGGAGTAGGTAGATACTCCATAGAGCATCAACAGAAATGTTGTAATAAAATTGTTCTTTAAAATCTAATATGACTACGACATTTGATATGACAAACATATAGGTCAGAAACGAATGTTTGTCAAAAGAGAAATGAAATACGAAGAGCATATTAGAAATTTACTCCACAGATAATCAAGTTATAACACGGGTTCATTGGCTCTCAGGTTAAATGGATTCTTGACCTTTTACCCTCAGATTAGTTTGGAAATCACAAGAGTTTTGCACCGAATTATCATAATAATAATATTATTGTCAGCGCACCTAGTTTCGCCTCGGCTTGGTTGGGGTTTGCGTATGTCTGAGTGTGAAATTGTGCACGATATTATTTTTTTATTCCTTGGACTTCAAGATGTGACTGGCACAACGGTACTTCTTCGTTGTTTACTTACTATGCATTATACTGAATGAAAAAGGAGGAATTTTTGTTCTTATGTTGTGTAGATAGAAGTAAGAAGGCATACGATAAGAATTAACCAAGATTAAAAGGGCAACCAAAAAAAAAATCTGCTGTATGTGAGAAGTCGTGGAGAAGATGCAGAGCATATAAGGTTAAACACTTTATAACATATAACAAAACATTATCTGAAATTAATACATAAAAAGTTTGATAGCAATACATTTGTGTGAAGATGGTCAGTTTAGTTGTTCTAAGTTTGGTTATTTGATTGCTGTTTAACTTTGCTTTAAATAGATTTCAGTTAAATCGTCGGCGCCCAAGCCAAGCGCTCAACCACTACACCAGGCCAAATGTTGCAGAATCATTACAATCAACTAACGTATGCCTAAAATTTATAAATACAAATATGAACAAAGAGACAATTATACAATGAATATCTAAAATATAAGTGATATTAACTTAAATCAACCCTGTAAATCGAGCTTTGTTCCCCGATAAGCAGTCAAAGTCATTTGAGATTCAGGAATCCCTGTAAAGATTTTAACAAGGCCAGTCATTTCATATTTGTCAAGAAAATCTAGGCATAATGTGGACAGTTCAGCCCCAACATGTCGAATTTGTGATTATCTCAGGATTATAGATGCCAAAGGCGTATAACAATTTATAAACCCGATGAGATGACATTGTTGGAACCTTTGATTCTTAAATTCGATCATCTTGAAACGGAGATAAGAGATTCTTTATAAAAAAAAATAAATAAATAAAAAAAAAATACCGAAAGGATTTCTACCGACCGCACAGATACTTGTACGAAAAGACAGTGTTGATATATAATTCAAACCCTAACCATTTAACATTTTACATTAAGAAGACACTCAGAAATGAGAAACAATTTGATATTCTGTAATCCCCCTTTTTACTCCAATTGATACAGCTTTTATAAAGTTACTGCAAAATTATAGGGAAATGATGTTTCCGTGGACATGTGAAAGTGGTTTTTTCGAAATAATGGGGAAAATAATGTTACCCTGAAAATTCGAAAAGGGGTCGTTTCAAAATCGATTTGTGAATCAACAATGGAGGAACCCATAAAAATAAATGCTCAAATAAAAATTGTTAAAATAGTCATCCACCTTTGATTTCACACATGGTTATCCTAACGGATATGCCATCACCATAACCTTAAATTTATGTCTTCTCGTCATGTCGAATAAAACAACTACGCATAAGATTTAGATATGATTTTTAGGGCGTTAGTTAATAGCGTGGTTACTTATCGTGATCCTGAGTAAACATAGCTTAATTTATTCAGTACATGTACATGTGTATTTTCAGTACAATACCTCCTCCGCCTTGATATTTAAATAATGGATAGATAATTCGTAAGCGTTTTTATAAATATACCCACAAAAAAGATAGAGTCATCTCTCTTTGTCTGCATGTATTTTAACATGTACCAGCGCGTACATATTAAAATCCGTGACCCCGATACTAAGGATATGTACAAGCATGACCCGGCGTTTAATTCACTTATAAAGACATTATTAGGACAGATATGCAATTAGATTTGCAGAGCAAATCTCGTTATATTACTCAGACACCAGCAATACAATTAAACAGTATATCTAGCAAAAATAATACACAGTGTCTTATAAAACCTAGGATAAAGGAGATCAGGTCTCTGACTTAATTTAAATAGGCATTTCAGACGTAGTAAAATCCAATGTATATTATACAATTAATGCATCTGAAAAATGATCGTATACAAATAAGTCACCGAACTGTTTGTTTCGTTCTGTTTGTGTGTTATTTAAAGCACGTTAAACTTCTTCCTTACATTATGATTGTGTGGGCATCTTACGAGTGAATATGCTCGTTTCGACGTCCATAAAGACCGTACAACTACGCAGAACATTAACAATGCGCCTGGACTCGAGCCCTGAACCTTTTAGTCGCAGCCCTAAGACCCTCTGAACTTTACTTAGTCAGTATTAAAGTTGAAACATCAAAAGAAGTAGAATCAATAACTCATAATAATAAGTTCTAAGGAAATTTGTTAATAACCATGAATGTATAACATAAAGATGAGATAACTCTTCCATCGTTATTCCCACCAGGATATGTAGGTCTCACATTTAGTCTCATGACCAAGGTAAAAATAGAATGTTATCAAAATAGAATCTGTGAGTGCATGTAAACACAACCATTGACACCGTGTTGACCTTGAAGCTCCAAGTATACAATACAACAGGGAGTTCAGCGCGGTTAGAGAAATTTGATATAACAATCAGATAAGCTTATACTTGTACAAACAGTTAGGTGAAAGAATTTTATTGTTGTGCTTTAACCGGTGTTATGTAGCTGTATTACTATCCCTTGTTGACAAATTAAAACTACCAATCGCATAATCTCCATACCACAGCCCCCTACCCCACACCTAAAAAACAAATAAATAAATAAAAAATAAAATAAGAACATGTGCATTGAACAGAATAGGGAAAACTTTTAATCTTTTTATAATTATAATAAGAAGGACATACAAAATATCGATATCCAAGCAATTTCAACAAGAGTTCCCTATTTTATGAATACATCCTCTCTGTTCTCCTTTTATTTTCCCATTTGGTTAGCTTTTTTTCTATTAAATTCAAGATAATTATTTAGACCTAATTAGGGAATAGTCTTATTCCAAGGAAATAACAAAAACTCAGATTGATATCTATAATGGTATTAACGTCCCCAAGAGGAACTCACCACTGCTATACAATGGTTAAAAGATTATTTTCAACATAAGCAGCAAAATTTATTAACTCAAAACTTTGTGTTTTTAATAAGAAATTTTCTTTCTACTAATTGTAAATATAAGATTGACCTTACTTAAGTTGCTGCGTGCTTTCAGTGTATATCGTTTGAACGTTTTATTGACGATTAAATCAAGTGTGCATTTTTAGGAGACCACATTGAATCGTAGTTGTGACACACAACCTTCAAATGTAGATTCTGTGTCAAGGTAAGGTTAAGGACAAATCCCCCCACTTAAATTTGCTTTTGCAAGTTGTGGACACAGGTTTCCCTTGCCAATCATTGAAATAACGTCGCATAACGTCGCATAAAACAATGACAAAATATATAGAGTATGTGCAAAGAGTTTCATTCCAAAACCTTCTAAAATCAACACCAACACAAATTTTTAACTAAGGTTTTTATTTACATACACGTAAAAAAAATCTGAAATTGTAATGTTTACAAATTATGAGATTTGAATTATTTTCATATAAAAGAATTCATAATTTAAACTATTTACTTATTTACTACAGATTCAAGGATTCAAAGCTTAAATATAATAAAATAACATAACACACGAACAAAAACAGAAAATAACATACTGTACAGAGAATTCATCCCTGGTGTTTAAAGTACATAATATTTATTTCTGACATATAGTTGATTGCAAATGAATATGAAATTAGGAAATAAGTAATATGATGAGAAGTCATATAAAAATGGAATCTTATGCTTTAACTTCTTAGTCTTAAATTAACTTTCTACGGAGTTTTCGTGTGTTTTTTATGATTTATTGATGATTTATAATGATTTATTTGTTTCAATATCTGTGTTATTGAGTCAATATATCAGTTAACGTATTTTTCCATATTTATATTATTAATTGGTTATTTAAAAAAAAAACTCTATATAATTAATGTAGTTTGGCTTCGTCTACCAATCAACATGAAATATCATGGCAGTTAGCCGTCCTAGATTGTTAGAACATAGGGTGTACTCTATATAATGTAAAACAGAAAACATTTCTGAACATTCATGAAAACAAACACACATAAATATAAAAATACACATTTAAATAATCAAAGCAAATATTTAGGTTTCATATGATATACTTAAATGTTGAGTAAACTATTGGTTTTATTTTCCTCTATAGTTTAATACTATTAAATATACAAGTATCATTTCCACTGGATATACATTTAAGACAATATTTAGTTCATTAAAGAAAATATTACTCTTGAAATGTAATTATCTAAAAACATATATAAATAATATATATATATTCAAATTTTATATATCAATAAGCGTAAGAGTTAAGAAAATCTACGTCTAACAAGACTGAAAACAATGACACATTCAATAAGGAAAATCGTTCTCCTGCTTTACTGCATACTCTGACATTCAAAACACCCCAAACAAACAAACAAACAAACAAAACAAAAAACAAAAACCAAGGCTAAACATAGTTGTCATTCACAGCAAATATTATTAGGCACATAAAATGATATCATATATCTAAACATCTTAGATTGTAATTCAATTGATTTACCGACAAGGCCCTGTATAGGCCTATAATCCACCGCAATATTATACAAAATATTTATGAATACATATATGATGTTCAAGAGAACTTTAACTTCTTTGTCTTAAATTAACTTTCTATGGAGTTTTCGTGTGATTTTTTAAAGTCAAAACATAAGCTAACGTATTTTTCCATCTCTATATTATTAATTGGTAATTAAAAAAATCATTTTTAATTAATGTAGTTTGGTCTCCTCTTGTTAATAAGCGTAAAAGTAAAAATAAAATATATATATTCAATTTTTTTTTATATCAATAAGCGTAAAAGATTATAAAATGTACATCTAACAAGACTGAATACAATGAAACATTCAATAAGGAACACTGCATGAAAAAAGACGTTTAATGAAAATTATAATTCATTAAACTTGAAATATACATGAAGTTTAACATAAAATTAAAATTTAATATGAAATTATATCTGAAGTAAAAGAAAGTTTAATGTTGCATTATACCTCATGTATAATAGAAGTTTATTGACATTAAACTCCAAGTAAACTTAGAGTATGGAATATAATTGGAGTTTTCGTTTTATTTTATTTGGAGATTTAAAATAATCATGTTAGAATGACTGCATCAGTAATCGTGGTAGGACTCGTAAATATAATTTACTGTGTTTGGTATTGCAATATTAGTTAAGTTAGTAATCAAATGTGGTATTCACATATAATTGACGGTGTAATACACCAGGAAGTCAATCTAAGCAAAAAATGTATTTGTATCAAGTGTAAATGTTTCTTTTAAGTGAAATCGGACACTATCCTTTCACATAAGCCATCCGGACATTGTCCTTTCACTTTAATGGTGACAGAGTAAAATACCTGACCAGGTTCAAGACAACCTTATATATTTCTGATATCTGTACATCTCTATCACCTATCATTTACAGGAAAATAATGTCTGTACGATAAATAGATTTTTTTCCATTACCGACTGGGGAAACACAGCCATATACTAGTACACACACATATATATATTTACAAGAGACAATTTGGTGCAAGAACCAAAGTGTGGGCCGGAATGGGATGTTTGATAAAACTGCAAAAAAATTTAAAAACAGAATAACGTTTTAAAATATGTATTGTACAGACATGTGACTGTTAATTAGCAGACATATAAAGACCATGCATGATGATCGACCACAGACATATAAATCTCCAGTATCATTTCCTTTTCAGCTAATAGTTTATATTTGGGCTCATTTAGCCAATTCAGTACATAAGGCATGGCAGTAGCGAATTTATCAGACGTACGAATTAGCCTGCATTTAGTATGGAAATGTACTTTTAAAATTACTAGCCATATCATCTACTATATGTTTTAAGTCGGTGGGCTCAGTGGACGAGGTGACCGAAAGGTCGCGGGTTCGACTTCCGCCGTGGGCACATCGGTGATCCGTCTTTCAAATTGGACAGTAGAAACAGAGGTCCCGTATCACGGTAGGCGTGACACGTAAAAGATTCCCCACTTCTTCGGGAGGGTCCGTTACAGAAGTATAAATTTCTATGCAATGCATCAGGTAGATACCGTCACCATGTACGTGAAATAGTCGTGGAGTGACGTGAAACTATAATTAATCCATTAACCCACAATTTATTTTTAACAACAAAACATAACCCAATCTATAAGCAACTTGAGCTTTTCTGAGGTAACCAACCCTTCACTGGTAAACTTTTGGTAGTGGTGTGGCCGTGCTGGTTGGTAATCTTTTTATTCTCAAGTTTCAATTTAAAAACACTAATTAAGGTTTATCGTCTTGCCAGAAGAAACAATTGTAATTGGTCCTTCTTAGCGTAGCATTCTGTATTCTGAAAGTTTAAGTAGGACTTACATCACACTATTATTCAGTCGTAATATTACAACTCGACCATTTCCGTACGCAAAAAAAAGATATATTTTTTGTAAAAAATGGCGATGATGCTCCGATTGGATATCAACCAAAAGTCACTTAGGCAACCGAATAATAATTTGGTTATGAAGAAAGCGCGTCAAATATTAAAAAATTGCAAGGTAACACCCATCCCCAGAAAACATTCCAACAAATTTAATACTTCTCTGCTGTAACGTACTACATTTACATGTATCTATCAAACTGGGTCAGAGAGGCGACACATGCTCTCTCCGCAGTGAATAAAATCCTAATTTTTTCATTGGTGTAAAATCCTGGGGGGGGGGGGGGGGGTGTCTTACTGTACCGCAGAAACGCATGCGACTTTCCAAACTTATATCAAAGGATGGGCCGGCTAGTGCCGGCCCACAATAAAACTTTAGATTCGTATTTGCACCATTTCTAGATTTATTCTCATTTTGTCCCGGACAGTTCCTTTCAGCAAGGAATGTTCGACTCATTTTGCTGTGCCGCGTGACCACATAGACCATTATCACGGAGTTGTCTTGTTACCGATTTTCAAAGTTGTGAATTTGCCTTCTCATGTCCGATATTTATTTCCATTTTTACAATTCTTAAATGTCGGTTCCCTCTCTTTGTTTTAATCTTTCCCTCCCCGCAAAAAATAAACCAGTAGAGCTAAAAATGGGAAGAATAGTGTTCTGAGGAACATACGTGTCGTCCGTGCTGTATTGTGAAAGTGTGACAACCGGACGGACGAACGACGGACAAAGTGATCAATTGAAATTCATGCAAGGCAATAACATCAAGCAACAGAGAAATAGACAATCCAACATAATTTCTTCTTGGTTATATTAGCCTGGATCATGAAAATAAGAATCAATACATAAACTTTACAGTGAATTTAAAATCATATAATACATAACATATCCAATACAAATTCCATACAACCATAAATGACACATATGGTTGATCATAGTGACACAAGATGCACATGCAATGTAATAAAATAAATTCTCAAAAATCATTATGATAAATTCATTGTAAAGGACGGCTAAAATACAAATACTATTGCTCAAGCTCTCTAATTGATACATCCCAATGAAACATCATTTGTTAAAGTATACTCACTAGGAGACGAAGATATACATCCATTAAAACTGTACAGGAATAATAAAACATCTTTCAATCGAAACAAATGAAAACTTTCTGGACAAATTTTCGGAAATACAATCATACCATGACCAAAATAGAAATGCAATACAAAAAGACCTAATAAATTGACAAAACTGGCATAGTGAGACATCCTTCCATGAAAGCTATAGCTAACTGGCACAGGACGAAACACTATTCCACTATGACCTCACTACTGAAATACAATACAAAACGACCCAATAAATTAACAAAACTGGCATAGTGAAACATCCTTCCATGAAAGCTATAGCTAACTGGCACAGGACGAAACACTATTCCACCAAGACCTCAGTACTGAAATACAATACAAAAACACCCAATAAATTGACAAAACTGGCATAGTGAAACATCCTTCCATGAAAGCTAAAGCTAACTGGCACAGGACGAAACACTATTCCACTATGACCTCACTATTGAAATACAATACAAAAAGACCCAATAAATTGACAAAACTGGCATAGTGAAACATCCTTCCACGAAAGCTAAAGCTAACTGGCACAGGACGAAACACTATTCCACTATGACCTCACTATTGAAATACAAGACAAAAAGACCCAATAAATTGACAAAACTGGCATAGTGAAACATCCTTCCATGAAAGCTATCGCTAACTGGCACAGGACGAAACACTATTCCACTATGACCTCACTACTGAAATACAATACAAAAACACCCAATAAATTGACAAAACTGGCATAGTGAAACATCCTTCCATGAAAGCTAAAGCTAACTGGCACAGGACGAAACATTATTCCACTATGACCTCACAATTGAAATACTAGACAAAAAGACCCAATAAACTGACAAAACTGGCATAGTGAAACATCCTTCCATGAAAGCTATAGCTAACTGGCACAGGACGAAACACTATTCCACCAAGACCTCACTACTGAAATACAATACAAAAAGACCTAATAAATTGACAAAACTGGCATAGTGAAACATCCTTCCATGAAAGCTATCGCTAACTGGCACAGGACGAAACACTATTCCAATATGACCTCACTACTGAAATACAATACAAAAAGACCTAATAAATTGACAAAACTGGCATAGTGAAACATCCTTCCATGAAAGCTAAAGCTAACTGGCACAGGACGAAACACTATTCCACTATGACCTCATAATTGAAATACTAGACAAAAAGACCCAATAAACTGACAAAACTGGCATAGTGAAACATCCTTCCATGAAAGCTATAGCTAACTGGCACAGGACGAAACACTATTCCACCAAGACCTCACTACTGAAATACAATAGAAAAGACCTAATAAATTGACAAAACTGGCATAGTGAAACATCCTTCCATGAAAGCTATAGCTAACTGGCACAGGACGAAACACTATTCCACTATGACCTCACTATTGAAATACAAGACAAAAAGACCCAATAAATTGACGAAACTGGCATAGTGAAACATCCTTCCATGAGAGCTATCGCTAACTGGCACAGGACGAAACACTATTCCACTATGACCTCACTACTGAAATATAATACAAAAACACCCAATAAATTGACAAAACTGGCATAGTGAAACATCCTTCCATGAAAGCTAAAGCTAACTGGCACAGGACGAAACACTATTCCACTATGACCTCACAATTGAAATACTAGACAAAAAGACCCAATAAACTGACAAAACTGGCATAGTGAAACATCCTTCCATGAAAGCTATAGCTAACTGGCACAGGACGAAACACTATTCCACCAAGACCTCACTACTGAAATACAATACAAAAAGACCTAATAAATTGACAAAACTGGCATAGTGAAACATCCTTCCATGAAAGCTAAAGCTAACTGGCACAGGACGAAACACTATTCCACTATGACCTCACTATTGAAATACAAGACAAAAAGACCCAATAAATTGACAAAACTGGCATAGTGAAACATCCTTCCATGAAAGCTATCGCTAACTGGCACAGGACGAAACACTATTCCAATATGACCTCACTACTGAAATACAATACAAAAAGACCTAATAAATTGACAAAACTGGCATAGTGAAACATCCTTCCATGAAAGCTAAAGCTAACTGGCACAGGACGAAACACTATTCCACTATGACCTCACAGATGAAATACTAGACAAAAAGACCTAATAAATTGACAAAACTGGCATAGTGAAACATCCTTCCATGAAAGCTAAAGCTAACTGGCACAGGACGAAACACTATTCCACTATGACCTCACTATTGAAATACAAGACAAAAAGACCCAATAAATTGACAAAACTGGCATAGTGAAACATCCTTCCATGAAAGCTATCGCTAACTGGCACAGGACGAAACACTATTCCACTATGACCTCACTACTGAAATACAATACAAAAACACCCAATAAATTGACAAAACTGGCATAGTGAAACATCCTTCCATGAAAGCTAAAGCTAACTGGCACAGGACGAAACACTATTCCACTATGACCTCACAATTGAAATACTAGACAAAAAGACCTAATATATTGACAAAACTGGCATAGTGAAACATCCTTCCATGAAAGCTATAGCTAACTGGCACAGGACGAAACACTATTCCACCAAGACCTCACTACTGAAATACAATACAAAAAGACCCAATAAATTGACAAAACTGGCATAGTGAAACATCCTTCCATGAAAGCTAAAGCTAACTGGCACAGGACGAAACACTATTCCACTATGACCTCACAATTGAAATACTAGACAAAAAGACCCAATAAATTGACAAAACTGGCATAGTGAAACATCCTTCCATGAAAGCTAAAGCTAACTGGCACAGGACGAAACACTATTCCACTATGACCTCACTATTGAAATACAATACAAAAAGACCCAATAAATTGACAAAACTGGCATAGTGAAACATCCTTCCATGAATGCTATAGCTAACTAGCACAGGACGAAACACTATTCCACTATGACCTCACTATTGAAATACAAGACAAAAAGACCCAATAAATTGACAAAACTGGCATAGTGAAACATCCTTCCATGAAAGCTATCGCTAACTGGCACAGGACGAAACACTATTCCACCAAGACCTCACTACTGAAATACAATACAAAAAGACCATTTAAATTGACAAAACTGGCATAGTGAAACATCCTTCCATGAAAGCTAAAGCTAACTGGCACAGGACGAAACACTATTCCACTATGACCTCACAATTGAAATACTAGACAAAAAGACCTAATATATTGACAAAACTGGCATAGTGAAACATCCTTCCATGAAAGCTATAGCTAACTGGCACAGGACAAAACACTATTCCACTATGACCTCACTATTGAAATACAATACAAAAAGACCCAATAAATTGACAAAACTGGCATTGTGAAACATCCTTCCATGAAAGCTAAAGCTAACTGGCACAGGACGAAACACTATTCCACTATGACCTCACTATTGAAATACAAGACAAAAAGACCCAATAAATTGACAAAACTGGCATAGTGAAACATCCTTCCATGAAAGCTATAGCTAACTGGCACAGGACAAAACACTATTCCACTATGACCTCACTATTGAAATACAATACAAAAAGACCCAATAAATTGACAAAACTGGCATAGTGAAACATCCTTCCATGAAAGCTAAAGCTAACTGGCACAGGACGAAACACTATTCCACTATGACCTCACTATTGAAATACAAGACAAAAAGACCCAATAAATTGACAAAACTGGCATAGTGAAACATCCTTCCATGAAAGCTAAAGCTAACTGGCACAGGACGAAACAGTATTCCACTATGACCTCACTATTGAAATACAATACAAAAAGACCCAATAAATTGACAAAACTGGCATAGTGAAACATCCTTCCATGAAAGCTAAAGCTAACTGGCACAGGACGAAACACTATTCCACTATGACCTCACAATTGAAATACTAGACAAAAAGACCTAATAAATTGACAAAACTGGCATAGTGAAACATCCTTCCATGAAAGCTATAGCTAACTGGCACAGGACGAAACACTATTCCACCAAGACCTCACTACTGAAATACAATACAAAAAGACCCAATAAATTGACAAAACTGGCATAGTGAAACATCCTTCCATGAAAGCTAAAGCAACTGGCACAGGACGAAACACTATTCCACTATGAGCTCACAATTGAAATACTAGACAAAAAGACCTAATAAATTGACAAAACTGGCATAGTGAAACATCCTTCCATGAAAGCTATAGCTAACTGGCACAGGACGAAACACTATTCCACCAAGACCTCACTACTGAAATACAATACAAAAAGACCTAATAAATTGACAAAACTGGCATAGTGAAACATCCTTCCATGAAAGCTAAAGCTAACTGGCACAGGACGAAACACTATTCCACTATGACCTCACTATTGAAATACCATGGTTTCCAGACAGACATACAATGGGAAATAAGAATGTAATACATAAATTTAACAAAACTGCACAAAACTATTGCACTGGCATTATATATTGATACTTTTAATGGAAGGACATATATATGAAACATCTTTATTGTAAAGTTTACCATCTGCACAGATGTATTTACAATTTAGGCGCTGAACAGGAATAAATACAGATTCTCCAAATACATCATACAAGTTTCTTGTCCATACTTCTACAGGCTTTCCACAATGATATCTGTACCTGTTAGGGAGGAGCATAAGCCACAATACCTTGGCAAATAAATGAACTCTACTTTCATTTTCTACTATAAGATTATGCTCAATAAAATATTGTGTAACTCCTGGGACGAGGTCACCCGTGCCAACTTCCCCTAAAATGTGTCCATTATTAGAGTGCCAGTAGGTCATTACATATGATGAACGTTTATGATGTGATTGATATGATCCATACACTTCTCCTCCAAAAATACTGTTAGACATTTTTTAAATGACTTTGGCATACATGAAATTATCAGGTCTTAGAGGTGTGGATATATATGCAAGTATGTTTTTTTTTTCAAAAAGATCTTTTGCTGTCACATAGTCTGACTTTCTTTTGACTGGTTCTATGTGTACATCTTTTTTCCTTTCTTTTTATATTTCTTTTTCAATAAAAGTTAAATTTTCATTGACGTCATTGTCAGATCTTTCTGAACGGCAAGAACTGAACTCCTCTGATTTTTCACTAACATTATCATCATAATCTGCAAAAGGTTCATTATTTGCCTTTCCAAGTCTTTGTTTTTTGGTTTTTCTTTTCAGTCTCCTTTGTCTTCTTTTGTTTTCTAATGAGTGACGTCCCATTTAATCTATATTAATGAGAATAATTTATAATAAATCTTAAAGCAAACATTAAGCTAAGTGGTTAAATGTTCTCAAAACCAAATCAATATGGAAAAGGACATTTGCGTCTTGCAGTATACACAAACAATTCAACAAGGAATATATATTATTAATATTAAAGAATATTTAAAGAAATGTCACCCCAATTGATATTTACAGTCCAAATATGACCCGACATTCAAAATCATCTGATTTCAGTATTTTCAAAAAGTTACTCTTCATTATCAAAAACAACTCAAACTACACATATATTGTTTGTTTGTTTGTTGACGTTGTTTTACGTCACACCACGAATATTTTACATATATGGTGACAGCATCTGACTGATGCAGGTTACATAAATTTTGACCTTTCAATAGGCCCATCCAAAGCAGTGAGGATCTTTAACGTGCCACGTTTATCGAGAAACGGGACAACGGTTTTTACTGTCTCATCCGAAGGACAGACACCAGCATGACTACCAGGAGGCTTGAACCAGGACCTCTCGGTCAGTAGTTGAGCGCTCTACCACTGAGCCAAGCTGGCTTCACACATATTGAAAACATCTTTAATTAAAAGTGATATATAACATGAAAGTTTAATAACATATGTACCTCAATTGGGCCTTTGATCTCTAGATGATATTTTGAAAGGTCATAAAATGACAAGCATGTGAGAATTCAATCGACAGATATTCCTGTCAAAAAACAAAAAGAAATTAATCAATATATACAAAATTATGAAAATAGTACAAATTAGAATGTTTGTGAAATACCAATGTATACACCTTAAATAAAACTAAAGGCAACAAATAATTCCCTGTTTGGTGAACTTCCACTTCAGTTCCCAAGGGGGAGGGATGGGCTCAGTATTGGGATTATATTGATTACATAGCTTAATGACCGATATTTAGGTTCCTGTAGGCTGTAGTATTGGTTCTAATCTATAAAGTATTAATGATAGCAAGGACTTATAAAGAAGAAGGATTGGCAACTCCCTATACACGAAGGGAAATCTTACTGAACTATTGCGTGGCACGAGATCTGTGACGAGACCTAACCAGAAAACAATAGCTATCGCGGCCGAGAACTACCTGGCTAAACAATTCAGCAAAATCTGTTAGATCCTCTAAACATCCACATTAAACGTATGTTGCCATTGATACTGAAGATATTAAATTAATTTTTAGTATCAGTATTACATGCAATTTCTGAGTAGTTTGTGAGAAAATGGTTTGGGAATTCCATTTTAAAGTAGGATGTTTCGAAGCTGACCTCCTGCATATTTTGTCTAACGGTCTATAGACCTGTATGAATTACCCAATATTCTCCTATGTTTCGGGGTGTACAGAAATGCTGTTGGAATCAATAAAATCATGAGACTTTGGAACATGCATTAAAACTAGTTTTTATTTCATTTTCTTGCCAACGTTTTATCTACAAAGGTTTATACTAAGGTGTTGTATCCTGTACTCCTTGAGCGATAAATGAAGAAAAAAAAAGGCAGGTTCATTTGAATTTTCCCATTTTCTCAAGTATTACAAGGTTTACATGTGATGTGTTTTGCATCAAAATGTACATGAGACTCTAGTGTGTGCACTAAAATAACTTTCATTTAATTTTATGGACAATGTTATGTCTATAAGGTTCCATACACCAGGGTCTTAATCTCCAATTATTTGCGACCCATTACAAAGAAAATTTTGACAGGTCGGATTGAATTATTTAATTTTCTCAAGTATCACATGGTGTACATGTGATATGTTGGTACCAAAATGTACATGAAACTCTAGTGTGTGGCCTAGCCTTAAATATATATTTTTTAAATTATGTTGGCATTTATATCTACATGTATAAGGTTTAATACATGTATATAGGGTCTTATCTCTGTGTCCCTCTGCGACCTTTGACGAAGAGAATTTGACAGGCGTTTTCTTAGGTATTGTTCCATGTAGGTTTGAAAAATTGATTGTCCTTGGGTTAATTGTTGACAAGAACTTCGTAAAGTATTCTACAATAGCGCAGTCACTTATCAGTTTGTGCATCGAAAATCTGCTCTCGATCTGCACTCATCATAGTAAAGGATACTTGACCTAATAAAGCTCAAGCTATTAAGTAAAATAATACAACATTCTATTATAACCTCCCTGTTGTTTTCATCAAATAGAAGATCTGCCATGATTCTTATTCTGGGTGTCAATTTGAAAATTGTCGTCATCACTATTGTAAACTCAATCATAATGTGTATACATGTATTTCTCGTGAAGAAAATCGAGATCTAAATCATATTCCCAAAAAAGGAAATGGGACATTCGCTTAGAAAGTACCACCCGTAATGGAAATATGAAATGACACAACCAGCCATTATAGGTCGGCTAAGCGACACACCTGTCTCACGTGTTAATTGCTAAAACAACACTTTAATTAACAGAGGTAAAACAAAGCATCACCCTTTCACCGACCGGCATACTTAATAGGGAACTACTTCTTGCACCTATATAAGAGACATATGTCTCTGCCTATATGAATGTGGTACATAGCGGAACGAGGGAGAAGGGATAAATACAAAAGCCATATTTTAAACAATGTTTTAAATAGAAATGGCATTTTACATTTTTTTTTTTTGTCATAATGTCTCCTATACATATATCCAGAGACATATATACACAGAGACTGGAAACTCGCCGCTTCGTCCGGCACATGATGCACGTCCTTTTGTTATGCTAATTAGGTGACCGCGCTCTACAATACACCGATTTTAACCGTCGGATATCGCCCGGGGACGTATAGCGCAGTTGGTGTTTCCTGCCGAAGCACCTCAGTTCAAATTCTACGGGCACTTATTTTTTTTTTTCTTTTATATTTTTTTTTTTTGTTAATTCTATCGATATGTAGAAATAATATTCTCCTTTTTCTTTCTAACAAAATCGAGACAAACTTGTATCATTAATCATTATAAAAATATTTTTAAAACCAAGATTTTTACTGAGACGCCTTCATTTCCTGCCTTTTTAAAATAATTATTTCTATTTATATATTTATTCATTTTAAACAGCGTTTGTTGCCATTTACGAGTTGTTGATATATGCAATCAATGCCCCTGCCTTTACTACTGTTTTTTCACCACCCCAGGGGAACAGAGACATATATATGTATATATGTCTCTGAGGGGAAGCACCAGCGTCTGTCTTTGTCATTCATGGGCAGTAAATAGCAATGTTGTGTTTATTTAAAAATTCAGATGGTAAATAGCAAACAAAATAATGTTTTATGCACTGTTGACGTGGTATGAGCTGTTTTACTCCCTCCTATGTAAAGAAGTAAAAAGAAAATGGCGATCCAGGCGTCTAAAGAAATTTCAGATTGCAATATGTCCAATTACGTGTTGATAACTTCTTCAATTCGTACTTAAATGGCAACTTTAATTTGTTAATGTGTCTGTGCCCCCCCCCCCCCCGCACTTATTATTTTTATTTAGTTATTTATTATTTTATTTTCTAAACAGCACTTGTTGCCATTCTATAGGAGTTGTTTATATTTATCTTATAAGTCTGAGCAATCAATGCATCTAGGAAGGTAGTAAATAACAATTTAATGTTTATTTTAATGTTTAGATGGTAAATCATAAAACAAAATAATTTCTGTACCTTTTGTGTACACTTCACGTGATACAAACAAGATTTACTCCTTTGTAAAGAAGAAGATAAAAAAAACCCACACAAACAACAAAAACAAAATGGCGACCCGCCGGCCACAGAAAATTTGCATTTTAAGATGTCCCCTTACGTGTTTATAACTGCTTCAGTTCTTACTACAATAACAACTATGACTTCTTTGATGATTATAGTATGACTTTCAATATAAAAACAATATATATCTCGACAGGCTATATGATTATTTTGCTCTATATGGTATGGTATGGTATCGGTTTTCTTGTTAAAAACGATTGAATATTTACCGCGTAGATAAAATTGGATTAAAATCAAATAAAGAATAAAGTCTTCTACACCCAATGATATAAAATGTGTCTGAAACCTTTCTTAACACACACGTGTGAGTTTAGTCATGTAAAGGACATTAATTTTTGTTGTTTTAACAATTTTTCTTGCCGTTGTCGTTTCTCAGCGGGTTCGGTAGTGAGGAGAAAAATGTCGCGAGGTCCTCAAATACAACCGTGTAATTATGTATGATTTACAGATATTTCATATGAAAATTAAAGCACTATGACTATGATAAAGATTGATGGTGCTATAAACGAAAAATGGTGGCATGTGCTGCAATATTGTGTAAATGTTTTGCATAAACCCAAGTGAATGTTTTCAGAGGTCTATCACAACTAATGGCTTCTGATCGGGGTTATGTCTTCACATTGAATAGATCATATATGAAATGTTTTATGATTCAAATGATTAGTATATTGCTTTTTTTTACTTATCTGAACTACCTTTGTTTAAAAAGCGATGAAAATTCCTCTTCTTTGCAAGCTTAATGCTTTCAAGCGAATGAATGCCGAGAACAATATGGCGGACTTCCGGCTTATCGAGATGCCTGTCGGGAAATGTTACTTATGTCAGGGAGCTATATAGCTTTCAATGGGAGTTTCCAGTCTCTGTGTATATATGTCTCTGATATATCGATGCAAACTGAAAATATCACAAGTTAGATTTTACTATGGAAATTAAATAAAAAAATAAATAAATACAGTATTTACAAACAAGCATTGTTGACAAGGAAGCAACTATCGGTATTCTCGTGATTTTACTTATTTGCTGTATGAAGTTCTGAGAGTACCGAACGTCGCGAGATCTCATTTGCATAACAAACCGTCATGCGAGATGTTAGCGAGAAAAGCCGAGATTCCAATCCTTCTTGTTTGTAAGTCTCTAACTGATGATAGATAAATAATTTGGGTAAAAATTTGGGTCCAAATAAAAGCATGCAAAACCAAAGGCAAGTTTACAAATCTACTCAGATTGAGCCACTCATTCATGCATGTAAATTATAATACAAATATTGATTCCTTGCAATTTTGAACACCTACCCAACTATACTGCCGTTTTGGCACCTGAGGCCGAGTCCTGACTTCACTCTCAGTCTCAGTTTACGACAAATACTCTACTAGTAACAGCGTAAAAATGAACAGCTTCTACTGTACATGTAAAGTAAAGTACTTTACGACAAAGAATGTGATAATTCTTTATGTCTACTCAATGATAATGAATATTAGGCACATGTATATTGATGAACCGCCAAAATGCTGCTGACCAGAGGCAATGACCGCCGGATTAGTTTCGAACTTTCCGTAACCTCCCCCCTCCCAAAAAATAAAAATAAAATACATGATTATTATCAATAGCAGAAATTGAGTATATCAATTAACTTCTTTAAAAAACTGACGATTAGATGATGAACGAAATGATTCTATATTTATAGATCATTTTTACTGTATGTACGAAACTAAATCGAACATCATATACATTCGCGCTTAATTTAAACCAGAAAAAAGAGAATATTACCTGGGAATGTCGGATGCTGACGAAAATGCGGTTCGGAGCTATGATCTGTCGGAAGGGTTGGTCGGATGAGTCATCTGATACAGATTCCGATCCTTCCTTGGCCTTGCCGTCACTGTCACGCAAAACTGTCAAACGGAAGAGGACCACGTCAAGCCTTCAAGGGTAAAAAAACAAGACCCAGGGCCAGACCGCACGACACCTGTATTGGCGACACCTTTCTCCGTCTCTGCTAGACCAAAACCCCGCCCCAGTAGAATAGTAAGTTGGAGTATTTTTTTTTTCATGATTTTAAAAATTGTTAATAAAATGAATTATAAAAATGTTTTAAACATATTAATTTATGATGATATGCCATATCATATCACATATGATATGGTCATGGTCGACATGGTCAGTCATATTATGATATCTCTAGGTCGTATGAGAAGGAAAGGGGGGGGGGCAGTCAGGACATATGCCCCCTTAAAAAAGTGGGACCCCCACAATAGACATACCACCTCGGATAAGAGTAAGAATTTTAGTTATATATACAAACATTAGTTATGGTCATCTAATTGACAAAAATCGATTGACAATCCCTGTAACTTCAACTCCCCGTCAGATAAATACTGCTGAAACCCTAGGAGCCTATAGCTAGGGTACACCTCGTTCATCTGTCAATCTATCCACACTTTTTCTTACTTTTTTTCGGCTTTTGTGCAGATATTTATCCGAAATTTGGTATGCACGGACAAATCAATAGCTTACACACCAAATATAAGTTTCATGCTGATTGACCCTTTTGTCACGTAGTTATGATCCTTGAACTTAAAGTTTAGGCATTGTTTCAAAAAGTTGCCATCCAATGCTGTGGTTAGGGGACTTATAATGCTTGGTGATCAATCACTTGTTTTTGGTTTGTTTTATTTCATGTCAACCACATCAAGCATGTGGCTGTCATCAGCCTGGCTATTGGGTGTCCTTTGTGGTACTCTGTTTTCCTCCCACACGAACGACACCCTCATGCCATAATTTGTGCCAACGTGCAAGCCCATCATGTATATGTACATGTATTGATTTTGTATTGATTAATGTTTTGCATGTGTGTCATTTTGATGATGGAGCCTTACCCTGGAAACATTTGAAGACAATGAAAAATTAAAGTAAATTTTTTCTTAAGATAACTTATTGTGATTTTTATAGAGATTGAAATTTTAATTCATTCCAGAACAAGTCAGGAAAATGCTTTATAAAAAGTTTCTTTTTCATCATCAGCAGTTATTTGTTCAATATTACATATATGTATTTTGATGATATGACTAATAAGTGATTCTGTTTTAATCAAGATTTCCTTTTGATAAAAATTGTTTTTGTATTTTGTATGCTTTCTTTAGAAAAGTTTAGTTGTTGAAAAATCTTGTCATTTATATGATGTACCTAATAATCTATGTCATTCAAGGTGTTCATCAGAAGAAAATAAAGACACAACCAACAAAATCAACATTTTTGTGAAGGGGTTGTATCCTGATGTACAACTTGGAATTATTCAAGGTATGTTGGGATACAATATTTATTTCTTTTCAGTTGTCATTGAAGAAATAAGAAAAATTTCACAGTGCTTGAAATGCACAATAATTTCTGTTTGTCAGTTTAAAGGAAATTAGGACAACTTCCATTATACTTGCTGAAATTTTAGGTTGCCTTTACTAGTTTTGAGTTGATTTTGATGCCTGGATAACTGCACATTTCGAGCCCTGATATCATTAGAATTAAAAACAACTACCGGTAATATGATAGTGTCATTAAAATAATTTCACAATTTTAAGAATTAAAATCAGAATTTTTTTTCTTATAAGCTGCCATCTCCAGATACTTTGCCTCTGTGCAGCAAAAGAATTACAAGGAAAAATGGGCAAAACAAAATGCTTTTGTATAGCAGGAGGAAGAGGGTAAGTGTGTTGTGCATGTTAATACATTGCTTGAAGTCTAATAAGTACCGTATATGTGCATACATGTACATCATGTTTTCCAATATTTATTATTCATGTTAGAGTTATTAGGTTTTATGAACTTTGTGTTATAATAGTACATATTTATGTAAATTATGTATTTCAGAAATTAGCCTGGAGAAAAGCAATGATAGGCAAAATAAGTGGGTGGGATGCGGAAAAGAGAAAAAAAGTAGAAGATGCTATGGACATAATGTATATGTCCTCTGAGGAAGAGGTTAATTTTGAGGATGAAACATTCCTCAGATTTAAACCTCTTCCTTGGAGGTCTTCTGATTACAAGAAGATCATGAACGAACTGGATAGTAAGTTTGAGAGGACACAATCCAGTAGATCAAAGCAGCAAATGATGAAGAAAGTGCTTGGTGAAATTCAATCATCCAGGCCAAAGCCCTCTAAAATCAAACCTGGCAATGAATGAGTTTTGGTTCAAGATAAATAGTAAATTTCAAATTTGACAATTGAGCATTCAATCATCTATTTTGTGATGACTAAGTTAATTCCTAATGGGTATTAAAATTTTGTAAATTGTTTATAGTGTTTAATGACAGAGAATTAATTGACTAGTATGTAAAGACATCATTTAGTTCAAACTGTATTAGCCTTGAATGCATTTTTAGTGAGTGAGTTTGAACTAGTTTTTTTTTTTATATAATCTGAGTTTTGAACAGTTTGTTTTCACACCAACATGTATCAAATGAAATATTTTATGAAAATTCATGATCAATGTGAAATTTCATGTCATAAATCGTCATAAGTGGATAATACTACATTCATGATTAACAATAAAAAGAAACACCACATAATATGTACAATCAAATTCTCAGTACTTTGACATGGTTTTAACTCATTATTAATTGTAAACTTTGAATGCTTAAATGTCAAATTTTGAGGTTTTAATACCTTTAGAAACTGAAATCTGCTTAAACTTTTAAACCAGTAAATCATCAAAATTGTAATTTTTGACAGTTTGGATCAGTAATAAACTTTAGAAACAAACCTTTATATCAATGTACCCTGTTCTCATTTGTCCATTTCTAATTTTTATGCCACCGGTCTGAATGGTCCGGGGGGGGGGGGGGCATATAGTGTTTGGATTGTCCGTCCGTAATTGTGTCCTGCTTTTCACAAAATACAATAAAGTTAATACTATTTGCCATAGAGACTTCATATTTGAAATGCATATTTAACTAATGAAACCCATTCAAATGAGACCAAGGTTTGTGACCTTGACTTTTAAACTTAAAATGCAATAAATTTTGCACCATTTGACATAGAGACTTCATATTTGGCATTCATACTCAAATAATGAAACCCTTTCAAATAACACCAGGATCAATGACCTTGACACCATGACTTTTGACCTATATTTCAAAATTTACCTTATTTGCACTTTAGTGCCACCAAGGGCATTTGTGTTTCACAAACACGTCTTTCTTTTTCAATCTTTTCATTAATGATGTATTCATGTATTTTTGTTCATCATTCAAAATTCAAAGAGTATATATCTTTCTTACGTAGATTTCAAACTTACCGTCCAGTTCTTGATCTACTTATTCTTATGTCATGATCCTGCCTTGAATTCGAAGTAGTTATGAATATATAATATTAACATTCTTTGTTCGATCATTATATTGTATTTGTTTATCTTTAAAAAGGTTAAACATCTCCATAATATTTTATCCATGAATTACAATTTGTTTGCACCTAGCTAGAAATATTTTTTTGAAATATTCTTTGTACTTTTTATCTTGTTCACATTTGAGCATTTGTGAATATAGAGTTAATTATTGTTTTTTATTATACACTACTTCCCTGTGGAGGACTTTTGAGATGTATAAAGAACAATACTTTGGGGTAAAAACAAAACACTTTTTTTTAGCTCACCTGAGCCAAAGGCTCAAGTGAGCTATAGTCATAGTGCGTCGTCCGTCCATCCGTCGTTAACTTTTTCACATTTTCGACTTCTTCTCTGGAACTACATTGCAGATTTGGATCAAACTTTGTGTAAATGATGTACTCAAGGTCCCCTACTAAAATTGTGTTCGGGATCCAGATTCCCTCAGGAATGGATCCAGGGCGGCCAAAAGTGCCCAGAACTGTACCCCTCTTCAAACATCTTCTCCTCCAGTACCAGTACATAAATGGCGAAACTAATTGCATTTCAACAATCTATAAAGATGGGTTATTAAAAATTGTGTTCGGGGTTAAGATCCGTCAAATAGAAATTCACGCTTTTTTGAAGTGTTTCTGGACTTAGTCATTTAAATGCAGAAAAGTGTCATGTTTTTCAGTTAATTGATATTGATGATTTCTTAATGACTATTTTGATCATAATTGTGGTAAGGAATATTATTGTGAAAGAATTTTGTCATTATCTCAATTTTTGGATTTTTTATGAATATTTTAAGACTTCCCAAAAAAGGGGGGGGGGGTGGCCATTTTTCACATTTTCAACTTTTTCTACAAAACTACATAAAAGATTTTAATGAAACATGGAATACATGAAGTACTAAGGGTCCTCTATCAATTTGGTAAATTTCATCCAAATTGGTTAACAGATAATGCCACCATGTCTAAAAAGTAGGTCTCACAATGGTACAAGTACCACTTGGTGATTGAAATATGGAGAGTAGCAGTTCAAATCCAACTGTGGTCAAAAAATTTGTTTTCATTTCTTTACACATCTAAATAAGTTTTTAGATGTTTCTCAACACTCAACATACGATATTAGGCAATTTTAAGTTTAAGACTTCCAAAAAAAGGGGGGTGGTGGCCATTTTTCACATTTTCAACTTTTTCTACAAAATGTTTGAAGGATTTTAATAAATCTTGGTAGAAATAAGTCACTTATAATTCTCTTCAAATTCTGTTGTTTTCGTCCAGACCTCTTTACAGGTGGCGCCACCATAGTCAAAAGTAGGTCACAAAATAGTTCCCTTCTTTAACAATATTCTTTTTCATATGGGCTGTATACAGAGATAAACAGAATGCATAGAAATGATCTAGAGGGATGAGTGAAGACGTATTGTCATTTTGGTTCCCTTCCGATATCAAATTTTGGAATTTTTTTTTGACATTTCTTTGGTCTTGGAGATTTCAATGCAGAAAAGTGTCATATTTCCTAGTTAATTGATAATGATGATTTCTTATGGACTATTGTGATCATAATTATGGTAAGAAATGTTACTTTGAAAGAATTTTGCCAATATCTCAATTTGTTGATTTTCTATGAATTTTTAAAGACTTCCAAATGAGGGCGTATAGGAACAATTCAATTACATTTTTCACTTCTGCTGTTATACCACATGAAAGATTTTAATGAAACATGGAATACATGAAGGTCCACTATCAATTAGGTAAATTTCATTCAAATTGGTTAACAGATAATGCCACCATGTCTAAAAAGTAGGTCTCACAATGGTACATATACCACTTGTAATTGCTGTGGTCAAAAAATTTATTTTCATTTCTTTACACATCTAAATAAGTTTTTAGATGTTTCTCAACACTCAGCATATGAAATTAGGCAATTTTAAGTTAGATCTGGACAATATTTGAAACAATTGTTGTTCATGACCCAGACTTGAAATCAGTCAACAAAAGGCCCCACCTAAAGAAAATGAATAACTTGTTGCCCTGAATGACATATTGCAGAGACAAAGCAAATGCTTAGTATCAACATCACCTGAATGGATGTGCAAAAAAGTGTTGTTTTTTCTTCTAGTCTGAAATAAAATTTGACATTTTCAACATTTGTGTTGACTTAGTCACAGTAATGCAAAAATAAATGAATTCTTCTTTCATGCATGACTGATCATCTAGGTACTCAGATGAGCGATATAGGCCCACTTGGGCCTCTTGTTCTGACAATAAATAATTATTTTTGGCCTGATTGCAAAGCAATTCTGGTCTTTAGATTGGCAATGTCCGTCAACATTTGGTTTAAAGTTTGTGGTTGAAGCAAATTATTGGGAAAATTAACTGTTTTTGGAAAAGATCACTCTTACATTTCTTTATAAACTCATGCTATATGCTTTGCTTTCTGCCATACTGTCTATAGCGGTGTCTCTTGTTTTAATTTTGTTGGTAAGCATGTAATAATATGCAAGAGGGCACTGATCAAAGTAAATATCAGTTACAATGTACTGATCATCCAGGTTTGTATTTGGTAAAACATGGTACTGGGTAATGCCTTTGAAGTGCCACAAACAATTTTGTTCTTCAGAACACTGAATTTTTTTTAATCTATGGATGTTGAGAATATGTTCTCTTACATTGCAAGTGTTAAATACTTAATAAGTTAATTATTTACATTTCATTTGTTAGTTGTAATGCACATAGCGATAAACCGGTAGCTTCTAGTCATTTGACTCCTTTCATATTTGTTATAATTTGTTCACTATTAAATTTCTAGTCACCTTGTTATAATTATCTCAATTTGGTTTTCTTGTCGACATCATAAATCATATTTCATAAAAAGTGATGTTTTGAATCATTTTAACAATATACATGTACATTTATCCTTATATTAATACTCATGATTTTAGTCCTCAGAAATACTGACATTTTACGGGTTGTTATATTAGTGCTGGACAAATATTCTCAGATATGATCGATACTATTTTATGAGTTTATTCTTTTTATATCATCCCTAATTCATACAAGTTTTACAGTTAATTGTTGTACACATTTTACCTGTTGGTTGTGATAGTATAAGCCTCCAGTCATTTTTCCTAGTATCTCATTGCATAATGTATCATTACATGTATATTATATCTATTTGTTTTTACTTGTTTCTTTGTTGTTTTTCAAAATTTGCCCTATTTAAATTTTAGTGACACCGGGGGCATTTGTGTTTCACAAACACATCTCGTTAGTTCAGATTTCCTTTGAAAAAAGTTACATGTGTTTTTAAAAAATATTTGATGTAGGGGCTTCATCCTCAATTTTAACCAAATCCACTACAGTTTGTACCTTACCCACAGCTGTGGTGGGTCATACTTCCTGTTTGAAATCAATAAAGTTTTACCTTGTAACATTTATCTACATGTATTTGTTTGAAACTTTAACCTTATGATTAATTGCATATGAAAATACATGACTTTGTTCTACATATTCATTATTTCGATAGTATGTACTACATTGTATGTTTTATTTTTTACTTTCATGATCTTGATAATTTTGTTTTATAGCTTTTGATTTACATTGCACATATATGTTTCTATTGATGTTTATTAATAGCAAGGTCTTTTTATTATTTTTTGATTCCTTATTTTATTTTAAAATTACTACTATATTACATTTTCATATTTCTTATCCTGTCTTTCGGATGAGACAGTAAAAACCGAGGCCCCGTGTCGTGGTATGCATGGCACGTTAAAGATCCCTCACTGCTTCGGGTGGGTCCGTTGCAAAAGTCAAAATTTGTATGCCCCACATCAGGCAGATGCCGTGACCATATACGTGAAATATTCGTGGTGTGACATAAAACAAAAATCAATCAATCAATCATATTTCTTATCAAACCATTTTTTTAATGTCATGATGCATGTTTTACTAGTACATGTATAATGTTTGAGTATGCTCTATTTTAAATGTTTTCTTTGAATTAAACATTGTTTTACACTGCTTTTGTATTCAAACTTCTTCCTAATTGATACACAATGTGTGTATATATATATATATATATATATATATTTTATAATATATAATTTAAAGATATTATTTTATACATCTTTACGAATGGGATATCTGAACAATTGGGACATATTATATAGAAAAGAAAAAAGTAAATCAAATGTTGAATTCCTAGTATTGTGTCAAACAAAAGTTACAAGGATGATGTACTGGTACATTTTCATTGAAAATAAAACAGTATCTTAAAGTCATGCAAGTGATCTTTAAGAATTTTAGCTCAAGTTTGTCTTAAATCGCAACTTTAAGCATAATGCAGTATAAATTGCATTAAATGTGAAGTTTAATGGAGTAAAATGAAGGGATTTATCTTGCAACTTCAAGTATAATGAAGTATAAATTGCATTAAATGTGAAGTTTAATGGAGTTGAATGAAGCGATTTATCTTGCAACTTCAAGTATAATGAAGTATAAATTGCATTAAATGTGAAGTTTAATGGAGTAGAATGAAGGAATTTATCTTGCAACTTCAAGTATAATGAAGTATAAATTGCATTAAATGTGAAGTTTAATGGAGTAGAATGAAGGAATTTATCTTGCAACTTCAAGTATAATGAAGTATAAATTGCATTAAATGTGAAGTTTAATGGAGTAGAATGAAGGAATTTGCCTCGCAACTTCAAGTATAATGAAGTATAAATTGCATTAAATGTGAAGTTTAATGGAGTAGAATGAAGGAATTTATCTCGCAACTTCAAGTATAATGAACTATAATCCTGCATTATATGTGAAGTAAAACAGGAGTAAAATTTGGCACTTAAACTCCAATTAAATTTGGGAGTTTACACAAGGATTATACGTCTATTATATTCCAAGTAAATTACAAGTATAAAAACAAATTAAATGCAAATTATACTTGTAAACTAGAAGTTTAATTGGACAAAAATTGACAAATAATTTTGTATTAAATGCCATTTTTGATGCAGTGGAAAATCTTTCTCGTGCTTCACTGCATACTCTGACATGAACGAACACCCAAACAAACAAACAAACAATATAAAAAGAAAAGAAAAGAAAACAAACAAACAAACAAACAAACAAAAAACAAAAAACGAAGTCAACATAGTTGTCATTACCGGCAAATATTATTAGGCTCATAAAATCATATAAGATTTTTATTCAACATATTCACGTACAAGCATATAATTCACCGCAAAAGAAGACAGAAGACATCTGATCAAGTTTCATGACATTTATTGCTAACATCAAGTGCCCTGATTTTTTTTTTTTTAGACAAAATCTCTTTGAAAGGTAGGGAAACGTACTCAAATATATTTCGTTTATGACACCTGTAATCCCTGGTGTTACGTAAAATGTGATTTTGGTGTGGTGGAGTTCAGTATTTATTAAAATTAAGATGAAATATATTATTTGGACCTACCTTAAATGTTTTAGTGAAACATCGTCAAACGTCGTAAGAGAGTTTAAACCAAATAGTTAACATCAATTATAGAAGGAAAACGTCATCAGAATATCGAACTAATGGTACGTCACAACTACAGTGTAATAAATGTTAAGGATTTCGACACCTTATACAATATTTTAACTTAATATCACTGAATCGATTCACACAAGACTATCAGAGCAATAAATGGACATATAAGATACACTATTAACATATAAACGCATAAAAACATGCATGTGAATGTATGTAGGTAGGAAGATAACATTGAAAAAGATCCCCGTATCATAATTCCTCGAAATTAACAAGTATATTTTAATAGAGTGAAAATAATATAATGACTTAATATCACTCACGTATATATGTGTATGTCAAGTAGTGTGTAAATATGTAAAGCAATATGAACACAATATTTGAACCAAATAATTAGTATTGATAAGCACGCACTTAAATACTTTAAAGCATGCGTTAATAACTTATAAGGTTTCTAATAAGTATATGACTTAGAGTTTCGCTATGATTTACTCAAATACCAATTCACGTATACATGAATAATAAAAAAATCATTTATAATACGTAAACAAGGACCTTGGAGAACAATAACAAATTTGAACACTTGTAACTGGTATGCTGAACTGAATTATTTGAGATTCTCTGAGTAGAGTACATGATGATGTATGGAAGTAACAAGTCTGGTGTTAACATGGGTACCTATCTATACACTTTAATTAATGAAATGAAATTACATCAAATTAAATTTTATTCTATAACTTTGTAGTAAATATTACATGATTATTTTTACGCTTACATTAAAAAATAAACTTATTTAACTTTAAACAACACCATCCACATATAACTATACGTCAGTCTGGGTGCATTTGCAGACTCACATTCCTCTTTGTGATGACTGTAATGCTGAATTGTAGAGTTACTTCTGTTAGTTTTAGCTTAAACGTATTTATATTTTTCTGTTTCTTTCTAATTTGGACCTTTAAGACAAGAATATCTGTTGTATCTAGCGTTGACATTTTTCTCATTCCCCATTTCGTCACACCCTGTTCAAAAGTTAAAACATATAGCAATTAAAAATTTGAAGAGTTCACATGTCATTAATATGAAAGATATGTATGAATGAGGAGTTTACTCAACAAACCTATGTCATATAAACAACATTACTTAAGTATACCATATCAGTATCATGGATGTTTACTTTGTAGAGCATTTTATTTTCCACATTGCGTTTAACATATTAGATACACCGGGTTGTAGCTTTTACGCAGACCTACAAATACATGTATATCTTGAGCCTCAGTAATAGATTATTAATATTTTCTTTTGTTCTCTTGTCTTTTCTTTTTCATTACGCATTTGTAATATTAATCAATACACATCCTTACAAAAAAGAAAAGATGAAAATAGATACCATTAAGAAAAACGTTCTAGACTACTCAGTATATTACCGTTGTCTTGTTTATTTCGGCATTTTATGAATATAGCAATGGAACTGGCAATGGCAATGACCACTACGCAGGTAATTATAACGGCAATTGCAATGCCACTTTTATCCCGCGGAGGAGAAGTATTTTCCTTGTTTTCTGCAAAGATACAGATACTTCTTGTAGCTGAACGTCTATTCTAAAAATATATCAGGTCAAGTATATCAAGTTCTGAAGAAAAAATCTATATTGATACATAACAATCGTCTTCGATATATCACATCGCATTGGATTAAGAACATTTAACAGATAACGAACATAACATGAAATTCAACAGAACTTTGTTATAGAAGAAAACGACTATCACTAGCTGTACTCCCTCTCTCTCTCTCTGTCTCTCTCTCTCTCTCTCTCTGTGTGTGTGTGTGTGTTTTTAGGAACAAAATGGTTTAATCAAATAATTAGGGAATGATATTAGCTTAAAACTTTTTATATGGAATAATTTATAAAATCTAAGGTACAAATTACTTATTAAACAAGTTAAGCATTTTTAACGTCACATTTTTGGTCATGTAAAAAGATATCTATTTTATGGGAAAATGTTGTTACATGGATCATTGTTATACATATGCAAAAGCACGAGTTTCTTTACAGGATAAAAATGAGTGAGTGTAATATATTTGAAAGTTGTTATGTAATATTGTGTTTGTTCACACATACGTCTATGTAATATATATCGTTATCATGTGTGTTCCTAGCTTTGATGTCTTAACATATTATTCTATAAACGTTTCCTGTGTAACAATTTTATGACATCTCTTCTTGTGTAACCTGTTGATCCTTGTTCCCTATACGGAGGAGTATTTATAATTTTGTACATGTATGTCCTTTGATTGTGCCTCTTTTCGGTGAGTTTAACAATACATGAACACAAGCGCCCTCATAAATTTCCACCAGGAGAGACATCACTAAAGTGTAAATATAATGAAACTTCAAAGAGGCAATTCGTTTTCGGTAATACCATGTCATGTAATTGATTAAGTGAGATAAACACATAGTTCGTGTTACCTGTATCTTGATTCGTATTCTGCACACACGGGACATGTTTTACATCAACAGTGATAGTATCAAAAACTTTTACTTCAACCTCCGAAGTATTACCACGCAAACATTCAGCAGTCGTATTACATGTCACTTTGTACTGTCTAAGTCTTCCGCACATGCGTTTTTCGACGTAAACACTTTGCACTGCTCACTGCCGTTCTGTGTGTAAATTGGAATATTTTACATAATTAAGGATGATTAGAAATATGTTAAATAAAATGAAGTGAAATTCTTATGTTTATGTTTATTTATTTTTTATTAGTATTTGAATTATATATTGTTTTATTGTAACGCATTTTGAGGATTGATGTCGACAAGGTATATTTTACTTCTGTTTTTGTAAACATTTATCATGTTCAGATAAATTTTATAGCTGATATCAAGAGATGATAATTAGGTCAGGAAAAAGTATCAAATCTGAAAAAAAGTAATCATAAGATTTATGAATAAACAAATTTTGTTTCAGAAGAGAAGTGATTAGACTACAAAATTAGTAGAATTTGCACTTTCTTAATACATATTTTTTTTTATTTTATACTTAAAATTTGATGAATAGAAAAATGTAGGTTAGTGTTTATATAAGAGAGAGACATCATTCCTAACAGAATCTGTCATCCAAAGAATTTTCTATATTCTCGGTCCTTGCAAGCTTTATTCTCTGCCCCCCCCCCCCCCCCCCCCCCCCCCCCCCCTTAAAAATGGATGTCTCCCTTGTGCATTTTGAGGTATATTCAATGACAACAAGACAACAATCTGGTTTCTGTGCATTCTGACCTTGAACTTAGATATGGTATTGGTCCAAGGTCATCACAAATCCTTAGGTCATGGACAACAATTGTGTAAATAGTCTTCTGGCAACGTAACAGGAAAAAGTTGTGGCCCAGATAAAAATGTCTGTGCGTGCAAAACTTTTTGCAATGTGTGACGTAGACCTCGAAGATATAACCATGGGTCAATGTCATGACACATCCTTGTGTCATGTATAATAATTACGTGAAATGTTATCCAGATACAATGTGTCAGTAAGGAGTTATAGACAATGATTTCGACCTAGTGGGGTACTGTGACCTTGACCTTGGAGATACCATCTTGAGTTAAGATTATGACCCACCCTTGGATCATGGACAACATTTGTGTGAGATGATATCCTGGAAAATAATCCAAATTGGAAGGTAGAAATTATAGTCCGGACAGGGATTTTGACTATGTATACCCTGTGACCTTTACCTTGATTTGACCTTTGGTTAAGGTAATGGTACACATTTGGGTCATTGACAGCGATTGTATGAAATATTATCCAGATCGTATGTGGGGATCAGAAGTTATGGTCAGGACAAAAATGTTTGCTAAGTGTGCACTGTGACCTTGGCATTGAGAATATGACCATGTGTCAGGTCATGACACATTCTTGGGTCATGTACAACAATTGTGTGAAATATTATTCAGATCCGACAACGGGGTAAGAATTCATGGCCAAGACAAATGGGAACAGACGAACAGACAGACATACAGGGTGATTTCTATATACTCCCAAACAAATATAGAAATGGTATGACTGGGTGGTTATAAAATAAATTTAATGTTTAATAGTTTTATATTTTTGCAATGAGCAAACGTTACGAATAACCATCGTTAAGGCATCGATAATTACTATACAATGTCTGGAGCTTATAAAACTTGTCAAGAGTTTAAAATAAGGTTACCTTCGGGTATCAAAGGCAAGAAAATTAATCTACTGTTAATTCACACAATGACAGAAAAAAACTAGGTGAAATTCAAGCCAAAAGGCATTAAAAAGTTAAATCGGCAAACTTCCTCATCCATCACACTGTTCACCTTTTAAAAATAAATCAAAAAGTAGCTAAATAAAAATCAATTTTTTAACGAATAGGACAAAATACTTCCAAACGAAGTAAAACCAAAGAATAACACCCCCCCCCCTTTAAAATTTGTCTCCTGAAGTTACCTTGCCCAATTCTGGGTCAGCTTAAGGAGGTATCTGATAGTAAACAACATGTTTATGTAACAAGTAGAACTTATTATTACCAAGTTTTAACGAGATCTTAAATGCTGTAAGGAAGAAGAATGTCAAAAATTGGTACATGATTAAATCGATTTGTACTAAATTATCAATATTAAGTGAAAAAAAAAAACCAAAACAAACAAAGAACCCCCCACCCCACCCCCAAGATATTGTAGTGGATGTGAATAGTATCTTTCCTGTTCCTTTTTTTCTAATTTTAAAAGAGATTTCAGTTAAAAGAAGTACATGAAAATTTGTTTACATTAAGTCATAAGTCATCAACAACAGACTCCAATGTAATGTACAGGTTGTTTGACTTTGGATTTTAACGAAAGTACTTAATTTTCTTAGTGTCTGATATAAGTGATCACATCAAAATGGTTGTAGAGAAAATTAATGTGTTAAAAGTAACTGGATTCCAGATGACTAACAAACCACTTACGTTTCATTGTGTATCTCACTTTTCTTTTCCTGTCAGGTGAGACAACTAAAGGTAAGCTTTATCGTCACACAAATATAAACAACGAAGAAATACTGAAGTGTCAACCATATCTCAAAGGACAACCCTGTGTACAGTGGCACATTCAGACAAATGTGAACCCCAATGAAATCGAGGTGAGACCAGGTGCCCATGTCTCTTCAGTGATGCTGCGGAAATCGAAACTATAAATAGTTGTAGAGGACATTCATTACGAAACTGTTTAAAAGTTGGCCATATTAATCACTTTAGAACAGAGCTATGCGTTACACAGTTTATCCTTATATTTAGAATAATTTACAAACTTTTTTCAAGAGATATATTTCTCGCATACGAGGCTGAAGAATTCCACCGGAAGTGGGGTTCTAGATCAATCGATCTAGCACAGGGCGACTGCTTACTTGTGACGTGACACTATTTTAGTTGTGACGTCACGTTGCTCCATCATGTTTTTTTTACGTTTTAGTTTTAGAACAAGATAATATAGGCATTCATTTAAAGGTTAAATCGCGAGAAAAAGAATTAAGAAATGAATCCTATATTTTTTTGGTTGATTGAGGTATCAACCTAAAATTTGGACGGAAAACTGCATCAGTGCGCGAAGTCATTTTATTTAGCTTATATATGAAAACAAAAATTAAATAATTGTCCAAGAAACATAATTTATTATGGCACTACATTACTTTTTTTATCTCTGATACATGTGACGTGATCGCGTAGTAATACAATAACAAGGTAAACAACATTTTGAAGTCAATAATGGCGGCTAACACGAAATTCGAAAATTTGATCCTAGTGTCTATTGAAAAGATAGATTATAAATTATTAAAAACACGACTTAATGAAACATGCATATGAGGATGATAATCTGCTACCTAAGGTATTTATATTTTAAATGGTATCAGTATCATTAGAAATGCAATGCATATTGACTGGTGCACGTGCGTGTCGCAAGGTGGAAGGAGTAGGCTCAAGGATTGGATCGGAGGCAGCACCTGCTCTGGTGCCCGTTCTGTATGCCCAGTCGGGTAGGATACCGTAGAAATTTTAGTTATCAACGTCCATTGTCAAACGATCGGCTAGTAGCAGACGAGTACTGTTTTTATTTTGACTGCATGTATTTCTAAACAGCACTTTAGTCTGTATTGTAGCTTAATTGATAGACCTGGCCTAGTTATATTTACATTTTTATTGAATAAGAGTAAGAAATTATATTTTATATTTAATAGTTTCTGAAGTGAAGTGCGATTTCTTTTGTACTTTGCATTCATAATATATAACGAAACAATTTTATACAATCGATTAACAACACGGGAATCACGGTACTATAATCGGGGTCTCGCCTTCCAGAGGAAAGTAGCGCCGGCAATTGTGACATATCTGCACTCAAAATTTTGTTCATGCAGAAATGAACTAAATTTTTTAACCAATCAGATTCGCCGCAAAACCATGAATACAAAGAAAATTAAATGAATCAAGAATCACCTCGAGTCCCAGATCGAAAGATATCAGTCGCGGGTGACATACTTCGACATAATCCCAACTGAGGCGTTAGCTTTCTTAGGATCTATTCTAGATTCTTATAATCTTGAAAAAGTTTGTAAATTATTATAATTAAATTATATATTTATACATACTTGATATTGTATCCACGCAGTTGGTTTCGGCCTCATGCAATTTGTTTCGAACTGAACAATTACAAAGTTGTCGTTTTCAGTGAGAATTGGTTTGGGAGATAGAGATGTACCATTAATTATTTCTGCAAAAAACATTAACGGAAACCGTGTAGTATACATAGACACACAAGTAATACAGTCGCAGTACCGACATGGGATGATCAATGGAATTATTATTATCATTCATAATCATCGTCATCATCATGATCATGATCATGATCATTATTATTATTATTATCATTATTATTATCATTATTATTATTATTATTATTATTGTTGTTGTTGTTGTTGTTGTTGTTGTTGTTGTTGTTATTATTATTATTATTATTATTATTATTTCAAATATTATATGCTTTAGAAAATTATGTAGAAAATGTCTACCATAAGTTTGTAGCTCCTCCCATATACTTTTTCTGCCATCATATTCACAACACCAGGTGCCTTCGTCTTCAGTTCTGTTCAAGGTTTTTATTGTAAAGTAAGTTTCTGTCGTTGATTTTTTCTGACTTATCTGATATCTATCGTTGAAAGCTTTACATGCCGGATGTATATCGAGATGATCAAAGAGAACTTTGCAAGATCCTAGAATGCTGGGTTGTTTTATAAATGCTACAGTCTTCTTCGAATCTGGTGTTTTACAGATTAAATCACATTCTGAATTGATCCTCGGAGAGTTGCAGAGAGTAAGATTTTGTGTTACTAAAAATTAGCAAAGTCATAATTAGGAATATGTATGGTGTCAACTTCTGTATTTTACAAATAATTACGGTATATTTTCCCTTCCAAAGCAAGTGCCCATACGTTATCGAAAAGTGGTTTTCAAGCTCAGAAATTTCACCCCGATCCTTCAGTTACATTTCATGAGAAACGGCTCTATCTGCAAACTTCGTCTACCTGCTGCAAATCTTCATACACGCCGCCAAGGATGTAATGTTATTGTCGTGAATATGAAGATAGGAAGATGAACGTGGAATCATATTTAATATTATATAGTGAATATATTATATACAACGTTCTTCCTTCACTAGAACGGTGTAAGAATTAGTCATTCCTTACAAAACGACTACATTTTGATGATGACAATCTTTTGGTCGATCTCCTTTTCGACATGAACTCATTTGGAAAACAATATAGCTCTAGACTACGTATTTTCATAAGCTGGAAGACATGCCTTCCTGTGACAACTGCGGTGTGATTTTGGACAACATACTAAACCTATAAGACATGTGTGTCCAAAACATGAAGGAGGAGGACAAAACCAATTTCGAAGACGTCATAGAAATAGTGGTGACTCTAAATAGAATAAACAAAAAGAATACATGAAACAGCCAGAAAAAATATGTGAGAAGAAGGCATGACAGATCAAGTGGGGAAAGAAAAGGCTTAAATGTGAACAACTGACAAAATGGTGAGACGATATTTGAATCTTTATTTATCAGTTTTCATGTATATAATATAGCAAAAGAACTGATCAGTTCAATGTACGGTCATGCAGGTGGGCAGTTACGAAAGACAAAGTTATTAAATGACAATTGCGAAAACAGTTATGTCTTGGAATAAATGTAAGAGGGAGACACGGACGATGTCTATGACAAGGAATACACGGACAGAGAGGAGGAGAAAGACATATAAACGATGCATCATATACAATACAGTCATTATATATTAGTCGGAGAATGACGTGAGAAGAGTTTTATAAGAAGTTTTTATTCTTGGATCACTGCTCATGACATATCAGAATAACTCTTCTAATTATAACTGTAATAAATGTATTACATTTTAAAGATACATATGGTCTCCTTTAGCGTCTACTATTGTGATTAAAGTAACATCGTAAATCTGTTTAGTACAGTATTTTTTTACTGCCCATCAGTATTAAATGCAGCTCTTGCGTATATAACCCACATTTTCCTTATCAGTTTTATTCATCTCGGTCAACCTCGGAAATATTCATTTGCATAATATATGCATTGCACGTGATACAAATTTTACTTCTCGCATGCTTTACATAATATTCATTCTTTCCTTTCTTTTTCGAGTCACTTAGTGCAGAAGGCCGATTTTTTTTTTCTTTTTCTCTTTCTTATCTTCACCATTGTTGTTTTACTCCTCATGCAAATGAATAATTCTAAGGTCAAGTGCGTATTATCTGGTCTCGTACGAACGTAAGTAGGTTAAATTTGAGGGTCGTATTCTAACGTGCTGCAGCAATAACTGTATAACCAAGGCTTATTAGGTTTTGGGGTCGCTGCAGTTTATTATCTTTTTATAAGTAAAATAAGTTAGGAATATATTTTATTGTACCTCTGATTTTATAAAATTAGACATTATGTATTTTTAAGGTTTATCTAAGATTTATGACAATGTTTATTGTATAATACATTGTACCTATGTGGACAATTCTTCTAATTAACATCAAACATCTCTATGATATAAAGTCTTCCTGTGTTTCTTATATACGATGGTGCATACCTCCACGTACACCTCATGAAATACAATGCATCTTCCACCTCAAGGTGTTATGAGAAAAAGCTCAGGATCTGTACATCATGTTCCGATACATCTCATTAACACTCGATCTATCACGCTCATTAGTGTTACCATGTTGCCATGTATGGAAATTCTGCATCGAATGATACCAGGTTTCTTAAATTGTACATAGTATCAAGCGGCATATTTGAAATCAATATTCCGCCAGTAAAAATGTAATAAGCGATAAACTTAATGAAAACTTATTTCAAATAGTAATATGAAGAATATTATATTTTTTCTTGTATCAAGTGTACCGGCGTAGGCCGCAATTTCAAATTAAATTTAATTTGAAGTATCATGGCTCACAGAAAATTTCACCCAAAAAAAGCATCAACATCCAGGAAATCCAGTAGAATGAAAAAAAAAAAAAAAAAAGAAAAAAAAAAAAAACTTCCAAAATTTATAGTATCGAGTGGTAAATCCAAGTTACTCTCATTTCTTTAAAGGGAAGGGGTGGAGTTGGACTACCACAATCGTTGTTATATTGTAATTAAAACAATTTATTGATTTCTCTCTCTCTCTCTAGAGAGAGAGAGAGAGAGAGAAATAGAGAAATACGCGGACGTCCTGATCATGGGAGGTCCCACTATCAGTCGAAGTTTCCCTTAGGGTTTCATGTTAATAAGGGGGCGTTTACTCGAACAGTGTTTGGTGCACACTTAATAATAATGGTGTATGTTATACATTGAGAAAAAAAAAAAAAACAACCTTCTCTGTTATGTTACACCTTGAATATTTTACACTGCATCCCTTCTTAATCATTATGTGAAAAGGAATACACCATTTGTTTTCATGGTTAGAGGTCAAGGACATTGTATGATTAGGTATCATTTCTGTGATAAGAACCTACAAGGCTTCAATGAATCATCAAGTTATAGATGAAGATACACATAATTGTATCACCTGCAGAATGATAATTATTTAAGTGACCCTTTACTGTCAATTTCTCGATTGTGCCACAATACTAAACATTTTAACTTTACATTTGGTGAAAATATTAACTATTAATATGGAAAGAAATCTTGAGATGATTGTGAATTAAGTCATGTTCATTCTTATATTCAAAATAACATTCAGGTTTTTCATGTTCCATATATACATATTCGCACCTCATGTTAAATGACCAACATTTTGCAGTAGGCAATACGCATGTTTCACAAAGACCTAATATTACAAACAATCAAAGAATTATTATAAACTATTTTAGATAGGTGGAGTTAAGGTGGGTTTTTCTGTTCAATATTTTAAAAAGACAAATACAATTTGTTTCAATGCTGGAATATATATATATGATTAGGCATAAAAACTCCAAAATAAAGTCACATTTGTTACAATGTTATGATCAAAAAAGGAGTAGTGGACGGGCCTATGATAGTTAATCTGGTAAGTTGTTGCAATTTTGAACCATTGAAAATTATATAATTCAAACTGCAATAATTTTGATAACCTAAGATTTAAAATTGTATTTGTCTTGACAATAATGATCTATATTCCATTTTAACTCCGCTGGATAAAATGTCCGGAAATCTATTGTCATACCTCTGCGTCAGTGTCCTCACACAAACACACTGTCTTTGTGACCTTGACCTTGACCTACTTTTCAAAAACTTCAACATAGGCTATATCCTTTGAACTACCAGAGGTAACACTTTAAAATTTCACGCATAGGTTTCACGCGTCAAGAGCTTTGTTTGATACTATGACGTTTGGTTTTGTGTCTGGACCTTGACGTTGACCTTCTTTGTAAAAATCTTAACCGACGCTATATCTTTTGAACCATTAGGGGCAAGGCTTTGATATTTCAAATACGTTCCTCATGTCAAGAGCTTTTATTTGATATCATGACTTTTGACCTTAAACTTTGACCTACTTTACAGAAACTTTTATATATGCTATGTCTTTTGCATCAGCATAGGCAGGGCTTTGATAACTCACACATAGGTTCCTCATAACAACCTTTGTTGAGTTCAAAAGATTAATGGAACTGAAAATCAGTCCTATTGACATCACTTGTGTATAATTCTTTTTATCAGATATAATAGATCATAGCTGGGATGTTATTAGTCTTATTTGTTTTACTAAATTTCTCTCTTACTTTTTCAGGGCTCTGGTCAATGAGTGGGAAAGTGATAAACTAGAGCGGTTGCGCCAAGCACTGTAGAATGTCTAATAGTGTAGCAAATCATGGCAGACAGCCCCTTTATCAGGATTGTAAGAACAATTTTGAAGGATCAGCGAAAAGTATGGAGTCAGCCAAGGAAGTGATTATGGTAAAGGAAAATAAAGAGAAAGGAAAGTAAAGATGATGGATAAATCCAAACCACAAGTCCAAAAATCATGAAACCATAGGACATACAAAATCAGTGAAAATGAAAAACAAATGGAAAATAACAAAATATGTCTACTTAAAGAGCATATGTGAACCCCTGTGATGGAGTGAGATCAGGTGCCCGGGGAGAGTGAGCATCTCCTGCTTGCTAGCAACACCCGTCACATATACCCCGTAGAAAGAGTCAAATCGTGTGAATTCCATATGTATCTATATATGGAGAAGTCGAAGTAGGTAACCTTCTAGTATAGAAGGTGTCAAATCTGTGTAAAGTGATCGGAATCGGTCTCAGTCCAGAATAGTGATACATCAGCAATAATTGCAGATGAGAAAACAGAAGAAAGTTGATAAAGTATGACACAAATCACCTAGGAAATGGACACATGCAAACCTGGTGTAGTAGCGTAAAATATATAAAGTATGTACAGTCCAAGGGGAAAAGTCCAACACAACCAAGTCAGTTACCTAAGGGTTGAATAATAACACTTGAAACGCCCAACCGCGGGGAGTCTTTTTACGAACTTCACGCTGCAACCGAGAATTATTGTAGATATAAAAGAGATCAAAAGATGAATCGTTGCAATATGACTTAGAGAGGCTCCTTGGGACATACAAAAATTATAATAAAATATACTCAGAGAAACTAGAAGTACACAAGTACACATATCCGTAAACAAGTCGTGTCAACAAAACACCAAAGTTTCAACATTTCAGTGTCTCAGCTAATTTACATTATAGCATTGTTGCATATTTTGCACAGGCAAATGAAGGGCGCAAATATATAATGAAGGTAAAATATATCAATCATACACTGATGGTCATTTGCAACATATAATTTGCATTAAACAAGGGTAAAACGTTTTCTCTTAAGCTTTTTTTATAGGAAATGAATTCATGTATCATGCAGCTGAATCTTTAACTGTTTAGACGCAGGTTCAAATTCTCAATATGGTGCTGATGCTGATAATGCCATAGCTCTTAAGTCACATGTTCAAGCAATCAGTATTGCCAATTATTATATGAAAAAGTGTAACACTAGTTAGGGCAAAGGTGTTTGCAAATTCCATGGCAACCCCCCCCCCCCCCAAAAAAAAAAAAACATGCTAGCAGTAGTCTTCGGTTAGATCAATTGTTTGTTGTTTTAATAGAAATGATGAGGATGGTATCAAAAACCTATTGGTCAAAGATAACAAAGTTCGTCTTAGGGTCCCACGTTTAATGAAAATTGTTCGGGATAAATGCAAAAGTTCTTACTGAAAAATTAATCTGAAGAGACTATAAGCATAAAAACAACTCAGATTCATGTAATGCAATTGCTCATGTTATGATCTGGACAACATTGTTGTTATGTAAAGATGTTCAAGCGAGCAATACGGCAGTTGGTCAAGTTTGGGCATATTTTCATTGATGTTAGTCTTTTGATTTCTTGTGCTATAGACAATGTATGCGTTACCATTGTATTACCCTGCAATGTGTAGCTTAAAAGAAGTTTTTCTCAGTACTCAGAGCTTGAAGATTGTCATTTTCCCTTTTTTCGTGATAAAACTGTGTTGAAGGTGCCAATGTGGGCCTCTTATTTTCTATTATTTGAACGCTGAGCTATAATTTTCTTTTTAACATTGAAAGGTCCTTTAATCCTAACATTTTACAAGCTAAGCATAAAAGATTTGGTAAATTTAATTTTCTCCGAATTTAGCTTGACAATAGTCATTTCCTCTTTTTCGACTTAATATTGTGTTGAAGCCAATTTGGTCCTCTTGTTCTCTTTCTTTTTCAACACTGACCTATACGTCTCTTGCTAAACTTAAAAGGTCATACAACCATGGTATTTTACCAACTGAGTATGAAAGATTTGGTAAAATTTATTTTTCTCAGAATTCAGCTTGAAAATTGTCATTTCCCCCCGTTTTTCCAGTTAAAAATGGTGTTGAAGATGTCACTTTGGGCCTATTGTTCTTAAGAATTTCAACACACACATGTTTCTTTTTAAATCTGAAAAGGAATGTAACCAAAATATAGAATTTATTGTGTATGAAAAATTTGCTAAAATTTATGGATATCTCTTTCTAGCCTATTGAATTGATAGTTTTTGCCTTCTTTTATTGTTTGATGTGACAGCATCAAATAAACTACACAAGTGGAAAAACGTGTAAAATTTTAGATCTGTTTTCCATTATTGAAAAAAAATTCAATTATAACATGAAAATGAATAAAAGTTTTTAAAACTATATCCATTTTTTTTTTCCAGAGTACTAAAAATTGCTGTTTTTAAGCATAAACTTTTATAACTAATAAATACATATTTATCAAGGGCAATAACTCCAGATTATCGCTGACCTTACGATATTTCGTTATATAACGTTTCACTAACACACAATCCTTCAAGAAATATTTATTTTATGACATTAGTAAAAATCAAAAGTCAGGGGCTGTCATCCTTAATGTCTCATTTCAGAAATATAATTACGAGCCCATATAGAAGTTAAAACAATAACACTATTCTTTTATTGTTTCGGACACTCTACAATAAGAGCCCTGATCGCTAGAGCAGGCACACAGGGTATCAGATTGGATCCGTTGTGTTCATAGCTATTTCTCATTCCAATAACGAGGACGCTCGATAAAGTATATCTCAGTCAATAATGTTTCTCAACCACCCCACCTTTTTTCCCAAATAAACAATCACATTTTAGCAAACACTCATATCTTTGCAGTGAAATGGTAACCACACTGGACTCTACTGTGAGACCTGGTAGACATAGTTAAATGTGTAATACAACTCTCTTGTATTCTATCCACAATAAATTGCCTTTCCACTCATATTTCCACATCAAAATGGAGGTCATTGAGGATACACAAATAAGCTAACCTCGTTACTAAGGGAATTCCTGTTACTACAAAAATCCCCACACGAAGGAAATCCCAGTTTGATTGTCCCTACTGTGTTTTCTCATTTATGAAATATGAAATGTTTTCTAACACCTGGCCCAAATATCATGTGTTGTCATGATACTTCAATGTTAGTGTGTAATAATACGTAACTTATAAAAGGCATTACATGCATTTATATGTGTTTAAATAAGAATGCAACTTTACTTAATATCCAACAATTAAACGCTTGCCCTTAATTTTGCGTATACAACAGTTTTATTTTTATGACAATAAATTATACACATGTTCAAACAGGAATTTAAATCAATACTGTGTAGACAGTTTCGCAGCGAAACAGGTTTACAAAAATTATTACCTTCACATATTGCGAAATATGATAAAGTATTCAAAGTATGTTATAGTGCCTCTACAGAAATGAACTTTGATATGTATAATATACAGATTTAATCTATTGAACAACCATGCATGTATGCTTAAAGATTTACAGATGTTTAAATATTCTTGGACAATTACTATATATTTACCACGCATTATATTATCCATGTTCGTGAGTATGTCAAATGAGTATTTTTCAATATCTAATATACTATGATTTTTAAAATACAATAACTATGTTATGGTTGTTATTTAATATTAATATAAATGGTAATATAAAGATGATGCAGAAATATCATATCTTAATGTTATTAATGCAACGACTGTAATATGAAATAAAAACTGTATGTGTACATAAGTTAGATATAATACTAGTGTAACCCATCCTTTATATAATATATTTCGACAAATGCAGGTATTTGTTATACTGTTTACTTGGAAACTGATATGTTTCTTACCAATTTGTTTTATGAAAAGAAGAATCACTAGGAATGCCTTCATTTCTTTCTTTTGTGAAAACTGCAATGTACCTGTTTAAAACAATGATACTATTACCTAAATATTCTTGTACAAAGAGTAAAACCATGACTGTTTTCAGAGACCGAAGTCATTTTCGTTTATCATCACTTCTATTATTTTGCTTTAAGATAATAATCTTACGTTTAAAAATCCATTTGAACTTTACTTATTTTACGAAAATTAAGAAACAAGTTAACAACTTAAATAAATCTTGCTCGTTGGGAAAGATCTTTCCGTATGAGAGTCGTTTGCATGGGAGAAAACCCACGAAGCCAGGTTGGTGTTACTGTCCCTAAATAGTACTCATAAAACCTGTTACAACATGACAAAATACGCGTAGATAGCCTTTGAATAGTAATATTTACTTACTGGCAAACATTGTCATAATCTGTGCCACATATCGGTCGGTAACATTTTAAAGGTCACCGATAAAGAAGAAAATATGAACGGAATAACAAATTATCCGGAAACAAATGCTAATGAATTTTTAGAGTCTTTTATTTTAGTTTGTCGTAGAATAGATATCGGTATAGCTTCGGCCATCTCGAATCCCTTACTTATTAATGTTATGGGATATCCGCGATGTATTAGAGAACTACGTAATTCTTTTAATCTAGATGTTCTTAATTTAGACGGTTTAATTATTGTGCATATACGTCTTGCAAGAGTGTATGGTATTGATTTTATACAAGCTAACAAACTAAAATGAAAGACTCTAAAAATTCATTAGCATTTGTTTCAACATACACTAAACGAAATCCAGAAATCTTTAGTAAAGCATTTAAACATTTGGAATATGTAAGAACAGACAAAAAGATGAACAAAATTCTAAATAAGATACAAATTATCAAAAGCAAGAGACAATAAAAAAATCTCAAACAATTAATTACATCTGTAAAATCAAATTTTAATACTGAGGAATCGGAAAATATAGGTGTAACAAAATGCAAAAATGAAAAATGTAAGGTTTGTGATATAAGTATGGAAGGAAATGTGTATAATTTCAAAAATAGTAACGTTCAAATCCTAGTAAAACGAAAACTAACTTGCAATTCTAAAAATGTAATATATGTCATATCATGTGACAAATGTAAAGAAGAATATATTGGATCAACACAATGTTTACATCACAGAGTAGCTTTACATAAAAGCAATATAAAACACTCACAAAACCGAGTGTTATTTGTGAGCAAAAAATTGTAGTAAAGGCAAATTTCAGGTTATGCCTATATACCAAACAGACAACTATTCAATCATCACGATGAAAGAGCAAGATTTCATCAACAAATATAAACCTTCAAGTTATAACATGGGTTCATTGGCTCTCAGTTTGAATGGATTCTTGACCTTTTACCCTCAGATTAGTTTGGAAATCACAAGATTTTTGCACCAAATTATAATAATAATAATAATGTTGTCAGCGCACCTAGTTTAGCCTCGGTTTGGTTGGGGTTTACGTATGTCTGAGTGTGAAATTGTGCAAGATATTGTTTTTTTATTCCTTGGTCGTTCTTCGTTGTTTACTTACTATGCATTATACTGAATGAGAAAGGAAAGTTTTTGTTCTTACGTTGTGTAGATAGAAGTAAGAAGGCAAACGATAAGAATTAAGCAAGATTAAAGGGCAGCCAAAAAAAAAAAAAAACAAACAAACAAACAAACAAACAAAAACCATATTTGACTCTGCTGTATGTGAAAAGTCGTGGAGAAGATGCAGAGCATATAAGGATAAAAACTTTATAACACATAACAAAACATTATCTGAAATTATTACATAACAAAAAATGTTTGATAGCAATACATTTGTGTTAAGATGGTCAGTTTAGTTCTTCTGAGTGTGCTTGTTTGATTGCTGTTTGACTTGGCTTTCAATAGTTTTCAGTTAAATCGTCGGCGCCCAAGCCAAGCGCTTAACCACTACACCAGGCCCGCTCCCAAATGTTGCAGAATCATTACAATCAACTAACGTATGCCTAAAATTTATAAATACAAATATAAACAAAGAGACAATTATACAATGAATATCTAAAATATAAGTGATATTAACTTAAATCAACCCTGTAAATCGAGCTTTGTTCCCCGATAAGCAGTCCAAGTCATTGAGATTCAGGAATCCCTGTAAAGATTTTAACAAGGCCAGTCGTCAATTTCATGTTTGTCAAGGAAATCTAGGCATAATGTGGACAGCCCAGCCCCAACATGTCGAATTTGTGATTATCTCAGGATTATAGATGCCAAAGGCGTATAACAATTTATAAATCCGATGCGATGAAATTGTTGGAACCTATGATTCTTAAATTCGATCATCTTGAAACGGAGAGAAGAGATTCTTGATAAAAAAAAAATGATAAAAAAAAAAAAATACCGAAAGGATTTCTACCGACTGGACAGATACATGTACGAAAAGACAGTGTTGATAAATAATTCAAACCCTAACCATATAGCATTTTACATTAAGAAGACACTCGGACATGAGAAACAGTTTTGATATTCTGTAATCCCCCTTTTTACTCCAATTGATACAGATTTTATAAAGTTACCGCACAATTATAGGGAAATGATGTTTCCGTGGAAATGCGAAAGTGTTTTTTTTCCCAAATAATCGGGAAAATTATGTTACCCTGAAAATTCGAAAAGGGATCGTTTCAAAATCGATTTGTGAATCAACAATGGAGGAACCCACAAGAATAAATGCTAAAGTAAAAATTGTTAAAATAGTCATCGGCCTTTGATTTCACACATGGTTATCCAAACGGATATGCCATCATCATAACCTTAAAGTTATGTCTTCTCGTCATGTCGAGTAAAACAACTACGCATAAGATCTCGATATAATTTTTAGGGTGTTAGTTAATAGCGTGGTGACTTATCGTGGTCCTGAGTAAAGATAGGTTAATTTATTCAGTACATGTAAATGTGTATTTTCAGTACAATACCTCCTCCGCCTTGATATTTAAATAATGGATAGATAATTCATAAGCCTGTTTATAAATATACCCACAAAAAGATAGAGTCATCTCTCTTTGTCTACATGTATTGTAACATGTACCAGCGCGTACATATTAAAATCCGTGACCCCGATATTAAGGATATGTACAAGTACGGCTCGGCGTTTGATTCAGTTATGAAACATCAAAAGAAGTAGAATCAATAACTCATAATAATAAGTTCTAACGTAAAATTTTTAATAACCATGAATGTATAACATAAAGATGAGGTAACTCTTCCATCGTTATTCCCACCAAGATTTCTAGATATGTAGGTCTCACATTTAGTCTCATGACCAAGGTAAAAATAGAATGTTACAAAAATAGAATCTGTAAGTGCATTGACATTGAACTTGAAGCTGCGAGTATATAATACAACAGGAAGTTAAGCGCGGTTAGAGAAATTTGATATAACAATTAGATAAGCCTGTACTTTTACAAGCAGTTAAGTGAATGAATTTTATTGTTGTGCTTTAACCCATGTTATGTAGCTGTATTACTATCCTTTGGTGACACATTAAAACTACCAATCGCCAAATCTCCATAACACAGCCCCCTACCCCACACCTAAAAACAAATAAATATATAAAAAATAAAATAGGAACATGTGCATTGAACACAATCGGGAAAACTTTTAATCTAAAATAATTATAATAAGAAGGACATAACGATATAAAATATCGATATTCAAGCAATTTCAACAAGAGTTCCCTATTTTATGAATACATCCTCTCTGTTCTCCTTTTATTTTCCCATTTGGTTAGCTTTTTTTCTTTTAAATTCAAGATAATTATTTAGACATAAATAGGGAATAGTCTTATTCCAAGGAAATAACAAAAACTCAGATTGATATTTATAATGGTATTAACGGCCCCAAGAGGAGCTCACCACTGCTATACAATGCTTAAAAGATTATTTTCAATATAAGCAGCAAAATTTATTAACTCAAAAATTGGTGTTTTTAATAAGAAATTTTCTTTCTACTAATTGTAAATAAAATATTGACCTTACTTAGGATGCTGCGTGCTTTCAGTGTATACTGTTTGAACGTTTTATTGACGATTAAATCAAGTGTGCATTTTTAGGAGACCACATTGAATCGTGGTTGTGACACACAACCTTCAAATGTAGATTCTGTGTCAAGGTAAGGTTAAGGACAAAGACCTCCACTTAAATTTGCTTTTGCAAGTTGTGGACACAGGTTTCCCTTGCCAATCATTGAAATAAGCATAACGTCGCATAAAACAATGACAAAATATATAGAGTATGTGCAAAGAGTTTCATTCCAAAACCTTGCTAAAATCAACACCAACACAAATTTTTAACTAAGGTTTTTATTTACATACACATAAAAAATCTGAAATTGTAATTGTTACAAATGATGAGATTTGAATTATTTTCATATAAGAAAATTCATAATTTAAACTATTTACTAGAGATTCAAGGATTCAAAGCTTACATATAATAAAGTAACATAACACACGAACAAAAACAGAAAAGAACATACTGTACAGAGAATTCATTACTGGTGTTTAAAGTACATTATATTTATTTCTGACATATAGTTGATTGCAAATGAATATGTAAATAGGAAATAAGTAATATGATGAGAAGTCATATAAAGATGGAATCTTACGCTTTAACTTCTTAGTCTTAAATTAACTTTCTACGGAGTTTTCGTGTGTTTTTTTTTTATAATTTATTGATGATTTATAATGATTTATTTGTTTTAATATCTGTGCCTTTGAGTCAATGTATCAGCTAACGTATTTTTCCATATTTATATTATCAATTGGTTATTTAAGAAAACTCATCTATCATTAATGTAGTTTGGCCTCGTCTACCAATCAACATGACATATCATGGCAATTAGCCGTCCTAGATTGTTAGAACAAAGGGTGTACTCAATATATTGTAAAACAGAAAACATTTCAGAACATGCATGAAAACAAACACGCATAAATATAAAAATACACATTTAAATAATCAAAGCAAATGTATAAGGTTGATATGATATACTTAATTGTTGAGTAAACTATTGGTTTTATTTTCCTCTATATTTTAATGCTATTACATATACAAGTATCATTTCCACTAGATAAACATTTAAGACAACATTTAGTTCATTAAAGAAAATATTAGTATTGAAATGTAATTATCTGAAAACATATATAAATAAAATATATATATTCAATTTTTATATATCACTAAGGGTAAAAATTCATAAAATGTACATCTAACAAGACTGAATACAATGAAGCATCCAATAAGGAAAATCTTTCTCGTGCCTCAATGCATACTTTGACATAAAAAAACCCCCAAAACCCAAACAAACAAACAAACAAACAAACAAACAAACAAAAAAAAAAACAAAACAAAAGAAAAAAACCAAAGTCAACATAGTTTGTTTTTTACAAAACCTCTTTGAAAGGTAGGGAAACGTACTCAAATATATTTCGTTTATGACACCTGTAATCCATGGTGTTACGTAAATAGGTGATTTTGGATTGGTGGAGTTCAGTATTTATTAAAATTAAGATGAAATATATTATTTGGACCTACCTTAAATGTTTTAGTGAAACATCGTCAAAAGTCGTAAGACAGTTTAAACCAAATAGTTGACATCAATTATTGAAGGAAAAAGTCATCAGAATATCGAACTAATGGTACGTCACAACTACAGTGTAATCAATGTTAAGGATTTTGACACCTTATACAATATTTTAACTTAATGTCACGGAATCGATTCACACAACAGTATCAATGAAATAAATGGACATATAGGATACACTATTAACATTTAGACGCATAAAAACATGCATGTGAGTGTATGTAGGTAGGAAGATAACATTGAAAAAGATCTCCGTATCATAAGTCCTCAAACTTAACAAGTATATTTAAATAGAGTGAAAATAATATAATGACTTAATATCACTGACGTATATATGTGTATGTCAAGTAGTGTGTAAATATGTAAAGCAATATGAACACAATATTTGAACCAAAAAATTAGTATTGATAAGCACGCACTTGAATACTTTAAAGCATGCGTTAATAAATTATAAGGTATCTAATAAGTATATGACTTAGAGTTTCGCTATGATTTACTCAAATACCAATTCACGTATACATGAATATTACAAAAAATCATATATAAAACGTAAACAAGGACCTTGGAGAACAATAACAAATTTGAACACTTGTAAATCGTATGCTGAACTGAATTATTTGAGATTCTCTGAGTAGAGTACATGATGATGTAGGGAAGTAACAAGTCTGGTGTTAACATGGGTACCTATCTATACACTTTAATTAATAAAATGAAATTACATCAAATTACATTTTATTCTATAACTTTGTAGTAAATATTTCATGATTATTTTTACGCTTACATTAAAAAATAAATTTGTTTGACTTTAAACAACGCCATCCACATATAACTATACGTCAGTCTGGGGGCATTTGCAGACTCACATCCCTCTTTGTGATGACATGTATATACTTTCTTTATGAAGAATGTAATGCTAATTTGCAGAGTTACTTCTGTCAGTTTTAGCTTACACGTATTTATATCTTTCTGTTTCTTTCTTCTTTTGACGTTTAAGACAAGAATATCTAGCTTTGACATTTTTCTGATTCCCTGTGTCGTCACACCCTGTTCGAAAGTTAAAACATATAGCAATTAAAAATTTGAAGAATACACATGTCATTTATATGAAAGATATGTATGAATGAGTAGTTTACTCAACAAACCTACAGTTAGGTGCAGTCCTAACCTTACAAAAAGTGTACTTCAAGTTAACTTTATGATTGCATTTCAAGTTTACTTGGCGACAACAGAGTAAACATGGAATCAAGTTTAGTAGTAAACTTGATTCCAAGTTTAGTACTAAACTTGATTCCAAGTTTACCCCAAGTGCACTTCAAGTTAAGTTCATGACTGCATTTCAAGTGTACTTGGCAACAACAGAGTAAACATGGAATACTAAACTTGATTCCAAGTTTATTACTAAACTTGATTCCAAGTTTATTACTAAACTTGATTCCAAGTTTACTCCAAGTGCACTTCAAGTTAAGTTTACTTTCTATACACATGTACATTTACTATATTTTTCTATTAAAACAATATTTTGTTTATATAAAATATGCAATTGTAAGTAATAAGACGATTATATCTATCGTGTTATACGGAACTGGATAATTGTAATAAACAAACGTGAAAAGTAAACTTGGTGTCACGTGATAGTAAACCTGAAGACGGAATTACTTTAAAGTAAACTTGATATCAAGTGCACTTGACTAAACTTTATGACTGGTTTTCAGGACGAAAAACTAAACTTAAAGTGCACTTGTCAAGTGCACTTGGATGTAAGGTTAGGACTGCACCCAACTGTATGTCATATAAACAACATTAATGAAGTGTACCAGATCAGTATCATGAATTTTTACTTTGTAGAGCATTTTATTTTCCACACTGCGTTTAACATAATAGATACACCGGACTGTAGCTTTTATGCAGACCTACAAATATATCTTGATTCTCAGTAATAGATTATTAATATTTTCTTTTGTTCTCTTGTCTTTTCGTTTTCATTAGGCATTTGTAATATTAATGAATACATATCCTTACAAACAAGAAAAGATGAAAATAGATATCATAAAGAAAAACATTCTAGACTACTCAGTATATTACCGTTGTCTCGTTTATTTCGGCATTTTATGAATATAGCAATGGAACTGGCAATGGCAATGACCACTACGCAGGTAATTATAACGGCAATTGCAATGCCACTTTTATCCCGCGGAGGAGAAGTATTTTCCTTGTTTTCTGCAAAGATACAAATACTTCTTGTAGCTGAACATCTATTCTAAAATATATCAGGTCAAGTATATTAAGTTCTGAAGAAAAAATCTATATTGATACATAACAATCGTCTTCGATGTATCACATCGCATTGGATTAAGAACATTTAACAGATAACGAACATAACATGAAATTCAACAGAACTTTGTTACAGACGAAAAAGACTATCACTAGCTTTGGTCTCTCTCTCTCTTTTAGGAACAAAATGGTTTAATCAAATAATTAGGGAATGATATTAGCTTACAACTCTTTTTATATAGAATAATTTGTAAAATCTAAGGTACAAATTACTTATTAAACAAGTTAAGCATTTTTAACGTCACATTTGTGGTCATGTAAAAAGATAACTATTTTATGGGAAAATGTTGTTACATGGATCATTGTTATACATATGCAAAAGGACGAGTTTCTTTACAGGATAAAAATGAGTGAGTGTAATATATTTGAAAGTTGTTATGTAATATTGTGTTTGTTCACACATACATCTAAGTAATATATATCGTTATCATGTGTGTTCCTAGCTTTGATGTCTTAACATATTATTCTATAAACGTTTCCTGTGTAATAATTTTATGACATCTCTTCTTGTGTAACCTGTTGATCCTTGTTCTCTATACGGAGGAGTATTTATAATTTTGTACATGTATGTCCTTTGATTGTGCCTCTTTTCGGTGAGTGGGAAGGTGGGCGCCCGTAATTCGGTTAGCCACCCCAAATGATTGACGTTTTTTTAATTCAATTGACTGTCTAAGTCGGTATCCTAACAGCAGCACAATCAAATATTTTTGTGATGTCGTTTTTCCGTGGATATTCCACTATTAAAATGTGCATGTTCTTGATGATTTCTGTCGTACGGTGTGTCAGATGTCTTCCGTTTTCTACTTTAATTAATCATTTTCTGGATTTGACCAGCCTTTCTATACATTTTTTATCAAGTCAATAAAAAGATGTTTAATTGTTTTCTAATATTTGATGTACAGGTTATATAAGTGTATCGATTCTAAGTAGGTTTAACAATACATGAACACAAGCGCCCTCATAAATTCCCACCAGGAGAGACATCACTAAAGTGTAAATATAATGAAACTTCAAAGAGGCAATTCGTTTTCGGTAATACCATGTCATGTAATTGATTAAGTGAGATAAACACATATTTGGTGTTACCTGTATCTTGATTCGTATTCTGCACACACGGGACATGTTTTACATCAACGGTGATAGTATCAAAAACTTTTACTTCAACCTCCGAAGTATTACCACGCAAACATTCAGCAGTCGTATTACATGTCACTTTGTACTGTCTAAGTCTTCCGCACATGCGTTTTTCGACGATGAACACTTTGCACTGCTCACTGCCGTTCTGTGTGTAAATTGGAATATTTTACATAATTAAGGATGATTAGAAATATGTTAAATAAAATGAAGTGAAATTCTTATGTTTATGTTTATTTATTTTTTATTAGTATTTGAATTATATATTGTTTTATTGTAACGCATTTTGAGGATTGATGTCGACAAGGTATATTTTACTTCTGTTTTTGTAAACATTTATCATGTTCAGATCAATTTTATAGCTGATATCAAGAGATGGTAATTAGGTCGGGAAAAATTATCAAATCTGAAAAAAAGTAATCATAATAATTATGAATAACTAAATTTTGTTGCAGAAGAGAAGTGATTAGACTACAAAATTAGTAGAATTTGCACTTTCTTCATACATATTTTTTTTTTTTTATTTTATACTTAAAATTTGAATAGAAAAATGTAGGTTAGTGTTTATATAAGAGAGAGACATCATTCCTAACAGAATCTGTCATCCAAAGAATTTCCTATATTCTCGGTCCTTGCAAGCTTTATTCTCTGCCCCCCCCCCTTAAAAATGGATGTCTCCCTTGTGCATTTTGAGGTATAATCAATGACAACAAGACAACAATCTGGTTTCTGTGCATTCTGACCTTGAACTTAGATATGGTATTGGTCCAAGGTCATCACAAATCCTTAGGTCATGGACAACAATTGTGTAAATATAGTCTTCTGGCAACGTAACAGGAAAAAGTTGTGGCCCAGATAAAAATGTCTGTGCGTGCAAAACTTTTTGCAATGTGTGACGTAGACCTCGAAGATATGACCATGGGTCAATGTCACGACACACCCTTGTGTCATGTATAATAATTACGTGAAATGTTATCCAGATACAATGTATCAGTAAAGAGTTATAGACAATGATTTCGACCTAGTGGGGTACTGTGACCTTGACCTTGGAGATACCATCTTGAGTTTAGATCATGACAACATTTGTGTGAGATGCTATCCTGGAAAATAATCCAAACTGGAAGGTAGAAGTTATAGCCCGGACAGGGAGTTTGGCTATGTATACCCTGTGACCTTTACCTTGATTTGACCTTTGGTTAAGGTAATGGTACACATTTGGGTCATTGACAGCGATTGTATGAAATATTATCCAGATCCAATGAGGGGATCAGAAGTTATGGTCAGGACACAAATGTTTGCTAAGTGTGCACTGTGACCTTGGCATTGAGAATATGACCATGTGTCAAGGTCATGACACACCCTTGGGTCATGTACAACAATTGTGTGAAATATTATTCAGATCCGACAACGGGGTAAGAATTCATGGCCAAGACAAATGGGAACAGACGAACAGATACACATACAGGGTGATTTCTATATACCTCCAAACAAATATAGAAATGGTATGACTGGGTGGTTATAAAATAAATTTAATGTTTAATATTTTTATATTTTTGCAATGAGCAAACGTTACGAATAACCATCGTTAAGGCATCGATAATTACTATACAATGTCTGGAGCTTATAAAACTTGTCAAGAGTTTAAAATAAGGTTACCTTAGGGTATCAAAGGCAAGAAAATTAATTTACTGTTAATTTACACAATGACAGAAAAACACTAGGTGAAATTCAAGCCAAAAGGCATTAAAAAGTTAAATCGCCAAACTTTCTCATCCATCACACTGTTCACCTTTTAAAAATAAATCAAAAAGTAACTAAATAAAAATCAAATTTTTAACGAATAGGACAAAATACTTCCAAACGAAGAAAAACCAAAGAATAACACCCCCTCCCCTTTAAAATTTGTCTCCTGAAGTTACCTTGCCCAATTCTGGGTCAGGTTAAGGAGGTATCTGATAGTAAACAACATGTTTATGTAACAAGTAGAACTTATTATTACCAAGTTTTAACGAGATCTTAAATGCTGTAAGGAAGAAGAATGTCAAAAATTGGTACATGATTAAATCGATTTGTACTAAATTATCAATATTAATTGAAAAAAAAAACCAAAACAAACAAAGAACCCCCCACCCCACCACCAAGATATTGCAGTGGATGTGAACAGTATCTTTCCTTTTTTTTTTAATTTTAAAAGAGATTTCAGTTAAAAGAAGTACATGAAAATTTGTTTACATTAAGTCAGTATTAATACAAAAACAACAGACTCCAATGTAATGTACAGGATGTTTGACTTTGGATTTTAACGAAAGTACTTAATTTTCTTAGTGTCTGATATAATTGATCACATCAAAATGGTTGTAGAGAAAATTAATGTGTTAAAAGTAACTGGATTCCAGATGACTAACAAACCACTTACGTTTCATTGTGTATCTCACTTTTCTTTTCCTGTCAGGTGAGATAACTAAAGGTAAGCTTTATCGTCACACAAATATAAACAACGAAGAAATACTGAAGTGTCAACCATATCTCAAAGGACAACCCTGTGTACAGTGGCACATTCAGACAAATGTGTTTGCATTGATGCAAAAGTTTTCCGTCCAAATTTTAGGTTGATACCTCAATCAACCAAAAAAAATATAGGATTCATTTCTTATCATTTTATTTAGCGTATATATGAAAACAAAAATTAAATAAGTGTCCAAGAAACATAATTTATTATGGCACTACATTACTTTTTTTTTATCTCTGATACATGTGACGTGATCGCGTAGTAATACAATAACAAAGTAAACAACATTTTGTCAATAATGGCGGCTAACACGAAATTCGAAAATTTGATCCTAGTGTCTATTGAAAAGATAGATTATAAATTATTAAAAACACGACTTAATGAAACATGCATATGAGGATGATAATCTGCTACCTAAGGTATTTATATTTTAAATGGTATCAGTATCATTAGAAATGCAATGCATATTGACTGGTGCACGTGCGTGTCGCAAGGTGGAAAGAGTAGGCTCAAGGATTGGATCGGAGGCAGCATCTGCTCTGGTGCCCGTTCTGTATGCCCAGTCGGGTATGATACCGTAGAAATTTTAGTTATCAACGTCCATTGTCAAACGATCGGCTAGTAGCAGACGAGTACTGTTTTTATTTTGACTGCATGTATTTCTAAACAGCACTTTAGTCTGTATTGTAGCTTAAATCATTGACCTGGCCTAGTTATATTTACATTTTTATTGAATAAGAGTAAGAAATTATATTTTATATTTAATAGTTTCTGAAGTGAAGTGCGATTTCTTTTGTACTTTGCATTCATAATATATAACGAAACAATTTTATACAATCGATTAACAACACGGGAATCACGGTACTATAAATAGATCGGGGTTTCGCATTCCAGAGGAAAGTAGCGCCGGCAATTGTGACATATCTGCACTCAAAATTTTGTCCATGCAGAAATGAACTAAATTTTTTAACCAATCAGATTCGCCGCAAAACCATGAACACAAAGAAAATTAAATGATTCAAGAATCACCTCGAGTCCCAGATCGAAAGATATCAGTCGCGGGTGACATACTTCGACATAATCCCAACTGAGGCGTTAGCTGTCTTAGGATCTATTCTAGATTCTTATAATCTTGAAAAAGTTTGTAAATTATTATAATTAAATTATATATTTATACATACTTGATATTGTATCAATGCAGATGGTTTCGGCCTCATGCAATTTGTTTGGAACTGAACAATTACAAAGTTGTCGTTTTCAGTGAGAATTGGTTTGGGAGATAGAGATGTACCATTAATTATTTCTGCAAAAAAACATTAACGGAAACCGTGTAGTATACATAGACACACAAGTAATACAGTCGCAGTACCGACATGGGATGATCAATGGAATTATTATTATCATTCATTATCATCGTCATCATTATGATCATGATCATGATCATTATTATTATTACTATTATTATTATTATTGTTGTTGTTGTTGTTGTTGCTGTTGTTGTTGTTGTTTTTATTATTATTATTATTATTTCAAATATTATATGCTTTAGAAAATTATGTAGAAAACATCTACCATAAGTGTGTAGCTCCGCCCATTTACTTTTTCTGCCATCATATTCACAACACCAGGTGCCTTCGTCTTCAGTTCTGTTCAAGGTTTTTATTGTTAAGTAAGTTTCTTTCGTTGATTTTTTCTGCCTTATCTGATATCTATCGTTGAAACCTTTGCATGCCGGATGTATATCGAGATGATCAAAGATAACTTTGCAAGATCCTAGAATGCTGGGTTGTTTTATAAATGCTACAGTCTTCTTCAAATCTGGTGTTTTACAGATTAAGTCACATTCTGAATTGATCCTCGGAGAGTTGCAGAGAGTAAGGTTTTGTGTTACTAAAAATTAGCAAAGTCATAATTAGGAATATGTATGGTGTCAACTTCTGTATTTTACAAATAATTACGGTATATTTTCTCTTCCAAAGCAAGTGCCCATACGTTATCGAAAAGTGGTTTTCAAGCTCAGAAATTTCACCCCGATCCTTCAGTTACATTTCATGAGAAACGGCTCTATCTGCAAACTTCGTCTACCTGCTGCAAATCTTCATACACGCCGCCAAGGATGTAATATCATTGTCGTGAATATGAAGATAGGAAGATGAACGTGGAATCATAATTAATATTATATAGTGAATTTAGTATATACAACGTTCTTCCTTCACTAGAACGGTGTAAGAATTAGTCATTCCTTACAAAACGACTACATTTTGATGATGACAATCTTTTGGTCGATCTCCTTGTCGACATGAACTCATTTGGAAAACAATATAGCTCTAGACTACGTATTTTCATAAGCTGGAAGACATGCCTTCCTGTGACAACTGCGGTGTGATTTTGGACAACATACTAAACCTATAAGACATGTGTGTCCAAAACACGGAGGAGGAGGAGGACAAAACCAATTTCGAAGACGTCATAGAAATAGTGGTGACTCTAACTAAATAGAATAAACAAAAAGAATACATAAAACAGCCAGAAAAAATATGTGAGAAGAAGGCATGACAGACCAGTTATTACATGACAATTGCGAAAACAGTTATGTCTTGGAATAAATGTAAGAGGGAGACACGGACGATGTCTATGACAAGGAATACACGGACAGAGAGGAGGAGAAAGTTATATAAACGATGCATCATATACAATACAGTCATTATATATTAGTCGGAGAATGACGTGAGAAGAGTTTTATAAGAAGTTTTTATTCTTGGATCACTGCTCATGACATATCAGAATAACTCTTCTAATTATAACTGTAATAAATGTATTACATTTTAAAGATACATATGGTCTCCTTTAGCGTCTACTATTGTGATTAAAGTAACATCGTAAATCTGTTTAGTACAGTATTTTTTACTGCCCATCAGTATTAAATGCAGCTATCGCGTACAAATACGCTATATAACCCACATTTTCCTTATCAGTTTTATTCATCTCGGTCAACCTCGGAAATATTCATTTGCATAATATATGCATTGCACGTGATACAAATTTTACTTCTCGCATGCTTTACATAATATTCATTCTTTCCTTTCTTTTTCGAGTCACTTGGTGCAGAAGGCCGATTTTTTTTTGTTTTTTTTTTGTTTTTCTCTTTCTTATCATTGTTGTTTTACTCCTCATGCAAATGAATAATTCTAAGGTCAAGTGCGTATTCTCTGGTCTCGTACGAACGTAAGTAGGTTAAATTTGAGGGTCGTATTCTAACGTGCTGCAGCAATAACTGTATAACCAAGGCTTATTAGGTTTTGGGGTCGCTGCAGTTTATTATCTTTTTATAAGTAAAATAAGTTAGGAATATATTTTATTGTACCTCTGATTTTATAAAATTAGACATTATGTATTTTTAAGGTTTATCTAAGATTTACGACAATGTTTATTGTATAATACATTGTACCTATGTGGACAATTCTTCTAATTAACATCAAACATCTCTATGATATAAAGTCTTCCTGTGTTTTCATATACGATAGTGCATACTCTCTAGAGAGAGAGAAATAGAGAAATACGCGGACGTCCTGATCATGGGAGGTCCCACTATCAGTCGAAGTTTCCGTTAGGGTTTCATGTTAATAAGGGGGCGTTTACTCGAACAGCGTTTGGTGCACACTTAATAATAATGGTGTATGTTATACATTGAGAAAAAAAAAAAAACAACCTTCTCTGTTATGTTACACCTTGAATATTTTACACTGCATCCCTTCTTAATCATTATGTGAAAAGGAATACACCATTTGTTTTCATGGTTAGAGGTCAAGGACATTGTATGATTAGGTATCATTTCTGTGATAAGACCCTACAAGGCTTCAATGAATCATCAAGTTATAGATGAAGATACACATAATTGTATCACCTGCAGAATTATAATTATCTAAGTGACCCTTTACTGTTAATTTCTCGAATTTGTCACAATACTAAACATTTTAACTTTACATTTGGTGAAAATATTAATTATTAATATGGAAAGAAATCTTGAGATGATTGTGAATTAAGTCATGTTCATTCTTATATTCAAAATAACATTCAGGTTTTTCATGTTCCATATATACATATTCGCACCTCATCTTAAATGTCCAACATTTTGCAGTAGGCAATACGGATGTTTCATAAAGACCTAATATTACAAACAATCAAAGAATTATTATAAACTATTTTAGATAGGTGGGGTTAAGGTGGGCTTTTCTGTTCAATATTTTAAAAATACAAATACAATTTGTTTCAATGCTGGAATATATATATATGGTTAGGCATAAAAACTCCAAAATAAAGTTACATTTGTTGCAATGTTATGATCAAAAAAGGAGTAGTGGACGGGCCTATGATAGTTAATCTGGTAAGGTGCTGAAATTTGGATCCATTGAAAATTATATAATTCAAACTGCAATAATTTTGATAAACTAAGATTTAAAATTGTATATGTCTTGACAATAATGATCTATATTCCATTTTTACTCCGCTGGATAAAATGTCCGGAAATCTATTGTCATACCCCTGCGTCAGTGCCCTCACACACACACACACTGACTTTGTGACTTTGACCTTGGACTTTGACCTACTTTTCAAAAACTTTAACATAGGCTATATCCTTTGAACTACCAGAGGTAACACTTTGAAATTTCACGCATAGGTTTCTCGTGTCAAGAGCTTTGTTTGATACTATGACGTTGGATTTTGTGTCTGGACCGTTGACCTTCTTTGTAAAATTCTTAACCGAGGCTATATCTTTTGAACCATTAGGGGCATGGCTTTGATACTTCACATACGTTCCTCATGTCAAGAGCTTTTATTTGATATCATGACTTTTGACCTTAAACTTTTGACCTACTTTTCAAAAACTTTTATATAGGCTATGTCTTTTGTATCAACATAGGCAGGACTTTGAAAACTCACACATAGGTCCTCATAACTACTTTTGTTGAGTTCAAAAGATTATTGGAACTGAAAATCAGTCCTATTAACATCACTTGTGTATAATTCTTTTTATCAGATATAATAGATCATAGCTGGGATGTTATTAGTCTTTTTTGTTTTACTAAATTTCTCTCTTACTTTTTCAGGACTCTGTTCAATGAGTGGGAAAGTGATAAACTATAACGTTTGCTCCAAGCACTGTAGAATGTCTAATAGTGTAGCAAATTATGGCAGACAGCCCCTTTATTAGAAATGTAAGAACAATTTTGAAGGATAAGCGAAAAGTATGGAGCCAGCCAAGGAAGTGATTATGGTAAAGGAAAATAAAGAGAAAAGAAGTGATACATCAGCAATATTTGCAGATGAGAAAACAGAAAAAATTTGATAAAGTATGACACAAATCTCCTGGGACATGGACACATGCAAACCTGGTGTAGTAGCGTAAAATATATAAAGTATGTACAGTCCTAGGGGAAAAGTCCAACACAACCAAGTCAGTTACCTAAGGGTTGAATAATAACACTTGAAACACCCAACCGCGGGGAATCTTTTTACGAACTTCACGCTGCAACCGAGAATTATTGTAGATATAAAAGAGATCAAAAGATGAATCGTTGCAATATGACTTAGAGAGGCTCCTTGGGACATACAAAAATTATAATAAAATATACTCAGAGAAACTAGCCTATATGGGGAGTACACAAGCCCACATATCCGTCAAGATCGTGTCAACAAAGCACCAAAGTTTCAACATTTCAGTGGCTGAGCTAATTTACATTACAGCATTGTTGCATATTTTGCACAGGCAAATGAAGGGTGCAAATATCTAATGAAGATAAAATTTATCAATCATACACTGAGGGTCATTCGCAACATATAATTTGCATTAATCTTGGCAAGGGCAAAACGTTTTATCTTAAGCTCTTTTATAGGAAATGAATTCATGTATCATGCAGCTGAATCTTGAACTGTTTAGAAGCAGGTTCAAATTCTCAATATGGTGCTGATGCTGATAATGCCATAGCTCTTAAGTCACGTGTTCAAGCAATCAGTACTGCCAATTATTATATGAAACGTGCAAGACTAGTTAGGGCAAAGGTGTTTACAAATCCCATGGCAACCCCCCCCCCCCCAAAAAAAAAACAAAAACAAAAAACAAACAAACAAACAAGAAAAAAAAAACATTCTAGCAGTAGTCTTCGGTTAGATCAATTGTTTGTTGTTTTAATAGAAATGATGAGGATGATATTAGAAACCTATTGGTCAAAGATAACAAAGTTCGTGTTAGGGTCACACGTTCAATGAAATTGTTCAGGATAAATGCAAATTCTTTTATTGAAAAGTGAATCTGAACAGACTATAAGCATAAAATCAACTCAGATTCATGTAGCGCAATTGCTCATGTTATGATCTGAAAAAAAATGTTGTATGTAAAGATGTTCAAGTGAGCAATATGGCAGTTGGTCAAATTTGGGCATATTTTCATTGATGTTAGTCTTTTCATTTCTTGTGCTGTAGACAATGCATGTGTTGCCAATTTATAACCCTGCAGTGTGTAGCTTAAAAGAAGTCTTTCTCAGTACTCAGAGCTTGAAAATTATCATTTTCCCTTTTTTCGAAACTGTGTTGAAGGTGCCAATGTGGGCCTCTTGTTTCCTTTTATTTCAACGCTGAGCTATAATTTTCTTTTTAACATTGAAAGGTCCTTTAATCCTAGCATTTTACAAGCTAAGTATAAAAGATTTGGTAAAATTAATTTTTCTCCGAATGTAGCTTGACAATTTTCATTTCCCGTTTTTCGACTTAATATTGTGTTGGAGCCAATTTGGGCATCTTGTTCTCTCTTTTTTTAACGCTGACCTACACGTCTCTTGCTAAACTTAAAAGGTCATGCAACCATGGTATTTTACCAACTGAATATGAAAGATTTGGTAAAATTTATTTTTCTCAGAATTCCGCTTGAACATTGCCATTCCCCCCCCTCCGTTTTTCCAGTTAAAAACGGTGTTAAAGGTGCTACTTTGGGCCTATTGTTCTATCTAATTTCAACACACACATGTTTCTTTTTAAATCTGAAAAGGAATGTAATCAAAATATTGAATTTATTGTGTATGAAAAATTTGCTAAAATTTATGGACATCTCTTTTTAGCCCATTGAATTGATAGTTTTGCCTTGTTTTCTTGTTTGATGTGACAGCATCAAATAAACTACACAAGTGGAAAAACGTGTAAAATTGTCGATCTATTTTCCATTATTGTAAAAATTTAATTATGACATGAAAATGAATAAAAGTTTTTAAATCTATATCCATTTTCCCTTTTTTTTTCCAGAGTACCAAAAATTGCTGTTTTTAAGCATCAACTTTAATAACTAACAAATACATATCTATCAAGGGCAATAACTCCAGATTATCACTGACCTTACGATATTTCGTTATATAACGTTTCACTAACACACGATCTTTCAAGGAATATTTATATAATGACATTAGTAAAAATCATTAGTCAGGGGCTGTCATCAGGAATTTAAATCAATACTGTGTAGACAGTTTCGCAGCGAAACAGCTTTACAAAAATTATTACCTTCACATATTGCGAAATATGATAAAGTATTCAAAGTATGTTATAGTGCCTCTACAGAAATGAACTTTGATATGTATCATATACAGATTTAATCTATTGAACAACCGTATGCTTAAAGATTTACTGATGTTTAAATATTCTTGTACAATTACTATATATTTACCACGCATTATATTTTCCATGTTCGTGAGTATGTCAAATGAGTATTTTTCAATATCTAATATACTATGATTTTTAAAATACAATAACTATGTTATGGTTGTTATTTAATATTAATATAAATGGTAATATAAAGATGATGCAGAAATATCATATCTTAATGTTATTAATGCAGCGACTGTAATATGAAATAAAAACTGTATGTGTACGTAAGTTAGATATAATACTAGTGTAACCCATCCTTTGTATAATATATTTCGACAAATGCAGGTATTTGTTATACTGTTTACTTGGAAACTGATATGTTTCTTACCAATTTGTTTTATGAAAAGAAGAATCACTAGGAATGCCTTCATTTCTTTCTTTTGTGAAAACTGCAATGTACCTGTTTAAAACAATGATACTATTACCTAAATATTCTTGTACAAAGAGTAAAACCACGACTGTTTTTAGAGACCGAAGTCATTTTCGTTTTTCATCACTTCTATTATTTTGCTTTAAGATAATAATCTTACGTTTAAAAAATCCATTTGAACTTTACTTATTTTACGAAGATTAAGAAACAAGTTAACAACTTAAATAAATCTTGCTCGTTTGGGAAAGATCTTTCCGTATGAGAGTCGTTTGCATGGGAGAAAACCCAGGAAGCCAGGTTGGTGTTACTGTCCCTAAATAGTACTCATAAAACCTGTTAGAACATGATAAAATACGCGTAGATAGCCTTTGAATAGTAATATTTACTTACTGGCAAACATTGTCATAATCTGTACCACATATCGGTCGGTAAAATTGTAAAGGTCACCGATAAAGAAGAAAATATGAACGGAATAACAAATTATTCGGAAACAAATGCTAATGAAATTTTAGAGTCTTTTATTTTAGTTTGTCGTAGAATAGATATCGGTATGGCTTCGGCCATCTCGAATCCCTTACTTATTAATGTTATGGAATATCCGCGATGTATTAGAGAACTATGTAATTCTTTTAATCTAGGTGTTCTTAATTCAGACGGTTTAATTATTGTGCATATACGTCTTGCAAGAGTGTATGGTATTGATTTTATACAAGCTAACAAACTAAAATGAAAGACTCTAAAAATTCATTAGCATTTGTTTCAACATACAATAAACGAAATCCAGAAATCTTTAGTAAAGCATTTAAACATTTGGAATATTTAAGAACAGACAAAAAGATGAACAAAATTCTAAATAAGATACAAATTATCAAAAGCAAGAGACTATAAAAAAATTTCAAACAATTAATTACATCTGCAAAATCAAATTTTAATGTAAAGATGATGGATAAATCCAAACCACAAGTCCAAAAATCATGAAACCATAGGACATACAAAATCAGTGAAAATGAAAAACAAATGGAAAATAACAAAATATGTCTACTTGAGCATATGTGAACCCCTGTGGAGTGAGATCAGGTGCCCGGGGAGAGTGAGCATCTCCTGCTTGCTAGCAACACCCGTCACATATACCCCGTAGAAAGAGTCAAATCGTGTGAATTCCATATGTATCTATATAAGGAGAAGTCGAAGTAGGTAACCTTCTAGTATAGAAGGTGTCAAATCTGTGTAAAGTGATCGGAATCGGTCTCAGTCCAGAATATCATTTAAAAGCCTGGATAACGATAGATGATGCTAAGGTAATCCGCGAATGAAGGATTATTAATTGAAAGCAAGTCATCTATATATCTGTAAGTAAAATTGAAGCCAAGAGCCAATTGTTTTTTTCCTTGCGACAGCAAAGACTGAATGAACTCAGCTTCGTATGAATAAAGGAATATGTCAGCCAGAAGCGGAGCACAGTTAGTGCCTATTGGAATGCCGACAATTTGTTGAAAAACCTTACCTCCAAACACCACAAAAATGTTATCGATAAGAAAGTTCAACATCTGAATGACAGCTGTTTCAGTGTATTTATTTTTGGAATCAGAATTTTCCCTAACAAAGTAAGTTTTATCGTGGCCTATTACTATATATTTGAATTTGCGGCTTCCGTTTTTACTAGTAAATGCATTTTGAATAATTTCCGCTAATCTTCTAATTTCTGATGAGGGATCGTTGTGTACAGAGTCGAAAAGTCAAAAGACTTGATTGCGTGAATTTTAGTAAAACTTTTTGATTTTAGATGTTCTAACAACTCTTTTGAATTTTTAAGGATCTAATCAATAATGATTTTTTCTTGTTATTCACCACTCAAATTTATACATGATCTAACAAATAAATCTTTTAAATGTTCAGGAATTCCATTTAAATTTGAATTCATATGTGTATTATCATTAACAGAATCTTTTACAACATTCAAGTTTACGTTCTTCAAACCATTTTCCATGTTTTCTGAATTATGATTTTCAAGGTCACCCATGTCAAGATCGCGTAGGTTATGATGTTTTTATCCAAGTTTCTAAGTATCTTCACCATCATTAGTGTTAACATTAACTTTGTTAATATAAGCATATCCTAAGTCATGGTCAGATATGTCAGGACCTTTTGAGATAGGGACCTGGGTACATAAGTTTTCCAACACTTGCTATCAAAATCTACAATTTCAGGTTTAGACAAAATTTCTTCTGTCATACCTACTACTTGACCTTTTGGTATAACTACTGTTTGATCTGAGTTATTCACAAATGCTAAAGTTGGTTTTGAAGTTTTCCCATGAATTGTTCTAGGAATCATAACAGGCGAATCAGGTAATAATCACCCTGATTCAATCAGGTATAGGTCACCGGGGATTCTAACATCAGTTTCACACTTGGTACGCAATACTGAATGAGGAGGTATCCTACATTCACTGATAATTTTCACTAATGCAACCCGTGACCTATTTTCAGTCAAAAACTTCAATTTGACACATTGATCTAAGAGTTTCATCTCCGTTTTATCAATTTTAATGTGAGATTCAAATTTCTTTAAAAAATCTAATCCTAACAATATACTATCTTCGATAGGAGCTACTGTTATAGAAAACATGTAATCCTTTTCACCTAGCGTGATTGTCACGGGTTCAAGTTGAAAACCATACATTTTCATATTACGACCTGCAGCACTTAACTTGAAAGTTCTACTAATTTCAGGTTTTACTACAAGTTTCTTATTAATTTCATCAGAATTTATTATTAAATTTTAACAGAATTGTTAATTCTGCTGCAGTGTCTACAATTGCAGTTAAATTCAAACCTGCAATTTTCAAATCTGTAGATAACATTGTACTCGATTTGAGCTGGCGAATAACAATGTTATCTAGATTATCACTGCTCTTGACAGACATGAGGCAGGCCTTACGTATCATGGGTTAAATTCAGGCCTTCTCTCCTGACCCTGTCTCGTTTTCCGGCGACATAAAACTAACCTTTTTACTGGCTGGGATGTTTCCCTTGTGGTTTTAGGACAATCCCTTTTAAATGTCCATAACCATGACAATTGAAACATTGCGTACCTACAAAATATAACTAAGTGTTTTGAAAACATACAGTTTTTAAAGAGTATATCTGGATCAAGAGGTATGTAAATCACTCTTGATATCAGACATCTCATTTTCCAGCCTATAGAGCTTGGAATAGACACCTTTTTCACGTTCTATTGGATGTGTGGGTTTCACTCTTTCCGAGCGTTTCGCCATGTCTTGGCGGGTTATTCGGGCCTGGCAGGCAACAGGATGGTTATCTACATCAATAATTTCGGAATCCGTGTTTACACTGTCCGTATTACTGACCGAGACAATACCTTTTGAGTTTTCATTGGATTTATAAATAAATACACTTTTTGTTGAACTTATTTTAACTACCAGCTCATCTAAGTTTGTCAAATTTAGATTAATCACATGCTGTCCAGCCTTTTTATCATTTAAAACTTGGCAAACGTTTCTTATTGCCTGACGGTACATATACTCATCAGGGGTATCTCCAAGCTACAACAGCTAAATCTACCACCGGGTCTACCCAATCTTCTAATGACTCATTCTCCCCCTGATAGGAAGCATTGAGGTAACCGCTGCTGTCTGGGGCAGTTCTTTTTGTCCGAATCTCATGTTCATGTTTCTTTAAAAAATTTCTAAACCAATATCATTATCTCTTCTCACAATATTAGAAAAAATATTCACTGGGTTTTCCTTCCAGACTAAAGCAGAAGAAATCTACAGTTTCCCCCGGATCCCAAGCCATTTTCTCAAAATATCTCTGCAATTTATCTTGAATAGCCTTTCATTTCCCCTTACCATCAAACCTAAGAGAATGAGGCAAAGGTTGATCTCCATATCGATTATTTTTAATTTGACATCTAACCCTTTGACCTCTGTTCAAAACTGGTAGGTTAAGGTTACGTGCCTGTTGCAAGGGAACATCAGGTTGAACCATAGGTAGATTTTGATAACGTACTGGTTGTACGGGAAGATCAGGTTGAACCACAGGTGCATCTTGATTATCTACATGTAATTACATTTTGAGGATCTGGGTTCATGTTATACCCTTGTCCTTGGTTCTGATTGATATGTACAACTTCCTGATTGTAATTATTATCTTGGTAATGATCATTACCAGGGTATTAATTTGGCTGATAATTACCCTGATATTGATAAGAGTTGTATTGACCCTGATAGGTGAGGTAAGGTTGTGGTTGCAGATAATAATAATGTGGCATAGGCAGTGGTTGTTACACGGGATAATAAGGATATTGATTGTGAAAACCAAGGTTATAGTACTTGTCTAAACCATAGTTAGGTTATTAACCATGGTAACCCTTGGGTATTGGTGCGTGTGGTCTCGCAGGTTGCTGCAGGTAAGGGTTTTGACCAAATTGTAGTGGTTGAATTTAACCGTACGGGTTAAATTGGGTATAACCCTATGGATTATATCCTGGTTGTTGATTAAAAGTTTGATTCTGACCAGCATTATTGTTTTGGGGTAGGTAATTCTGATTTGGGTTATGATTTTCTTGATGACCGAACTGAGTTTCATTATGAGGTGGTTGTTTTCGATTGACTTCAGTTTGATTCTAATTGTATTTATTTCTTATTCTTCTTTTACAGAAGGGTCTATCAAAATTTCTGTGGATTTTTTTTTGCTATTTATTAGCAATGACCTTCTCCGCATTCTCTAACAAGGTATCAAAACTTAGATGCTTATTCTCCTCAAAATCTAAGAGAGGCAACACATTTTTCATATCTTTCACGTAGGTCATGAAGGAGACAAAAATTTCTCCAGTAAAGTTTCCTTTTATTTTTCTGAATTTCAAAATTGATATAGCATTTTTATCCCTAATACCCGGTAAACCTACGAATTCTTCATAACCCGCAAAATTAATTTTAACCCTACTTTCACAATCCATGTTTGTTTACAAATAAATTCCCTTCTGGTTCTAATACATATGAATAGAAAAAAGTTGTCCTTCGAATTTTGTTTATATAACGAATTAGAAATTGTTAAAGAAACGTAAAATTGTGAAATATATCCACAATGAGTCTACGTTTAATAACCTATAACTAATACCAAATAATTTTCTCTATGACAATTAATAAGCCAATTTACAATAACAAACTAACTCAATATATAAAAAAAAAAAAAAAAAAACGCGCGAAATTCGCACGTGCAAAATATCGACGTGGACAACAAAAATTCCACTCAGTATCGAAACAGTGTAAATAACACGGTCCCGACCGAAAAACACAATATAAATATAATGATTGATTGATTGTTCTTTTACGTCACGCCGGGAATATTACACCCATATGGTGACGGTTACAATTATAAATTAGCATTGTACGTTATAACAAAACTTAAAATATTTTGGAAAGACCAGCTTTCATTGTAGACATTTTATACAAATAAAACAATGACATAAGTATTACTCCTATAGAAAACAATATCACAGCTCAAATATATCAGATTGTATTAATAGAACAATTACATTTCAATACACTATATTTTCTTATACAAGTTTATTTCTTTTAAAAATCGCAATATGCTGGAAATAGTAATCCTCTCGAATAGCTTTTTCATATCGGATGCAGAATAATAATCTGAACGAATATATGCTGTGTCTGCACAATCGAGCAAAATATGTTTTATAGTTAGTAGACATCTGCAAGGGACACATTCTGGGGGAGGTTTTTCCTTAAGAATGTAAAAATGAGTTATCTAGGAGTGTCCAATGCGGAGTCTACTAGTAACGACTTCATCTTTACGATTACTATGGTGATAATTTATTTTATATTTAAATATTTGTTTGATGTAATGACGTTTATTGTTATCTTCCTTATCCCATGTCTTTTGCGACAAAGTATCAATATAATTCAATATGGGTAACTTAAAATCTATATACGGTATTTTACCCATAATATTTGACTTATTCAAACCTTCTTTTGCTGCTTTGTCAGCTTTTTCATTTCAAACGAGGCCCATATGTCTTGGTAGCCAACAAAATACGATATCAAATTTATTAGATTTTAAAACATTCACCTTTTCCAGAATCCTCAAGATGTATGGATTACTCGTATTAAAATGTTTTATTGCTTTAAGGCATTATAGGGAATCTGAAAATATTATGCTCTCAAAATATTTATTCTGTTCAATGTGAACAAGTGCTAAATGTACAGCTTTCGCTTCAGCTGTAAAAATAAACGCATTAATTGGTAAACGAATAGACAACGATACATTGTTTTCAGGTATTATAGCAGCTTCGACACTATCACCATCTTTAGATCCATCAGTGTAATATGAAACGTGTTCCGAATACATAGACTTAATTTCTGTGAAAAGTTGATGGAATTTCAAAGAATTCGAATCAATTTTCTTGTAATCCGACAATTTGAGTATAACTATATATTTCTTCAAGAGCCAAGGTGGTGAAGAAGGAATTTCATAATTTGTAATATCAGTTAAATTTATGCCAGCCTGTTCTATATGTGGTCTAACACGTAAACCTAAATTTTAATACTATTCGGTTTATTGTTATAGAAGTTTTTAGTTTTGGCCTAAAGACACAGTTAAATGCAGGATTTGATGGATTTGAAAATAATTTTGTAACATACTGTAAAGTAAGTTTGAGTCGTCTTATACTCAAAGATGGTTCTCCTGCTTCAGCATATAAACTAGTTGCAGGTGAGGTTCTGAAAGCACCAAGACTCAAACATAAGCCCTGGTGATGTATGGTGTCCAGAAGCTGTAAATAGGACTTTCTAGCTGAACCATAAACAACACAACCATAGTCCAACTTCGATCGGACCAGCCATCTATAAAGCTGGAGCAAGGTTGTACTTTCAGCACCCCTCTCCGCACTAGATAAAACTTTTAATATATCTAAAGCTTTTAAACATTTTATCCTCAAAGATCTGATATGCGGCAAAAACGATAATAGTTTATCAAAAATAAGTCCAAGAAATTTAACTTCATTCACTACTATAATCTGATTACCGTCCACAAACAGTTCTGGGTCATTATGTAAACGCCTATTCTGGCAAAAAGGAACACAGGCAGTTTTATTTTTCGAAAATTTAAAACCGTTTTCAATTGACCATTGGAAGATATAGTTCAAACAAAGCTGAAGCCTACGCTCAATCATATTCATATTTTTCCCTCGACAGCATATTAGAAAGTGACCAAGATAAAGGGAACCATCTACATCATGTTTCAAAACTTGAGCTAAACTATTAATTTTAATGCTAAACAGAGTAATGGATAATACATTTCCCTGAGGTACACCTAACTCCTGTTTGTAAAAATTACACGTATGAGCACCTAGTCGAATATTAAATCCTCTGTCTTTTTAAAAATTCGAAAAAAATATTGGCAAGTTACTTCGGAGACCCATATTATATAAATCATTTAAAATACCATATTTCCAAGTTGTATCATATTCCATTTCTAAATAAAAAAAATATCGATACAACATGTTGTTTATTTATAAAAGCATCACGAATATATGATTCTAAATGAAGAAGATAATCAACAGTAGTTCTGTGTTTTCTAAAACCACACTGAATATCACGAGGTAAATTATTATATTCCAAAAACCAGACAAGTCTATCATTAATCATTCGTTCTAAACTTTTACATACACAGCTTGTTAATGATATTGATTTATAGTTAATTGGATCAGTATGATCCTTTCCTGGTTTTGGAATAGGAATTATAATGGAATCTCTCTATGATTCAGGGAATTCGCCTTCAAACCAAATTCGATTGAAAATATCTAGTAATATATTTAATGATTCTATGGGAAGATGTTTTAGAATTTGGTTGTGTATTTCGTCTGATCCAGTCGCTGTATCATGATATCTTTCTAAAGAAGACTTCAATTCATCAATAGAAAACAATTTGTTATAATCTTCAGTGTTACGAGAATTAAAATTAAGTTTTATTTTTTCGGTCTTACGTTGTATCTGTTGAAATTCCGGTAAACAGTTTGTAACAGAAGATTTTTTGAAAAAGTTTTTCCCAAAAAATTTGCAATATCAGCTTTTGACGTTAAAATCGTATTATTTTGTCTTAGATCTTTTATATTAGATGACGTGCCTTTATCATTAATTTTCTTAATCATCTTCCAGACTTTATTAATATGGGTATGCGTATTAACTTTAGATACATATTTTCTTAATGATAAGCGTTTGCTGTGATTTATAGTACGCCTGGCAATAGCCCTACATATAGGAACCGTATTTAAATTAGAATTTATTAGATGCCGTTTATAAAGTTTTTCGGCCTTCTTCCGCTCTTTGACAACAATTCTACAATTGTCATCAAGCCATGGGTTGTATTCACGTTTTGGTACTGTAGAGGTTCTAGGTATAATTTTCTCGCAAATTTGGATAAGATTATTTGTAAAAGTAAAAATAGGTTCTTTTTCACTATCATAATTCGTTGTATTACGTTCAATCAAACAATCTGTTTGGAATTGTGTCCAATCAGCTTTATCGAGTTTCTAGCGTGGAATTCGATCATCGCTCGATGTTATATTGCTTTTTAAAAGAGTTGGAAAATGATCACTTCCACATAGGTCATCATGGACTGACCATACAAAATCAGTAAAAATCGAAGGATCTGTTATGGTAAGGTCAATCAAAGTATAAGAACCATTCCCAGGATGTACGTAAGTATTTGACCCATCATTAAAGACCCATGAATTATGTTTTTCAATGAAATTTTCAATTGTTTTATCTTTATTGTCTGTATTATCACTGCCACGCAAAGGGTTATTAGCATTATAGTCAACTTATAAAATGTATGGTTTAGGTAACTGGTCAACAAGGTTATTTAGTTGAAGTGGATCTAAAATTAAGTTTGGTGGAATATATATTAAACATAAAGTCATCGTTTTATGTAATGTAACACGTACAGCAACAGCTTGCAAAGTTGTGTTCAATGAAAGATTACCATGTAAAATGGAATTCCGAACGAAGATAAATGAGGGCTTAGCATGACAAAGCCGATTGATCAAGATCGGGCCCATCCGACCGCCCGTCTAGCTGAAGTAAGGGCAAAAGCCAAGTATAGGACACAGACAAACCGCAGTTTGAAAATGCCCTCAGCCACCAAGATCCCGTCCTCCAACAACACGGATTGCACCCCACGGCAAACAGGATGCCTTATTTGATCTATAACCGCTACCAGCAAGAGGGTGCTTGGGAATCTTCATAAGAATTCCCCGGGTGCCTCATTTAGTCGCCTCATACGGCACGCAAGAGGTACGGAGGTCCTATTCTTATCACCCCTTGGACCCCACGGAGGTAAATATAATGGAATACAAAATAGTAGCAATTGAACAAAATAATTCAATCAGAAGTCACATTTGACATTAAGCGCATCAAAATGGCTATACATACAAAATTAAGATAAACATACAAATATAATGGCTATAACAAGTGGTGCATGAGACGGAATCCCTTCAGGCACCAATTGTAGAATTTCTACACGGTACATAAGTAAGTTAAACTTACCAATATAGAAAGGCTACAGGAAAATACAAGCATACACTTCAGCAAGTGCACTCGTCAAGGTCTAGATTCCAACTGGCCACTCAGGGTGTACTCCTCTGCAGGCTGTCAGAAGCGGCAGGAGATATATTCTGATTGCCTTACTCTGTCACGTGGCACCAGTGTTTATCATGTGACATCAACTTTTCGCTACACTGCTTTTCAAATATTCATCGAGAATCACTGATGCATCGAGCATCACTGATGCATCGAGAATCACTGACGAAACATGGGTTGTCGACAAGCGCATCTGGTGCACAAAATTAAAAGGTATATATGTTCTATATTTATCATATACACTTACCAACGTGTTGGTTTTATTCATCTTCCCAAATTATATAACATTGAAATCGCAGTCCATCCTCTGACTTTTGAATGATCATGAAATCATGGTGAAAGTTGTTTGTTGTATTATAATCAATACTGTTATTGGCATTATTTGCAGCGTTGCATATAATGATTCGTCCTCTCTAATCAGTAATCTCTCGTTGAAAAGCCGTTGTCTGTAAAACAACAAACAATTACTGAAAGAAATTTAAATGCAATATTTAAATATTTAATTCAATACAATTCTTAATTTTGTTCTTAAATTTAATTTGTTTAAGTTGCTTTTTAAAATTAATTTTGACCACAATATCAGTAAATAATGGGAATGTGACCTGGCCTCATATGACATTCTTACTATTAGTCTCTCATCTGGTTTTTAGGGAGTTATATTGTTAACCGTGGAGGTTTGTTGGAGCACTGAAATCGCAGCAAAACGTCACTCATTATATATATATATATATATATATATATATATATATATATATATATATATATATATATATATATATATATATATATATATATATATATATATATTAATAATAATAATAATAACTAAAACATATTCGGCTTATCCTTGAGACATGACATATATACTTCTTTATTTCTCTTTAGTTATTGATGTAATTATTTATCTATTTATTTACTTATATTTTGTTATTGTTGATAGAATTTCCTAGCTAAATAAAGATGCTAACCAGCGCCGATGGAAAGATTTTTATTTCTATGAAAGTAAACGACATTCAAACAAAGGTAAGATAACTCTGAAATGATAGTAAGATTTTATGTAAAGAAAATAGTATCACCTCCGTTTGTATACAAATCTACAATAATGGTATATAGACGTGATTTACACAAAAAGCAAGCGTGTCAATATCTTAAATCTGTAATTTCGACATTAAGTACAGAAATAAAACGCTGTTACTGGTTTAGGTATGAAAGAAATTTTACTGATATACGTTTTTACTACATGTATAATGTGATGACTGATGGTTTGACGGAGTTGTTTTATGTTAGCTCTTGACCATTAAATTATGGAATTTAAGAAAGAAATTTAATAACAAAGGGATAAAAATTGTAATACTAACATAACATTACATACGAGGACTGGCATTAATACAGGTATCACGAATGTGAGATAAGACGAAAATGCATCAAAAAAATTCTTTTTCACTGCATATTCTTGTATATGTAACAGGCAGGAGAAAATGATGTGACCGGACCGGAAATCGAACCCAGAACCTTCAGCTATCAAGATGGAGACGCTCACCATTGACCTATCCGGGCCCATATCGCTTCGTCACACTCCTCCCCTGCCAATGTTTTCCATCCCTGAAAACCGAAATGCACAATCTCCCACAGATTGTAATCCTCAAAATGCACATGCAACTCATGAGGGCTGACCACGAAACCAAATGTACAAGGCAGGAGAAAAAGTTAGGAATTGGACCCAGAATCGTCCGCTATCAAGTGGGACGCTATCAAAATTGAGCTATCCAAGTCCATACCAGTACAATAGCATAAAGATGAGATAACTCCTTCATGGTTACACGACGGCAAATAATGCTAGATCTGTCTAACTGTAAAAAAAAGTTCAATATCTAGGACGTGCTATCATATTTAGTTAAAAATAGAATCTATTGAAACATGATTCATCACACTTCGACAATAATGTCCTTGATACTCCGTGCAAAATAATAAAGCTGAGACAGAAAAAATGCAGCGTCTTTAGACTCTGAAATTTGATATCACTCTTAGACGAGAGTTTCATTGTTCACATCAGTGTGGGACAACCATTCACTAAAAAGTGAAGGGAACCCGGGAACAGAGTTTTCAAATTGTAGATCTCTGTAGCCCTCGTTGGGATGCCCCCTCCATTTTTTAACTTCTTTTATTCCTTGTCTTTAAGGGAAGCCAAGGTGGCTCATTGGAGGTATTGCTAAGCTCGTGGCCGATAGGTCCAGGGTTTGACTCTCGTCTTTCGGATATGACAGTAAAATCCTCCACTGCAATTCTGTTAATACCTAGGGCAAATGCGGTCTACAGATATGTGATAGAATGGTGGAATGACGTCACATAGTAGCACACAATAGCAATTTAATGAAAGAAATGCCCCACAGCATCAATCAATATCTTGATAAAAATAAAGAAATAGTTTCGAAAAAAATTGAGTTTTGGATGACAAAATAAAAACTTGAATTTGTTTGGGTAGTATTAGAACTTAATTTGATGAAATTAATTTTCATAATTTGGCATAAGTAACAATAAACAAAAGATATGCTCATTCCTACTTGCCACTTATTGACAATCTGTGGTATCAAGTAGATTTTATTATGACCTTGACTCATTCTACTTGTAGATTTATAAAATGATAGGCATGTATATGTTTTATTATAAGGTAGTAGGTAGCATTTCAAAAATGATGATACCAAACATTGAGTTTCGTTTCGTTACTGTATGAAAAATTCATCGTCTGTGATAAAAATATTGATATGACTATACAAAACTTTAAGTATTAGTGTGTACAGATTTTTTTTATTTAAGGCTGTACAGTAAAAAAACATACATGTATGTCCTGCATCATTACGTCTCCAAAATAGGAAATATACTTTACATTTTAGACTGTTTATTACTATCTAGCAGCATGCTGTTTTTTCTTCGCTACCTGACCCTCATATTCAATATCTTACTGAAAAGGCACCGTTAGCTGAAACCACGGAATGTCTAATCCTTAGTGTATCTAGTCCACAGAACACTGACCTATAATGTTCCTCAGAATATTTTGATGTAAGCCGCATAATGCATTCTATTATTATTACATTGCATATGTTTGAAAGTAAAACCTACTTTGAATGCTACAAACATTTTATAATACATATTAAACCAACGAACGGTAAAAACGGAGTTCGAGACAAGGTGAGAAAATCTTACAAGAGAACCTCTAATGGACTTGGTTGTGTTGGTAGTGTACACAAGTTTTCTGTAAGGAAATCCAAAGATACTTAATGTTAGATTTATAACATTGAGCAACATCTCAAAATTATTGAGGTAAAATAACAAAAATGCGATAATGATGATGGAAAAATATTGCATTATGTTCTATATTTATTATAAAAAGTCAACGTGAAATTCTATAACTTAAATAGTTTAGGTCCGCAGCATAGTTAAGGCGTTTTTTGAAGAGATGCAAGATTTTTTTCCTGAAAATGTTGCAATGATATTGACGTCATAGCCCCCGTGTTTCCATGATCCTTGGCAACGCCTTTAAGCATGCATTATTATGATTTTATATTTCTAATTTCAAGAAAAGTTTATTTCTTTAATAATTTAGTGCTTTATCATTTAATCATTGATACATTTTGAGACGACCCATTAATAGTAACAAATTTTGAATGAACCCCGTAGATTGTAGTCATGGCCACTGCATCTTCAGTGTCGATTGAATGCTTGGGGAATCGAGAAAACAGGTGCACGTTAAAAGGTGAATAACATAGCATGCGAAGATGAAGAAAGGCCTTTTTATCAGATGAAAAGCAATTGTAACTATTTTAAAACTAAAAAAAAAAAGATTAAAGAAACAACGATTTCACATGAATTATTTGACATATTTTGGTGTTTTTCTATATATAATCGAGACCCACACTTTTTATACATTGTATAACGATAATATTATATACACATGTAAATAGGTTTTACGGATTCGGGAAGTGTTTATCTATATATTACACATTATATCTTTTTTTCAAGATATTGTTCTTTCCTTAATTCTCCTTGACAAGTTAAATTTCGCGGATAACAAAATTATTCGTCTATTTTTCGATCTAGGATTTACTTGCTTTTCCCGGCGTCTCCGAAACGTTTGAAATATAATCTAAGCACTCGTTTATCTAACAACATTGCAGAAAAATTAAAAGCCCCCCTCATATCGACAAATGATGATAAAAGTCTTTAGATATATGAAAAGTTGATAAAATTTCCTATATGAAAAATGCTGCCGGATCCTACTATAATAACAAATAACTCGGCATTAACATAAAATAGATCGAAAAATGACGCTTTTTCGTATGACACTCGTTAATTTTGTTCATTATACAATTATAAATGGAATTTCCCATGATCCCGCAGCACTTTTACTAAAGAAAGAGATACAACGAAGGAAATGATATGAATTTCATGCTATTAATGATAGGGTAAGAGGGGGTGCTTTGACATTGTTCTATTTTTAGATTTATGTTGCTATGAAGTCACGTGACAATTACAAATATGTATGGAACGCCATTCGGAACATGTGTTAAATTAAAAAATAATAAGTCATGTAATGATAATTGCTAAATAAGACAATATGGGACAGGAAAAATAATATTCAATCTTATTAGGAAAAAAGACGAAATCGGCCTTAACTGTGCTGCGTCTTTTATTTTGTGTGTTTTGGAATTCGGATGCGTTCTTTTATCATTGGAAAGGGAAATCTGTCTCATTATGACGGAATGATAAGATATATCACAGAATAATAAATCAATTTGTTTCTCGATATAACTCCTTTTAAATGTTATGAGTTCTGATTATACTTTCTTGTGTCTTATTTCAGTCACGAGAAAACAATTTGTAAAGGAAATGTTTCATTTTTATCCCTTCTATGCATATCCTGATGCCCTTTGTATTAACGATGTTTTTAATTACTTCCTATTGGAACTATTTGATCTTTCTACATACATCCTGTACGTGTCTGTTGGTTCATTTGGTTTCATTCCCAAAAGAGAAATGTAAATTATAACATTTCTTTTATTACAGATCATTCGAGGTGAAAGAGATGGTAACACTGGAGGTTTTACAGTATGGGTCATACATCATTTTTCAGATAACGTAAGAACAAGCACACGCAACCGGTGTATCGAGTAGCCAATTATTAATCAAATCTGAGTAAATAAAGGGATGAACATGTATAACTCGCTTGGTTTGAGTCTACAAATAAATAATCTGTATCAACATAACGTAAATAAAGACATAATAAATATAGAGCATATATATATCACAACGGGTTTCGGCTGGATTCGCCACAACTTTCGTTTATGTTGTGAGTTGTGATAACTAATTGCTTAAATGGTTTGTTGATTCTGAAATGACGACGATGATGACAGAGGTAATGAAATAAATCCTTTATTAGTCGAGTCCGAAATTGAAGTCAAGTTTAACATGAATATAACATATGAAGAGACTCATGACGAGACAATGCAATACATTCACATACTAATATTGTGTATGAAATTGAACGTAATAGATCAATTAATTATTGTAATATAATCGTTACGTAAGTAATTACATATAAAGCTTCATTTATATTTCATGAAAATTGACAACTAAAAAGATAGTAAAATAGGGGAACTCAATAGTAGTTACACTCTTTAGACATAGAGGAGTTTAAACTGACGAATTGAATACAACAGACCAAAACTTTAAGATGTAAATTTGTACAGAAAATTTGTGTATTAAATTTGTTATTTCTCGTCCACTATCTAGAACATAATAGACAATATAAAAATAATAATAGTCGTTTCACCAATATGCGTAATTTAGAGTTGATAATAGAAAATCGAAACACTCTTAACAAGAATTAATATACAATAAATGAAATAATTTATCGCCATACTGATTTAAAGAAATACTAACAAAACATACATGTAAATATATTTCTTACAAAAAGTGATAGTAAGTTTGTCGAGTCCGAAATTGAAGTAAAGAAATCGGTACCCGAAAGCTTATATAGGCGACTCTGTCATAACCGGAGGACAAACATTTTATGCATAATAAATTATTGAATTTGAATACAAAGCGTCAGGACATAATTGTTGAAAACATCTAAAATCCGGAAGACGTTTTAGCTTTTGGCTACAATTGCCCTGTGGTCAATATGTAAGTGTAATTATATCAAAACCGGAACAAAATAAACATGTACACATTCACTCTTTTGGAAAACTACAATAGAGTGTTTAATGTTTTATAAATAAATTTTGTTTCAAAAATAAAAAGAGACTATGAATATTTTAAAGTAATAATGACGTAAACTATGAAAATAATATAGATAATAGAAATTGAAAGGAATTTTAGCTTTTTATCAGGAGGGTATAAAATGACCGTATGATAATTCCCTCTGGGTTAGAAAAATATCTTTGTCCTCAAAGATAAAAAGAAAGATTTGACCGAAAGTTAAAAGGTGTTAGAAATATGCAAAAACACATGTTATTGACATAAAACATAATGTCAATAATAATACGACCGTAAAATTGTATTACAATGTAAAAAATAAAAGGAATTTTAGCTTTTTATCAGGAGGGTATAAAATGACCGTATGATATATACCTTTCAATTTTGTGCACCATATGCACATTTCGACAACTGATGTCTCCTCAGTGATGCCCGTGGTCGAAGTGGTGCCCAGTCGACATGACACCATGGGGTTTTGAAAACTGTAGCATCACTGGTAAACACATAAAATGATATGGAATAATAAAGAAGCTGGCAGCCTTAGATTCTACCCACTACTTAATGCCTACTGTATCACAAACACCACTGCATACAAGATGATACTGTATAGTGCAACGCCATATCAGACGACCAAGAACCTACGCTGCACCATGGTCATATAAGGTGACCGAATATTAAAAATATATACCGTCACAGCAATACGAAATGACCTGGAACTAACACTGCACAGTGTCGTGGCATACAATATGACCGAGGACACATTGCATACCGTCACAGTCGTGATAGCCGAGGACTCACAATGTATAGTATCATAGCTATACGAGATAACCGATGACCGACATTGTATATTGTCATAACTGTAGGGAATAATCAAGAACTGACACTTTAGTGTCATAATCATATGGAATGTCCGAGAACTGACACGGTATGATGCCATAGCCATACGGAATGATACATCAAATGGTTAAGGACAGATGTTGCATAAGGTTATCGTTATACGAAATGACCAAAGATTGACACTGTTAAATGCTACATGTATAGCCATATTTGAGAAGAATATTTCCACCAATTTGAGAAACGTCAACTGATGTATTTTATACAGAAGGAAAGGGGGGGGGGGGGGGGGGTTAAGGAAATTAAGTTCAAACAGGAAATGACACAGAAGAACTCCTTCACCGGCATTGTGATTGTTTTGCCTCTATTTTTAGTTGTTGAAAGTTGAAACGGCGAATTATCTTTTATATCTGTTTACTTTACGTGTCATGTAATAAATACATCACAAAGGAAATATTTTAATGAAATGTGTCAGGAAGTCATACAAAGAATTAAAATCGAAATGAAAGAAAATTATATCATTAGCGTAATGAAGTTGAATGATAACTCATACAATTATGCTGTTCTTTCAGTCATCAAAGATTTTCAAGAAAAGGGACTATCGCATTCTGTAATATTAAATATTGCGTTGTAAAACTGAAAATATTTTGAACTTTCAGGATCACACACATACAGAAATATAGATGTAAACATGTTGACATCAAAAATATGTTCTTTTGACATCTTAGTCATGAAAATACTTGTAATATGTTTTGTCGTTGTTGACACTACTCAAAGACTTTCACATCTACCTGGTACAGTGCGTCATGATTTTGTTGCATGTTACTGACACGTCCAAAACAGTAATGGAATTTGACGTGATAACATGTACCATGAGTTTGATAAAAAAGACATCAGGATGTTGTGTATGGTATGTACAAAATACCAGCTTGACTTGATAGAAACCGAAGTTCCATGTCATAGTTATACTGATCAATGAACATCGGTTTTTCTTTTGCTGTTTAATAGACATAAGTATAGACACATTTATCAGAAAATGATTAATAAAACGAACAATAACTATTACAAGTCATTTTAATATTATAAAGAAATTATGTATTTTGTTTATCTAGAGCGTTTAGATAATTTTTCATTCAAAATTGCTAATTATTAAGTTCAAATGACAGAAGTGAACTTATTCATCTGTGAGACTTGGAATCTGTGAGTGTTTCCATTTTTGTCGCTAGCTACAACCGTCCAAACCGAAAAACAGAAAGAAACTCAACACATTTGGACAAAACAAGTTAAAAATTTGAGAAAACAACATGAAGATGGAAAAACGTCAGTACAATCACAGTGCTCAGCGAAAGATAGATCGCCACGGTTTTTTTTTTCTGATTACTGGAGTACTTATAATTCAGTAAAGTAAAATGTGTTAGGTTGTTGTCATGAATCTATATAATTTTTAGAGTGGTTAATTATCTTTAGCCTTGACAAAATTAATTGTTGGTGAATATGTCATTTTAACATCATTGATTTTTCTCATGGAATTTCGAATTTGATGCTGAGCATTAGCATATATTTGATGCTCGAGAAATTTATTAGAAAGTTGATTAGTATTACAGTCTCTTGATAAAGTTATTTCTGTTTTGTCTGAGATGGTATTGATTCTCAAGAAAATAATAATTTCCTGCCACTTTCTCAGTCCAATCTTAAGTTAAAAACAACAAAATTCATTTATCATTTTCTATCTGTACTTGTGTGACAGGCCTCCACCCTTAGTAATATTTTACTCATGGTTCCTGTTCAAAGTTCCTCTGCCAAGGTAGACTTAATATTAACTAGGTTTGACAGTTACTTGTGAATTCAGCAAGAGCAAAATAATATACAGAACGTTTCACATAATTAAGTTTTTATAGTATGATGATTAAGAACAGGGTCCGGTGCCATAAACTGAGACTATACTTGAGTTATAATTTAATATTCTTCTCTTAAACAATGAATTGATAAATGGGATTTGAATTTGATTGAAATTTATTCTATTCATAAACAGAATGAAACCATTCTGCGTGACAATTTATTTGAACGTTTGATAATGGAATAAATTAAAATGAAATAATTGACTTAAGTATTTTCTCAGTTTATGGCGCCGATTTATTGATTTTTGTTTAATGTCACACCACGAATATTTCACGTGTATGGTGACGGCATCTGCCTGATGCAAGGCATACAAATTTTGATCTATGCAACGGACCCAGTGGAAGCAGTGAGGGATCTTTAAAGTGCCATGAATACCACAACACGGGTACCTCGATTTTTACTGTCTCATCCGAAAGACAGAACCCCGGCATGACCAGAGCGGGACTCGAATCCTGGCCTCCCGATCAGGAGTCCAGCGCGATACCACTAGGCCACGCTGGTGTAACATTAAAAAGTTACCCCATTGAAAACTGACCCACAGGTCAGTTGTCAATGTTGAAAACTGACACGTGGATCAGTTTTCAACGCTAAATTTGGCCCAAAAGTCGTTGAAAATTGACGCCGCCATTAAATTTTGACTCCGCATGGGGTCATTTTTTAACGATTTTTAATTTTATGTATAGCATCGAAATACAAGTTTCTATGGAAGTGGGGTTGACATATGGAACGTCTCTCACCATTCCATCTAATTCTTTCTTCGATATAGCCTTTGCCTCCTCCTTCCATATCGCAGCGAATCGGGTTTCGCAACTGACACGCAATGTGTTTACAGAAAAAATTGATATAAACAGGTTGAAAGATTTGTGGTTTGGGTGTGATTTCAAACTCGAACTACATTTCTTAAATACTAGTATGCTTTTTATTTCGGGAGAAAATTTATTTAGTAGGTAGATTTTCCAGAGGAAAGGGGGGGGGGGGGGGGGGGCTATTTTGGGAAAAAGTCTGGGGGTCTGGAATTATGGTCAGCCCCTCTCATTTGTTACTGAATATAAATATATATATATATATGGAATTATGGTCAGCCCCTCTCATTTGTTACTGAATATAAATATATATATATATATATATATATATATATATATATATATATATATATATATATATATATATATATATATATAAAGCACAAATAGAATCAGTGAAACACCTGGGATTACTATGGACCTTGGATCTCCGAAGAAATACCTGTAGAAAATAAAGACAAATTAGACAAAATATAAAGCACAAAGACACTACAGTTAACAAGGCACCTTATATTTCACTTATATTCGTTCCCCGTCTGTGACTCGAACCCACGACCTATGGTACCGAATCACCTAGCTGTCATGCATCCGACCCTCTAACCGACTGAGCTACCCGAGCTATATATATATATATATATATATATATATATATATATATATATATATATATATATATATATATATATATATATATATATATATATATATATATATATATATATTTCTACCTGAACAGACCACGTATGAAGAGTCGTCTCGATATTTAAAGAACAGGCCAGTTGGAATAACCATGTAAAGGACGCTGTTCGTTCTGGTGTCCATCTATCCAAAAGTCCCTTCTGATTTAACTTCCTTGACACCCTTTATGCAGTCTTGAACAATTAATTACTGCATTTGTACACAACCTAATTTCCATCCAAAATGTTGATGAGGTTTTAGATATACACTGTATTAGCATAATCACGAATTAGCGTGATCTGTGATTGTCCTGCATAATGTCTTCACAAACATTTCTTTTAGCGAAATCATTAATTAAAACACAAAGATCAGCACTTACTTCGCTTAATATTAATCCCGAGAAAATAAGTACAATCCAGAAAATATAAATTTGGTTATATCTACAAAACAAGATCGATTCAAGGTGAGTTTGAAAATACTTTTACAGGTAATTTATACGCACTTTACTGGGATTTCTAAAATAACAGATCATACTTAGATACAAACGTTGACAATTTACTCCCACCACAAAGAAAAATCACACCGTTGCACTTTAAATCGGTTACTTTTTGGGTAACATGTGCTGTTTCCAATTTATTTTTTTCTCAGATTATCATTAAACATATGGACAAGTGTATGTCATCTTTCAGAAAATTTAATAATTTGTGAATGAAGCGAATGCAAAGTGTAAGTGAAAATTTTACGTTAGAAAGTGGAAAATGGGATATATACTCTAGATTGATTAATTCTTGTTTAACATCACTACATGATTAGTGTATGTATTTGGTGACGCCATCTGCCTGGTGCAAATCTTCACTAGACAAGGCTGCTGGGAGAAGAACGAATCGGATTACAGCCTCGGATAGCAAAGATCCCGCTGCATTTCATAGAAAATTAAACCTTTAATACAGACTTATCCCGAAGCAGTGAGGGATCTTTTACAGCTTTTATAGCTAATGAAATATAAGTTCTAACAGACAATGTGTCTAATGACATCGAAATTTGCATAATATTCTAAGTATCATGTCTTTATCCAACGTAAAATGTAGACCATGCTGTAAATGGTCCGTGTGCAAACTGGGAGTATAGAGTGTAAACTCCATAGTTCAAGGGAGCATTATACGCAAGAGTCAATTTTTAATGTTAAAATATGACCAACCACTGCGGGTCAATTTTCAACGAGGATCACATTTTCACGCGAGGGTCACTTATTCTTGCTAGGGTGGGGTCATTAAATAACGGACCGAGTCAATTTTCCACATTAAAATCGACCCTCAATCCATTGAAAATTGACCCGTGGCACCACTTGAACAGCCACGAAAAATAGTTCTTTAAAATTAATTGAGGCCCTTAAACACCTCCGGCAAGAGTGTATAGATATCGAAACGGATTATGTTGGAAAAAAATCAAATATATCATAAAGACAAGGAATAAAAAAAGTTCAAAGAAAAAGTGGGGGCATTCACACGAGAGTATCTACAATTTGAAAACCGGATTCCCATCACTTTTCAGAGAATGCTTGTCCCATACTGATGGGAAATTCTCATCTTTTAGCTACACCAGTTTTCTGAGTCTAAACGCATTGTACTGTTCTGTCTCAGCTTTATTATTTTGCACGGGGTATCAAGGTTACAGTGGTTGTCGAGGCTTGATGAATCATGTTTCAATAGGTTCTATCTTTAACTGGATATGATAGCACGTTCTAGATAATGAACTTTTTACAGTTAGACAGATCTAGCATTATTTGCCGTCGTGTAATCATGAAGGAGTTATCTCATCTTGATGCTATTAGACTGGTATGGGCTTGGATAGCTCAATTTTGAGAGCGTCCAAGTTGATAGCGGACGTTTTGGAGTTCGATTCCTTCATTTTCCTCCTGCCTGTTACATTTGGTTTCGTGGTCAGCCCTCATGAGTTGCATGTGCATTTTGAGAATTACAATCTGTGGGAGGTTGTGTTTCGATTTTCAGGGATGGAAACCTCTGGCAGGGGAGGAGTGTAACGGATCAGTATTGGCCCGGATAGCTCAATAATAAGCGTCTCCATTATGATAGCTGAAGGTTGTGGGTTCGGTTCCCAGTCTGGTCACATCTCTTCTCTCTTGTCTGTTACATATAGATATATATGCGGTGTAAAGGAATTTTTCTGATACATTTTCCTCATATATCATGATTTCATTCATGATACCTGTGTTAACGCCAGTCCTCGTATCTGATTTTATGTTAGCATTACAATTTTTATCCCTTTGTTGTTAAATTTTTTTCTTAAATTCCATAATTATAACAGCCAAGAAGTAACCTAATAGCAACTCTGTCAAACCATCAGTCATCACATTATACATTAGTAAAAACGTATATCAGAAAAATCTCTTTCATACCTTAACCATTACAGCCCTTTATTTCTGTACTTAATGTCGAAATTACAGGTTTAAGATATTGACATGCTGGCTTTTGTGTTAATAACGTCTATATACCAATATTGTAGATTTGTATACAAAGGGCGGTGATTCTATCTTCTTTACATAAAATACTACAATCATTTCAGAGTTACCTTACCTTTGTTTGAAACCTTTCATATAAAAAGATCTTTCCATCAGCGCTAGTTAGCATGTTTATGTAACTAGGAAATTCTGTGAATAATAACAAAATATAACTAAATAATTTGATAAATAAATACATGAACAAATAAAAAGAAATTATATATATATATATATATATATATATGTGTGCGTGTGTGTGTGTGTGTGTGTGTGTGTGTGTATGTGTCTGTGTGTCTGTGTGTCCTGCCTAATTGTAATTTACTAATATATTAGATAAAATTATATCAAAAATATTCCTGCGCTACAGTTTGTCGGTCAAAACTACAGCTTATTCCTAAACCATGGCTGTCTGTCGTTTAGGGATAGATCGATCGTTTTGTTTTGTTCTTAATGTGTTTGATATATATGCACATCTTCACTTGTGTGTATGACCTCGTTTGTTTATTCGACGAAACATCTATATGATGCATTGTCTGTTGCAATGTTTACTTATATAATTAGTCAGAGGTTCCAAGTCGTTCGGACTAAGTATAAGGGATTATAGATGTTTCGATGCAAGCGCATTTCGGTACATTGTCACTTCGGTGCTGAAAAAAGACGTTTCGGTACAAGTAGAAAATATTTTAAACCTCGAAATGGTCGTTGTGGTTGTTAAACCATTCTTATTTATACATTTATCTCAAAATATACTGAAACCTATGTACATCAAAATGAACAATTAAAGGTACAAACACATAATATTGATACACATATGCACTGAATCATCGTACTGAAACCTTGTTAGTGCATGACGTATGTCAACATAAAGGATTATTTCATACAGTGACACTGTCAAAGTAAACATATACAGAAGATGAAATGCATTTCATATACAAAATATTCATAACGAACTTGCATTTATAGTCACTGTGAATAATTTAACAATATTTCTACTGTTTGTAAGTTGGGTGCGTTTGAGCTCTTAGTACATGTATATTTATATATAAGACAGCTTTGAAAATTACTATGGGGGTGACCGGAATTTCCGAAAAGACACGTAGAATATCGTGATTTGATGTTTAAGCACACCTTTATACATTGCTATTATATATATAAAAAAATATGCGAGTTTCATCAACATGTATTTAGTTAGCTCTAATTTCTTTTGCTATTTTGAAGATCATTTGTGATATCACGGAAGACCTTACTATTCCTTTGTTACTCTGAAAACCCTTCCTAAATCTTCTTCTTTTATAGAGGCTAATTTTAATCCCTAATATATCTCTCTAGTTTGTACATCGATATCTTTTATTCTTATTTTTAAGATTTAGATCTATAGTTTTTCACACGATGATGTAAAAATGGTGTTAATCTACATGGGGTATTGAATTATTCCCGTTTAATTAAATTTCAATGAACATGTTTGTCCAAACAAAGGATCTCTAACAACGACTGGCATAATCATAAAATCAGGCACGATTCGAAATTCAAACATTGTAGACGTTCAAATTCTTTTGAAAGTGGTACAAATAGAGAGAGAGAGAGAGAGAGAGAGAGAGAGAGAGAGAGAGAGAGGTGGAAGATTTTGCACTTTTTGGTATTTTTCCTTTACAATTAGATTTAGTTTTGTAATAAATTCTTAAGAACTAATTGCTGAATTACAGACAATTGCCCACCCGCCATTCTACCATAATTGGCACATGGTAATGCTTTGATATTGTCCGTTTAAATTTCACATTTCAGACACAGTCTATTGTACGTATGGTACAAATTGTTTAGATCATCTTGTGAATATTACATCTATCGATTCCATGTTGGATTTAGATATTTATAACCATCTCTAATCAACACTTAAGCGATTGTCAATAAGAAAGAGGAAGTTCGGAGAGGTTAAACTAATTTTATACTTCAGGTGCAGATTCAAATGCTACACGTACCCCCTTCCGACAGGAAGCGTAGGGGTGAGCGACAAAGGCATCTTTGTTAAGCCAGGAACAATCATAATACACTTGCATTAAGCCGGCGTGGCCTAGTGGTATCCCACTCGCTTCCTAATCGGGAGGCCGGGGTGCGAGTCCCGCTTTGGTCATGCCGGTGTCCTGTCTTTCGGATGAGACAGTAAAAACCGAGGCCCCGTGTTGTGGTATACATGGCAAGTTAAAGATCCCTCACTGCTTCGGTCGGGTCCATTGCAAAGGTCAAAATTTGTATGTCTAGCATCAGGCAGATGCCGTCACCATATACGTGAAACATTCGTGGTGTGACGTTAAACAAAATCCTATCAATCAATCATTAAACGAACGGCATTTTTTTTCAAAATTACCGCCGGTTAAAACTTTATCGAAGCTGCAGACATAGTGAAAAGGAGATATGATCCATCAGGATGCCCTGGTACATGCGCTGATTTCAATGAAATGGACAAAAACACATGTTGTATATCATTTCCCGACAATCATAGCCTTTGTACTTTGATCGGGTTAGACTTCCGTCCCCCGATTTATTTATTTATTTATTTATTTATTTATTTATTTATTTATTTTTAGATCCGCGCAAGTATTAAATCAATATATATATATATATATATATATATATATATATATATATATATATATATATATATATATATATATATATATATATATATATATATATATATATATATATATATATATATATATATATATATATATTATTTAAACATATAATCTATACCTATAAAGTTTAGTTATTGTGAACACTTTCCGTTACTAAAGTAACTGTTCTCATGTGACTATGGCACTAATAATAATATACCACATCGGACATTCATGATCACCTGAAATTTAAAGTCGAGACTAAGTGCCCGGAAGGGGTAACCCTTTCCTGAATGGCTAGCCACACCCGATATGAGTACCCTTACATAGAGAAGAAACAAATATAATTCAGCACTGTATATATACATGAATATAAAGAAACAGTGTGTAGAAAATGTCAATGCCACATAACGTCAGGAGAAAGTATAACACTTGAATCAAAGAAATATATCATAATGTAAAGATGAAAGATAAATCCAAACCACAAGTCCAAACATCATGAAACCATAGGACATACAAAATCAGTGAAAATGAAAAACAAATGGAAAATAACAAAATATGTTTACTTGAAGAGCATATGTGAACCCCTGTGATGGAGTGAGATCAGGTGCCCGGGGAGAGTGAGCATCTCCTGCTTGCTAGGAACACCCGTCACATATACCCCGTAGAAAGAGTCAAATCGTGTGAATTCCATATGTATCTATATATGGAGAAGTCGAAGTAGGTAACCTTCTAGTATAGAAGGTGTCAAATCTGTGTAAAGTGATCGGAATCGGTCTCAGTCCAGAATATCATTTAAAAGTCTGGATAACGAGATATCATATGGAGTAATAAGAGTCTCGTAACGACCGTAGAACTTCCTCAGTGACGATGCTAGTCTAGCACATATATAACCCTAGTTGAGCAGCTTAACTGAAAGTCGCCTAGCCCTCAGAACAAAGTCATTGTAATTTGAACATGCTCTGGAATAACGTATTAACTGAGATATGAATACGCCGTATGCGGGCGATGATGGAATGTTGCTACTTATGAAAGGAAAGTTTGTGATAGCGAAATTGAAATCGTCACGTTTGTCATAGAGTGAGGTGTTCAATTGACCATTAATGTCGAAAGACAACATAATATCTAAATACGAAGTAGAATTACTAGTTGCTGTGGTTTCTTTGACCTCCAGTTCACTTGGATAGATGATGCTAAGGTAATCCGCGAATGAAGGATTATTAATTGAAAGCAAGTCATCTATATATCTGTAAGTAAAATTGAAGCCAAGAGCCATTGTTTTTTCCTTGCGAAAGCAAAGACTGAATGAACTCAGCTTCGTATGAATAAAGGAATATGTCAGCCAGAAGCGGAGCACAGTTAGTGCCCATTGGAATGCCGACAATTTGTTGAAAAACCTTACCTCCAAACACCACAAAAATGTTATCGATAAGAAAGTTCAACATCTGAATGACAGCTGTTTCAGTGTTTATATTTTTGGAATCAGAATTTTCCCTAACAAAGTAAGTTTTATCGTGGCCTATTACTATATATTTGAATTTGCGGCTTCCGTTTTTACTAGTAAATGCATTTTGAATAATTTCCGCTAATCTGTCTTTTAATTTCTGATGAGGGATCGTTGTGTACAGAGTCGAAAAGTCAAAAGACTTGATGGAGGTAATTTTAGTAAAACTTTTTGATTTTAGATGTTCTAACAACTCTTTTGAATTTTTAAGGATCCACATTTGATTAATTCCACTTCTGGAATATACTCTTTCGCAATATCTATGAAGGCCAGATTTAATTTCTGATAATATTTTTGTGAGTAGCATCGATACAGATTTTGTGGAACACTTCGAGGAACCATCGATAAAGCGTTGTTTGTACGGAGTTTTGTGCAATTTTGGAATACAGTACAAATATGGAAGTTCTAAATTCAATTTATTTGAGTCAATACCAAACAATTCTATGATTTATTGAAGATACGCACCGGGATATAACGTTACAGATATATGTATGTTAACAAACAGTGGAGTTAAAAGCATTATACATCTGGTCCCATATGTGCCTTGTGTAGATAAAAAAATTGAACTGGACTGAACAAATCCTGTGAGGCCGGATGAAAAGTTAGTGTCCTGGACGTAATAGAAAAGGTGAAGAAATGTAGAGAGTGTGTTTGTGTGTCCAATACTGGATGCCGCCACAGTATAGTGAAATATCTATCGCCCTGATATAAATAAATATGTTGTTCAGCATTACAAATGATCTCCATTGATCAAGGTTCTCTTTTTCTTCTTCCTAACCATTTGTGATTGACCATTAAGATAGGTCAGCCTGTGTAAAACTGGTGATCAAACATACATGTGAATACCACACCCTACATTCCTTAGAAAGTGCAAAAATCAAAACATGTAAATATCATGTCAGAGTATTTTTAACTATAATTGGGAAGCTATGTTAACTATTTAAAAGAGTAATCAATCAAATCAGGTAACCGTTATTACTCGTTTGTGTATTACGGAGAATAACGTATGTTTATTTCTTAGACAGAGCAGCAAATCTATACAGGTTATTGCAATTTGGTCATGTCTGTGAAACCCTTACCGTCCTTGCCCCTATAACTGTTGTCACTTTGGGTTGTTAATGCACCAATCCCGATAGCATTGATCGCAATCAGAAATGAGTTCAATTTAAATTGCGTAATTCGCCACTCCTGTGTTGTAACTGCGCACGCATGGATAGCTAGACCTTGACGTCTGTTATATTGAAAAAGGTCTGTTGTACTACCCCATGTAAGTCAGAATTCTTCTTTAAATTTTAAATTGGCGGTGTTTTACATTGTAAGTATCTGTTTACTTGTTGGATAATTGTTGATATGCTGACGCCACCATTTTTCTGTTGCAATTGGACTTAGTATTATTAGTTCTGAATGCTTCGGATTTTGACGTTGACTTTTCAAGTTAAATCGTAATCTAAGCATGATCTTTCATAGCAAAATCCATTCCCCAAATGAATATTTTGATAAAATATTAGAGCCACAAGGCGGTGTTTATTAGCTACGTGGTCACCTACAATGTAGTGGACATGTTACGTCAGTTCAGCCACCTAAGGTGCCCGGCTCGTGACCGACATATGTAAGAGTTTTGATAAGATATCTGCTTCCATGTCGGGATATAACTGACACATTGTTAAAAGCGTTATCAAAACCCAATGAACCAACCAACTGATCAGTAGACTATGGCAATGATTTAATTTCTATGATCACCAAGCAGCAGCGATGATTATTCCTCCATAATTTCTCATCAAACATTGAGTCCTTCAGGCATTTTTCATATCCATATTACTAATTTATGATATCATTTAGAATTTTAAGAATCACACTTGTATAAAAATCTTAATAAGATTTCCTGCCCTGATTTAATGCTTTGCAGTGTTATGGTATCTTTTACTGTCCATGCGGGTAGGGTATACTGCAAGCAAACCACATGATCTTTACTCCCTCTGGTGTCATTTGTTATATCGATCCGTCTCAATGCTCTTTTCTGTGGGTGTTGGGTGTCAAAAGGGCATAACGCAAACAAATTTTGGGAGGCTGGGGTGATTCAGTGCCTAAATATAAATGACGGTGTGCTGTATGTGATGTTCACATTTCACTTCGCAGCACAGTTAAGGCACTCCATGAATTTGACGTCATTACTATTTCCACGAAAACGACATTACGTTAATGACGTCATAGACCCCGTGTTGTTACGTTGGTTGACAACGACGTTTAGCCTTTATTGTTTGAATGAATTGAGATTTATATGACAGTTTTTACATTTAATTTAATTCAAAATTAATAACAATCAATGATTTTACCATTTATATCATTAGTATATTTTGAGATGGTCCATTATAGTAACGGTTTACGAATGAACCCCAAAGAATATAGACATGCGCAGTGCCTGTTCAGCTTTAAATCCTGCAACAGGTGCACGATAAAAATGACAGAACTGAGAAGACAGAGAAGACACCTTTTTTCGAATTTAGAGCATGAAGATGACATCTAACGGTAAGACACTATATATTGGAAATGTATACTTCAGAATTATGACAATTACTGCAGTAAACTATTGTTGGTTTTTTATTTTCGATCATGCAAGTCTCGTAGATGTGAGCCATCGTGCTCGCACGTGCTCAAAATGAAAATTGTGATTTGAAATTTAAAATATGCGTTCAAAAATGTTTGTTATGTACTGATTCTACGTCGCTCCCGTGAAAAGTAAGAGTACTTGATTAAAGGGAAATCCGATGGGGGCCCTATGATCATGACAAAACATAAGCGTGACAAAATTACACTTCTGGCTCTGCAAGAGAGGTGAAGAAGAATGAGAATGATGAAAAATGAGGGAAGTCAGCGTGACTCAGTGGTAGAGCGCTCGACTCCTGGCCTAGAGGTCGCAGGTTTGAGCCTCGTCATGGTTATGCCAGTGTTTGTCTGTTGGATGAGGCAGTAAACACCGATGTCCCATGTCGCGGTAGACGCGGCACATTAAACAGCTGTTAAAGGACCCTCACTGCTTCAGGTCCCCATAAACGTGCAATTTTGGTGGTGTGACGCAAAGCATGAAAACAAAAAGAAATGCCTCTGCAATATTACCTAACAACCAAGCGTGAATGCATGATTTCCCATGAAATTAACATGAATTCGTGGAAAACTCTAGTTCTACAATCTACCTTGCAACAATGCCAGAGACAGGTCAGCTGTATAAAATAGGGTACCAGAGTCTTACAAGTAGTACTGAGGAAACCCCTATGTTGATCACATTTATCTACCTATAAGTCTCCGTAAGTCATACAGGGTATTAGTTGAAAATAATCTGATATTTGATGGAAATTACCAATGATTTCAGACATCAGATCTATTTGTAATTAACAAAATACATTCGGGTATTTATGCCATCACATTGTCCATATGGGACAGAAGAGCCGGCGTTGCTCAGTGGTAGAGTGCTTGCCTTCTGACCGAGAGGTCGCAGGTTCGTGCCTCCCCATGGTCATACCGATATCTGTCCTTCGGATGAGACAGTAAAAAACGATGCCCCTTGTTGCGGTAGACATGACAAGTAAAAGAACCCTCACTGCATCGGCAGGCATAGGCCAAAATTTCTGTAACCTGCATCTGTCAGATGCTGTCACCAAATACGTGCAATATTCGTAGTGTAACTCAAAGCAATAAATAAACAAACAAACAGAAAAGCACAGACAATTGTGTTTACCTCTTTCCTTATCCTATAAATCATAAAAATATTCGTAACTGTCGCCTTGATCATTTGATGACAATGATTTTTCAACGATACAAAGAAACTGAAGAGACAATACTTGCTACCCTTTTGAGCTTATGTCTCTCATTTATGATTTAAGGCCTTAAACATTTAAAAAATGCAATACCTAATAATTGTCTGTCAATCTGTCTATGCAAAAATATATTTCTGAGATAAACAACACTTTTTATTATTATATGAATGAAGTGACCTTAGATTCTTATTGTTAATAATATATATTATTGTACATTACTGGCCTATACATTACAGGATAGATAGTGATAATGAAAAATGAAATTTTACATGTTCATTATTCAAATCCCAGCTTAACCTGTATTTTAAGTAGAACTAAGTTGGTCATAAATCCAGTGCTGTTGAAATACTCCAGAGTTCTGTCAGAACAATTGTTTCCCCATGAGGCATTGATTTACATATAATGAAGATAAGTTTAGTACTAAATATATGAATGTAGTACAGATAGACTCTGATGATAGACAGTAGATAAAGTGATCACAAGAAAAATAGAAGTAAGTAGAGTGGTCAGTGTCCACTAAAGTTGTAGTGTCAGTAAAAATAAAACATGATGGACAGACAGACGAAAGAAATCATCTGGCCATGTTTGAAGATGAGTCACAGTCACCCAGCTTTCAAACATTTTGGAAGGCGCCATGGCTCAGTGGTAGGACACTCGGCTACTGACCCAGATGATGCAGGTTTGAGTCCTGCTGTAGTCATTCTGGTGTCTGTCCTTCAAAGGAGACAGTAAAAAGAGATGCCTGTGTCGCAGTAGACTTGGCACCTTAAAGAACCCTCACTGCTTTGGGTGGGTCCATTGAAAAGGTCAAAATTTGTCTAACCTGCATCAGTCAGATGCCATCATCATATACCTGCAATATTCGTGGTGTGACAAAAAGGAGTTAAAAAAAACAATCAAATCAAGTATTTTCAAAGAGTTAAAAAAAATGACATCTGATGGATTTCAACAGCATCATAATTATGTTAATTTACTCAAGAATATCTCATCAGAATAGGATACTGATACAATGTATATAGAATCTTAAAATCGATTTTAAACATACATTATCAATTTATTTCGTATAGAATTAGTTTATTTTTAAATGAAGTATCAATAATTTCATAATTATTTTTTGTAGAAACAGAAGCAAATTTTATACCTTCTGATGGAGAAAATAGCTTCCTCTTTACAGGTAATTTTTTGGTTCCTATAAATAAATAGCTATACTGGTACAAATCCATATTTCTAGCAGATAATGTGATGTGTAGCAGAGTTTTGATTTTTATTTCTATCATAATCAAATGACTAACTTGTTCTACCCTGCTTGAGGTCATTATTGACATTTTTAGTGCAAAAGTGCAAGACTTCCCATGAAAGTGGATTGGTGTATTGATTAACATGATATGAATAGAATAGGCATTGCTGCCAGGAATCACTGTTACTTTCAAGAAAATTCGATTCATTTGGAAAATAGCGTAGTGTCATTTGAATATGAAGTGTTTATGTATATCATCTTCAATGATCTTAACAAAAACATTAATTAAGTAATTCAAGATATATCCTACCATAATTGATATTGCACAGTATTGTTCTTATAAGTTTTATCATTCTACTTTAATTTTCTGATATCAGATAAATGTAGATTGAGACTTCATTTTTAATCTGATTTGGGGGCAGGCTTGGTGTAGTGGTTAAGCACTTGGCTTGTGGTGCCGACGATCCGAGTTCGATTCCCGGGTTGCACCACTATGTTTCAGAGGTTGGTAACCTCCTGTTTCCATGCCGCGATACATGTATAACCGAAAAATTGTTGAAAGCGACGTAAAACCCTAATCAACCAAACAACCAAGTCAATCTGATTTCATCTCTTGGGGAAAAATCAAATAATTGTGACACTCCTCGATCGTAAGGCAATATTGAAATACACATTGAATCTTATCTTACCTTTAGGTGTTGGTTTGCTATCAATCATGAATGTGCAAACTTTTCTAGTGGTAAGGTCATCAGCTAAAATGTAAATACCAAATTATGAAATAAAATTCTGTTTTAAATAGATTATTATTGTAATATAATTAAAATTCGAATTTGAATGGATGAATTTTTACTTACTGTCGGGGTAAAATCTATCATTTTTAGCTCACCTGAGCCAAAGGCTCAGGTGAGCTATAGTCATACATGTGCGCCGTCCGTTGTCGTCGTCGTCGTCCGTCCGTCCGTCATTAACTTATTCCCATTTTCGATTTCTTCTCTGGAAATACATTGCAGATTTGGATCAAACTTTGTGTAAATGATGTACTCAAGGTCTCCTACTACAATTGTGTTCGGGATCCAGATTCCCTCGGGGGTGGATCCAGGGTGGGGCCAAAACGGTATCTGTCTTCAAACATCTTCTTCTCCAGAACCAGTACATATATGGGGAAACTAATTGCATTTCAACAATCTATAAAGATGGGTTATTAAAAATTGTGTTCAGGGTTAAGATCCGTCAAATAGAAAATAGAAATTTACGCTTTTTTGATGTGTTTTTGGACTTAGTCATTTCAATGCAGAAATGTGTCATGTTTTTCACTTAATTGATATTGATGATTTCTTAATGACTATTTTGATCATAATTGTGGTAAGGAATATTATTGTGAAAAAATTTTGTCATTATCTCAATTTTAGGATTTTTTATGAATTTTTTAAAGGGGGGGGGGGGTGATGGCCATTTTTCACATTTTCAACTTTTTCTACAAAACCACATGAAAGATTTTAATGAAACATAGAATACATGAAGTACTAAAGGTCCTCTATCAATTTGGTAAATTTCATCCAAATTGGTGAACAGATAATGCCACCATGTCTAAAAAGTAGGTCTCACAATGGTACATATACCACCCCCTGTGGGATGGTGACCCACCCCACACCCTCCCTTGTGCCGCTTCGTGACTTTGGCACGTGACTACTCATGCGATGTAGTCGCTTGATGGTCCCAGGCTAATTATGTCAAAAAGTAGTTTCTTTAAACTTTCTGGAACACACTGATTTACCTTTTGAGTAAGATCTGGAATCTCTTTCGGTTGTATTATCTACCATTGTGGTTTGGTTGTCAACTGAAATTAATTCATATAAATTTGTCATTAAGATAATGAAATTGTGTATAATTAAAATTAATGATACGAGTGTTTTGAAATATATTTTTCTAAAATTGAAATTAAAGTTGTTGATATTATCATGCTTACCAAGAGTGGTTGATATTTCTTCATCAGGATTTGATGTTTTTGAGGAAATAAATTGCTCTTCAACTAAAATTAGAACAAAAATTTCAATAAGTAAAATGTATTTGCTTTTTATGCTCTCTTCTGTCTGTTCACCCTAAGCCCATATGGGCCCATACTTTTCATCAGAATTTGATCATATTCACCAAAATATTATTTAGGTTAAGGGCATTAGTACAACGATCATTCAAGGTCATTTTGAAAGGTCATCTATTAACTTGTATTTTACATATCATAAAATTCTTTTATCTCCTACACCTTTCATCAGAATTTCATCACACTTCACCAGAATGATTTCCAGGATGTGGTCTTTTGGATAATGGTCAGTCAATGTCAATTATAAGAAGTAAAGGTCACATCAACTAGGACATATAAAAGTGATTTATGATACCGGTAATTTTATGTGACCATAGTCACTCAGAAAATAGAACTTCAGGCATTAGCTTAGCTGTGTATAAGTAATTTGTCCTGGGGGAGCATCCACAAGTGTTACTGATTTTCTTGCTAATGACTGAATATATAAGAAATACCAAATTTAAATAGATTTAAAAACTCTTATTTATTGATAAATTAAAATGAATTAGCATCAGATTGCATGTATACTCTTTAGAATTCCTATCCCCCTAGTCTGAAATGTCCGGGGGCATATAGTGTTTGATCGTCCGTTTGTCTGTCCGTCCATCTGTTCGTATTTCTGTCCTTTTCACAAAATACGATAAATTTAATACTATTTGCCATAGACACTTCATATTTGACATGCATATTCAACTAATGAAACCCTTTCAAATGAGACCAAGGTCAATGACCGTGTGACCTTGACCTTTACCTTTAGACTAAAAATACAATGACTTTTGCACCATTTGACATAGAGACTTCATATTTGGTCTACATTCTCATATATATATATATATATATATATATATATATATATATATATATATATATATATATATATATATATATATATATATAGATATATATATATAGATATATATATATGGTCAAGGCCTCAGTTGTTCATCCACAAAATTTAGTTTTTAAATTGGAACTTCAGATGGTGATATTAAATAGATGAAGAAGAAAAAAAACTTTTTTACTTTCAATAAGATTAGATTGAAATATTTGATCATTTACCTTTTGAGTGAGATCTGGAATCTGTTTCGGTTATATCATCTACCATTGTGGTTTGCTTGTCAACTGAAATAAATTTATTTAAATTTGTCATTAAGAGAATGAAATTGCGTATATTTAAAATTAATGATACGAGTGTTTTGAAAAATATTTTTCTAGAATTGAAATTAAAATTGTTGATATTATCATGCTTACCAAGAGTGATTGATATTTCTTCATCAGGATTTGAGGTTTCTGAGGAAATAGATTGCTTTTTATGCAAGAATTCAAATTTGATAAAATTAAATGTTGATAACTTACCAATATATGTGGATTTTGCAGCACACACATTGGTAGAGTTTAAGTTTCGGACTTGATCCTCAACTGTGAATTAAAATTTTAGGTTAAAGTATAAGTTCTTTATAAACAATTTAAAGTTGAATCTTTAATTAAATTATGGTATTTTTTTCTTTCAAACATGTATTACGTATAGTCAAATTCAATGAAAATGTATTTTTTGTACACCCGCACACTACCTTACTTGTTATATTCTCCCATGATCAAAGTTCAGGGGCATGTTGTTTTTGTCCTGTCTGACTGTCTGTCAACCTCAGCCATAATATTTTAGTGGTAAGTGATAGGGCTCTCATATTTCACATATATATATATGTATATATATACAGTACAGCCCGAGTGGAATTTTGAATGTCCACAGTGGGCAGTCCACCTAAAATTTCAGTGGGCATTAGGAGTGGATATTTACCTGAGCTATCAAGCTGTCCACTTACCTGTATGTTACCGGGTAATTCTAACTGACTCTTACAAGAATGTCCACTGTGTCCAGTGGACATTTTTACTGCCCACTCAAAAAATGCCCACATTTTCGTAATGAATTTCCTCTACAACTATTTATAGTTTCGATTTCCGCAGCATTACTGAAGAGATATGCGTGCATATGTTCTATTACTTATATGTTTAAATTGTCTTCTACTTATTTAATTTATTCATGCTTTTTAATGTGTACACATGGAGGATCTTTAAATTTTTGACTATTGGATGTCAAACATTCCAAAGTAAGCAACACAATTATTTTCTATTTGACTGGAAAAATTGTTGCAGGACTTTTGCGAAGGGCAACTAGGGGACGCTTACTTCTCCTTGGCACCTGGTCTCACATCGATTTTATTAAGTTTCACGTGTGTCTGTACGTAGGGTTGTCCTTTGAGATATAGTTGACACTTCGGAATTTCTTCGTTGTTTACATTTGTGTGACGATAAAGCTTACCTTTATTTATCTCACCTGAGAGGAAAAGAAAAGTGAGATACACAATGAAACGCAAGTGGTTTGTTAGTCATCTGGAATCCAGTTACTTTTAACACATTTATTTTCTTTACAACCATTTTGATGTGATCACTTATATTAAGCAACAAGAAAATTTAGTACTTTATTTACTTTTACTTATATTGGAGTCTGTTGTTTTTGTATTAATACTAACTTAATGTAAACAAATTTTCATGTACTTCTTTTAACTGAAATTCTATTTTAAAATTAATAAAAGAACGGGAAAGATACTATTCACATCCATTACAATATCCGGGGGAGGGGGGGTCTTTGTTTGCTAGTTTTGGTTATTTTTTTCAATAAATTTTGATTATTAAGTACAAGTCGATTAAATCATGTACCAATTTTTGACATTCTTCTTCCTCAGAGCATTTAAGATCTCGTTAATACTAGGTAATAATGAGTTCTTGGTAATATTGGAGTCTATTGTTTTTGTATTAATACTAATTTAATGTAAACAAATTTTCATGTACTTCTTTTAACTGAAATTCTATTTTAAAATTAATAAAAGAACGGGAAAGATACTATTCACATCCATTGCAATATCCGGGGGGGGGGGGGGGGGGTGGTTTTTTGGTTGTTTTGGTTATTTATTTTCAATAAATTTTGATTATTAAGTACAAGTCGATTAAATTATGTACCAATTTTTGACATTCTTCTTCCTCAGAGCATTTAAGATCTCGTTAAAACTTGGTAATAATGAGTTCTACCTGATACATAAACATGTTGTTTACTATCAGATACCTCCTTAAGCAGACCCAGAATTCGGCAAGGTAATTTCAGGAGACAAACTCTTCATACGAAATTTTAAAGGGGGGGGGGGGGCGTTATTCTTTGGTTTCTGTTCGTTTAGACGTTTTTTGTCCTGTTCGTTTAAAAGTTGATTTTTATCTAGTTACTTTTTAATTTATTTTTAAAGGGTAAACAGTGTAATGGATGAGGAAGTTTGCCAATTTAACTTTTTAATGCCTATTGGCTTGAATTTTACCCTATTTTTTTTTTTCTGTCGTGTAAATTAACAATAGATTTTCTTCCCCCTGATACCCGAGGGTAACCTTACTTTAAACTCTTGAAAAGTTTTATAAGCTCAAGATATTGCATAGTAATTATCGATGCCTTGAGGATGGTCATTCATAACGTTTGCTCATTGCAAAATATAAAAAATATTAAACATTCAATTTATTTTATATCCACCCAGTCATACCATGGACTTTTCGGTACGGATATAAGCACGCTACCCACATCCATCGGAAGCGAAGCTTTTATTTCTGTTTTTATACCCCCATACAACGTTTGGGGGTATGTATGAATCACCCTGTATGTCCGTCTGTCCGTCTGTTCCCATTTGTCTGGGCCATGAATTCTTACCCCGTTGTCGGATCTGAATAATATTTCACACAATTGTTGTACATGACCCAAGGGTGTGTCATGACCTTGACACATGGTCATATTCTCAAGGCCAAGGTCACAGTGCACACTTAGCAAACATTTTTGTCCCGGCCATAACTTATCCCCTCATTGGATCTGGATAATATTTCACACAATCGCTGTCCATGACCCAAATGTGTACCATTACCTTGACCAAAGGTCATATCTTCAAGGTAAAGGTCACAGTGCGTACATAGCCAAAATCCCCGTCCGGGATATAATTTCTAACTGCCAATTTAGATTATTTTCCAGGATAGCATCACACACAATTATTGTTCATGATCCAAGGGTGGGTCATGATCTTAAATTAAGATGGTATCTCCAACGTCAAGGTCACAATACCCCACTAGGTCGAAATCATTGTCCGGACCATAACTGCTTACTGCTACGTTGGATCTGGATAACATTTCATGCACTTATTATACATGACACAAGGTTGTGTCATGACATTGACCCATGGCCATATCTTCAAGGTCAACGTCACACATAGCAAAAATTTTTGTCCGGGCTATAACTTCTTATCTCTTTATCGGATTCGGATGATATTTCTCACAGTTGTTGTTCAGCACTACAGGGTATGTCATGAAAGTTTGGCGAACACAGGAATCACCCTGTATGTCTGTCTTTCCGTCTGTTCACATTTGTCCGGCGGACCATAAATTCTTAGCCCGTTGTCGGATCTGGATAATGTTTCACACAACTGTTGTTCAAAATCATATCTCCAAGGTCAAGGTCACAGTACACACTTTGTTGAAATCCTTGTCCGGATCATAATTCCTTATTTCTAGGTTGGATTTGGATAACATGTCACGCAATTTTTGTACATCACAAAACGTTCTGTCTTGACCTGGACCGTTATGTCATATCTTCATGGTCACAGGGCAAACATGGTCAATATCCTTAACCGCTCGATACCTGTTACTGCCAAGATAGATTTGGATAATATATCGCACAATTGTTGTCCATGATTCGATGATGTATCATTACCATGACTCAAGATCGTATCTCTAAAGTCAAGGTAAAATGCACAGTTGTCAAAAGCCTTGTCCCGACCATAACTCCGTACTGCTATGTTGGATCTGGATAACATTTAACACAATCGTTTTTCATGTCCAAGGTTAAGTCAATACCTCCACCGAAAGTCATATCTTCAAAGTCGAGGTCACAGAGCACACATAGCCGAAATCCTTGTATATCCCATAGCTTCTAACTTCCAGGTTGGATCTGGATAACATTTCACAAAATTTTGTTCATGACCCAAGTGTGTGTTATGACTTCAAGATCATATATCCAAAGTCACAGTACATGCATTTTAAAAATCCTTGTACGGGTCATAGCTCCTTATTGCTATTTAGGGTCTGGATAATATTTCACACCATTGCTTTCCCTGATCCAAAACTGTACATTACATTGTACGGAGCGTGTTGTCTGTCTATGTGTCTGTCCATGAAACTTGTCCGGGCCATAACTTCCTCCTTTTACTTAGGAGGGAGATGAAATTTTACACAATTTGTTCACGACCCAAGGGTGTGTCATGATCTTGCACCTAGGTTATATCTTCAAGGTCAATGTCACAGTACATTCATAGACAGAATTCTTGTCTGAGCCATAACTCCTTTCTTTTAATTTGGAGGGATATAATATTTTACACAATTATAGTCCATGACCTAAAGGTTTGTCATTACCATGATCCAAGGTGATATCTGCAATGTCAATTTCACAGTGCACGCATAGTAAGAATTTTTGTCTGGGCCATAACTTCTTCCTGTTACGTTGCTGGAAGACTATATTTCCCATAACATTAATAATTAAGGGATTCGAGATGGCCGAAGCCATACCGATATCTATTTTACGACAAACTAAAATAAAAGACTCTAAAAATTCATTAGCATTTGTTTCCGGATAATTTGTTATTCCGTTCATATTTTCTTCTTTATCGGTGACCTTTAAAATTTTACCGACCGATATGTGGTACAGATTATGACAATGTTTGCCAGTAAGTAACTATTACTATTCAAAGGCTATCTACGCATATTTTGTCATGTTGTAACAGGTTTTATGAGTACTGTTTAGGGACAGTAACACCAACCTGGTTTCGTGCAACCATGCAAACGACTCTCATACGGAAAGATCTTTCCCAACGAGCAAGATTTATTTAAGTTGTTAACGTTTCTTAATCTTCGTAAAATAAGTAAAGTTCAAATGGTTTTTTTAAACGTAAGATTATTATCTTATAGCAAAATAATAGAAGTGATGAAAAACGAAAATGACTTCGGTCTCTGAAAACAGTCATGGTTTTACTCTTTGTACAAGAATATTTAGGTAATACTATCATTGTTTTAAACAGGTACATTGCAGTTTTCACAAAAGAAAGAAATGAAGGCATTCCTAGTGATTCTTCTTTTCATAAAACAAATTGGTAAGAAACATATCAGTTTCCAAGTAAACAGTATAACAAATACCTGCATTTGTCGAAATATATTATATAAAGGATGGGTTACACTAGTATTATATCTAACTTATGTATACATACAGTTTTTATTTCATATTACAGTCGTTGCATTAATAACATTAAGATATGATATTTCTGCATCATCTTTATATTACCATTTATATTAATATTAAATAACAACCATAACATAGTTATTGTATTTTAAAAATCATAGTACATTAGATATTGAAGAATACTCATTTGACATACTCACGAACATGGATAATATAATGCGTGGTAAATATATAGTAATTGTACAACAATATTTAAAGATCAGTAAATCTTTAAGCATATGGTTGTTCAATAGATTAAATCTGTATATTATACATATCAAAGTTCATTTCTGTAGAGGCACTATAACATACTTTGAATACTTTATCATATTTCGCAATATGTGAAGGTAATAATTTTTTGTAAAGCTGTTTCGCTGCGAAACTGTCTACACAGTATTGATTTAAATTCCTGTTTGAACATGTGTATAATTTATTGTCATAAAAATAAAACTGTTGTATACGCAAAATTAAGGGCAAGCGTTTAATTGTTGGATATTAAGTAAAGTTGCATACTTATTTAAACACATATAAATGCACGTAATGCCTTTTATAAGTTACGTATTATTACACACTAAGTAAGTGTGAAAGGCAATTTATTGTGGATAGAAAACAAGAGGGTTGTATTACACATTTAACTATGTCTACCAGGTCTAACAGTAGAGTCCAGTATGGTTACCATTTCACTGCTAAGATATGAGTGTTTGCTAAAATGTGAGTGTTTATTTGGGAAAAAGGAGGGGGGTGTGGTGGTTGAGAAACGTTATTGACTTAGATATCCGTTATCGAGCCTCCTCGTTATTGGAATGAAAAATAGTTATGAACACAACGGATCTTATCTGATACCCTGTGTGCCTGCTCTAGCGATCAGGGCTCTTATCGTAGATTGTCCGATTAACAATTAAAGAATAGTGTTATTGTTTGAACTTCTATATAGGCTTGTAATTATATTTCTGAAATGAGACATTAAGGATGACAGCCCCTGACTTTTGATTTTTACTAATGAAATTATATAAATATTCCATGAAAGATTGTGTGTTAGTGAAACGTTATATAACGAAATATCGTAAGGTCAGTGATAATCTGGAGTTATTGCCCTTGATAAATATGTATTTATTAATTATTGAAGTTGATGCTTAAAAACAGCAATTTTTGGTACTCTGGAAAAAAAAAGGGAAAATGGCTATAGATTTAAAAACTTTTATTCAGTTTCATGTCATAATTAAATTTTTACAATAATGGAATGTAAAGATGATGGATAAATCTAAACCACAAGTCCAAAAATCATGAAACCATAGGACATACAAAGTCAGTGAAAATGAAAAACAAATGGAAAATTACAAAATATGTCTACTTGAAGAGCATATGTGAACCCCTGTGATGGAGTGAGATCAGGTGCCCGGGGAGAGTGAGCATCTCCTGCTTGCTAGCAACACCCGTCACATATACCCCGTAGAAAGAGTCAAATCGTGTGAATTCCATATGTATCTATATATGGAGAAGTCGAAGCAGGTAACCTTCTAGTATAGAAGGTGTCAAATCTGTGTAAAGTGATCGGAATTGGTCTCAGTCCAGAATATCATTTAAAAGTCTGGATAACGAGATATCGTATGGAGTAATAAGAGTCTCGTAACGACCGTAGAACTTCCTCAGTGACGATGCTAGTCTAGCACATATATAACCCTAGTTGAGCAGCTTAACTGAAAGTCGCCTAGCCCTCAGAACAAAGTCATTGTAATTTGAACATGCTCTGGAATAACGTACATGTATTAACTGAGATATGAATACGCCGTATGCGGGCGATGATGGAATGTTGCTACTTATGAAAGGAAAGTTTGTGATAGCGAAATTGAAATCGTCACGTTTGTCATAGAGTGAGGTGTTCAATTGACCATTAATGTCGAAAGACAACATAATATCTAAATACGAAGTAGAATTACTAGTTTCTGTGGTTTCTTTGACCTCCAGTTCACTTGGATAGATGATGCTAAGGTAATCCGCGAATGAAGGATTATTAATTGAAAGCAAGTCATCTATATATCTGTAAGTAAAATTGAAGCCAAGAGCCAATTGTTTTTTTTTTTCCTTGCGAAAGCAAAGACTGAATGAACTCAGCTTCGTATGAATAAAGGAATATGTCAGCCAGAAGCGGAGCACAGTTAGTGCCCATTGGAATGCCGACAATTTGTTGAAAAACCTTACCTCCAAACACCACAAAAATGTTATCGATAAGAAAGATCAACATCTGAATGACAGCTGTTTCAGTGTATTTATTTTTGGAATCAGAATTTTCCCTAACAAAAATAGATCTAAAATTTTACACGTTTTTCCACTTGTGTATTTTATTTGATACTGTCACATCAAACAAGAAAACAAGGCAAAACTATCAATTCAATAGGCTAGAAAGAGATGTCCATAAATTTTAGCAAATTTTTCATACACAATAAATTCAATATTTTGATTACATTCCTTTTCAGATTTAAAAAGAAACATGTCTGTGTTGAAATTAGATAGAACAATAGGCCCAAAGTAGCACCTTTAACACCATTTTTAACTGGAAAAACGGGGGGGGGGGGGGGGAATGGCAATGTTCAAGCGGAATTCTGGGAAAAATAAATTTTACCAAATCTTTCATATTCAGTTGGTAAAATACCATGGTTGCATGACCTTTTAAGTTTAGCAAGAGACGTGTAGGTCAGCGTTAAAAAAAGAGAGAACAAGATGCCCAAATTGGCTTCAACACAATATTAAGTCGAAAAATGGGAAATGAAAATTGTCAAGCTAAATTCGGAGAAAAATTAATTTTACCAAATCTTTTATACTTAGCTTGTAAAATGCTAGGATTAAAGAACCTTTCAATGTTAAAAAGAAAATTATAGCTCAGCGTTGAAATAAAAGGAAACAAGAGGCCCACATTGGCACCTTCAGCACAGTTTCGAAAAAAGGGAAAATGACAATTTTCAAGCTCTGAGTACTGAGAAAGACTTCTTTTAAGCTATACACTGCAGGGTTATAAACTGGCAACACATACATTGTCTACGGCACAAGAAATGAAAAGACTAACATCAATGAAAATATGCCCAAATTTGACCAACTGCCATATTGCTTACTTGAACATCTTTACATACAACAATGTTTTTCAGATCATAACATGAGCAATTGCGCTACATGAATCTGAGTTGATTTTATGCTTATAGTCTGTTCAGATTCACTTTTCAATAAAAGAATTTGCATTTATCCTGAACAATTTCATTGAACGTGTGACCCTAACACGAACTTTGTTATCTTTGACCAATAGGTTTCTAATACTATCCTCATCATTTCTATTAACACAACAAACAATTGATCTAACCGAAGACTACTGCTAGAATGTTTTTTTTTTTTCTTGTTTGTTTGTTTGTTTGTTTGTTTGTTTGTTTTGGGGGGGGGGGGGGTTGCCATGGGATTTGTAAACACCTTTGCCCTAACTAGACTTGCACGTTTCATATAATAATTGGCAGTACTGATTGCTTGAACATGTGACTTAAGAGCTATGGCATTATCAGCATCAGCACCATATTGAGAATTTGAACCTGCTTCTAAACAGTTAAAGATTCAACTGCATGATACATGAATTCATTTCCTATAAAAGAGCTTAAGATAAAACGTTTTGCCCTTGCCAAGTTTAATGCAAATTATATGTTGCGAATGACCCTCAGTGTATGATTGATAAATTTTATCTTCATTAGATATTTGCGCCCTTCATTTGCCTGTGAAAAATATGCAACAATGCTATGATGTAAATTAGCTGAGCCACTGAAATGTTGAAACTTTGGTGCTTTGTTGACACGATCTTGTTCGTAAAAAGATTCCCCGCGGTTGGGTGTTTCAAGTGTTATTATTCAACCCTTAGGTAACTGACTTGGTTGTGTTGGACTTTCCCCCTAGGACTGTACATACTTTATATATTTTACGCTACTACACCAGGTTTGCATGTGTCCATGTCCTAGGAGATTTGTGTCATACTTTATCAAATTTTTTCTGTTTTCTCATCTGCAAATATTGCTGATGTATCACTTCTTTTCTCTTTATTTTCCTTTACCATAATCACTTCCTTGGTTGGCTCCATACTTTTCGCTTATCCTTCAAAATTGTTCTTACATTTCTAATAAAGGGACTGTCTGCCAAAATTTGCTACACTATTAGACATTCTACAGTGCTTGGAGCAAACGTTATAGTTTATCACTTTCCCACTCATTGAACAGAGTCCTGAAAAAGTAAGAGAGAAATCTAGTAAAACAAAAAAGACTAATAACATCCCAGCTATGATCTATTATATCTGATAAAAAGAATTATACACAAGTGATGTTAATAGGACTGATTTTCAGTTCCATTAATCTTTTGAACTCAACAAAAGTAGTTATGAGGACCTATGTGTGAGTTTTCAAAGTCCTGCCTATGTTGATACAAAAGACATAGCCTATATAAAAGTTTTTGAAAAGTAGGTCAAAGTTTAAGGTCAAAAGTCATGATATCAAATAAAAGCTCTTGACATGAGGAACGTATGTGAAGTATCAAAGCCATGCCCCTAATGGTTCAAAAGATATAGCCTCGGTTAAGAATTTTACAAAGAAGGTCAACGGTCCAGACACAAAATCCAACGTCATAGTATCAAACAAAGCTCTTGGCACGAGAAACCTATGCGTGAAATTTCAAAGTGTTACCTCTGGTAGTTCAAAGGATAAAGCCTATGTTAAAGTCCAAGGTCAAAGTCACAAAGTCAGTGTGTGTGTGTGTGAGGGCACTGACGCAGGGGTATGACAATAGATTTCCGGACATTTTATCCAGCGGAGTAAAAATGGAATATAGATCATTATTCTCAAGACATATACAATTTTAAATCTTAGTTTATTAAAATTATTGCAGTTTGAATTATATAATTTTCAATGGATCCAAATTTCAGCACCTTACCAGATTAACTATCATAGGCCCGTCCACTACTCCTTTTTTGATCATAACATTGCAACAAATGTAACTTTATTTTGGAGTTTTTATGCCTAACCATATATATATATTCCAGCATTGAAACAAATTGTATTTGTATTTTTAAAATATTGAACAGAAAAGCCCACCTTAACCCCACCTATCTAAAATAGTTTATAATAATTCTTTGATTGTTTGTAATATTAGGTCTTTATGAAACATCCGTATTGCCTACTGCAAAATGTTGGACATTTAAGATGAGGTGCGAATATGTATATATGGAACATGAAAAACCTGAATGTTATTTTGAATATAAGAATGAACATGACTTAATTCACAATCATCTCAAGATTTCTTTCCATATTAATAATTAATATTTTCACCAAATGTAAAGTTAAAATGTTTAGTATTGTGACAAATTCGAGAAATTAACAGTAAAGGGTCACTTAAATAATTATAATTCTGCAGGTGATACAATTATGTGTATCTTCATCTATAACTTGATGATTCATTGAAGCCTTGTAGGGTCTTATCACAGAAATGATACCTAATCATACAATGTCCTTGACCTCTAACCATGAAAACAAATGGTGTATTCCTTTTCACATAATGATTAAGAAGGGATGCAGTGTGAAATATTCAAGGTGTAACATAAAAGACAAGGTTGTTTTTTTTTTCTCAATGTATAACATACACCATTATTATTAAGTGTGCACCAAACACTGTTCGAGTAAACGCCCCTTATTAACATGAAACCCTAACGGACACTTCGACTGATAGTGGGACCTCCCATGATCAGGACGTCCGCGTATTTCTCTCTCTCTAGAGAGAGAGAGAGAAATAAATAAATTGTTTTAATTACTATATAAAAACGATTGTAGTAGTCCAACCCCACCCCTTCCCTTTAAAGAAATGACGGTAACTTGGATTTACCACTGGATACTATAAATTTTGGAAGTTTTTTTTCTTTTCTTTTTTTTTTTTTTAATTTTACTGGATTTCCATATTGATGCTTGTTTTGGGTGAAATTTTCTGTGAGCCATGATACTTCAAATTAAATTAAATTTTAAATTACGGCCTACGCCGGTACACTTGATACAAGAAAAAAAATATAAAATTCTTCATATTACTATTTGAAAATAAGTTTTCATTAAGTTCATCGCTTATTATATTTTTACTGGCGGAATATTGATTTCAAATATGCCGCTTGATACTATGTACAATTTAAGAAACCTGGTATCATTCGATGCAGAATTTCCATACATGGCAACATGGTAACACTAATGAGCGTGATAGATCGAGTGTAAATGAGATGTATCGGAACATGATGTACAGATCCTGAGCTTTTTCTCATAATACCTTGAGGTGGAAGATGCATTGTATTTCATGAGGTGTACGTGGGGGTATGCACTATCGTATATAAAAACACAGGAAGACTTTATATCATAGAGATGTTTGATGTTAATTAGAAGAATTGTCCACATAGGTACAATGTATTATACAATAAACATTGTCATAAATCTTAGATAAACCTTAAAAATACATAATGTCTAATTTTATAAAATCAGAGGTACAATAAAATATATTCCTAACTTATTTTACTTATAAAAAGATAATAAACTGCAGCGACCCCCAAACCTAATAAGCCTTGGTTATACAGTTATTGCTGCAGCACGTTAGAATACGACCCTCAAATTTAACCTACTTACGTTCGTACGAGACCAGAGAATACGCACTTGACCTTAGAATTATTCATTTGCATGAGGAGTAAAACAACAATGGTGAAGATAAGAAAGAGAAAAAAAAAAAAATCGGCCTTCTGCACCAAGTGACTCGAAAAGGAAAGGAAATAATGAATATTATGTAAAGCATGCGAGAAGTAAAATTTGTATCACGTGCAATGCATATATTATGCAAATGAATATTTCCGAGGTTGACCGAGATGAATAAAACTGATAAGGAAAATGTGGGTTATATAGCGTATTTGTACGCGATAGCTGCATTTAATACTGATGGGCAGTAAAAATACTGTACTAAACAGATTTACGATGTTACTTTAATCACAATAGTAGACGCTAAAGGAGACCATATGTATCTTTAAAATGTAATACATTTATTACAGTTATAATTAGAAGAGTTATTCTGATATGTCATGAGCAGTGATCCAAGAATAAAAACTTCTTATAAAACTCTTCTCACGTCATTCTCCGACTAATATATAATGACTGTATTGTATATGATGCATCGTTTATATGTCTTTCTCCTCCTCTCTGTCCGTGTATTCCTTGTCATAGACATCGTCCGTGTCTCCCTCTTACATTTATTCCAAGACATAACTGTTTTCGCAATTGTCATGTAATAACTGGTCTGTCATGCCTTCTTCTCACATATTTTTTCTGGCTGTTTTATGTATTCTTTTTGTTTATTCTATTTAGTTAGAGTCACCACTATTTATATGACGTCTTCGAAATTGGTTTTGTCCTCCTCCTCCTCCGTGTTTTGGACACACATGTCTTATAGGTTTAGTATGTTGTCCAAAATCACACCGCAGTTGTCACAGGAAGGCATGTCTTCCAGCTTATGAAAATACGTAGTCTAGAGCTATATTGTTTTCCAAATGAGTTCATGTCGACAAGGAGATCGACCAAAAGATTGTCATCATCAAAATGTAGTCGTTTTGTAAGGAATGACTAATTCTTACACCGTTCTAGTGAAGGAAGAACGTTGTATATACTATATTCACTATATAATATTAATTATGATTCCACGTTCATCTTCCTATCTTCATATTCACGACAATAATATTACATCCTTGTCGGCGTGTATGAAGATTTGCAGCAGGTAGACGAAGTTTGCAGATAGAGCCGTTTCTCATGAAATGTAACTGAAGGATCGGGGTGAAATTTCTGAGCTTGAAAACCACTTTTCGATAACGTATGGGCACTTGCTTTGGAAGAGAAAATATACCGTAATTATTTGTAAAATACAGAAGTTGACACCATACATATTCCTAATTATGACTTTGCTAATTTTTAGTAACACAAAACCTTACTCTCTGCAACTCTCCGAGGATCAATTCAGAATGTGACTTAATCTGTAAAACACCAGATTTGAAGAAGACTGTAGCATTTATAAAACAACCCAGCATTCTAGGATCTTGCAAAGTTATCTTTGATCATCTCGATATACATCCGGCATGTAAAGGTTTCAACGACAGATATCAGATAAGGCAGAAAAAATCAACGAAAGAAACTTACTTAACAATAAAAACCTTGAACAGAACTGAAGACGAAGGCACCTGGTGTTGTGAATATGATGGCAGAAAAAGTAAATGGGCGGAGCTACACACTTATGGTAGATGTTTTCTACATAATTTTCTAAAGCATATAATTTTGAAATAATGATAATAATAATAACAACAACAACAACAACAGCAGCAACAACAACAACAACAACAATAATAATAATAATAGTAATAATAATAATAATAATGATAATAATAATAATAATGATCATGATCATGATCATAATGATGACGATGATAATGAATGATAATAATAATTCCATTGATCATCCCATGTCGGTACTGCGACTGTATTACTTGTGTGTCTATGTATACTACACGGTTTCCGTTAATGTTTTTTTTGCAGAAATAATTAATGGTACATCTCTATCTCCCAAACCAATTCTCACTGAAAACGACAACTTTGTAATTGTTCAGTTCCAAACAAATTGCATGAGGCCGAAACCATCTGCATTGATACAATATCAAGTATGTATAAATATATAATTTAATTATAATAATTTACAAACTTTTTCAAGTTTATAAGAATCTAGAATAGATCCTAAGAAAGCAAACGCCTCAGTTGGGATTATGTCGAAGTATGTCACCCGCGACTGATATCTTTCGATCTGGGACTCGAGGTGATTCTTGAATCATTTAATTTTCTTTGTGTTCATGGTTTTGCGGCGAATCTGATTGGTTAAAAAATTTAGTTCATTTCTGCATGAACAAAATTTTGAGTGCAGATATGTCACAATTGCCGGCGCTACTTTCCTCTGGAATGCGAAACCCCGATCTATTTATAGTACCGTGATTCCCGTGTTGTTAATCGATTGTATAAAATTGTTTCGTTATATATTATGAATGCAAAGTACAAAAGAAATCGCACTTCACTTCAGAAACTATTAAATATAAAATATAATTTCTTACACTTATTCAATAAAAATGTAAATATAACTAGGCCAGGTCTATCAATTAAGCTACAATACAGACTAAAGTGCTGTTTAGAAATACATGCAGTCAAAATAAAAACAGTACTCGTCTGCTACTAGCCGATCGTTTGACAATGGACGTTGATAACTACAATTTCTACAGTATCATACCCGACTGGGCATACAGAACGGGCACCAGAGCAGGTGCTGCCTCCGATCCAATCCTTGAGCCTACTCTTTCCACCATGCGACACGCACGTGCACCAGTCAATATGCATTGCATTTCTAATGATACTGATACCATTTAAAATATAAATACCTTAGGTAGCAGATTATCATCCTCATATGCATGTTTCATTAAGTCGTGTTTTTAATAATTTATAATCTATCTTTTCAATAGACACTAGGATCAAATTTTCGAATTTCGTGTTAGCCGCCATTATTGACTTCAAAATGTTGTTTACCTTGTTATTGTATTACTACGCGATCACGTCACATGTATCAGAGATAAAAAAAAGTAATGTAGTGCCATAATAAATTATGTTTCTTGGACACTTATTTAATTTTTGTTTTCATATATAAGCTAAATAAAATGATAAGAAATGAATCCTATATTTTTTTTGGTTGATTGAGGTATCAACCTAAAATTTGGACGGAAAACTTTTGCATCAATGCAAACACATTTGTCTGAATGTGCCACTGTACACAGGGTTGTCCTTTGAGATATGGTTGACACTTCAGTATTTCTTCGTTGTTTATATTTGTGTGACGATAAAGCTTACCTTTAGTTATCTCACCTGACAGGAAAAGAAAAGTGAGATACACAATGAAACGTAAGTGGTTTGTTAGTCATCTGGAATCCAGTTACTTTTAACACATTAATTTTCTCTACAACCATTTTGATGTGATCACTTATATCAGACACTAAGAAAATTAAGTACTTTCGTTAAAATCCAAAGTCAAACATCCTGTACATTACATTGGAGTCTGTTGTTTTTGTATTAATACTGACTTAATGTAAACAAATTTTCATGTACTTCTTTTAACTGAAATCTCTTTTAAAATTAAAAAAAAAAGGAACAGGAAAGATACTGTTCACATCCACTGCAATATCTTGGGGGTGGGGTGGGGGTGGGGGGTTCTTTGTTTGTTTTGGTTTTTTTTTCAATTAATATTGATAATTTAGTACAAATCGATTTAATCATGTACCAATTTTTGACATTCTTCTTCCTTACAGCATTTAAGATCTCGTTAAAACTTGGTAATAATAAGTTCTACTTGTTACATAAACATGTTGTTTACTATCAGATACCTCCTTAAGCTGACCCAGAATTGGGCAAAGTAACTTCAGGAGACAAATTTTAAAGGGGAGGGGGGTGTTATTCTTTGGTTTTTCTTCGTTTGGAAGTATTTTGTCCTATTCGTTAAAAATTTGATTTTTATTTAGTTACTTTTTGATTTATTTTTAAAAGGTGAACAGTGTGATGGATGAGGAAGTTTGGCGATTTAACTTTTTAATGCCTTTTGGCTTGAATTTCACCTAGTGTTTTTCTGTCATTGTGTAAATTAACAGTAAATTAATTTTCTTGCCTTTGATACCCTAAGGTAACCTTATTTTAAACTCTTCACAAGTTTTATAAGCTCCAGACATTGTATAGTAATTATCGATGCCTTAACGATGGTTATTCGTAACGTTTGCTCATTGCAAAAATATAAAAATATTAAACATTAAATTTATTTTATAACCACCCAGTCATACCATTTCTATATTTGTTTGGAGGTATATAGAAATCACCCTGTATGTGTATCTGTTCGTCTGTTCCCATTTGTCTTGGCCATGAATTCTTACCCCGTTGTCGGATCTGAATAATATTTCACACAATTGTTGTACATGACCCAAGGATGTGTCATGACCTTGACACATGGTCATATTCTCAATGCCAAGGTCACAGTGCACACCATAACTTCTGATCCCCTCATTGGATCTGGATAATATTTCATACAATCGCTGTTAATGACCCAAATGTGTACCATTACCTTAACCAAAGGTCAAATCAAGGTAAAGGTCACAGGGTATACATAGCCAAAATCCCTGTCCGGACTATAATTTCTACCTTCCAATTTGGATTATTTTCCAGGATAGCATCTCACACAAATGTTGTCCATGATCCAAGGGTGGGTCATAATCTTAACTCAAGATGGTATCTCCAAGGTCAAGGTCACAGTACCCCACGAGGTGGAAATCATTGTCTATAACTCCTTACTGACACATTGTATCTGGATAACATTTCACGTAATTATTATACATGACACAAGGGTGTGTCATGACATTGACCCATGGTCATATCTTCGAGGTCTACGTCACACATTGCAAAAAGTTTTGCACGCACAGACATTTTTATCTGGGCCACAACTTTTTCCTGTTACGTTGCCAGAAGACTATATTTACACAATTGTTGTCCATGACCTAAGGATTTGTGATGACCTTGGACCAATACCATATCTAAGTTCAAGGTCAGAATGCACAGAAACCAGATTGTTGTCTTGTTGTCATTGATTATACCTCAAAATGCACAAGGGAGACATCCATTTTTAAGGGGAGGGGGGGGGGGGGCAGAGAATAAAGCTTGCAAGGACCGAGAATATAGGAAATTCTTTGGATGACAGATTCTGTTAGGAATGATGTCTCTCTCTTATATAAACACTAACCTACATTTTTCTATTCATCAAATTTTAAGTATAAAATAAAAAAAAATATGTATGAAGAAAGTGCAAATTCTACTAATTTTGTACTCTAATCACTTCTCTTCTGCAACAAAATTTAGTTATTCATAATTATTATGATTACTTTTTTTCAGATTTGATAATTTTTCCCGACCTAATTACCATCTCTTGATATCAGCTATAAAATTGATCTGAACATGATAAATGTTTACAAAAACAGAAGTAAAATATACCTTGTCGACATCAATCCTCAAAATGCGTTACAATAAAACAATATATAATTCAAATACTAATAAAAAATAAATAAACATAAACATAAGAATTTCACTTCATTTTATTTAACATATTTCTAATCATCCTTAATTATGTAAAATATTCCAATTTACACACAGAACGGCAAGTGAGCAGTGCAAAGTGTTCATCGTCGAAAAAACGCATGTGCGGAAGACTTAGACAGTACAAAGTGACATGTAATACGACTGCTGAATGTTTGCGTGGTAATACTTCGGAGGTTGAAGTAAAAGTTTTTGATACTATCACTGTTGATGTAAAACATGTCCCGTGTGTGCAGAATACGAATCAAGATACAGGTAACACGAAATATGTGTTTATCTCACTTAATCAATTACATGAAATGGTATTACCGAAAACGAATTGCCTCTTTGAAGTTTCATTATATTTACACTTTAGTGATGTCTCTCCTGGTGGAAATTTATGAGGGCGCTTGTGTTCATGTATTGTTAAACCTACTTAGATTCGATACAGTTATATAATCTGTACATGAAATATTAGAAAACAATTAAACATCTTTTTATTGACTTGATAAAAATGTACAGAAAGGCTGGTCAAATCCAGAAAATGATCAATTAAAGTAGAAAACGGAAGACATCTGACACACCGTACGACAGAAATCATCAAGAACATGCACAGAAAACATTTTAATAGTGGAATATCCACGGAAAAACGACATCACAAAAATATTCGATTGTGCTGCTGTTAGAATACCGACTTAGACAGTCAATTGAATTAAAAAAACGTCAATCATTTGGGGTGGCTAACCGAATTACGGGCGCCCACCTTCCCACTCACCGAAAAGAGGCACAATCAAAGGACATACATGTACAAAATTATAAATACTCCTCCGTATAGAGAACAAGGATCAACAGGTTACACAAGAAGAGATGTCATAAAATTATTACACAGGAAACGTTTATAGAATAATATGTTAAGACATCAAAGCTAGGAACACACATGATAACGATATATATTACTTAGATGTATGTGTGAACAAACACAATATTACATAACAACTTTCAAATATATTACACTCACTCATTTTTATCCTGTAAAGAAACTCGTCCTTTTGCATATGTATAACAATGATCCATGTAACAACATTTTCCCATAAAATAGTTATCTTTTTACATGACCACAAATGTGACGTTAAAAATGCTTAACTTGTTTAATAAGTAATTTGTACCTTAGATTTTACAAATTATTCTATATAAAAAGAGTTTTAAGCTAATATCATTCCCTAATTATTTGATTAAACCATTTTGTTCCTAAAAGAGAGAGAGAGAGACCAAAGCTAGTGATAGTCTTTTTCGTCTGTAACAAAGTTCTGTTGAATTTCATGTTATGTTCGTTATCTGTTAAATGTTCTTAATCCAATGCGATGTGATACATCGAAGACGATTGTTATGTATCAATATAGATTTTTTCTTCAGAACTTAATATACTTGACCTGATATATTTTAGAATAGATGTTCAGCTACAAGAAGTATTTGTATCTTTGCAGAAAACAAGGAAAATACTTCTCCTCCGCGGGATAAAAGTGGCATTGCAATTGCCGTTATAATTACCTGCGTAGTGGTCATTGCCATTGCCAGTTCCATTGCTATATTCATAAAATGCCGAAATAAACGAGACAACGGTAATATACTGAGTAGTCTAGAATGTTTTTCTTTATGATATCTATTTTCATCTTTTCTTGTTTGTAAGGATATGTATTCATTAATATTACAAATGCCTAATGAAAACGAAAAGACAAGAGAACAAAAGAAAATATTAATAATCTATTACTGAGAATCAAGATATATTTGTAGGTCTGCATAAAAGCTACAGTCTGGTGTATCTATTATGTTAAACGCAGTGTGGAAAATAAAATGCTCTACAAAGTAAAAATCCATGATACTGATATGGTACACTTAATTAATGTTGTTTATATGACATACAGTTGGGTGCAGTCCTAACCTTACATTCAAGTGCACTTGACAAGTGCACTTTAAGTTTAGTTTTTCGTCCTGAAAACCAGTCATAAAATTTAGTCAAGTGCACTTGATATCAAGTTTACTTTAAAGTAATTCCGTCTTCAGGTTTACTATCACGTGACACCAAGTTTACTTTTCACGTTTGTTTATTACAATTATCCAGTTCCGTATAACACGATAGATATAATCGTCTTATTACTTACAATTGCATATTTTATATAAACAAAATATTGTTTTAATAGAAAAATATAGTAAATGTACATGTGTATAGAAAGTAAACTTAACTTGAAGTGCACTTGGAGTAATCTTGGAATCAAGTTTAGTACTAAACTTGGAATCAAGTTTACTACTAAACTTGATTCCATGTTTACTCTGTTGTTGCCAAGTACACTTGAAATGCAGTCATAAACTTTACTTGAAGTGCACTTGGGGTAAACTTGGAATCAAGTTTAGTACTAAACTTGGAATCAAGTTTACTACTAAACTTGATTCCATGTTTACTCTGTTGTCGCCAAGTAAACTTGAAATGCAATCATAAAGTTAACTTGAAGTACACTTTATGTAAGGTTAGGACTGCACCTAACTGTAGGTTTGTTGAGTAAACTACTCATTCATACATATCTTTCATATAAATGACATGTGTATTCTTCAAATTTTTAATTGCTATATGTTTTAACTTTCGAACAGGGTGTGACGACACGGGGAATCAGAAAAATGTCAAAGCTAGATATTCTTGTCTTAAAGGTCAAAATTAGAAAGAAGCAGAAAGATATAAATACGTGTAAGCTAAAACTGAAAGAAGTAACTCTGCAATTCAGCATTACATTCTTCATAAAGAAAGTATAAACATGTCATCACAAAGAGGGATGTGAGTCTGCAAATGCCCCCAGACTGACGTATAGTTATATGTGGATGGCGTTGTTTAAAGTCAAACAAATTTATTTTTTAATGTAAGCGTAAAAATAATCATGAAATATTTACTACAAAGTTATAGAATAAAATGTAATTTGATGTAATTTCATTTCATTAATTAAAGTGTATAGATAGGTACCCATGTTAACACCAGACTTGTTACTTCCCTACATCATCATGTACTCTACTCAGAGAATCTCAAATAATTCAGTTCAGCATACGATTTACAAGTGTTCAAATTTGTTATTGTTCTCCAAGGTCCTTGTTTACGTTTTATATATGATTTTTTGTAATATTCATGTATACGTGAATTGGTATTTGAGTAAATCATAGCGAAACTCTAAGTCATATACTTATTAGATACCTTATAATTTATTAACGCATGCTTTAAAGTATTCAAGTGCGTGCTTATCAATACTAATTTTTTGGTTCAAATATTGTGTTCATATTGCTTTACATATTTATACACTACTTGACATACACATATATACGTCAGTGATATTAAGTCATTATATTATTTTCACTCTATTAAAATATACTTGTTAAGTTTGAGGACTTATGATACGGAGATCTTTTTCAATGTTATCTTCCTACCTACTCACACTCACATGCATGTTTTTATGCGTCTAAATGTTAATAGTGTATCCTATATGTCCATTTATTTCATTGATACTGTTGTGTGAATCGATTCCGTGACATTAAGTTAAAATATTGTATAAGGTGTCAAAATCCTTAACATTGATTACACTGTAGTTGTGACGTACCATTAGTTCGATATTCTGATGACTTTTTCCTTCAATAATTGATGTCAACTATTTGGTTTAAACTGTCTTACGACTTTTGACGATGTTTCACTAAAACATTTAAGGTAGGTCCAAATAATATATTTCATCTTAATTTTAATAAATACTGAACTCCACCACACCAAAATCACCTATTTACGTAACACCATGGATTACAGGTGTCATAAACGAAATATATTTGAGTACGTTTCCCTACCTTTCAAAGAGGTTTTGTAAAAAACAAACTATGTTGACTTTGGTTTTTTTGTTTTGTTTTGTTTTTTTTTTTTTGTTTGTTTGTTTGTTTGTTTGGGTTTTGGGGGGGGGTTTTTATGTCAAAGTATGCATTGAGGCACGAGAAAGATTTTCCTTATTGAATGCTTCATTGTATTCAGTCTTGTTAGATGTACATTTTATGAATTTTTACCCTTAGTGATATATAAAAATTGAATATATATATTTTATTTATATATGTTTTCAGATAATTACATTTCAATAGTAATATTTTCTTTAATGAACTAAATGTTGTCTTAAATGTTTATCTAGTGGAAATGATACTTGTATATGTAATAGCATTAAAATATAGAGGAAAATAAAACCAATAGTTTACTCAACATTTAAGTATATCATATCAACCTTAAACATTTGCTTTGATTATTTAAATGTGTATTTTTATATTTATGCGTGTTTGTTTTCATGAATGTTCTGAAATGTTTTCTGTTTTACAATATATTGAGTACACCCTTTGTTCTAACAATCTAGGACGGCTAATTGCCATGATATGTCATGTTGATTGGTAGACGAGGCCAAACTACATTAATTATAGATGAGTTTTCTTAAATAACCAATTGATAATATAAATATGGAAAAATACGTTAGCTGATACATTGACTCAAAGGCACAGATATTAAAACAAATAAATCATTATAAATCATCAATAAATTATAAAAAAAAAACACACGAAAACTCCGTAGAAAGTTAATTTAAGACTAAGAAGATAAAGCGTAAGATTCCATCTTTATATGACTTCTCATCATATTACTTATTTCCTATTTACATATTCATTTGCAATCAACTATATGTCAGAAATAAATATTATGTACTTTAAACATCAGGGATGAATTCTCTGTACAGTATGTTCTTTTCTGTTTTTGTTCGTGTGTTATGTTATTTTATTATATTTAAGCTTTGAATCCTTGAATCTCTAGTAAATACTTTAAATTATGAATTTTCTTATATGAAAATAATTCAAATTTCATAATTTGTAACAATTACAATTTCAGATTTTTTACGTGTATATAAATAAAAACCTTAGTTAAAAATTTGTGTTGGTGTTGATATTAGCAAGGTTTTGGAATGAAACTCTTTGCACATACTCTATATATTTTGTCATTGTTTTATGCGACGTTGTGCTTATTTCAATGATTGGCAAGGGAAACCTGTGTCCACAACTTGCAAAAGCAAATTTAAGTGGAGGTCTTTGTCCTTAACCTTACCTTGACACAGAATCTACATTTGAAGGTTGTGTGTCACAACTACGATTCAATGTGGTCTCCTAAAAATGCACACTTGATTTAATCGTCAATAAAACGTTCAAACAGTATACACTGAAAGCACGCAGCATCCTAAGTAAGGTCAATATTTTATTTACAATTAGTAGAAAGAAAATTTCTTATTAAAAACACAAAGTTTTGAGTTAATAAATTTTGCTGCTTATATTGAAAATAATCTTTTAAGCATTGTATAGAAGTGGTGAGCTCCTCTTGGGGCCGTTAATACCATTATAAATATCAATCTGAGTTTTTGTTATTTCCTTGGAATAAGACTATTCCCTATTTATGTCTAAATAATTATCTTGAATTTAAATAGAAAAAAACTAACCAAATGGGAAAATAAAAGGAGAACAGAGAGGATGTATTCATAAAATAGGGAACTCTTGTTGAAATTGCTTGAATATCGATATTTTATATCGTTATGTCCTTCTTATTATAATTATTTTAGATTAAAAGTTTTCCCGATTGTGTTCAATGCACATGTTCCTATTTTATTTTTTATATATTTATTTGTTTTTTAGGTGTGGGGTAGGGGGCTGTGTTATGGAGATTTGGCGATTGGTAGTTTTAATGTGTCACCAAAGGATAGTAATACAGCTACATAACATGGGTTAAAGCACAACAATAAAATTCATTCACTTAACTGCTTGTAAAAGTACAGGCTTATCTAATTGTTATATCAAATTTCTCTAACCGCGCTGAACTCCCTGTTGTATTATATACTCGCAGCTTCAAGTTCAATGTCAATGCACTTACAGATTCTATTTTTGTAACATTCTATTTTTACCTTGGTCATGAAACTAAATGTGAGACCTACATATCTAGAAATCTTGGTGGGAATAACGATGGAAGAGTTACCTCATCTTTATGTTATACATTCATGGTTATTAAAAATTTTACGTTAGAACTTATTATTATGAGTTATTGATTCTACTTCTTTTGATGTTTCATAACTGAATCAAACGCCGAGCCGTACATATCCTTAATATCGGGGTCACGGATTTTAATATGTACGCGCTGGTACATGTTACAATACATGTAGACAAAGAGAGATGACTCTATCTTTTTGTGGGTATATTTATAAACAGGCTTATGAATTATCTATCCATTATTTAAATACTGTACTGAATAAATTAACCTATGTTTACTCAGGACCACGATAAGTCACCACGCTATTAACTAACACCCTAAAAATTATATCGAGATCTTATGCGTAGTTGTTTTACTCGACATGACGAGAAGACATAACTTTAAGGTTATGATGATGGCATATCCGTTTGGATAACCATATGTAAAATCAAAGGCCGATGACTATTTTAACAATTTTTACTTTAGCATTTATTCTTGTGGGTTCCTCCATTGTTGATTCACAAATCGATTTTGAAACGATCCCTTTTCGAATTTTCAGGGTAACATAATTTTTCTCGATTATTTGGAAAAAAAAAACACTTAAGCATTTCCACGGAAACATCATTTCCCTATAATTGTGCGGTAACTTTATAAAATCTGTATCAATTGGAGTAAAAAGGGGGATTACAGAATATCAAAACTGTTTCTCATGTCCGAGTGTCTTCTTAATGTAAAATGCTATATGGTTAGGATTTGAATTATTTATCAACACTGTCTTTTCGTACATGTATCTGTCCAGTCGGTAGAAATCCTTTCGGTATTTTTTTTTTTTATCATTTTTTTTTTTATCAAGAATCTCTTATCTCCGTTTCAAGATGATCGAATTTAAGAATCATAGGTTCCAACAATTTCATCGCATCGGATTTATAAATTGTTATACGCCTTTGGCATCTATAATCCTGAGATAATCACAAATTCGACATGTTGGGGCTGGGCTGTCCACATTATGCCTAGATTTCCTTGACAAACATGAAATCGAACGACTGGCCTTGTTAAAATCTTTACAGGGATTCCTGAATCTCAATGACTTGGACTGCTTATCGGGGAACAAAGCTCGATTTACAGGGTTGATTTAAGTTAATATCACTTATATTTTAGATATTCATTGTATAATTGTCTCTTTGTTTATATTTGTATTTATAAATTTTAGGCATACGTTAGTTGATTGTAATGATTCTGCAACATTTGGGAGCGGGCCTGGTGTAGTGGTTAAGCGCTTGGCTTGGGCGCCGACGATTTAACTGAAAACTATTGAAAGCCAAGTCAAACAGCAATCAAACAAGCACACTCAGAAGAACTAAACTGACCATCTTAACACAAATGTATTGCTATCAAACTTTTTTTGTTATGTAATAATTTCAGATAATGTTTTGTTATGTGTTATAAAGTTTTTATCCTTATATGCTCTGCATCTTCTCCACGACTTTTCACATACAGCAGAGTCAAATATGGTTTTTGTTTGTTTGTTTGTTTGTTTGTTTGTTTGGTTTTTTTTTGGCTGCCCTTTAATCTTGCTTAATTCTTATCGTTTGCCTTCTTACTTCTATCTACACAACGTAAGAACAAAAACTTTCCTTTCTCATTCACTATAATGCATAGTAAGTAAACAACGAAGAACGACCAAGGAATAAAAAAAACAATATCTTGCACAATTTCACACTCAGACATACGTAAACCCCAACCAAACCGAGGCTAAACTAGGTGCGCTGACAACATTATTATTATTATTATAATTTGGTGCAAAAATCTTGTGATTTCCAAACTAATCTGAGGGTAAAAGGTCAAGAATCCATTCAAACTGAGAGCCAATGAACCCATGTTATAACTTGAAGGTTTATATTTGTTGATGAAATCTTGCTCTTTCATCGTGATGATTGAATAGTTGTCTGTTTGGTATATAGGCATAACCTGAAATTTGCCTTTACTACAATTTTTTGCTCACAAATAACACTCGGTTTTGTGAGTGTTTTATATTGCTTTTATGTAAAGCTACTCTGTGATTTAAACATTGTGTTGATCCAATATATTCTTCTTTACATTTGTCACATGATATGACATATATTACATTTTTAGAATTGCAAGTTAGTTTTCGTTTTACTAGGATTTGAACGTTACCATTTTTGAAATTATACACATTTCCCTCCATACTTATATCACAAACCTTACATTTTTCATTTTTGCATTTTGTTACACCTATATTTTCCGATTCCTCAGTATTAAAATTTGATTTTACAGATGTAATTAATTGTTTGAGATTTTTTTTATTGTCTCTTGCTTTTGATAATTTGTATCTTATTTAGAATTTTGTTCATCTTTTTGTCTGTTCTTACATATTCCAAATGTTTAAATGCTTTACTAAAGATTTCTGGATTTCGTTTATTATATGTTGAAACAAATGCTAATGAATTTTTAGAGTCTTTCATTTTAGTTTGTTAGCTTGTATAAAATCAATACCATACACTCTTGCAAGACGTGTATGCACAATAATTAAACCGTCTAAATTAAGAACATCTAGATTAAAAGAATTACGTAGTTCTCTAATACATCGCGGATATCCCATAACATTAATAAGTAAGGGATTCGAGATGGCCGAAGCCATACCGATATCTATTCTACGACAAACTAAAATAAAAGACTCTAAAAATTCATTAGCATTTGTTTCCGGATAATTTGTTATTCCGTTCATATTTTCTTCTTTATCGGTGACCTTTAAAATGTTACCGACCGATATGTGGCACAGATTATGACAATGTTTGCCAGTAAGTAAATATTACTATTCAAAGGCTATCTACGCGTATTTTGTCATGTTGTAACAGGTTTTATGAGTACTATTTAGGGACAGTAACACCAACCTGGCTTCGTGGGTTTTCTCCCATGCAAACGACTCTCATACGGAAAGATCTTTCCAAACGAGCAAGATTTATTTAAGTTGTTAACTTGTTTCTTAATTTTCGTAAAATAAGTAAAGTTCAAATGGATTTTTAAACGTAAGATTATTATCTTAAAGCAAAATAATAGAAGTGATGATAAACGAAAATGACTTCTGTCTCTGAAAACAGTCATGGTTTTACTCTTTGTACAAGAATATTTAGGTAATAGTATCATTGTTTTAAACAGGTACATTGCAGTTTTCACAAAAGAAAGAAATGAAGGCATTCCTAGTGATTCTTCTTTTCATAAAACAAATTGGTAAGAAACATATCAGTTTCCAAGTAAACAGTATAACAAATACCTGCATTTGTCGAAATATATTATATAAAGGATGGGTTACACTAGTATTATATCTAACTTATGTACACATACAGTTTTTATTTCATATTACAGTCGTTGCATTAATAACATTAAGATATGATATTTCTGCATCATCTTTATATTACCATTTATATTAATATTAAATAACAACCATAACATAGTTATTGTATTTTAAAAATCATAGTATATTAGATATTGGAAAATACTCATTTGACATACTCACGAACATGGATAATATAATGCGTGGTAAATATATAGTAATTGTCCAAGAATATTTAAACATCTGTAAATCTTTAAGGATACATGTATGGTTGTTCAATAGATTAAATCTGTATATTATACATATCAAAGTTCATTTCTGTAGAGGCACTATAACATACTTTGAATACTTTATCATATTTCGCAATATGTGAAGGTAATAATTTTTGTAAACCTGTTTCGCTGCGAAACTGTCTACACAGTATTGATTTAAATTCCTGTTTGAACATGTGTATAATTTATTGTCATAAAAATAAAACTGTTGTATACGCAAAATTAAGGGCAAGCGTTTAATTGTTGGATATTAAGTAAAGTTGCATACTTATTTAAACACATATAAATGCATGTAATGCCTTTTATAAGTTACGTATTATTACACACTAACATTGAAGTATCATGACAACACATGATATTTGGGCCAGATGTTAGAAAACATTTCATATTTCATAAATGGGAAAACACAGTAGGGACAATCAAACTGGGATTTCCTTAGTGTGGGGATTTTTGTAGTAACAGGAATTCCCTTAGTAACGAGGTTAGCTTATTTGTGTATCCTCAATGACCTCCATTTTGATGTGGAAATATGAGTGGAAAGGCAATTTATTGTGGATAGAATACAAGAGAGTTGTATTACACATTTAACTATGTCTACCAGGTCTCACAGTAGAGTCCAGTGTGGTTACCATTTCACTGCAAAGATATGAGTGTTTGCTAAAATGTGATTGTTTATTTGGGAAAAAAGGTGGGGTGGTTGAGAAACATTATTGACTGAGATATACTTTATCGAGCGTCCTCGTTATTGGAATGAGAAATAGCTATGAACACAACGGATCCAATCTGATACCCTGCGTGCCTGCTCTAGCGATCAGGGCTCTTATTGTAGAGTGTCCAAAACAATAAAAGAATAGTGTTATTGTTTTAACTTCTATATGGGCTCGTAATTATATTTCTGAAATGAGACATTAAGGATGACAGCCCCTGACTTTTGATTTTTACTAATGTCATAAAATAAATATTTCTTGAAAGATTGTGTTAGTGAAACGTTATATAACGAAATATCGTAAGGTCAGCGATAATCTGGAGTTATTGCCCTTGATAAATATGTATTTATTAGTTATAAAAGTTTATGCTTAAAAACAGCAATTTTTAGTACTCTGGAAAAAAAAAGGAAAATGGATATAGTTTTAAAAACTTTTATTCATTTTCATGTCATAATTGAATTTTTTTTTCAATAATGGAAAACAGATCTAAAATTTTACACGTTTTTCCACTTGTGTAGTTTATTTGATGCTGTCACATCAAAAAATAAAAGAAGGCAAAAACTATCAATTCAATAGGCTAGAAAGAGATATCCATAAATTTTAGCAAATTTTTCATACACAATAAATTCAATATTTTGGTTACATTCCTTTTCAGATTTAAAAAGAAACATGTGTGTGTTGAAATTCTTAAGAACAATAGGCCCAAAGTGGCATCCTCAACACCATTTTTAACTGGAAAAACGGGGGGAAATGACAATTTTCAAGCTGAATTCTGAGAAAAATAAATTTTACCAAATCTTTCATACTCAGTTGGTAAAATACCATGGTTGTATGACCTTTTAAGTTTAGCAAGAGACGTATAGGTCAGTGTTGAAAAAGAAAGAGAACAAGAGGCCCAAATTGGCTTCAACACAATATTAAGTCGAAAAAGAGGAAATGACTATTGTCAAGCTAAATTCGGAGAAAATTAAATTTACCAAATCTTTTATGCTTAGCTTGTAAAATGCTAGGATTAAAGGACCTTTCAATGTTAAAAAGAAAATTATAGCTCAGCGTTCAAATAATAGAAAATAAGAGGCCCACATTGGCACCTTCAACACAGTTTTATCACGAAAAAAGGGGAAAATGACAATCTTCAAGCTCTGAGTACTGAGAAAAACTTCTTTTAAGCTACACATTGCAGGGTAATACACTGGTAACGCATACATTGTCTATAGCACAAGAAATCAAAAGACTAACATCAATGAAAATATGCCCAAACTTGACCAACTGCCGTATTGCTCGCTTGAACATCTTTACATAACAACAATGTTGTCCAGATCATAACATGAGCAATTGCATTACATGAATCTGAGTTGTTTTTATGCTTATAGTCTCTTCAGATTAATTTTTCAGTAAGAAATTTTGCATTTATCCTGAACAATTTTCATTAAACGTGGGACCCTAAGACGAACTTTGTTATCTTAGACCAATAGGTTTTTGATACCATCCTCATCATTTCTATTAAAACAACAAACAATTGATCTAACCGAAGACTACTGCTAGCATGTTTTTTTTTTGGGGGGGGGGGGGGGGGGGGGTTGCCATGGAATTTGCAAACACCTTTGCCCTAACTAGTGTTACACTTTTCATATAATAATTGGCAATACTGATTGCTTGAACATGTGACTTAAGAGCTATGGCATTATCAGCATCAGCACCATATTGAGAATTTGAACCTGCGTCTAAACAGTTAAAGATTCAGCTGCATGATACATGAATTCATTTCCTATAAAAAAGCTTAAGATAAAACGTTTTACCCTTGCTAAGTTTAATGCAAATTATATGTTGCGAATGACCATCAGTGTATGATTGATATATTTTACCTTCATTATATATTTGCGCCCTTCATTTGCCTGTGCAAAATATGCAACAATGGTATAATGTAAATTAGCTGAGCCACTGAAATGTTGAAACTTTGGTGTTTTGTTGACACGACTTGTTTACGGATATGTGTACTTGTGTACTTCTAGTTTCTCTGAGTATATTTTATTATAATTTTTTTTGTATGTCCCAAGGAGCCTCTCTAAGTCATATTGCAACGATTCATCTTTTGATCTCTTTTATATCTACAATAATTCTCGGTTGCAGCGTGAAGTTCGTAAAAAGACTCCCCGCGGCTGGGCGTTTCAATAGTTATTATTCAACCCTTAGGTTACTGACTTGGTTGTGTTGGACTTTTCCCCTTGGACTGTACATACTTTATATATTTTACGCTACTACACTAGGTTTGCATGTGTCCATTTCCTAGGTGATTTGTGTCATACTTTATCAACTTTCTTCTGTTTTCTCATCTGCAATTATTGCTGATGTATCACTATTCTGGACTGAGACCGATTCCGATCACTTTACACAGATTTGACACCTTCTATACTAGAAGGTTACCTACTTCGACTTCTCCATATATAGATACATATGGAATTCACACGATTTGACTCTTTCTACGGGGTATATGTGACGGGTGTTGCTAGCAAGCAGGAGATGTTCACTCTCCCCGGGCACCTGATCTCACTCCATCACAGGGGTTCACATATGCTCTTCAAGTAGACATATTTTGTTATTTTCCATTTGTTTTTCATTTTCACTGATTTTGTATGTCCTATGGTTTCATGATTTTTGGACTTGTGGTTTGGATTTATCCATCATCTTTACATTCCTTTCTCTTTATTTTCCTTTACCATAATCACTTCCTTGGCTAGCTCCATACTTTTCGCTGATCCTTCAAAATTGTTCTTACAATCCTGATAAAGGGGCTGTCTGCCATGATTTGCTACACTATTAGACATTCTACAGTGCTTGGAGCAAACGCTCTAGTTTATCACTTTCCCACTCATTGACCAGAGCCCTGAAAAAGTAAGAGAGAAATTTAGTAAAACAAATAAGACTAATAACTTCCCAGCTATGATCTATCATATCTGATAAAAAGAATTATACACAAGTGATGTCAATAGGACTGATTTTCAGTTCCTTTAATCTTTTGAACTCAACAAAGGTTGTTATGAGGAACCTATGTGTGAGTTATCAAAGCCCTGCCTATGCTGATGCAAAAGACATAGCCTATATAAAAGTTTTTGAAAAGTAGGTCAAAGTTTAAGGTCAAAAGTCATGATATCAAATAAAAGCTCTTGACATAAGGAACGTATTTGAAATATCAAAGCCTTGCCCCTAATGGTTCAAAAGATATAGCGTCGGTTAAGATTTTTACAAAGAAGGTCAACGTCAAGGTCCAGACACAAAACCAAACGTCATAGTATCAAACAAAGCTCTTGACGCGTGAAACCTATGCGTGAAATTTCAAAGTGTTACCTCTGGTAGTTCAAAGGATATAGCCTATGTTGAAGTTTTTGAAAAGTAGGTCAAGGTCAAGGTCACAAAGACAGTGTGTTTGTGTGAGGACACCAAGGTATGCGGAAAGGACTGTGAAAAAGTTAAATCTGACCGCAAATATCTTAAAAACGGTAAGGGATATGAAAAAAAAACTTTAGGTGAATATATACATTTTATTTTTCACGAAGAATCGATTCCAACCATTCCCAATTCGATCGGATGAAAAGTAAGGGAGCTATGACGTCATTTAAATAGTATTACGTCATGTTCAGGAATTTCGCACCATGCCAAATCCCACTTGTCAGTCGGTAAATATTTTTATTCTGTATCATGCTACCAAATTTCACACCACTAGCTTTATAAATAAGCGAAACACAGCTTCCTGAAGTTGAAAAGTGTATTTTCAGGAATGGTGAAACCATGAATTTCGACGACAAATATCTCGAAAACGGTAAGAGATATCGAAATTCTGTTGGTACAACGTTGATGTTAAATTTTCACGCAGAATCGATTCCAACCATCCCCGATTCGATCCGATGATAAATAAGGGAGATATGACGTCATTTACAAAGTATGACGTCATTTTCAGGAATTTGGCTCCATGCCAAATTCCTCTTGTAAGTCGGTAGATATTCTCATTTTCTATCATGCTATTAAATTTCACACCTCTAACTTCCTCAATAAGCGAAACACAGCTTCCTGAATTTGAAAAGTGTGTTTTCAGGAATGGTGAAAAAGTGAACTTTGACCGCAAATATCTCGAAAACGGTAAGAGATATCGAAATTCTGTTGCCGGTCTTTACCATTTTACTTTTTCACGCAGAATCGATTCCAACCGTCCCCGCCTCGATCCGATGAAAAATAAGGGAGATATGACGTCATTTACAAAGTATGACGTCATTTTCAGGAATTTGGCTCCATGCCAAATTCTTCTTGTCAGTCGGTAGATATTCTCAATCTCTATCATGCTACCAAATTTCACACCTCTATCTTCCTCAATAAGCGAGCTATAGGCGAAAACATTTCATGAATAATTAATGAGTGTTGATGACGTCACAAACATCACTTTAAAGGGGGTTGTCGTGTTCAAACGCAAATAACTCGAGAACCGTAAGAGTTAGCGAAAATCTGAGAACACTTTACTGGTAGGTATTTGAACGCTCTATCGAATGGAAGAAACCCGATCAAAATCCGACTGCAAATAAAGTCGCTAGACCTTGCCAAAGATTTGATTCGAAAATTTTCAATAATTTCAAAAATATTGGCAGCATGCCATTTTCATTCTAGAGGTAGATTAAGAATGTGGAAACATGTTTAGATATAAAATTTCATGCCGATATCTCATTTAATAAGAGAGATATTAACGTATGAATATTTAATTAGCTTTGATGACGTCATAGCGAATTTTCCCACGCTCATTGTGACTTTATTTATGGTCCGATTTCAAAAATTTTTCATATTCCAAATCAGACCATTAAAATCTTTCATCCTACTGTCTAAAATCTAAGATTGAAATATTTTTTTTGAAATGAAAAAAATCGGGTCAAGGTCAACTTTTTCGGGGTAGAGCTACGAAATTGACGCAGTGACATAAAATCTTGCATCTCCTTTTCTGAATCGAATGCTGAAAATTTCATTCCAATCGGACAAATAATAAGGAAGATATAGCGATTCAAAATTTTGGCGTCGTAGGTGGCGCTGCGCGCTTATAAGCGGTAATTTAGAAAATTAAAAAAATCGAATCTTGAAAATTTAATTTCGAATCGAACACTGAAAACAGAATAGTAATATCTTTAATAATGAGTGATTTCTGAGCCGTCAAAAAAAAAAAAACGGATGAAGAATAATAATAATAACTAGAAACGAGCTCGTTGCTAAAGCAACGAGTAGGTTTCACAAGTTAAAGTTGAAGCAGCGAAGCTGAGATCTCCTACTCCAATACAAAATTCTTTTTCACGATCCAGATATCTGATCTTTAGTGATGGTATCCACATTGCGCAATCTACTTGCAGAAATTGTAGGTAACGGCGACTTACATTATACACATTATACTGAAGCCTACATCGCACAATATCGACTACTCTTGACCATATATTTGAAACAAGAAACATGTAGGACAATCACACTTAGTACAATCTGCACGTGTAACCTAGATCTTCAGTCCTTACTGCCCGCTTTATGTTGTTTATTTATTAACTTACGCAAGGTATTTCGCGTGTACAGATGTTTGACCTTGAATCGCCTCTCTGCTGGAATAAACAATTCTCCTCGCGATGGCCTTTAGTAATGCCGCTTTCCCCAATATACAAAAGAAAGACTTGACAATGTCTCGTATTCCACAGGTAAAGCACTGTAACTGGCGATTAATTCACACACGTTTGAAGTCCTGTATAACAGCGGCGCAGTGCGAGGTATTAAGCAAGGCAAATTCACCGCGCTTCTCTAATGTGTAATGCCGACGCTCGGAGAAGATTTCTTTATAGCCTTGTTCAGCAGTAGCTCGTAGAATGTAAATTTGCTTTTTTTTTCTTTTTTTTTTTTTTTTTTTGTTTTTTTTTTGTTTTTTTTTTGAGGGGGGGGGGGTTGGTTTTTTTATTTTTTGGTTTTTTTTTTGTTTAAGAATTCGAATGCATAATACTTTCTCAAACTCTATTTTATAGAAAGCACTTTAAATCGCGATTGAATTAATCGCGAGTTACTGCGCCTTGTCCATGGAAGAAGTCCTATATCACAGCGGTGTCGTGCAAGGTATTAAGCAAGGCAAATTGACCGCGCTTCTGAAGATATGTTTATTGCGTTGCTCATCAGTAGAGTGCCCAAAATTTGATTTTTGTTTAAGAAATCTAAATCAAAATGCTTTCTCAAACTCTTGTTTTTATAATTTGTTCATACGACGAATAAAAAATACTTGAAAGTTACGCAAGTAAGATATTTTTATAAAAAAATCTTTAAATTGCTCACTTTCAAATACCGGGAAACATGTTTCATAGTAAAATCGTTACGGAAAATCGTTTCGTAATGTTTTGGAAACTAAAAGACTAAAAATAATACAGTTTTGAACATTACGTAATTTTTAAAAAACTTTAAATTGAAATAGAGGCCAAACTAAAAGAGATAGATAATATCGGCCGATGAAAGTTCTAAAGATATGAACCTAGAGAACATAACAGTGAAAATTTGAGAGATCTACCATTAAAACTAAAAGCTACATACGCGAAAATCGAAAAATATTAAATCTTACGTAATTCTCTTAAAACGTCGTATATTTCGAAAAATTTTTTCATTAAACGGGAGTATGTGTCTGTGAGAATGAATAGCCGAAAGATGAAATTTCAAAGTAAAGAGTCGGTAGATACCTCATTCCCTATCATGCTACCAATTTTCACATCTCTACCTTCTTTAATAAGCGAGCTTTAGCTGAAACCATTTCATTAAACATTAATGAACTGTATGTGACGTTGAAAGCATCACTTTAAAGGGGGTTGTCGTGTTTAAACCTAAATAACTCGAAAACGGTAAGAGTTAGCGAAAATTTGATGGCAATGTTATGCATATAAATTTTCGCGCAGAATCGATTGCAACAATCCCCGATTCGATAAGATGAAAATTAATGGAGTTATGACGTCATTTACAATGTATGACGTCATTTTCAGGAATTTGGTACCATGCCAATTCCCTTTTGTCAGTCGGTAGATATTTGCATTCTCTTTTATGCTACCAAATTTCATACCTCTAGCTTTATCAATAAGCGAGACACAGGTACCTGAAGTTTTAAATTGTATTTTCAGGAAAGGCCAAACACTGAACTTTGACCGCAAATATCTCGAAAACGGTAAGAGATATCGAAATTCTGTTGCATTTACCATTTTACTTTTTCACGCAGAATCGATTCCAACCGTCCCCGCCTCGATCCGATGAAAAATAAGGGAGATATGACGTCATTTACAAAGTATGACGTCATTTTCAGGAATTTGGTACCATGCCAATTCCCTTTTGTCAGTCGGTAGATATTTGCATTCTCTTTTATGCTACCAAATTTCATACCTTTAGCTTTATCAATAAGCGAGACACAGGTACCTGAAGTTTTAAATTGTATTTTCAGGAAAGGCCAAACACTGAACTTTGACCGCAAATATCTCGAAAACGGTAAGAGATATCGAAATTCTGTTGCTGGTACTTACCATTTTACTTTTTCACGCAGAATCGATTCCAACCGTCCCCGCCTCGATCCGATGAAAAATAAGGGAGATATGACGTCATTTACAAAGTATGACGTCATTTTCAGGAATTTGGCTCCATGCCAAATTCCTCTTGTCAGTCGGTAGATATTCTCAATCTCTATCATGCTACCAAATTTCACACCTCTATCTTCCTCAATAAGCGAGCTATAGGCGAAAACATTTCATGAATAATTAATGAGTGTTGATGACGTCACAAACATCACTTTAAAGGGGGTTGTCGTGTTCAAACGCAAATAACTCGAGAACCGTAAGAGTTAGCGAAAATCTGAGAACACTTTACTGGTAGGTATTTGAACGCTCTATCGAATGGAAGAAACCCGATCAAAATCCGACTGCAAATAAAGTCGCTAGACCTTGCCAAAGATTTGATTCGAAAATTTTCAATAATTTCAAAAATATTGGCAGCATGCCATTTTCATTCTAGAGGTAGATTAAGAATGTGGAAACATGTTTAGATATAAAATTTCATGCCGATATCTCATTTAATAAGAGAGATATTAACGTATGAATATTTAATTAGCTTTGATGACATCATAGCGAATTTTCCCACGCTCATTGTGACTTTATTTATGGTCCGATTTCAAAAATTTTTCATATTCCAAATCAGACCATTAAAATCTTTCATCCTACTGTCTAAAATCTAAGATTGAAATATTTTTTTTGAAATGAAAACAATCGGGTCAAGGTCAACTTTTTCGGGGTAGAGCTACGAAATTGACGCAGTGACATAAAATCTTGCATCTCCTTTTCTGAATCGAATGCTGAAAATTTCATTCCAATCGGACAAATAATAAGGAAGATATAGCGATTCAAAATTTTGGCGTCGTAGGTGGCGCTGCGCGCTTATAAGCGGTAATTTAGAAAATTAAAAAAATCGAATCTTGAAAATTTAATTTCGAATCGAACACTGAAAACAGAATAGTAATATCTTTAATAATGAGTGATTTCTGAGCCGTCACAAAAAAAAAACGGATGAAGAATAATAATAATAACTAGAAACGAGCTCGTTGCTAAAGCAACGAGTAGGTTTCACAAGTTAAAGTTGAAGCAGCGAAGCTGAGATCTCCTACTCCAATACAAAATTCTTTTTCACGATCCAGATATCTGATCTTTAGTGATGGTATCCACATTGCGCAATCTACTTGCAGAAATTGTAGGTAACGGCGACTTACATTATACACATTATACTGAAGCCTACATCGCACAATATCGACTACTCTTGACCATATATTTGAAACAAGAAACATGTAGGACAATCACACTTAGTACAATCTGCACGTGTAACCTAGATCTTCAGTCCTTACTGCCCGCTTTATGTTGTTTATTTATTAACTTACGCAAGGTATTTCGCGTGTACAGATGTTTGACCTTGAATCGCCTCTCTGCTGGAATAAACAATTCTCCTCGCGATGAACTTACGCAAGTTATTTCGCGTGTACAGATGTTTGACCTTGAATCGCCACTCTGCTGGAATAAACAATTCTCCTCGCGATGGCCTTTAGTAATGCCGCTTTCCCCAATATACAAAAGAAAGACTTGACAATGTCTCGTATTCCACAGGTAAAGCACTGTAACTGGCGATTAATTCACACACGTTTGAAGTCCTGTATAACAGCGGCGCAGTGCGAGGTATTAAGCAAGGCAAATTCACCGCGCTTCTCTAATGTGTAATGCCGACGCTCGGAGAAGATTTCTTTATAGCCTTGTTCAGCAGTAGCTCGTAGAATGTAAATTTGCTTTTTTTTTTCTTTTTTTTTTTTTTTTTTGTTTTTTTTTTTTGGGGGGGGGGTTGGTTTTTTTATTTTTGGGGGGTTTTTTTTTGTTTAAGAATTCGAATGCATAATACTTTCTCAAACTCTATTTTATAGAAAGCACTTTAAATCGCGATTGAATTAATCGCGAGTTACTGCGCCTTGTCCATGGAAGAAGTCCTATATCACAGCGGTGTCGTGCAAGGTATTAAGCAAGGCAAATTGACCGCGCTTCTGAAGATATGTTTATTGCGTTGTTCATCAGTAGAGTGCCCAAAATTTGATTTTTGTTTAAGAAATCGAAATCAAAATGCTTTCTCAAACTCTTGTTTTTATAATTTGTTCATACGACGAATAAAAAATACTTGAAAGTTACGCAAGTAAGATATTTTTATAAAAAAATCTTTAAATTGCTCACTTTCAAATACCGGGAAACATGTTTCATAGTAAAATCGTTACGGAAAATCGTTTCGTAATGTTTTGGAAACTAAAAGACTAAAAATAAGACAGTTTTGAACATTACGTAATTTTTTAAAAAACTTTAAATTGAAATAGAGGCCAAACTAAAAGAGATAGATAATATCGGCCGATGAAAGTTCTAAAGATATGAACCTAGAGAACATAACAGTGAAAATTTGAGAGATCTACCATTAAAACTAAAAGCTACATACGCGAAAATCGAAAAATATTAAATCTTACGTAATTCTCTTAAAACGTCGTATATTTCGAAAAATTTTTTCATTAAACGGGAGTATGTGTCTGTGAGAATGAATAGCCGAAAGATGAAATTTCAAAGTAAAGAGTCGGTAGATACCCTCATTCCCTATCATGCTACCAATTTTCACATCTCTACCTTCTTTAATAAGCGAGCTTTAGCTGAAACCATTTCATTAAACATTAATGAACTTTATGTGACGTTGAAAGCATCACTTTAAAGGGGGTTGTCGTGTTTAAACCTAAATAACTCGAAAACGGTAAGAGTTAGCGAAAATTTGATGGCAATGTTATGCATATAAATTTTCGCGCAGAATCGATTGCAACAATCCCCGATTCGATAAGATGAAAATTAATGGAGTTATGACGTCATTTACAAAGTATGACGTCATTTTCAGGAATTTGGTACCATGCCAATTCCCTTTTGTCAGTCGGTAGATATTTGCATTCTCTTTTATGCTACCAAATTTCATACCTCTAGCTTTATCAATAAGCGAGACACAGGTACCTGAAGTTTTAAATTGTATTTTCAGGAAAGGCCAAACACTGAACTTTGACCGCAAATATCTCGAAAACAGTAAGAGATATCGAAAATCTGAGACTAGACCTTTCTCCTTTAACTACTTTTTCACGCAGAATCGATTGCAACAATCCCCGATTCGATACGATGAAAAATAAGGGAGTTATGACGTCATTTAGAAAAGTATGACGTCATTTTCAGGAATTTGGCACCTTGCCAATTCCCTTTTGTCAGTCGGTAGATATTTGCATTCTCTTTTATGCTACCAAATTTCATACCTTTAGCTTTATCAATAAGCGAGACACAGGTACCTGAAGTTTTAAATTGTATTTTCAGGAAAGGCCAAACACTGAACTTTGACCGCAAATATCTCGAAAACGGTAAGAGATATCGAAATTCTGTTGCTGGTACTTACCATTTTACTTTTTCACGCAGAATCGATTCCAACCGTCCCCGCCTCGATCCGATGAAAAATAAGGGAGATATGACGTCATTTACAAAGTATGACGTCATTTTCAGGAATTTGGCTCCATGCCAAATTCCTCTTGTCAGTCGGTAGATATTCTCAATCTCTATCATGCTACCAAATTTCACACCTCTATCTTCCTCAATAAGCGAGCTATAGGCGAAAACATTTCATGAATAATTAATGAGTGTTGATGACGTCACAAACATCACTTTAAAGGGGGTTGTCGTGTTCAAACGCAAATAACTCGAGAACCGTAAGAGTTAGCGAAAATCTGAGAACACTTTACTGGTAGGTATTTGAACGCTCTATCGAATGGAAGAAACCCGATCAAAATCCGACTGCAAATAAAGTCGCTAGACCTTGCCAAAGATTTGATTCGAAAATTTTCAATAATTTCAAAAATATTGGCAGCATGCCATTTTCATTCTAGAGGTAGATTAAGAATGTGGAAACATGTTTAGATATAAAATTTCATGCCGATATCTCATTTAATAAGAGAGATATTAACGTATGAATATTTAATTAGCTTTGATGACGTCATAGCGAATTTTTCCACGCTCATTGTGACTTTATTTATGGTCCGATTTCAAAAATTTTTCATATTCCAAATCAAACCATTAAAATCTTTCATCCTACTGTCTAAAATCTAAGATTGAAATATTTTTTTTGAAATGAAAACAATCGGGTCAAGGTCAACTTTTTCGGGGTAGAGCTACGAAATTGACGCAGTGACATAAAATCTTGCATCTCCTTTTCTGAATCGAATGCTGAAAATTTCATTCCAATCGGACAAATAATAAGGAAGATATAGCGATTCAAAATTTTGGCGTCGTAGGTGGCGCTGCGCGCTTATAAGCGGTAATTTAGAAAATTAAAAAAAATCAAATCTTGAAAATTTAATTTCGAATCGAAAACTGAAAACAGAATAGTAATATCTTTAATAATGAGTGATTTCTGAGCCGTCACAAAAAAAAAACGGATGAAGAATAATAATAATAATAATAAATAAGAAAAGACAGTAGAATAATAAAAGGTTTCACAAGTGAAACTTGTGAAACCTAATAATAAGAAAAGACAGTAGAATAATAAAAGGTTTCACAAGTGAAACTTGTGAAACCTAATAAATAAGAAAAGACAGTAGAATAATAAAAGGTTTCACAAGTGAAACTTGTGAAACCTAATAATAAGAAAAGACAGTAGAATAATAAAAGGTTTCACAAGTGAAACTTGTGAAACCTAATAATAATAAGAAAAGACAGTAGAATAATAAAAGGTTTCACAAGTGAAACTTGTGAAACCTAATAATAAGAAAAGACAGTAGAATAATAAAAGGTTTCACAAGTGAAACTTGTGAAACCTAATAATAAGAAAAGACAGTAGAATAATAAAAGGTTTCACAAGTGAAACTTGTGAAACCTAATAATAATAAGAAAAGACAGTAGAATAATAAAAGGTTTCACAAGTGAAACTTGTGAAACCTAATAATAATAATAATGATAATAATAATAATAATGATCATGATCATGATCATGATGATGACGATGATTATGAATGATAATAATAATTCCATTGATCATCCCATGTCGGTACTGCGACTGTATTACTTGTGTGTCTATGTATACTACACGGTTTCCGTTAATGTTTTTGCAGAAATAATTAATGGTACATCTCTATCTCCCAAACCAATTCTCACTGAAAACGACAACTTTGTAATTGTTCAGTTCCAAACAAATTGCATGAGGCCGAAACCAACTGCGTGGATACATTATCAAGTATGTATAAATATATAATTTAATTATAATAATTTACAAACTTTTTCAAGATTATAAGAATCTAGAATAGATCCTAAGAAAGCTAACGCCTCATTTGGGATTATGTCGAAGTATGTCACCCGCGACTGATATCTTTCGATCTGGGACTCGAGGTGATTCTTGAATCATTTAATTTTCTTTGTGTTCATGGTTTTGCGGCGAATCTGATTGGTTAAAAAATTTAGTTCATTTCTGCATGAACAAAATTTTGAGTGAGATATGTCACAATTGCCGGCGCTACTTTCCTCTGGAAGGCGAAACCCCGATCTATTTATAGTACCGTGATTCCCGTGTTGTTAATCGATTGTATAAAATTGTTTCGTTATATATTATGAATGCAAAGTACAAAAGAAATCGCACTTCACTTCAGAAACTATTAAATATAAAATATAATTTCTTACTCTTATTCAATAAAAATGTAAATATAACTAGGCCAGGTCTATCAATTAAGCTACAATACAGACTAAAGTGCTGTTTAGAAATACATGCAGTCAAAATAAAAACAGTACTCGTCTGCTACTAGCCGATCGTTTGACAATGGACGTTGATAACTAAAATTTCTACGGTATCATACCCGACTGGGCATACAGAACGGGCACCAGAGCAGGTGCTGCCTCCGATCCAATCCTTGAGCCTACTCTTTCCACCTTGCGACACGCACGTGCACCAGTCAATATGCATTGCATTTCTAATGATACTGATACCATTTAAAATATAAATACCTTAGGTAGCAGATTATCATCCTCATATGCATGTTTCATTAAGTCGTATTTTTAATAATTTATAATCTATCTTTTCAATAGACACTAGGATCAAATTTTCGAATTTCGTGTTAGCCGCCATTACTGACTTCAAAATGTTGTTTACCTTGTTATTGTATTACTACGCGATCACGTCACATGTATCAGAGATAAAAAAAAAGTAATGTAGTGCCATAATAAATTATGTTTCTTGGACACTTATTTAATTTTTGTTTTCATATATAAGCTAAATAAAATGACTTCGCGCACTGATGCAGTTTTCCGTCCAAATTTTAGGTTGATACCTCAATCAACCAAAAAAATATAGGATTCATTTCTTAATTCTTTTTCTCGCGATTTAACCTTTAAATGAATGCCTATATTATCTTGTTCTAAAAATAAAACGTAAAAAAAACATGATGGAGTAACGTGACGTCACAACTAAAATAGTGTCACGTCACAAGTAAGGAGTCGCCTTGTGCTAGATCGATTGATCTAGAACCCCACTTCCGGTGGAATTCTTCAGCTTCGTATGCGAGAAGTACATCTCTTGAAAAAAGTTTGTAAATTATTTTAAATATAAGGATAAACTGTGTAACGCATAACTCTGTTCTAAAGTGATTACTATGGCCAACTTTTAAGTCAGTTTCGTAATGAATGTCCTCTACAACTATTTATAGTTTCGATTTCCGCAGCATCACTGAAGAGTCATGGGCATCTGGTCTCACCTCGATTTTATTGGGGTTCACATTTGTCTGAATGTGCCACTGTACACAGGGTTGTCCTTTGAGATATGGTTGACACTTCGGTATTTCTTCGTTGTTTATATTTGTGTGACGATAAAGCTTACCTTTAGTTGTCTCACCTGACAGGAAAAGAAAAGTGAGATACACAATGAAACGTAAGTGGTTTGTTAGTCATCTGGAATCCAGTTACTTTTAACACATTAATTTTCTCTACAACAATTTTGATGTGATCACTTATATCAGACACTAAGAAAATTAAGTACTTTCGTTAAAATCCAAAGTCAAACATCCTGTACATTACATTGGAGTCTGTTGTTTTTGTATTAATACTGACTTAATGTAAACAAATTTTCATGTACTTCTTTTAACTGAAATCTCTTTTAAAATTAAAAAAAAAAGGAACAGGAAAGATACTGTTCACATCCACTGCAATATCTTGGGGGTGGGGTGGGGGTGGGGGGTTCTTTGTTTGTTTTGGTTTTTTTTTCAATTAATATTGATAATTTAGTACAAATCGATTTAATCATGTACCAATTTTTGACATTCTTCTTCCTTACAGCATTTAAGATCTCGTTAAAACTTGGTAATAATGAGTTCTACCTGATACATAAACATGTTGTTTACTATCAGATACCTCCTTAAGCTGACCCAGAATTGGGCAAAGTAACTTCAGGAGACAAATTTTAAAGGGGAGGGGGGTGTTATTCTTTGGTTTTTTTTCGTTTGGAAGTATTTTGTCCTATTCGTTAAAAATTTGATTTTTATTTAGTTACTTTTTGATTTATTTTTAAAAGGTGAACAGTGTGATGGATGAGGAAGTTTGGCGATTTAACTTTTTAATGCCTTTTGGCTTGAATTTCACCTAGTGTTTTTCTGTCATTGTGTAAATTAACAGTAAATTAATTTTCTTGCCTTTGATACCCTAAGGTAACCTTATTTTAAACTCTTCACAAGTTTTATTAGCTCCAGACATTGTATAGTAATTATCGATGTCTTAACGATGGTTATTCGTAACGTTTGCTCATTGCAAAAATATAAAAATATTAAACATTAAATTTATTTTATAACCACCCAGTCATACCATTTCTATATTTGTTTGGGGGTATATAGAACTCACCCTGTATGTCTGTCTGTTCGTCTGTTCCCATTTGTCTTGGCCATGAATTCTTACCCCGTTGTCGGATCTGAATAATATTTCACACAATTGTTGTACATGATCCAAGGATGTGTCATGACCTTGACACATGGTCATATTCTCAATGCCAAGGTCACAGTGCACACTTAGCAAATATTTTTGTCCTGACCATAACTTCTGATCCCCTCATTGGATAATATTTCATACAATCGCTGTCAATGACCCAAATGTGTACCATTACCTTAACCAAAGGTCAAATCAAGGTAAAGGTCACAGGGTATACATAGCCAAAATCCCTGTCCGGACTATAATTTCTACCTTCCAATTTGGATTATTTTCCAGGATAGCATCTCACACAAATGTTGTCCATGATCCAAGGGTGGGTCATAATCTTAACTCAAGATGGTATCTCCAAGGTGAAGATCACAGTACCCCACTAGGTCGAAATCATTGTCTATAACTCCTTACTGACACATTGTATCTGGATAACATTTCACGTAATTATTATACATGACACAAGGGTGTTTCATGACATTGACCCATGGTTATATCTTCGAGGTCTACGTCACACATTGCAAAAAGTTTTGCACGCACAGACATTTTTATCTGGGCCACAACTTTTTCCTGTTACGTTGCCAGAAGACTATATTTACACACTTGTTGTTCATGACCTAAGGATTTGTGATGACCTTGGACCAATACCATATCTAAGTTCAAGGTCAGAATGCACAGAAACCAGATTGTTGTCTTGTTGTCATTGATTATACCTCAAAATGCACAAGGGAGACATCCATTTTTAAGGGGGGGGGGGGCCAGAGAATAAAGCTTGCAAGGACCGAGAATATAGGAAATTCTTTGGATGACAGATTCTGTTAGGAATGATGTCTCTCTCGTATATTAACACTAACCTACATTTTTCTATTCATCAAATTTTAAGTATAAAATAAAAAAAATATGTATTAAGAAAGTGCAAATTCTACTAATTTTGTAGTCTAATCACTTCTCTTCTGCAACAAAATTTAGCTATTCATAATTATTATGATTACTTTTTTTCAGATTTGATAATTTTTCCTGACCTATTTACCATCTCTTGATATCAGCTATAAAATTGATCTGAACATGATAAATGTTTACAAAAACAGAAGTAAAATATACCTTGTCGACATCAATCCTCAAAATGCGTTACAATAAAACAATATATAATTCAAATACTAATAAAAAATAAATAAACATAAACATAAGAATTTCACTTCATTTTATTTAACATATTTCTAATCATCCTTAATTATGTAAAATATTCCAATTTACACACAGAACGGCAGTGAGCAGTGCAAAGTGTTTACGTCGAAAAACGCATGTGCGGAAGACTTAGACAGTACAAAGTGACATGTAATACGACTGCTGAATGTTTGCGTGGTAATACTTCGGAGGTTGAAGTAAAAGTTTTTGATACTATCACTGTTGATGTAAAACATGTCCCGTGTGTGCAGAATACGAATCAAGATACAGGTAACACGAACTATGTGTTTATCTCACTTAATCAATTACATGACATGGTATTACCGAAAACGAATTGCCTCTTTGAAGTTTCATTATATTTACACTTTAGTGATGTCTCTCCTGGTGGAAATTTATGAGGGCGCTTGTGTTCATGTATTGTTAAACTCACCGAAAAGAGGCACAATCAAAGGGCATACATGTACAAAATTATAAATACTCCTCCGTATAGGGAACAAGGATCAACAGGTTACACAAGAAGAGATGTCATAAAATTGTTACACAGGAAACGTTTATAGAATAATATGTTAAGACATTAAAGCTAGGAACACACATGATAACGATATATATTACATAGATGTATGTGTGAACAAACACAATATTACATAACAACTTTCAAATATATTACACTCACTCATTTCTATCCTGTAAAGAAACTCGTGCTTTTGCATATGTATAACAATGATCCATGTAACAACATTTTCCCATAAAATAGATATCTTTTTACATGACCAAAAATGTGACCTTAAAAATGCTTAACTTGTTTAATAAGTAATTTGTACCTTAGATTTTATAAATTATTCCATATAAAAAGTTTTAAGCTAATATCATTCCCTAATTATTTGATTAAACCATTTTGTTCCTAAAACACACACGCACACACACACACACACACACACACACAGAGAGAGAGAGAGAGAGAGAGAGAGAGAGAGAGAGAGAGAGAGAGAGAGAGTACAGCTAGTGATAGTCGTTTTCTTCTATAACAAAGTTCTGTTGAATTTCATGTTATGTTCGTTATCTGTTAAATGTTCTTAATCCAATGCGATGTGATATATCGAAGACGATTGTTATGTATCAATATAGATTTTTTCTTCAGAACTTGATATACTTGACCTGATATCTTTTTTGGAATAGACGTTCAGCTACAAGAAGTATCTGTATCTTTGCAGAAAACAAGGAAAATACTTCTCCTCCGCGGGATAAAAGTGGCATTGCAATTGCCGTTATAATTACCTGCGTAGTGGTCATTGCCATTGCCAGTTCCATTGCTATATTCATAAAATGCCGAAATAAACGAGACAACGGTAATATACTGAGTAGTCTAGAACGTTTTTCTTAATGGTATCTATTTTCATCTTTTCTTGTTTGTAAGGATGTGTATTGATTAATATTACAAATGCCTAATGAAAAAGAAAAGACAAGAGAACAAAAGAAAATATTAATAATCTATTACTGAGGCTCAAGATATACATGTATTTGTAGGTCTGCGTAAAAGCTACAACCCGGTGTATCTATTATGTTAAACGCAATGTGGAAAATAAAATGCTCTACAAAGTAAACATCCATGATACTGATATGGTATACTTAAGTAATGTTGTTTATATGACATAGGTTTGTTGAGTAAACTCCTCATTCATACATATCTTTCATATTAATGACATGTGAACTCTTCAAATTTTTAATTGCTATATGTTTTAACTTTTGAACAGGGTGTGACGAAATGGGGAATGAGAAAAATGTCAACGCTAGATACAACAGATATTCTTGTCTTAAAGGTCCAAATTAGAAAGAAACAGAAAAATATAAATACGTATAAGCTAAAACTAACAGAAGTAACTCTACAATTCAGCATTACATTTTTCATAAAGAAAGTATAAACATGTCATCACAAAGAGGAATGTGAGTCTGCAAATGCACCCAGACTGAGGTATAGTTATATGTGGATGGTGTTGTTTAAAGTTAAACAAATTTATTTTTTAATGTAAGCGTAAAAATAATCATGTAATATTTACTACAAAGTTATAGAATAAAATGTAATTTGATGTAATTTCATTTCATTAATTAAAGTGTATAGATAGGTACCCATGTTAACACCAGGCCTGTTACTTCCCTACATCATCATGTACTCTACTCAGAGAATCTCAAATAATTCAGTTCAGCATACCAGTTACAAGTGTTCAAATTTGTTATTGTTCTCCAAGGTCCTTGTTTACGTATTATACATGATTTTTTTTATTATTCATGTATACGTGAATTGGTATTTGAGTAAATCATAGCGAAACTCTAAGTCATATACTTATTAGAAACCTTATAAGTTATTAACGCATGCTTTAAAGTATTTAAGTGCGTGCTTATCAATACTAATTATTTGGTTCAAATATTGTGTTCATATTGCTTTACATATTTACACACTACTTGACATATACATATATACGTCAGTGGTATTAAAACATTATATTGTTTTCACTCTATTAAAATATACTTGTTAATTTCGAGGAATTATGATACGGGGATCTTTTTCAATGTTATCTTCCTACCTACATACATTCACATGCATGTTTTTATGCGTTCATATGTTAATAGTGTATCTTATATGTCCATTTATTGCTCTGATAGTCTTGTGTGAATCGATTCAGTGATATTAAGTTAAAATATTGTATAAGGTGTCGAAATCCTTAACATTTATTACACTGTAGTTGTGACGTACCATTAGTTCGATATTCTGATGACGTTTTCCTTCTATAATTGATGTTAACTATTTGGTTTAAACTCTCTTACGACGTTTGACGATGTTTCACTAAAACATTTAAGGTAGGTCCAAATAATATATTTCATCTTAATTTTAATAAATACTGAACTCCACCACACCAAAATCACATTTTACGTAACACCAGGGATTACAGGTGTCATAAACGAAATATATTTCAGTACGTTTCCCTACCTTTCAAAGAGATTTTGTCTAAATAAAAATCAGGGCACTTGATGTTAGCAATATATGTCATGAAACTTGATCAGATGTCTTCTGTCTTCTTTTGCGGTGAATTATATGCAGGGGCTTGTACGTGAATATGTTGAATAAAAATCTTATATGTTTAGATGTATGATGTCTTTTTATGAGCCTAATAATATTTGCCGGTAATGACAACTATGTTGACTTCGTTTTTTGTTTTTTGTTTGTTTGTTTGTTTGTTTTGTTTTGTTTTGTTTTGTTTTTATATTGTTTGTTTGTTTGTTTGGGTGTTCGTTCATGTCAGAGTATGCAGTGAAGCACGAGAAAGATTTTCCTTATTGAATGTTTCATTGTATTTAGTCTTGTTAGATGTACATTTTATAATCTTTTACGCTTATTGATATAAACAAATTGAATATATATATTTTATTTTTACTTTTACGCTTATTAACAAGAGGAGACCAAACTACATTAATTAAAGATGATTTTTAATTACCAATTAATAATATAGATATGGAAAAATACGTTAGCTTATACTTTGACTTTAAAAAATCACACGAAAACTCCATAGAAAGTTAATTTAAGACAAAGAAGTTAAAGTTCCCTTGAACATCATACATATATTCATAAATATTTTGTATAATATTGCGGTGGAATATAGGCCTATACAGGGCCTTGTCGGTAAATCAATTGAATTACAATCTAAGATGTTTAGATATATGATATCATTTTATGTGCCTAATAATATTTGCTGTGAATGACAACTATGTTTAGCCTTGGTTTTTGTTTTTTGTTTTGTTTGTTTGTTTGTTTGTTTGGGGTGTTTTGAATGTCAGAGTATGCAGTAAAGCAGGAGAAAGATTTTCCTTATTGAATGTGTCATTGTTTTCAGTCTTGTTAGACGTAGATTTTCTGAACTCTTACGCTTATTGATATATAGAATTTGAATATATATATATTATTTATATATGTATTTAGATAATTACATTTCAATAGTAATATTTTCTTAAATGAACTAAATATTGTCTTAAATGTATATCCAGTGGAAATGATACTTGTATATTTAATAGTATTAAAATATAGAGGAAAATAAAACCAATAGTTTACTCAACATTTAAGTATATCATATGAAACTTAAACATTTGCTTTGATTATTTAAATGTGTATTTTTATATTTATGTGTGTTTGTTTTCATGAATGTTCAGAAATGTTTTCTGTTTTACAATATATAGAGTACACCCTATGTTCTAACAATTGAGGACGGCTAACTGCCATGGTATTTCATGTTGATTGGTAGACGAGGCCAAACTACATTAATTATATAGAGTTTTTTTTTTTTGAATAGCCAATTAATAATATAAATATGGAAAAATAAGTTAGCTGATATATTGACTCAAAGACACAGATATTAAAACAAATAAATCATTATAAATCATCAATAAATCATAAAAAACACACGAAAACTCCGTAGAAAGTTAATTTAAGACTAAGAAGTTAAAGCATAAGATTCCATCTTTATATGACTTCTCATCATATTACTTATTTCCTAATTTCATATTCATTTGCAATCAACTATATGTCAGAAATTAATATTATGTACTTTAAACACCAGGGATGAATTCTCTGTACAGTATGTTCTTTTCTGTTTTTGTTCGTGTGTTACGTTATTTTATTATATTTAAGCTTTGAATCCTTGAATCTGTAGTAAATAAGTAAATAGTTTAAATTATGAATTCTTTTATATGAAAATAATTCAAATCTCATAATTTGTAAAAATTACAATTTCAGATTTTTTTTACGTGTATGCAAATAAAAACCTTAGTTAAAAATTTGTGTTGGTGTTGATTTTAGCAAGGTTTTGGAATGAAACTCTTTGCACATACTCTATATATTTTGTCATTGTTTTATGCGACGTTATGCTTATTTCAATGATTGGCAAGGGAAACCTGTGTCCACAACTTGCAAAAGCAAATTTAAGTGGGGGGATTTGTCCTTAACCTTACCTTGACACAGAATCTACATTTGAAGGTTGTGTGTCACAACTACGATTCAATGTGGTCTCCTAAAAATGCACACTTGATTTAATCGTCAATAAAACGTTCAAACGGTATACACTGAAAGCACGCAGCATCCTAAGTAAGGTCAATATTATATTTACAATTAGTAGAAAGAAAATTTTCTTATTAAAAACACAAAGTTTTGAGTTAATAAATTTTGCTGCTTATGTTGAAAATAATCTTTTTACCATTGTATAGCAGTGGTGAGCTCCTCTTGGGGACGTTAATACCATAATAAATATCAATCTGAGTTTTTGTTATTTCCTTGGAATAAGACTATTCCGTATTTAGGTCTAAATAATTATCTTGAATTTAAATAGAAAAAAACTAACCAAATGGGAAAATAAAAGGAGAACAGAGAGGATGTATTCATAAAATAGGGAACTCTTGTTGAAATTGCTTGGATATCGATATTATATATATATATATATATATATATATATATATATATATATATATATATATATATATATTATATATATATATATATATATATATATATATATATATATATACAGATATATATATATATATATATGACCTTCTTATTATAATTATAGTAAGATTAAAAGTTTTCCATATTATGTTCAATGCACATGTTCTTATTATATTTTTAATTTATTTATTTGTTTTTTAGGTGTGGGGTAGGGGGCTGTGGTATGGAGATTATGCGATTGGTAGTTTTAATTTGTCACCAAGGGATAGTAATACAGCTACATAACACCGGTTAAAGCACAACAATAAAATTCATTCACCTAACTGTTTGTACAAGTATAAGCTTTTCTGATTGTTATATCAAATTTCTCTAACCGCGCTGAACTCCCTGTTGTATTGTATACTTGGAGCTTCAAGGTCAACACGGTGTCAATGGTTGTGTTTACATGCACTCACAGATTCTATTTTGATAACATTCTATTTTTACCTTGGTCATGAGACTAAATGTGAGACCTACATATCCTGGTGGGAATAACGATGGAAGAGTTATCTCATCTTTATGTTATACATTCATGGTTATTAACAAATTTCCATAGAAACTTATTATTATGAGTTATTGATTCTACTTCTTTTGATGTTTCAACTTTAATACTGACTAAGTAAAGTTCAGAGGGTCTAAGGGCTGCGACTAAAAGGTTCAGGGCTCGAGTCCAGGCGCATTGTTAATGTTCTGCGTAGTTGTACGGTCTTTATGGACGTCGAAACGAACATATTCACTCGTAAGATGCCCACACAATCATAATGTAAGGAAGAAGTTTAACGTGCTTTAAATAACACACAAACAGAACGAAACAAACAGTTCGGTGACTTATTTGTATACGATCATTTTTCATATGCATTAATTGTATAATATACATTGGATTTTACTGCGTCTGAAATGCCTATTTAAATTAAGTCAGAGACCTGATCTCCTTTATCCTAGGTTTTATAAGATTAATAAGAAATACACTGTGTATTATTTTTGCTAGATATACTGTTTAATTGTATTGCTGGTGTCTGAGTAATATAACGAGATTTGCTCTGCAAATCTAATTGCATAACTGTCCTAATAATGTCTTTATAAGTGAATTAAACGCCGGGCCATACTTGTACATATCCTTAGTATCGGGGTCACGGATTTTAATATGTACGCGCTGGTACATGTTAAAATACATGTAGACAAAGAGAGATGACTCTATCTTTTTTGTGGGTATATTTATAAAAACGCTTACGAATTATCTATCCATTATTTAAATATCAAGGCGGAGGAGGTATTGTACTGAAAATACACATGTACGTGTACTGAATAAATAAAGCTATGTTTACTCAGGACCACGATAAGTAACCACGCTATTAACTAACGCCCTAAAAATCATATCTAAATCTTATGCGTAGTTGTTTTATTCGACATGACGAGAAGACATAAATTTAAGGTTATGGTGATGGCATATCCGTTAGGATAACCATGTGTGAAATCAAAGGTGGATGACTATTTTAACAATTTTTATTTTAGCATTAATTTTTATGGGTTCCTCTATTGTTGATTCACAAATCGATTTTGAAACGACCCCTTTTCGAATTTTCAGGGTAACATCATTTTCCCCATTATTTGGAAAAAACCACTTTCACATGTCCACGGAAACATCATTTCCCTATAATTTTGCAGTAACTTTATAAAAGCTGTATCAATTGGAGTAAAAAGGGGGATTACAGAATATCAAATTGTTTCTCTATATCAACACTGTCTTTTACTACAAGTATCTGTGCAGTCGGTAGAAATCCTTTCGGTATTTTTTTTTTATTTATTTATTTTTTTTATAAAGAATCTCTTATCTCCGTTTCAAGATGATCGAATTTAAGAATCAAAGGTTCCAACAATGTCATCTCATCGGGTTTATAAATTGTTATACGCCTTTGGCATCTATAATCCTGAGATAATCACAAATTCGACATGTTGGGGCTGAGCTGTCCACATTATGCCTAGATTTTCTTGACAAATATGAAATGACTGGCCTTGTTAAAATCTTTACAGGGATTTCTGGATCTCAAATGACTTTGACTGCTTATCGGGGAACAAAGCTCGATTTACAGGGTTGATTTAAGTTAATATCACTTATATTTTAGATATTCATTGTATAATTGTCTCTTTGTTCATATTTGTATTTATAAATTTTAGGCATACGTTAGTTGATTGTAATGATTCTGCAACATTTGGCCTGGTGTAGTGGTTGAGCGCTTGGCTTGGGCGCCGACGATTTAACTGAAATCTATTTAAAGCAAAGTTAAACAGCAATCAAATAACCAAACTTAGAACTAAACTGACCATCTTCACACAAATGTATTGCTATCAAACTTTTTATGTATTAATTTCAGATAATGTTTTGTTATATGTTATAAAGTGTTTAACCTTATATGCTCTGCATCTTCTCCACGACTTCTCACATACAGCAGAGTCAATTTTTTTTTGGCTGCCCTTTTAATCTTGGTTAATTCTTATCGTATGCCTTCTTACTTCTATCTACACAACATAAGAACAAAAATTCCTCTTTTTCATTCAGTATAATGCATAGTAAGTAAACAACGAAGAAGAACCGTTGTGCCAGTCACATCTTGAAGTCCAAGGAATAAAAAAATAATATCGTGCACAATTTCACACTCAGACATACGCAAACCCCAACCAAACCGAGGCGAAGCTAGGTGCTCTGACAATAATATTATTATTATGATAATTCGGTGCAAAACTCTTGTGATTTCCAAACTAATCTGAGGGTAAAAGGTCAAGAATCCATTTAACCTGAGAGCCAATGAACCCATGTTATAACTTGATTATCTGTAGAGTAAATTTCTAATATGCTCTTCGTATTTCATTTCTCTTTTGACAAACATTCGTTTCTGACCTATATGTTTGTCATATCAAATGTCGTAGTCATATTAGATTTTAAAGAACAATTTTATTACAACATTTCTTTTGATGCTCTATGGAGTATCTACCTACTCCATACCTCTATTTTAGTTGGTTTATTTGGCGCTTACGTTTATGTCGGTTTGGAAATGTGTTTGCTCTGCAAATATATTGATATTTCGATTTCCACATCACTAAAGAGATATTAATATGACGAAATGTTCATATGGGGCAGAAAATCAATACAAGTGCAATATAGGTGTATGTTCTTGTTTCCATTACTTATCAGATCGATGTCACAGTTAGTAAAGTAGGAACATGCTAAGATCAACGGGCTAAGATACTTATATAGCGGTAAAGAGAAAAGCTTATGCCCTGATTATGTATATATCAAGCGTACATGCAAATGCACTAGAAGCAAATTACTGAGATTATCAAAGTGTCCGTAAACAGATTATTTTGTTGAAGATAAATAAATAAAGCTACAATCAAATGCCACAAAGCTTTTGGGCACATGCCCTCCATGTCCTTGGCGTGGCGGTATTGACGAGAACGCGAGGGTACAGCAAATTCTTTAGACTTATCAGCAGGGACAAATGGATGAAAACATTAGAGATTGGATTCCCGCACGCTTGTGAAATTAATTATATAAAAATTAATATATAAAATAGATATAGAACATATATACCTTTGAATTACTATTTCATTTTACGCGCTTCATGTAACGTCATTTTAGCGGACTTTTAATTATTCTTTTACTTAATCGACGTCATACCTTTGCATTTTGTTAATTTACACTGGACATTTATACCAGCAGGATGCATTTTACTTAACTGTTCCATATTTTTTATTACCCACCTGATAAAGGGAATGTACCCGAAAATGTGTGGCATTTAAGAGTAACTTTATTATCTATCGGAAACGACCCCCCTTTGGAAAATAAATTACTAAATATTTTGTGTTAATCTTTTATCATAGTATATTCTGCACCTGCCTCTCTTCTTATCGCCTGAAAGAAAGCATTAAATTTCGAGTTTTGATAGTCAGGATTCTTATTATCGTCTAACGTAATTACCCCAGTCAAAAAGGAAGAACATTTTAAGAGAATATTTTGTTGAATGACCATCCCTTCTGCCCCCCCCCCCCTCCTTTCCTTCCATCCGGGGAAAGCTGTATGATTCAAGATAATTGTATAACAAAGCGTATGTCAGTCAAAACAGGAAGATATAAGAGATTATATATAACCTCAAGACAAAAAGAAGATAGTATATCTGACTGAAATATATGGTATTATTCCCCTTAATAATGAAAAGAGGTCATATTTGATGTATCGAAAAATATATATATAAAACAAAACTGATACGGCATTGAACAACAAAGAAAGATGCCCTCCTACATTTCTTTTCGTGATATTCATAGTGATATACCCACGTGACAATTTCCGACGGACCTGTCAATATTCCTGCTATACTTCCTGCTTAATTTCTCAAGTTTTACTATCTAAGTATTGGAATTAAGCAAAAGGTTGGACGGAAAATTGGTTATTTGTTATAATTGAGCTAAAACTAAAAAATAATGATAAAACCCTGCAGTAATTTTACATGTAATCATGACGGAATTGTCTCATCGTCTTGTTACTTATTTGTTAAATCGTTTTTTTTTTTACTTTTGACTTCAGTGTTATTACACCTTTTTTCCTTGTGTATCGTGACTGCAGTACTTTTTTCACAGTGTTTGTTCACGTTCATGTGTATGTACAGTGCTTAATTATATTTGTTTCGACTGTATTTAAAAGCATTCACGGTGGGCGTGACTAGTCAAACAGGGGGCGTTCACTCCTCCCTAGCACCTGATCTCGCCTCTAAATTGCAGTGGTCAATGTCCACTGTGGTACATTGTTGTTAGTGCCATAGTCATGTGACACCAGTTACTTTCGTATTTTACATTATACATAACTATGCTTCGCGATACTTTTTTTTCCATTTTCATGAATTATTATTATCATTTATTTTGATTAATGATACTCGTAATGTGATGTATAATTAGATCCCTTACATTCTGTTTTGGTTGTATTTTCTAAAAGCATTCTCCTCCTTTATAAATTAGGATCTGACAGTTTTATTCTTAATCTACTGTGAGGTGCTTGGCTCGTGACCTAGAGGTTCTGGGTTCTATTCCTGCCGTGGTCACAGTGGTGTAGTGTGTTTTGGATGAGACGGTAAATACCGAGTTTTAATAGCACGTAGGAGACCCCTTTCGGTTAGGTCTCTTGCAAAGGTATATATATATATATATATGGCGAGATATATTCAGTCATGGAGTACTCTTATTTTTAAACCCAACACTAATATACATGTACAGATAGCGGGAGAGTTTATCTTGTTATTATTCAATTATATCCATGTTCCTGATGTTTTGTGGCTATGGCACGTTCAATACAGTGTTGTTCACATTCATGCATTTCTGTAGTGCTGAATTATATTTGTTTCGTCTGTATTTAAGGGCATTCACTGCTGGTATGACTAGCCAAACAGCATTTAAATTTGGAATTTGGTATACGATGGAGATTATGCACAACACAATTGTTCCTTGGACCAAAGTTTTGCTTGCTATGGTAATGGAAACGGTCGAAAATGGGAAAAATTCAAAATAGAGACTTATTTTGTGTTGCTTGCGACAACGGTGACTTGTTCTTTTATGTATTTACCCTGGTAATAAAAGCTTGAAAATTATTCTGGCTGGCATGTGGCAGAGCCCATTTTCCATAATGTCATAAGATATTTATCGTTTCTTTTCCTCTACTTTATACCTGGTTCTTAGGTGAGCTAACTTAGGACCACCATGGCCTTCCTGTACATGTTACTTTAATTACTTGTTGCCTAATCAATTTGTTATAAATATGACCCTTTTATATATAACATTTAATTATCCAAGAACGTCTTAGTCCCCAGACGAGTTATCACTCCGAGTACCTCGAGGAATGCAGTTTGTAGAAAAAGAAGGATTGAATCAAGTATGTAAACTATTCAACATATAACATATAACTCAAATTTCAAAGTCGATTGCTATGTATTATGTGATGCGAATGTTTCAATGTTGGGGCCACATCCAAATCTAGGAAATTAATATGGACTTTTAAAAGGTGCCAATTTTGCGATAACGTTTATAATTATGGCAGTTGATAGGTTATGTGTTTGTGTGTTCACAAAATCAAATAGTTTGTGTATGCGCATTATCTTCTACAAGATAATGGGACTATAATTTTATAAATTTTATAAATTCAAAATGTTGATCAAAATAAATAGATGTGTCACGTGCCAGGTCCCTAGCTCAAAGGTCAAGGTGACAGCAAGGGACTAAACTAAGTGTATTTGCTACATAGTCTTAAGTGCAGGTAGAGCTTGTGTCAGATCCATATCTTGGGTGTGGTATAATGCCAGATTCCTACAGTGTGATACTACAGTGTGGCAGCACTACATATTTCTCAAGTAGACATTGTCTGCAAATGATGGGACGTTTAACCATCAAACAAACAAACTATACCCTTACATAAATACAAATAATTTGCTGCAGGTGATGATGAAAATTACTCTCCATTAGAATCAGAAGCTGGGGATGAAATTTGCCGAGAGAAGCCTTGTTTGAAACACCAGAGATGGAGTAGAGAGGAAGAGCATCTACTGTCAAAAGAATTTAATGACCACATCAAAAGGAGAACCATCCCTAAAAATAATGAAGCCAGAGCTTTAATTCAAAAGTTTGCTTGCTTCAAAAGCAGAAATATTCACCAAATCAAAAGCAAAGTTCAACATTTGATAAAGCTTAACAATAGGATTCATTAAAGTGGTCATTTTTTTGTAAGTTAATAAATGAAAGTTGATATGTTTTAGGTCACCTGAGCCAAAGACTCAAGTAAGCTATTGTCATGGTGTGTCGTCTGGCATCCGTCCGGCGTCAGTCCGGCTGTCATCGTAAACTTTTCAAATTCTTTTCCTATTCTTCAGAACCACTAAAGGGAATTTGATGAAACTTGGTATGCATGAAGTACTTATGGTCTCCTACAAGTGTTGTTGTTTTTCGTCCGGATCCGTCGATAGATGGTGCTACCACCGGCAAAAGTAGGTCACAGAGGGTACCCTCCTTTAACAAACTTCTTCAGGCCGGCTTCCCACAGAGACAAACTGAATACATAGGAATGATCTAGAGGGATGTGTTGAAGACGTGTTGGTTTTTTTTTTTCCATTCCGAAATCTAATTTTTGACGTTTTTCTGACGTATTTTTGGACTATGTCATTTTTTAAATGCAAACACAAGTGACTTACAAGCCCATTACTGCTTTTCATATTATAATTTGACGCCGTAATTTGGTCTCATTTGATCATATTTTGAGCAAAAAAGGCCATAGTAAAAAGAGTTTGTCAATATCCTTATTTTTGGATATTTTATGAAGATTTCAAGAGTGCAAAGTTCTGGCAATGAAAGGGTTAAAGGAATCTTAAGGTCAGCGGTTCAAACCCCATCGGGGGAATTCTATATCTTTTCTCTTTTTTTTCAATCATATTTATGATTAGAGCTGTTACATTGAAAGTATTTTTCAATATCTCAATTTTTTGATTTGATATATTTTAAGACTTAAAAAAAGTGGGATGGGGGGATATTGATATGTTTTAAATATCTTTAGATCTGTGTGAATGATATAGATGAAATTTGGTAGGAATGAAATATTTATGATCCTCTACTAAATTTATAGTTTTTGTTTTGATCTCTCAACAGGTGGTGTCACCTAAAGCAAACGTATGTCACAAATGGTTCCCTCATTTTACAAATTTATTTAGGGATCAAGGTCATATTACTGAGACATATTTAATGTATCAAAATTATCTAGAAGTATGTGTAAAGCATTAATTGTTGTTTTTCTGCTGTGTATAGCTTATGGTCTAGATGTTCCGGTGAGCGTTATCGGCCCACTTTGACCTCTTGTTAGAAGTTTTGTACAAAGGAATCCTGTCTTTGTACAAAGGAATCCTGTCTTTAGCTCAAGCTCATACATGTATATTCAGCTTGAAGTCATGACTTATTCATAAATGTGTATTGATGGTCATGCCCAGTCAACAATTCTGTCAGTCTTAAAATTTAAATTATAAAAAAGAAAAAAGAGGAGTTACTGGCTCAGTTATGTGGCAGAAGTCACCATAGAGCTATACAATACATGAATATAAATAATATACTAGAACATATATCACATTACAAAAATATTTGATTGTAGTGCAATTACGATACCGACTTAGGACGGTCATTTAATTTGACAAAAGCCAAACAAATGGTGTGGTTAACCGGTTTACGGGCCCACCTTCCCACTCATCGTAACAGCAGAACAATCAAAGGACGTACATTTAAAAATTTATAAATAATCCTCCATGTAAAGAACAAGGGTCAACAGGTATCGCATATTGAGAGGTCATAAAAATATAAACACGTAAGGTATTGTAAAATACATAATGGTATAAAAATATATGCGACATCAACATGATAAGCCGTGCTCTGCCAGTCTGAAAGCGAGCTAAGACCCTAGATCTGTAGGAGTCCCGACTAACAGTCAGAGGGGACGAGGTTCAGGACCATGTCTCCTCTGAAAGAGGTTTGGACAAGGCCCGTCATATAGTCCCCACCGTCCTGTTAGTCAGCGCGCAACGTTCAAGTAAAAGTCTGCATAAGGCTGTAGAGGGGCCAAATACAAGACCTATAGTCTTTTTGATGATGTCAATATCATATTGTCTATTTATAAGACGTTTGATTATTTTATTACATGATAAAATAACGTTATCGGAGCCTTTTACTTTCCTTAGTTTATATACGAGATCACCGTAAAAATAAGGATGGGAAATTCCATTGGATACATACTGTTGAAAAGAAATATTTCCAAATTTCGATAGAAGTTCTGAATAAGATCTGAAGAATTTGCCGAATGTTTTTCTTAGCTTGTGATATCTGTAACCCTGAGTTAAAAGTTTAGTAGTAATTTGTAAATTTCGTTTATGAAAGTCCAAAACACCGGTGCAGCCTCTGACAAATCGAACTAATTGAGATATATAGATACCATATGATGGGAGTCGAGGGACATCGCCATCCAAGTAAGGGAAATTTACAATAGGAAATCCAAAATCCTCACGTTTATCATAAATATTAGTATATATTAGGTGGTTGATAATTTTGATGTTTAAATCTAAGAAAGGTGTAGATTTATCTCAAGTATTAGCTTTATTCAATGTGAGCTCTGGTGGATAATTTCTGATATAAATTGTTCGAATTCAGGGATGTCGATAACCAAAATATCATCCAGATATCTACAAGTAATAACTTAGCCATGATATGATCGTGAAGAGATGTTGTATTTGGCGCATGGCTTTGTCATTCATGGGTAGACTTTGAAATAACCATGCATTAATGTTTGGCAGATTAAGATAATGTGTATCACTTAAAACCAAGATTTATAGCTCAAAGGTCAAGGTCACACTTGAAAGGAAGTGATGATATTGGAATCTGATAAGAATTAGCATTCATGGAAAAACTCTTAAAGGTTACTTAAAGGTGACATTTCTTGTTTTTCTAGTTGTATCAGTAATTTAATATTGCTACATTGGGGCTGGCAAACTGTATTTCAATGAATTTGTTCTCATGACTGACCCAATATTAGTGTATGTGTAATATAATATTAGCTATTTGTACACATTCATATGTGATATATACAGGTAATGAAGTCATTGATGTAATTTCACCGTAGAATATTTTATTGACAACAGAGACAGTACGATGTGAAATTCATATTGACAGAACCATTGGTGGTTATGTGTAATTTCCAGTGACTAACAATGGTTCACTTGGCTACTAATGTGTTTCCATTACCATTTAGTTTTACTGAATAAATATAATATAATGTCAATATAATGTAATAATAATGTTCTGTCTTACCATTTGTAATTTTCTTAAGAATTTTTACTTTCTTTTCCCCTAAAAACAAGTAGTCTCAAACTATTTGCCTGGAATTAATGCAGATTGGAATAAGGTAAATCTAATTCAATTTTAACTCCTTGAAATCAAATTTTTGTGTCACTTAGTTTCTACTTGACCTTTATTTTTTTCTCTAGTTTTCTGAAGTTTACTATGTGTATAAGAATTTTCTCTTGATAATGTAAATATGTGGATGTGTCTGTGTTCCATGAGTTGAATTTAGAAAGAAAAACAGATGTCATTTGTAAATCATGTTATTCATTAGTCTTGTTACAGGCATGAAATGAAACCAATGAAAAACAAACAAACAGGCATTATTAATATAATTATGTTTAAACAAAACTGTATAGGGATTATGCATCTCACTTTGATATTTTTCTTAAATAAAATACTGGTTGCTGTGGTAATGAAAACAATCAAAATATGCACAACCGGCAGGGGACTTACGTGTTGCGAAAATCGTTTAGGATATTTAGTAACAGTTCACTGTTACATTCATTACTATTGTTAAGCATTGAATATTTCAAAGACTTGCACAATAATAACCCCTTCAACATACTGGTAGTTATGGGGCATTTATCAGAATCAATTTGCCTATCTGTCAGTCTATAGACACAATATTGTTCATCATTTGTGAAATTAGTGTGTTCAGGGAAAAAGATCAATTTATGTAACTGTGCAGAATTTATAATAGATATTTTCCACCTATTGACATTAATATTTTGATTACCTATAGAGTCTTAAGTTATGTTTATTTCTCTGAAACCAGGAATGTGATTGAAATGTTTTTGCTATGTCTAAAGGTATCAGATTAGTAAGGTAGTTAGCAATAAAAGAAATTAATTACACAGTATGACCCTTTTTTAATTCTAATAAATTTGAATTTAGTGCAATTTGTAATAAATTAGTGCATAATGTCATATGCTTCTTTTCGGTGACAAAGCACTATGTGGCTATTCCATTCCCTTCAGTCATAGTTGTATTTTTATGTTGATCAAATATATGGATAAAAATGTCAGTCATATAGATTGAAAGGTAAGGAAAACATTACCATTATCTCCACATAATAAGTTAATGTGGTACATATGTAAATAAAATCGTGTAAAAATTTGTTATTTTTTATATCTTGATTTACCAGTGTTATGTCCGGTGTTAGGATAATATGACTGGGTATGGAATCATGCTAAGTGTCTGTGACATGATACTGCAGTATAGCAGTGTTATATCCGTCTCAGAAGCCCTGATATTCCACAAATCAGTGGACCTTCTCCACTGACCTAGTGGTTAAAGTGTCTCCTTGTAAAGCTCCCTTGCTTGGCGCTCAGCTTATAGGGGTTATTCTAGGACTGGTTGGCATGGTGTCTGGGTGTGTATCATGACACGTGTCTTCAGCTTGATACATGTACTGCAGTGTGTCAACGTTATATCTGTCTCAGAAAACCTGACCTACCACAAACAAGTAGACCTTCACCAGTTGCCTACTGGTTAGTTTCAGGACTACTTAGTCCCAGTGTCCAAAATAATGTTCTGGGCGTGGCATCATGTCTATTGAATAATACTGTACTATGGGAGCACTATTTCTCGAGTAGACATCGTCTCCAAATGAGTGAAATACTGTTGGTGGGACGTTAAACCCAACAAACAAATTTTAACAAACGTTATCTGCACATGTATAGAAAAACATCTGTGTGACTGGTTTATGGGACATGTGCCACATTTTGTAGAGCTATAAATACTGTATATAACACTGTGGGTCAGTATACCCACAGTGCTATCTAAAACTTTTTTTTCTTAAATGAAAAAATACAGTCATTACCAACATTCCAAATACAGTCCAAATCCAAATCCAAATAGACTCATTATATAATGCCAACAATCCAAAAAACACCCAAATGTAGCAATTCATCTCTCCTCGCGTTATCTGCACATATATAGAAAAACATCTGTGTAACTGGTTTATGGGACATGGCCCACATTTCCTATAGATATGAATACTGTCTATAACACTGTGGATCAGTATACCCACAGTATTATCTATAACTTTTTTTTCTTAAGTAAAAAAAATAATAATAATCAAGTCAATATATAATATCAACAATCCAACATACACCCAAATGTAGCAATTTCATTTCTCCTTGCGTTATCTGCACATATATAGAAAACATCTGTGTGACTGGTTTATGGGACATGGCCCACATTACTATTGACATAAATACTGTATATAACACTGTGGGTCAGTATACCCACAGTGCCATGACCCACAGTGTTATCTATAACTTTTTTCTTAATTAAAAAATTTTTTTTAAATAAAGTCAATAGATAATATCAACTATCCAAAATACACCGAAATATAGCGATTTTATTTCCCCTCACCCCTTGATTCAAAATATCCCACAAACCATGATATGAAGACATGACCCACAATCCATGTCTTACATATATATATATGTCTTATATATATATATATATATCGATGGACTAGGCCATTTCCTCCTTCCGCCCTTCACTGTTAATTTAGTTTGTGTAAGTAAAATAAAAGGTACATGTACAGACTTGTGAATGTAGTTAGTAGATATTGGAAAATATAATCGGATTAGGATTAGGGATGGCTTTCACAGTTCACGACGTCATGGTAACTGTTGTAATATGCTGGAAAATATCCTTACATGGATGCTTTGGTCAAGCTGCATGTGGTAAGTAAACATACTTAAAAGTTATAAAGGAGAAGACAAAGACATCTGACGAAGCAATATAACACAAACCAACAAGGTTATAGTCAAATTAATACAGAAAACGACAATACAAAAATATTCCATTGTATGAGATTTACAACACAAACCTCAGATGGTCCATTTAAGAGGCAAACGTCACTCAATTGATGTGGTTAACCGCTGCAATCTATGACTATATCGCCTGTGAAAGGTCTACTTCTTGCATAATATTTTACATCATAATTAATGATACATTTTACAGTGGACGGGTAAGATACACGTTTCGCTGTTCTAACCACTTTAAAATGTATAAAGGAAGTCCATTTAAAGACATCGTGTTTAATGCAGGTACCGTTTATCTTTCCTTCATTATTTTCTATTATAGATGTGATTCATTTAAAGATGTAAAACTCTAAAGAAATATAAAGGATTGTATTCATGCGTGATTAGAGTTGAGCTTGGAAAAGATAAAAATCTATGTAATTTTATGGTGTGTTTGAGATATAATGGAATATATTTAAGAATGTATATCATGGACTATATTTAGACATTTTCAGGGCTCAACCATCATTGTGCATACATTGTATTATATCATTCCCTTGTTATTGGAATTCTATCTCCTCTAGTATCGTGTGAATCTTGCAATATCCACAGCATTCTGAAAATAATTAACTTTTCTCTTACTATAGCATAAAAGCATCCTTGTTGGTAAATTGACAACCTAACTGATGACAAAAGCTGTGGTAATTTGAGATCTTAATTTATTTTAAATTCCTCTTTAAGTTGTTTCTGGAAATCCAGAGTTATTGTAGCTTTCCCTTTAATTGTTGTGCACTTTCGAGTTTTAATGCACTGAAAGTCTTTTTCTCAATTTTGACTAGTATAAGTGTTGATACTACATAATTACCAGTCAGTATCTTAACAGTTTTACTACTTACGCTGGCCATCAGTCTGGAGTCCATCGACCGTCAATGATGTATGACTTTGAGGGTATTTTTTCCCTATCACTATACGAGAGAAGAACATGCTGAAATTACTTATGATTAATTGACGCGCCGAGAAAAATGAAATGAATTCGATAATGTTAAATACCCTACCGAAATTTCCGACTGATTAAAACAAATTAACGTGCTAACATTAACACCATTCTTGTACAACAAGATGGCAGCGCTTCATAAAAGAGAAGACAGGAGACTATTGACCAGGCTGTATGAAAAAGAAAAAAAGAGGAGTTACTGGCTCAGTTATGTGGCAGAAATCACCATGGAGCTATACACACAGAATACTACATAAGAAAAATATTCGATCATATTGCAGTTATGATACCGATTTAGGATGGTCAGTTAAAGTAACAAAAGTCACGCCATGGGTGCAGTTTACCGGCCCCACTACGACGTAAAATCAAAGCACGTAAAACGCTAAAGGAATTCAGATAGTCTTTAAATCATGCGTCATGTACAAGTAAACATTTACTTTCGGTTTATTTAAGAAAACATTTGTAAGTTTAGAGCATAATGTTTTGAACAGATATTCAATTTTATATTATAAACAATGATGCAAAATATTTATCAGATAAGAGTAAAGGGCTAAGACTCGGAATAAGATACATTAAATACACCACATACAATATTAAGGGGATACAATTCCGTCGGAATATTTTGAGAGAGCAGTATAAATATAATGTAGAACTCTTAAAGTTTTATTTAAAAAGTCACAACTGACACGAGTCAGATGCTAAGAAACTTCAGGTACTGTAACAATAACAACGCTAAGTGAGCATTGTCATAAATGGAGTGAAAGTGATATGGGAAGCAAAGAATGATTTAATCATTAGCACAGAAAAAATATTGTCTTTTGGATGACATTTTAAAGATTGTGCATAGAGAAATTTTAGTTTTCAACATCAAATTGAATTAACTTGTATAACATCATTAATATTACGAAAAGATTGCACTTGTTGCTTAACATCCAATTACATGTTAGACCTATAGTATAATTCACAATTAACTTACTATATCACTGAAATTGTTTTTGTATACATGGATTGCTCCGTTGACAACAGAAACAGTAAATAAATTTCCTGAAGCATCATGTAAAATCAGATTCTTGTTAAAATGAAGGCATACGTTGATATGACAGATTATAAGATAAAATTCTTATTTATTTTTCTTTCACTTTTATAGGCTTGGATCCTACAATTAAACCTCATAATATGATGACAAATGAAAACATAACCGCATACTTTAATGTCGATCAAAACAATGGTATGTTTTATATAAGCATGGTGTTTCTGAAACTAAGTGTACAAAGGGGTTTTTTTCTTTTTTTTTTTTTTTTTTCTCATGAATCTGTGTCCGTATCTGGTTTCGGACAATCCATAACTTTATGCCATGTAAATCCGAAACATTTATAAGTACAAATATTATTAAGTACAATTCAATATCCCTTAATAATACACATATAAAAGAACAATATCTAATTTTTGTAAACTGAAATCAATCAAATAATACCAGTTATTTCATTTTAGGACTTTTCTGGCATTTTAATTGTTTTAATGTAAGTATTCCTTTAGATTCCAGTGTTACTTCACGCCAGAAGTACAAATACTTCAACAGTATGTTAGTACCGGACATTCCTAAGTTAAAATACTTCCTTTTCAACTTGCTCCAGTAATTATCATTGAAGAGTATAGTCTGAAAGGGTGAAGACAAAATGCTTATTGATGCATGCCAAACCAGGATTATTTCATTTGTTTCCTTTTTTCATGATGTAATTTCATGCATTTTAGGCAGTTCTTGTCTAGACGGGACAACTTTATAAATAGCACGCCTCATATTGGTGTGTATAGACAAGATATACCTTCAGCTCTATTAAATCTCTTGCCTCTATAGTTTGGTATAGATAGTAGTATCATTACGCTTGAAGAGACCTGTTAAATCCTTACGTTTCAGACAAGCACACAACCCTGAAAATGAAAATACATGTCATTGTGTGTATGACAACTTTATTCATGAACATTGCAGTGTTGGTAGGCTACCATCTAAATTTTATTTCCCATTGGAAAACAGGTGAATATATACATCATTATCAACTCCAAACTCTTAATTTGAAAGGAACGAGATTATTCAAACTAAATATACATTTTTTCTGTTGAAAAGTTATTTCTATTTTGTGAGCTAAACGTTTAAGTTAGTTTTCATATTGAGAACATTATGTCTTTTCACATTAATTGGTATGTTATGTTTTTATTTTGATACCATGGCAAGAGGAAAGAAAAGAAGTACGCCGGTGTCATCACGACTCATCTATAGAAGAAGCAGTGACACCCGAGTCAGTGAGAGAGAACCCTGAATACCAGAATACAAATATTGATGCCTCATTTTTCGGTGATCCCCTAAAAGAAGCAGACATATAGTATACTTTGTTAAAAAACGAATATCAGGACTCTGTTCATGAATTCTTTAATGTTTAAATACATTCACATTTACAGTATATTCTATCTTAAACATAGGGTAAACCCAGTCTCTAATTTCTAAAATGAACAAGCAATGTCATGTATTGTTCCACATCATTAAAGAGAACTGCAATTTAGTTTTGTAGTGACACAAAGTACCCGGAAGGAGTAGGCGTCTCCTGCTTGTATATAACACTCGTCGCAGATATCCTGTTGAAACGTATAAAATAAATTGCTATTGTGGAATCCAATAACAGAATACTGTACATATGCCAATAAGTGTTTAGCATTTACATATCAATATAATTCACGATTCCTTCATTAAAATTTCCCCTGCGTACATTGCTTAAAGAAATTTTATACAAGGTAATGGTATGGTGTGAATTTTATTTGTAGTCGTTTTTATGAGAAAGCACAATGTTTCAATAAATGCATTCTTTCATTTTTGTTTACTCGAAGTGTACTCAATTTTGCAATTGCTTTTCTGATAGTTAGACACTTCAAAGAAAAAAGAGGAGTTACTGGCTCAGTTATGTGGCAGACGTCACCATGGAGCTATACAATACATGAATATAAATAATATACTAGAACATATAACACATTACAAATATATTTGATTGTAGTGCAATTACGATACCGATTTAGGACGGTAATTTAATTTGACAAAAGCCAAACAAATGGTGTGGTTAACCGCTTTACGGGCCCACCTTCTTACTCACCGTAACAGCAGAACAATTAAAGGACGTACATTTAAAAATTTATAAATAATCCTCCATATAAAGAACAAGGGTCAACAGGTATCGCATATTGAGAGGTCATAAAAATATAAACACGTAAGGTATTGTAAAACACATAATGGTATAAAAATATATGCGACATCAACATGATAAACCGTGCTCTGCCAGTCTGAAAGCGAGCTAAGACCCTAGATCTGTAGGAGTCCCGACTAACAGTCAGAGGGGACGAGGTTCAGGACCATGTCTCCTCTGAAAGAGGTTTGGACAAGGCCCGTCATATAGTCCCCACCGCCCTGTTAGTCAGCGTGCAACGTTCAAGTAAAAGTCTGCATAAGGCTGTAGAGGGGACAAATACAAGACCTATAGTCTTTTTGATGATCTCAATATCATATTGTCTATTTAGAAGACGTTTGACTATTTTATTACATGATAAAAGAACGTTATCGGAGCCTTTTACTTTCCTTAGTTTATATACGAGATCACCGTAAAAATTAGGATGGGAAATGCCATTGGATACATACTGTTGAAAAGAAATATTTCCAAATTTCGATAGAAGTTCTGAATAAGATCTGAAGAATTTGCCGAATTTTTTTCTTAGCTTGTGATATCTGTAACCCTGAGTTAAAAGTTTAGTAGTAATTTGTAAATTTCGTTTATGAAAGTCCAAAACATCGGTGCAGCCTCTGACAAATCGAACTAATTGAGATATATAGATGCCATATGATGGGAGTCGAGGGACATCGCCATCCAAGTAAGGGAAATTTACAATAGGAAATCCAAAATCCTCACGTTTATCATAAATATTAGTATATATTAGGTGGTTGATAATTTTGATGTTTAAATCTAAGAAAGGTGTAGATTTATCTCAAGTATCAGCTTTATTCAATGTGAGCTCTGGTGGATATATTTCTGATATAAATTGTTCGAATTCAGGGTTGTCAATAACCAAAATGTCATCCAGATATCTGCAAGTATTATTAAATTTATCAATGAGGTCAAAACGTTTTGATGTTTGAATAGAAACCATAAAATCCCTCTCATAACAATAAAGAAATAAATCTGCTATCAGAGGCGCGCAGTTAGTACCCATAGGAATCCCAACTATTTGTTGATATATCTTACCATCAAATTGCACAAAAATATTATTCATGAGAAAGTCTAGTGCTTTACATAATTCCTTGCAAGTCCAGTATTTATATGAAGTATATTGTTTGTTGGAAAAGAATCCAGAGTTATTGGAAGTACATATGTAAGTTTTAGATTCTCTGTGAAAACACCATTGTATAAGAGACAGCAACTTGCTTTTAATCAAATCATGAGGCAGAGATGTATAAAGTGTAGAAAAATCAAATGTAGAAATTTGAGTCGCTTTGAAATTTAGCGAAAGAAGTTTGTCTATAACTTCATGAGAATATTTAATCGACCAAAAGTAATTGACGTTACTATTATGAAATGCGACATCACAATATTTGATAATATGATCTTTTATAGCAGTTAGAGCAGACGTAATATGCTTCGATAGTACCGTAGTAGAGCAGTGGCTAGAATTAGATATGAAACGTGATTTATATGGACTTTTATGTAGTTTTGGGAGCCAATATAGATCAGATTTATCAGTTTTACTTTTGAAGTCGGACATGCTCATGAGGTGACCGTGCAAGGTGCTGTCTTTTGAGATAGGGCTTTCCACATATGTATGAGTGGAGTTTAATTCGTTTTTAAAATAAAATCCGGTTTCAAAGTAATCGGATGCGTGTTTGATAAATATTGAATGTCATCTTACTTCAATGTGCATTCATAGCTGCGTTGTACGCTAACTTCTTCCAGGTAAGCCCTTTGGTTCAGTAGATGAAGTGCTTGACGTTTGACAGGTTTTGATAAAGTTGGACTCCTGCGTTGGACACACCACTGTCTTGTGTTTTGATGAGATCATAAAAAAACTCCTGTGTCACAGTAGGCGTGGCACATAATACATCCTTTACTGATTCGGGTGGGTTCGTTGCAACGGTATATGTTTCTGTACAATGCATTGGGCAGATATCTTTACCACATACATAAAATAATTGTGACGTTAAACAATAATCAGTTCCTCACCAGGTACATAGTAACACCTTTCATTCGCAGAGGTACATTAAAATCCACCGTATTGTTATGATTACAGTGGTAAATAACATAGTGCACTGTCGTGCTTTATAGTATTGTCTGTTATGCAGCATCGTAATTGCACCTCAGAAAGCTAATCATGCAATTTATGATGATGTTTGATTTTACAAGGTCGTATATCAGCCGAGGAAGCAGTATACTATGTATCACTTAAGTTTCCGATGATAATTCTGTCTGAAACTATGATGTTAATATCATAAAATTTGGCAAATCTGATCTAACTTCAATCCAAGAGTTGATACTTTCAGACCTGCAGTCACTCAGCAAGAGACTTAAACGTCGGAATTGCTCCTATCCCAATGCCCGCCATACTTTAATGTAAATTTCTGATCACGTGTTTATATGTATCTCACGATCAAAAAGTTCTGCAATGAAATTTCTCTGGTATTTTTTCAGGTCCGGGAGATGAGACAGTTAAGGTTTCGGGTCGAGGTATAAGTATATCAAAGAACCCTTCTTACTTGTGAATGCCCCTATTTGTAATTTAAAATATGAATTATAAGAAACTTATCAGGTAGTGCTGCAGCAAAAACATTGCATGATTAGTAACCATCGATGCATCAATAAATCTAATGCCAGATCCTCCTCTTCCTTCGTATCGTATGAAGCAATCCATAATGTAAACATCAGTGTGCATGACAAACTTTTGTGTGTTCCAAGTAAACTTGTAAAACATATGATTCTTCTTATTTTCTTCAAAGCCCCAGTTTCATAAGGGAAAACATTAAAAGAAAAAATAATGCTAAAATGATGGTCAACATTAATACCACCACCACCATCACCATCGTCATAAATTTGGTATACATGAAATGACATCGTCATAAAATTACATTGGAAGAAGTTTTCAATATGTAGTTCTATGTGCCTGCATAAGGAAATATGGTTTGGTCATTTGTGGTCGACCTAACAAATCAAAAATGACACTTCCTCTTCCTTGCACTCAATTGTATGCATCTTCTCCATATAACCACATTCACTGATTTGCACCTGGTCTCCCCTCTGAATTTCGAGGGTCTATGAGTGTCCAGTGTAGTACATTGTTTTTAAAGCCATAGTCGTGTGACAGTATTTACTTTCGTATTTTATTTAAACTAAGACTAGTGTATATCAAACCAGCATTACTGGCTTCTATTCAACCAGAGCTAATGTATATAAAAAAGGAATGCAAATAAATACCTTTAATCACTTACTATAATACCAGGAATCATAAGATTTGGATTCTCGAATTAAATGTTCATGGCGGTTTTTCTTATTCTTATAGATATTTTAGTACTTTGTTCATAAAATGCTTTGTATTCTGACATTTTAATGGTCTCCAAACACCATGAAATGATGTTACTGGTGTATTGACTTCATCCACCTATCATTCTGACCAAGCCGTCTATGGCATATTTAGATAACCATTGTTTTCAGATAAATAGATATGAGAAATATACCAATAATTGAAGTTTGTGCCTAATAAATGGTATTGTACAATACCCAGAAATGGTTAAACTCTAATAAATCTAGATTGAATATGCACACGACATTCGGTTGATTGATTGATTTTTGTTTAACGTCACACAATGAATATATTCATGTATATGGTGACGGTATCTGCCTGATCCAGGCATACAAATTCTGACCTTTGCAACGGACCCACCCTAAGCAATGAGGGATCATTAACGTGCCATGCATACCACGACACGGGGCCTCGGTTTTTACTGCCTCATCAGAAAGACAGGATACCGGCATGACCAGAGTAGGACTCGAACGCCGGTCTCCTTATCAGGAGGCGAGCGCGATACCACAAGGCAACGCCGGCTTCCCGACATTCGGCACTTATAATATAGACAACACAGGAGTTAATTTGCAAGCATTATTTATATCTTAAAGCATTATTTACGCCAAGATACCCGGCCCTCCGGATGACTTTATTCCTCGTCATGTATATCGCTTATCTCGTCAGTTTCAAAGCTTTTTTATCAACTAGACTATTACAGACAACTTTGCATGCAATCATTTTAATGTTTATCCCTCCTTGATATCTTTTTATTGATTCGGACACCACCAATCAGTTGTAAACGATGATATTGATGGACAATATATGACTCGACGGCGAACTGAACACGTAGAAAGAGCATGTCTATAAAATCTAGACAACATGCACTATGCAATTCACTGAACATTCTTTATAGTATTGAAGTGAACAAACGTCGGTGTTAAACTTTATTCATGTACTGATGTGTCATGATGCATGATGATTCTGTCCAATGTAAAAATATTGCACTCCATGAAATCATTACCTATAATGACTGAAATGTATTAATCTTACACTATTGTGTAATTGATTCATCAATTAATTTTACAAGATTTATAACAAATTGACAGCAAAATAGTGTCCTTTTTCGTATTTGTAACCGAGCAATCACGAAAAAAAAAACTTCAAAAATCAACTTCAGCGAGAGTATGGAGGAAGTTCTCTGTTGTAGTACCATTCTTATTTATTGAAGTATTCGGATTTAATTTATGAATTCATTGGCGGATCAAATCAAAGAGTCATCTATGTTTTTTGTCTTTTACCTACAGAACAACATCTTATTGATAGGAATCAAGTGATAACACGATCCAATACTATATTGATTTTATCTGTTGGAGTAACAACATAAAGAGGAAGAAATGGCCGTAAGTCATAAGTATGTTATACACGATGATGCAAACTACATGATACAGAACGATTTTGTAGTAACTATATAAGTTTGTGGTATTAGGTTTTAGAGCGCCAAAAACAATTACGAGCCGTATGAAAAGCACCAAAACTGATGTGTTTTGCACCAATTAGAATAAAGGAATATAATACAGGATAAAAATAATTGTCTGTGATGTGCATGTGGCTCCGAATTAGGAGAGTGACTTAGGTTTATTCTCTAATCTCATTAAAAGCCCGACATGACACATTTTGGCACACTTTTTCATTAAGACGTAATAAATCAATGACCTGTAAAATATGAATTAGACCGTAACATCACAATGAAACTACTTTATAGGCATTATTAAAATTGGATACAGAAATCCCTCAATTAAATATATATATATATATATATATATATATATATATATATATATATATATATATATATATATATATATATATATATATATATATATATATATATATATATATATATATATATATATATATATATATATATATATTTATTTATTTATTTTAAGCCATTAAACAGGCAAACAAACAAAAAATTGTGGCCCTAGGAGAGATTTCTTTTCCAGTTCTCAGTAACTTTACTGAAGAAAAATGATTTTTGCGACAATCATGCAATTTTCATAATTGAATATTAAAAATTTTCGAATTAAAAAAGAATGTTTAAAATCGATTGAATTTACACAAAAACTCCAAGGTAGTTGTTATAAACATATAAACATGTACAAAAGTTTTTGTCAGCTTTTGCCCCGTAAAAGTTTATATAAAATAACAAATCATTATTAATACTTTATCATGTCTGTTATAGATTTAAATGGTTTGTGTCCCCTAGCTTCCAAAACATCCAACGGCGAAAGTGTTTTAGTGGAAGGTTTTGCTTATGTTATAAGCCTTCAGGAAACCCTACCTCCAGGTGGAGACAAACACATTTATCGTCCATTGACTATGAAATGCGGCAGACATACACCTTTTTATGCTTTTATTTTAGAACAAAATCGATGAAATAATATCTGCAATCACTACGTACAGCTTACTATCGCAACAGATTGAAATACAACTTTTTATGCTTTTTAAGGACAAAATGGTGACATCGTATCTGACAATATCTGCAAACACAATGAACACCTTACTAACGTAAAAGACTGCTACATTGGATGGCCGGAAAACGATAGTATTCTGTTATTTGACGTTGTATATACACCGGTCAGAATAACAGAATTGCCATATACAAATACCACAGTCATATTTAAGAAGATCACATTTTCAAGTAAGTGGACAATTTTCACATTAATATACTACTACCATTTTAAATGCTACATGTTTGTTTCATAATTTCAGATTTTAATCTAGTAGTTTTATGACAGAATTCGTAAGGGATAACATCATCCATTTCAGAATGAATATATTACTGTATTATATGGAAATTTTCATTAATCAAATGACAAATTTCCTAATACTTAGTATTATGCATTAAATGAAACAATGGACAATTACTCTTATTTTGTATATTTATCTAGCACCTTGGGATACAGTTCGGGTATCGCCAACTATCTAAGCTTATGTGACTCATGATCCCTTTATTTATGTAATGTTATGCACCTTTGTTCGTCAAGGCTTTGCATACAGTACAGCGTACTATTATTTATGGCCCTTGGACTTATAAATTTCTAGACTTTTTTTCAGAAATTCCTTAAAAATCTATTTTATGTCAAAACATTATGAAATTTCTCATGAAACAAGTAAATTGTACCAACAATCACATATATTATGGGTTTTAATATCTTTTTCTTCATTTTTGAGAAATTTATAATTTTAGTGGGGGGGGGGAGGTCATGTTTTCCAGACTTTTTTTTGCCGTCTTTTAAGATATTGAATTGAAATTTGGTATATCGCTTTATATCAAGCGGCGTCAGTACCAGTTCGAGTTTTATTATGATTGATTACTTTTGACGGATTCAGGGCCCCTTGGACTTATAAATTTCAAGATTTTTTTATTTTTTTGAAAATTCATTAAAAATCTAATTTTTGTAAAAACATTATGAAATTCAGCATCAAACAAGTAAAATGTACCAAATGTCACATAATTTACAGGTATTGACATCTTCTTTTTTTTTATTTTTCAGAAATTTATAATTTTAGGAAGGGGGGGGGGGGGTTCTTGGACTAGAAAATTTCAAGATCATTTTTGCAGGTCAAGTTCGAAGATGGGTTTGATATGACCATTTCTGCTAGAGTCATTGCCCTTGGACTTATTCCTATGATAAAATGCTATGAAACGCATTAACATTAGTAAACGTCAGATGTTTTTCATGAAACTCATGCCAAATGCGAATTAATCCCGTCCGAATTAAGCAACGGGCGTATTATTCCACGCTAGGTGTTGCTCTTGTTATCTTATATTCGACTACTTGTACCATCTTGAATGTCCGACAACACATTAAATAAACTGAAACATTATATTATAATATATTACTATAAAGTATGAAGGTTTAAGGAATTCTTCGATATCAGACGGTAGCCATAAACAATTATATCTCTGTGAACCGGTAATGCACATGTTTAAGGAAAAATAAAATCCATTTTATAATCATATGTGTTTTGTTATACCTCATAGGATATTTCAGGTTTGTTCCAATACAATGTTTTAATATTTTTGAAAAAACAACGATGACATAGTCAACCACGTCAGCAAGATAAACATTTACCACAAAGATGTTGTAAACACCTGGAAGTAAGGAACTACTACAACAACATTGTAATTCAATGTTGACCTGATTGTTGAAATTACATGTAGTTGTAATATCCACCAGGTGTGCCTTTAATACTAAACTATGGGTAACCTTTATAAGAAATTGAGGTAAAAAGGTAACATTTTTGTACATGATACATGTATAATGATAGTTCTGTTATGGAAATGAAATGTGTATAAAAATATTACCTTTTGATATTATTTTTTGCAAGAGTAGATTCTTTTACAAATATGAAAAAGTTGCATTTTCAAATTTTAAAAATGTAGTTCAACTGTTTCATAATTGTTTATATTTGACAAGCTCCGAAGGCACAATTAATGTATTTATTTAAAGCTTTTATATTATTGCTATAATAAATTATGAAGTAAAATCTAAATGAATCCTATTCTCTTCCTTTTTATTATGTCACATTCACAATCTGGAAGTGAAATATGTAATTCTTAGTAGGTACAACAATTCAAAGAACTTCCAAGGTTAAATTAGTGGAAAAGAAGAATGAATTCTACGGTCAAATTCACCACTTTTAATGATAACGTTTAGGTATAAAGTGAAGCTGTACTTATGCTGAAACTTGTTTATTTATAAAAGAGTCGAATATTCGTGCAACTTATTTTGGTCAAACTTTTGCCAGTTGTAATATGTTATGGCTTGGATAAGTATTTACCCTTCATGAGTGCTATGACCTTTACCTTGTAGATGACCTTGGTTCAAGGTCATGACACACTCTTCGGTCCTGGGCAACAATCCTGTCCAATATTATTCAACTACATGTAGGCAATAAAAAAAAATATAGTACAAACAGGTTTGCTGGACAGACAGATAAATAGACAGATGGATAGGGTTCAACCCCCCTCCTTTTTCCCCAATCTTTTTACTTATTTATTTTCAATTTTTATTTATTTTATTTATTTATTTATTTATTTTATTTATTTATTTATTTTTTTTTTTTTTTTTGGCTGAGGATATAAATATGTGTTGGTGGTGTATAAATTTCGGTGATGACTGATATTTCTCAATGGAATAAAAATAGACTTTGTAGTTCTGTATTTCTAATATTGAATATTAAATATTGAAATAAAGGGAAAGGGGGTGGTTAAACCTGCTATAACTTACACTGCGCAAATTATATTTATTTTAATTTTCAATATATTATTACTAAGTGTCCAAACAAGATATATTCATTTTCTTTTACTAAAATTGAATTATAGTTTATTTTTATTGGCAGGCTAGTGTATCCTACTTTTCTTTGTACCTTCAGCACTAAATAAGGAGACCCTAAGTTGACGTATAGGCATTTAATTTGTATAATACACATTCAAAAAGTAATAATGCAGTCTACTATTTTTAACATGACCATAGTGAAATCTTCTATTATGAAAAAAAATCTATTTACATTTGAAAGTCATAAAATGACAAATTTTAGTAAAATTCGTTTAAAAAAAAGGGGGTGGGGTGGGTTAGTACTAAAGGGGTCTACTTTGAGACATTATAAAAATAATTTCATGAGTTCAGTTTTATTTATACTTCTACATATCAATGAACACTACATAAAGATGAAAATGTGCAAGTTTCAGCAATACTGCATTTAGGGAAATTTTTGACCCCAGTGTGTTATAGTACCTTAAACTAAATAAAAAATAACTACTGACATTGTATCTTGTGATCGTTTTAAAATATTTCTATTATGGTGAAAGACCATCTCTTCTAATTATTATAGATATTACAAAGACAGTTGGACACCAGAATCATTTCGACTTATCCATTGAAGAGGCAGCACCATCTCGGTCACTTGGAATGTTGTGAACCCCGAAATACTGAAAAATTCCGAGATGAGATCAGGTACCCTGTGGAGAGTAAGCGTCTCCTGTTTGCATGCATCACCCGTCGCAGCAGTTCTTAAGAAACATGTCAAAATCAAGAAGTTTGATTTCCTGATTGTACATACAAAAGTACAAACTGGTATACGAAGTCAAATTTGATGTTCACTGAACAGGTCATTTAGTCGCATTCCAGGATATCATCAATCATTCTAGAAAGAGGCACATCATATTTTCGTACAAGATCCCCATAGCGACCGTAGAACTTTCTCAGTGACGATTTCAAACGTTCTTTAACGTATCCCTGCATGCGCAACTTAGTGGCCAAACGAATTAAACCGTCATACAGAGAACTGGCTCTTGCGTACCTTATAAGTTGAGATATAAAAACTCCATAGGCAGGTGAGGAAGGGATATTGCTGCAAAGAAACAGAAAGTTAGTTATTTGGAAGTTAAAATCGTCACGTTTGTCATACAGAGAGGTGTTCAAATGACCATTATTGTCGAAAGTTAAAACTATATAAGGTAACAATCATTAGCATATAAAGAAAAGAAAAGTATGCATTCGATATTTCCCTGTCCTCCAATTTCTTGGGCGCTCTCTGTACCTTTAATAAGAAGTCTACTATGATCTTGTATGCCATTGAGATCATCTCACATCTCTCATATCTTCAAAATCCAAACAGGAGATGCTCACTCTCCCCGGGCATCTGATCTCACTCCATCACAGGAGTTCACATCTGCTCTTCAAGTAGACATATTTTGTTATTTTCCATTTGTTTTTCATTTTCACTGATTTTGTATGTTCTCCGGTTTTATGATTTGTGGACTTGTGGTTTGGGTTTATCCATCATCTTTACATTCATAGTGAATAAGGTTGCTGATAAGTATGAGTCCTAATTAACAGAGACATGGGATTGAGTTCAGACATGGACAGATCCAGACTGAGAAGTATCGAATTAAAATTTTGGTGCTAGAGATACTTTGCGACAACTGATTTGGATTGGTCAAGAGAAATCTACTGAGCAGAAGATATTTTTCAAGTCGCATCTTAATGTCTCGCTGTACATTTATTTCTCATTGTCGAATAAGAGAAGTCAAATGAGCGGTAGAAATGTGTAAAGTCGCATTATGTACCTCTTGTGAGGGCAGTTTGACTTTTTGTCCATTTCAAAAATATAATATTAGCTTTCTTTTTAACATAGAGATATACTGATGACGTATTGTCTATGTATAATATAAACTTTGATACATATCTAAACGCAATGGTTACGATTTCGAATTTAAAAATACAACAGAATCTAGTTTCTTCGCCTCGCACTTCTTCTGCTGAATATTTCCAATGACGGTAATCTTCTTCAATGCATGATTAACGTGACAATTCCAACTTTCCATAAAGATGAGTAATGTTCTTTATCACCTGTGTTTGGTTTTATTACGTTCTGCATAACAATGTCGTAATGGATTTCAAATTCAGCGCCTAAAATCTTTTGTACACAGCCTTATTGAGCGACATGCATATGCTGCCTCTATCTATGGAATAATATAATTAATTATATATACCACGTCTAGCTGGTGAGAATACGTCCTCCAAACATTCACATTTTGTTGTAAATTGATAATTTATTCGTTTTCATTTCATTTTTCAAACTGCAAATATTAGCACAATATGAGGCAGGTGATTTAATTATAGCACAAACGCATTTGTAAACATAGTGACTTTGATTTGCTGATGTATGATATTGCTAGATCACACTATAACGTCACCATAAGATATTGCTTTCGTTACAAATAGGGGGTGTTCTAATATATCTGAAATGCATTATGATGTCAATAAAAGAATTGAATGTTATAAATTATAACTTATGAAGACCAACTTAATGAAGCAAATATTAACATATATTTCGTATGGTTACCTGTCTCTGTGATAGGTCTCGTTATTTTCTTGAATGAGCCCAACTGCACAATTATAATGTGTAATGTGAATGCATTTTAATGAAAATTTAAATGAACACATTGGCATTTTGAGAACCTCGTGCTTAAGATTGGGCCACAAGAAAAAATGTTTTATAGAAACTCAAGAATTTTGGATGATTTCTTATGATAGATTAACAATTTTATACGGGGCTTTTGATATTCTGATTTATGTACTAGAAGGCAATACATCTGATACAAAAATATAAAAGAGTTCACCTCAAGCAATTAACAGGCTCTTTATCTAATCTACGATAAACTATATAGATCAACTATCTACTTTTCAAAATAAACGTCACTCATGACTGCACTATGAGATGCAATTATCTCCTATCAATTTGATAGCTATAATTAATCTAACAGGACCTTTTGTGATTTTTACTTCCGTCTTTGTTTCATTGTAAATTAATTCTAAATAGATACTTTATAAGGAACAAACGTTTTAATGATATAGATGGATGAATAAAAGTATATAAAATTTAGTAATTGATATCACAAAATATTTTTGTAGTATGCTTGATGATATATATACGTGGATGCTTCTGTAAAGAAACTTGCGGTAAGTTCATGTATGTAATTGTATTCCGTGAGTAAATGTACTTGCTTATGTTTAATACTTAAAATCAAATTACATTATACATCCTAATAGGGCCACACCAAATTTCTGTCTTGTTCGACGGAATCTCCGCTCAGATTTTTCCGATTTCATTTTTTTTTTTTTAATTTCCGCAAAAAAAATATTTTTATTTTGTATTACGCGCCCGGTTCCGGTTTTCGCCAATTATAATCAAGTACTAAAATAATGAAATTTTGGAACTGTGATTTGAAATTCAAAAGGGCAAATGTTTACAACATACCGAATATAGTTTACAAAACAGGTTGACATTTTTAACTAACCATTTTGGAGTTTATAGCTGCCGCTATGAAGTCCAAAATGGTAAGTTGAAAAGATAAACTTCTTTTGTATTTTATGTGTTTACGTGTTTATATTTTTATGACCTTTCAATATGCGACACCTGTTGACCCTTGTTCTTTACATGGAGAATTATTTGTAAATTTTTAAATTTACGTCCTTTGATTGTTCTGCTGTTACGGTGAGTGGGAATGTGGGCCCGTAAACCGGTTAACCACACCATTTGTTTGGCTTTTGTCAAATTAAATGACCGTCCCAAGTCGGTATCGTAATTGCACTACAATCAAATATTTTTGTAATGTGTTATATGTTCTAGTATATTATTTATATTCATGTATTGTATAGCTCCATGGTGACTTCTGCCACATAACTGAGCCAGTAACTCCTCTTTTTTCTTTTATGTTCAGTATATTATAAAGATGTGCCCTTTTAGATTTAGATCAAAATTTTGTAACTTTAATTTATTAGTACTTGTTTACTTCTGTTCGTTCCTTGAAAATGATCACGGAAAACAGAGATAGTTACTCCTTTGAGTGATTATCTCTCAAATGAGAGGTTGTCCCCACCCTATTGAATAAGGCCCCTAGATGTTGTATCACTGAAATATACAGGAAAAATACAGTGAAACGGTCATATGTTGGAGTTGTAAGCATGTTAATTAAACAGTCCTATTATATATGAAGGTACAGTTTCAAAAATCAAAATTTCGCTCGATAAAAGTATTGAAAAAAGAAATCGCTCGCCGCCTTTCTATTTTCATCATAAAAAAGAACAAGAATTTTGTAAATTTATAATCTATTTGAAATAATGAAATAAGACTTGTACTTCGTTGTTTTACAAAAATAAAAAAATATGAAATTGTCCACAGTAAATAACAAATACTAGAACTTATATACGTATAATTTTGTGCACCGGATGCGCATTTCGACACATTATGTCTCTTCAGTGATGCTCATCACTAATATTTGAAGAGTAGAATTAAAGTAGCTTAAAAGGTGAGCCAGAGAATCAGTTTAATGACGAGATATGCATGAGAAAGATACTTCTTAATTTTAGAGGCATTTGCAAAAATTTCATGACTGAAATTTTAAAATATATATTTCACGTCAGTACAAAATCACTGAAATCTAGACATATTATACAATGTGTTCTTGTTGATTATATCTTTGAATTGTTAATCATAATCTTCCTGTGTATGTTCCTGTGTTTATTTAATATACTTTCTAAAAGTCGTAAGTTTAATGAAGAATTCTTATTTGTTTCCCTTATGTGTGTGTTTCTTGCTGTACTGATCTGCAGTTAGTTGACAAGAATCAAACCATAACAATATCCAATGACTCATTAACAGTATCTGTTTGTACGTTGTAAGTATTATATACTGAAGCCAATGCTTACAGTTTTATACGTCCGTCTTAAATGTGGGCGTATTATGTTATGACGCTGTCTGTCCAGCGTCCGGTATAAGTTTGTCCGGGCTAATACTTCTTATTCTGTGCATTGATTTCAATAATATTTCAAGGAATTGTTTCTTAGGACCAAAAAATGTGTGATGATCTTGATCCAAGGTCATGGGTCAAAGGTCAAGGTCACAACATGCAAAAGGATTAAAACTTTGTCCGGGATATTACTTCTTCCCCTGTGCATGGATTTCAATAATATTTCACAGAATTGTTACTTAGGACCGCAGAATGTGTCATGACCTTGGCCCAAGGTCATAGGTTAAAGGTCACAATATGCGAAATGAGTAAAACCTTATCCAGATCATTACTTTTTGCCCTGTTCATAGATGTCAATAATATTTTACAGAATTGTTACTTAGGACCCAAGAGCGTGTCATGATCTTGACCTAAGGTCAAAGGTCAAGGTCACAACATACAAAGTAAGTAAAACCTTGTTCGGGCAATAACGTCTTCCCCTGCGCATGGATTTCAATAATATTTTACAGAAAGGGTGTGTTATGACCTTGACCGTCAAAGGTCAAGGTCACAACATGCAAAGTGAATAAAACCTTGTTTCAGATTTATGGCCCTTGAACTCGGAAATTTTCAAAGATTTCACAAGTTTCCGGACATTTTTCTGCAGTCTTAAAAGGTATTGAATTAAACCTTGGTATATTACTTTATATCAATGAGAGCCAGTACCAATTCGAATTTGGGTATGACTCCTTTGGTTTTTCCAGAATAATGCCCCTTGAACTTAAAAATTGTCAAGGATTTTACAGTTTTCCGTATTTCTTTATGCAGTGTTTCAAGGTATTGGTTTGTAATTTGGCCATTCATTCAAACTGATCCCCTTCAATCTAGGCGACGGGTGAATTAGGCCAGGCTAGGCGTTGCTCTTGTTACAACAATGATATAATCTTCTACCATCTTTTAATAATAAACTATTTGAATTTTGATTTTCCGACTTTCACTTATGACAATTGTATATATTTCATGGTGTTATTTCAAACATTCACGCATTTAATTTGCGTCTCAGTCATATATCATATTCATTCTACTTCTGTAACAATTTTTTGTAGGACTTACAAGGTAATACTTTATCTGCAAACCGAACATCACCAACAAATGTTTGATTGAATGGCGGGATGATGAAGAATTTCTCCTTCATTATTCTGTTTATGTACGAGTCAGAATAACAAACGGTGAACGTGAGAATGTCATGGACGTCTTTAATAACAAAGTGAAGTTTTCAAGTTAGTAATCCAATTTAATAAATCATACAAAATGATATTCATTTATAAGATGTTTATAACTATTAATTTCGGCGACTTAATTAATCTGAACATCCAAACTCTAAAACTGGTACAAGTTAAAGATATAAAAATGTATTTCGAATGGACTTTATTGCGTCCTATTCATTGTTATTTATGTTCTTATATGTATAAAGAATCGGCAGGAAACAGACAATGTTAAGGTATATATTTATTCTATTTTATATACTTCCATAGCACCCTGTGAGATAAATCGAGTATCTCTAACAGTCTATGCATGTATAAGTTACGGAGGATTCGATTCCATAATGAGATGGAGTGTTATGTCTAACAACGGTATATACGGTACAGCGTTGGTTGTAGCAACGTGTGGAGCGACACCTGCAGCATTCTATGACAATATCACTTGTGAGCATTCTATTTCTGATCCTAAGGTTTACATTCAAATAAATGACACATTTTACAGTGAATTGTTAAGATATAAGAATCGCTGGTGAAATTATTTCCGTATTCGTGAAGGAAGTCAATCTGAAGACATTGTATTTCCATCAGGTAATGTTTATATTGTTTACCTAAGAAAATGAATCATAGATCTGATCAGGTAAAATAGAAGAAATGCGAATGTTTGGATATATCCATAATGACAGTCGAGTCTTTATACTGTGGCACTTTTTCAATTTTTTTTTTTTTTTTTTTTTTTTTTGAAATACACTATCCATTTTTAACCAGCACACTGTGTTTGAGGAGGCACATATGTACCATTTTTCAGATGTGATGGTATATATTTTGACATGATAACTTCTTAATACATAGATATAGTACTATTACAGCATGAAATTAGTGTTTTGATACAAGGAATTTGAAACCATTGTTACATTATGGTTATTAGCCGTATTATGAATTTCATCATTGTAATTATTCTTATCATTTTTTTCAGACGGTCTTCGAAATGTAATATGGATTTAAATTTTCCCACTCTCTTATTGTTTTGTTATTTGATCTATCTTCCTGACATCTCAAAGAGTTATGACAGTTTTCTGAACTTGATTTAAAGTTGTATATAAACAAACACCTACACAAATACTGTTAATTAATATTTCTTTAAACAGATTGCCTGCCATAACAAGATGAAAGGAAATTCATCTTTTGCTATTAAATGTATGGTTGAATGTTATAAATGTAGTTCAGGATTTCATATGAAGAATTTCACTTAATTTCATGTTGTAGTTTATTTTTAAACTTCTTGCTGTGTGCGTCATCTTCATGAATCTTTATTTGTTTCTCAAAAATTACCTACAGTGCACTCTCGTAAAATTAAACAGTAATATTGTTAATCTCTTATTTTTTTTAATTACTCTGCATTTGGATTGTGTTCATTATTCTACCAGAGAAATATGCTTCAGTGACATCGCTTTGTCTTTGTTACCTATAAAGATTTCTCAACTTAAAATGTTACGTCATTTTGCCTGTCTATGGTGCATACATTAAGACTTATATAACGGACCAAGCCGGCGTGGCCTAGTGGTATCGCGCTCGCCTCCTGATCGGGAGGCCGGGGTTCTAGTCCCGTTCTGGTCATGCCGGTGTTCTGTCTTTTTGATGAGACAGTAAAAACCAAGGCCCCGTGTCGTGGTTTGCATGGTACGTTAAAGATCCCTCACTGCTTCGGGTGGGTCCGTTGCATAGATCAAAATTTGTATGCCAACATCAGGCAGATGCCGTCACCATATACGTGAAATATTCGTAGTGTGAGGTTAAACAAAAATCAATAAATTAATATATAACAGACCCGGCTTTGCATTGACAAATATTTTACTAAAGACAGGTAGCCGACAAGCCAGTGGTGGCAATCGAACCTTTCGACAGATTGTATCCTGCGTTTTATTGAAATTACATTTCTCTCTTTTTTTCTTTATCCTTTAGACTGATAAGTTGACAATGCAAAAAGGAAACAAATCCCATGTAATAGTTCATTTAAGTCTTTTAAAAATGAAAATTTATCAATTAGACTGAGAATTATGACAAACGTTAATATGAAACACTATGAGAAAAAATATTGGTTTCCTTTGTATTTAATTCTGAACGCATCGGTTCTACGCTCATTCCTGAAAGAAGTATTACTGGCACAGATGTAGCCACATATTTCAACGACTCTCAACAAACCGGTATGTGATCAAATCAGAATAGAATTTTAACTATATAATCTCTCTGTCTTTATCTCATTCTGTAAATTCTCTCTCTCTCTCTCTCTCTCTCTCTCTCTTTCGCTCTCTCTCTCTAATAATTGATGCTTAATTTGCTGAGGTAATTACTAATTATATCTTTATGACTGGTAGCAGGTAGCGTAATATCAGAAATGTGTTACTGAATGAAAGATATCCACATAAAATGCAACTATATAAATCTACGTGCGTAGGAATAATTTTGGCGAATTGTAGTCATGCTGTTTGTGTAAAAATCTATACAATTTACAGCATTTACAAAAGAGGAAAAAATTATCAAAACATGTAACAGTCACTAGTTTCGCAACTGTAGATTTTGAATATATGATACATACTTTTGTCATCTCATTATCAATGATTTACAACTGTGCGAGAGTAAATTTACAACATTTACCAAGCAATATAAAAATCTAAAAATGTAATAGTCACTAGTATTGTATGTAATTTTGTCATATCAGTATAACTGTTTTACAACAAGTTATTGTTATCTTTATTTGGAATGCCATTCCACTTCAATAATATAAATAGCTGATTGTTGATGTTAGTATAAATACTTCCTTATTTTACTTGACATATCAACTTATATTCAAGTGTGTTATACGAATATAACTCTTATCAGAAAATGGAAGACAAATTTCTTGCCTAACGAAAGTAGACTATGTCATCTCTGTTCCTGTCTTTATTTATTTCTATCTTTCAGTAAATTCTTGCATTTTTCAGGTTGATTTTGCCTGGCAATTAAGTCAGATTTTGTACCCCTTTTCTTAATGTCTATAAAGTGAGTATATCATTCAGATTTCTTTTATGCATTCGTTTTAGATGATCAATCAAACCTGATAATGAGAATTGCTTTCTTAGTGTGTCTGACAACGATGCTTATAAATACTGCGGTGCTGGCAAGCAGCAATCTTACACGTCTTACCAATCTGAAAGCGGGTTATTATGTTCTGAACTTAATGTTTAAATTACAGTCCATTAATACATTCTGATATAATAAACAGGTGCAAAGAGCAAAGATAAATACAAAACAAATAAGAAGTGTCGAAGGTTTAACCACATCTCAAAGTCTATGGAATAAAAGGACAATACCGTGTTAAATGTCATATTCAGACTACTGCGAACCCCAATAAATTTGAGGTGAAACCACGTACCCGTGAGGAATAAGCGTCCCCTGTTTGTATGAATCACCCGTCGCAAAAGTCCTGCAACAACTATTCAAGTTCAGGACGTAAATGTGTTAAATGTATTATTGTAAATGTATATAAACATGATATTGATTAGACTAGTGGTATCAGAACTATTGATAAATATTTCGATTTTGTTTTATCCGATAATGAATTTTAGTACAACATGTCCTGTTACAATAATAAATATGAAGTGATACATAAATGTAGCAAAGAAATTGGGACAACATTATCATCCCGACATATCCATTGAAGAAGCAGCAGCATCCGAATCAGTAGGAGAGAATCCCGAATACCAGAATACTAATATCGATTCTTCATTCCCCCATGATCCCCAGTACCTGGAAGAAGAATGCAAGCAGAGAGACACAGTTCACAGTATGATCAAGAATTAAAATAAAATAATAATCTGTCTATGAAATCTTCGGGATTTAATACATGTTTGTTCACAGTATATCCCTCTTCAATATACTGTAAAAAGACATGAGACTTATCATATCTTCATATTTATGATTAATTGCTGATGATAGTTTATGACAAATTATTGTGTTAATAAATTCATTATAAAAGCGTTATGTGAGTGTGATAATTTCTATTACTAATTGGTCCATACAAATCTCATGAGTGCTCTGAGTATTTTGAATCATCTGATGCTGGTATTTATACTGTAGATTTTAACCCCTCCAGAGCGCGTGTTCTCACGTCCGACGGTAGAGAATAACAATAAAATATCTTTTTTATGCGTTTTTCCTTCTTCTCTCTGCCTCTTCTGGGCGACTTCCGTTATACTCCTGAGTAAGATGTCTTTTATTTATTTCTTTTAAATATTGCATCTACGTCGCATTTACAAGGGCATTCTGTGTGTTGTGTAACGAAAAAGTAGTCTATGAAGACCAAAAATATTAATTCCTGTATATGTATTAGTAAATTTGGCTTCGCAAAGTCCCCTTCTTTAGTTGGTATATTAATGAACCTGCAAATGTTTCAGCAGGTATAGTTTTTGTCCTTTCTTATATACCTGTACCCGTGAATGTATGCAAAAAGTTGGTCATGCATTTGTTAGGGTCATTCATTTTTACTCGTATCAAAATCACAATGTAATTTTGGAGCTAATATAACATTAAAAAGTACAAAACAATACACATCAGAATTCTTTCTGTTTCAGACGAAACTGTACTTCTATTCAAAGTAAATGACAATATGTAATTAGACTTTAATCCATGCTGTGCCCATTATAATGTAGCAAACAACTAGCATCAATATATGAAATAATATAGCCTCAAATGTTATATATATTATCGATATTATAACATCGGCAAATGTCAAAGAATGATATATACAAGTTTAAGTCTATCACTTTGATCAATGCATAAGTAATACCAAATACAAAAGTAACTAGTATCAAGTTGTCAATGGCACTAACAACAATGTACCACAGAGGACAGTCACGAATGCCTGAATTTCAGAGGTGAGACAAGGTGAAAACTCCTCTCTTCCTATTGATAAGTCTGTAATGGCAACAATATGAAATCATGTATGAAAGGCATTGTATCCAATACTACAAAGTAGTAAATATGGTTGTGTTTTAAGGGTCTTGTGTAGTTTTTTTTTTCTCAAGACACATATCACTGGTGTATACAAACTTGATACAAAAAGATATTTAAAATTCGACTTTGTTAATATTTAGCAGAAATTTAATTATATTATATTGATCAGATGATTGATAGAACAGACTCAGTTAGCTACAAAACCAAAGAGTATCTCATGAGAAGAGTAATTGAACCTAAAAGGAAAAGCGATCAGTTAAATGTAGAGGGTAAACACCACCTATGTGCTAGCAAAACCAGTTTCTTAAGTCCGGAAAAAATTGTCCAATTTCAAAAGTAAATAACCAATATAGGTGTCATATTCAGGGTTTACAATGGTCGGAATAGGTCTCAATCCAATATATGATTCAAACAATGAAAATGGCCATGTGTCATATTGTAGGATAAGAGCCCCGTAACGATCACATAACTTCCGAACTTCCTCAGTTAAATTTGGAGTGTGCCACTTACATATCCTTATCTGAACAGTATATAAACATAAAGGGAAAGTCCTTGATGCTGAAATTGAAATCGTCAGGTTTTACTCAGATTGCATTATAAGAGCATACATTATAACCTTTGCATGACGCAGTATCTCATCGACATTGCATATTTGATGTGTCATTTTGTTTTGTCTTCTGGAGAGAAGACTGACGAATCACAAACCAAAGACAAACGGTGATCTAATATATTTATGAATAATTCTGAATTTGTTATGCTCAGCTTTCTGTATTTATTTGCTCTGCAACCTAGCTACCATATTCAGTTCAGCGCGCTTCTATTACCATGTAAATATTCATTTTAAAGTTTATTGTACTTAGTGTAGTTTAATTTGCTATGCTGATTTCTAAAATGTGCTATAAAAGTAGAACTACATTTTCTATTATGCTATATGAACTGGTTTTTGTCTTATACGGAACACATTGTGACTCAAATGAAGGATTATTTAATATTGTGACCCAAAGTAAATTAATCCATGGACATAGTCTAGAAAATGCCCTAATTACAAGAAAAACTGACTTAAGCTTACTATGCTGTATATATGCATGCCATTTGTTACCAACAAGTTTTTCTATAAACTACAGACCCTTTGCCAGGATTTGTGAACTTAACTTTGAGGCAAACGCCGATACAAACAGAGGTGTCATTCTCAAGAAGATGCCTGGATCTATACACGTTAAATGGGAAGATTGGATAAACGTAAGTGTTTCAGACTTTTGCGGTTGTACAATTTGTAATTTTGGTCCTATGGTGCTATAGTACATCGATTAACCATAGTGATTTGATTTAATATTATATCATATTTAGTTTCATGTTGTAAACAGCTGTTGTTTTATTGCAAAATATAAGTAGGAAGCCTAAGATATATATGTTATGGCAGGTACGCAAATGCCAAAAATGTCACCAGCACTGCTAATTCTACGTAGGCTACTTTCTAGTGGTACGTTAAAGAGTCAAATCGCGCAACAGTGTGTATAGCAGCTACGGCTATAATGCATACACGTGGCATTTTCTAGTCTCATATTTAGGAGTCCATGAAAGCCATCAGCTTCAGTTTTGTTTACTTAAATAATTCTATAGTCTCAAACAGGAGTCCATATATGTTGCCAGCAGCGGAATTTCTCACTCAGACAACCTTGTAGTTTTACATTATGATGCATGCATGCAAACAGGAGACGCTTACTCTCTCCGGGCACCTGGTCTCACCTCGGAATTTTTCAGTATTTCGGGGTTCACAACAGTTTCTTTTTGAAACTTACACGATTTTGTATCTGTCTGTGGACTTTGAGAATGAATAACGGTTTGGTACTTCTTCGATATTGATTAGTAAGTCCATGAATGTCATTAGGGACGCATTTTTGTTCGCTCTGTCAATTCTCTCATCTCACATTCAGTAGCCCATGGATATCATCAGCGGCGCTTTTGATCACATTGACAAACTTTTATTCTCACAGTTAAGAGACCATAATTGTTTAATCTCTATTTTCTGCGCATTCCAGTCCCTTCTTGGTTTTCTTTCACTTTTCTTTCGAGGTACAAAAATGTCCTATTGGCCTTAATTTCTTCTCGGGCTAAGAAGCCTGTTAGCCATCCAACTTTACCTGACATTATATTCCTTGGTGTAACTGTATTTTCTATATTGTTTTCTTGTTGATGCGTCGTCGATTTAAAAGTTATTCCACCTTCTGCTATTTTCTACATATCACAAAAGACATCGGAATTGTAAATTTTATGGAAGACGTAAGACGTTAATAGATAAGTTCCTCTGCTTTGAGTTGTTAGTATATAATTCAGTTAATAAACAAATATTATTTGATTTAATCTTTGAAATCAATTAGGAAAGATTTCAATTATTTATCAATGGACTTATAATTTCTAATATAACTCACAGGATATCAGATGCGAGAACGAAAATGCAATTGGAAGTTTAATTGGTAAGTGTTTGTTCAAAGATGATTGTATGTTTTATTTATGTAAACCGCTACATTCGGGGTGTCACATTGCATTAAGTGGCATCTTCTGTGAAATGAAGTGATATATCCCCAACTTTTTAACGCTGCTAAATGTTTTCAATGTGATAGAATGACAAAGATTGATGTGTTTTGTACTGACATGAAATATATACTTTAAATTTTCCGTCATGAAATTATGCAAATCACTCTAAAACTAAGAAGTATCTCCCTCATGCATAGCTCTGTCCTTAGATTGATTCTTTGGTTCACTTTTCGGTCTTTTTTTTTATTTTATTTATCTTTTTTCGTTTCTTTTCTTTTATTTTATTTTTTGTAATATGCCTTCATCTAAAGAAAAACAAGTTAGATTTATTCCTTATCATTCAATTCCTTTCAAGCATGTTTTATATTCTCAGAAAATGATACATTATGTCTGCATTATGTCTCAGTATCTCTAAACTTCTACCGCGGTGGTGTCAATATATTGACGTCACAATTACGAGAACGGAGAAATTTCGTCGTCAGTGAAAAATGTCTAGGATGATATATACCACTAAAATTTAAACCAATCAAAATTTGTGTTGCATATAAAATATAAAATTAGATGATTAAATTATCAATCATTTGGGGATTTCTAAGGGGACCAACCCCTACAATTTGCATTACATACATAGATAAGGTTGAAAACACTCAAATAATGTGAGTATAACTCAAGATTTGGCACCCACATTATTAGTTAATACATGATTTCACATGTTTAAGCCCCCTCCCCCCTTTCTTCGTATAACCTGGATCCGCAACTGTGAAATAGAATTATTAAATAAAGAATTATTAGCTGTCTATTTTTCCTAATTGTCAGTAATGCAAACATACAAACATATATGTAGACAAGAAACATACATCCGCATTCGGTTTTGAGAGTTGCAATTGAACTCTAGATGTATGTTGTATTTGATACATACATACTGAGAATAAGAAAACCCGTGCACCATCAAACTTATGTGAGAAATGCCAATAGCAAATAATGCACAGCTTTGTATAGGAGATATTGCATTGTCAATTCCAATAACAGAAAGTCTATGTTTACGACACAGTTTGTGAAAAAAAATGTGTTTCGAATGACAATGTTCATGATTTTATTATTGTTTTGGCCTCTACAAATGTCCCGAACAACATTAGTATGTTTAGAAATAATTGCAACCTGAGAAGTAGTTTTGCGAAGCAATCATACTTTAAAATTTATAAACACTTTAAACAAACTTGTTTTTCATTTCTGTGCATGTAAATCCCCAATTTCCATCGAATTGTAAAAATCTATAAACCGTAGTAACGTGAAAGGACAACAGAAATGGCTTCTAAGTAGCTATATCACATCCTAATGCACAGCTTTATACATCCATCCTTTATTATTAATGAGAGCAGATGCGCCTTTGGAGTTAGAGCTCCGCTTGGATAGCCATATCAGCCACAACGCCACAAATATATAGACAACAAAAAGCACTTCCCAAAGGACTATTTTTTCATTTAGTTCAGAACAGGAATTCCTGAAAACTCATTTTGTAAAATGCTTACACTACGCAGTAATCAATAAGGAACGTAATTGTATAACACATGATGAAGATAATTAATATCAGGGAACCCTGAAAGAAGCATAAAATGGACCAGGTAACATTAAGCTGTTAGCATGCTCTACTTACTGAATCCTTTCACCGTGAAATAAATAAATAAATTCATAAATAAATAAATAATAGATAATTAAATAGATAAGGCAGTAGCTAGATATAAACATAGTTAAGTGAGATCTATTACTTTTATAAATAGAAACATTGCATATCACGGGCCCCTGACAAAAAAACAAAAAAAACAATGGGATGGATCAGGTACCATAGAGCAGTAAGCCTCCTCTGCTGACTTAGTCCTTTCATTTGCAAAAATAACTAAATAGATTAGTAGCTATGTTTACAGTAGCGATGCCAGATCTATGCTTTTAATCATAGCACGAGTTTCTATTACAATTGACATAGACTGTGGTTTCCCTGCAAACCCATCTTATGCAGAATTAGATGTCAGTCACGGAACTGGTCTACACAGTAAAGCAAGGTATACATGTCAGACAGGATATCACCCTGTCGGAAAAAATGTCATGGCGTGTAGAGCCGATGGAACCTGGGGATACCGTGACTTTCAATGTATTGCAGGTATGTGTACTGGTGTTACGTAACAACGTGGTATAGAGAAAAGAGTTGAGTGAAATTATGGCACGTAAATTCGCATTAAAATATATATAGGACATGAAGCTGAAAACGTTTAAATAATTTAAGTAAATCTCCCGATGAGAAACCCACAATAGCTGAATATTTTAGCTAATACCCGGTTTTCATTTTAGCCATACACCCCTCTCTCCTCAGAAATTCTGGTTCCAACATTCATAAGATATAAAAATACATTAATAATAACTTTTATATAAAATGACATAAATTATGTATATACTCGAATCTTTGATCAGAGAGAAAGAAGTGTCAGAGTATAGGTATGTTTTGACGACACGTGGAAATCCTGAAAATCAGACATGGTATACATGTCCGGCATGGCGGCATATTATTTTGTCGCTGCACATTTATTTTTTTAAATTATAGATCCTCCACGGTTGCTGATAGAGCAGCACGTTTATTATGTTGGATACGGAAATGACGTCAGTCTGACTTGTAGAATTATAACAGCAGAACCTATTTCGACTTTGCAATGGGAGCAGACCAGGATACAAGGATCTCCTACAATCATGGACCAATCTCTTTGGCAGTATGACTCATTTACTACTGAACTTAAAATAACTTCTGCAACTGCGCAAAATAACGGAACATACCGTGTTTTGGCCGCTAACGCTGGAGGAACATCTTACAGTGACGTCGTATTTCTTTACGTCATCGGAGGTTAGTGTACAAACCCAGTTTTGATAATAGATACATGAATGCTGATGATGAATGGATGTATTATTGCAAAACAACAACTCCCATCCGGACGGAAGAAAGTAACAAAATTTATCTCGACGTAACACATCGTGAGTAAAATGAAACAATGCGGTGATTCTTTTTATTATTACAACAGTATCTTGTTGCCACTTTTACTGTCACTATGCTGTTGACAAATTAATTTCCTATTCATTGTCGATTGAATTTCCTTACAAAACAACATCTAGATAGATTTTGCTCTCAAACAGGAGTTGCTCACCCCCCCCCCCCTCCTCTCTCTCTCGATCGATCGATCGATAAGACAATATTCAACCATTCAATCAAAACCCAGGGATATTTGATTCTCTACGCACATTGTCTCATTTCCATTTCAAGAATGCCTATTTCAATGTATTGTCACTGATATTTATTTCCATGAAATTCCACAGTGCATAGATCCGAGTGCCACAGCGACATAACTCCAACAGCACCATTTATCTTCATGTCGTATAATCTTAAACCATGGACGTGGATTAGTGTCATGGGGCTCATAGCACTCTAACAGGATATGCTTCTTTTTAGTGCCTTATCAAGCGTCTGATTTCATTCAGATAAACCACTAGACAGTGATATATTGTGAACGAATTTCATATTGCTTGTTGCTTGATATAACCTTTGTTATTACCTATGATATATCTTAAATTCCAGACTTGTTAAATGGATCATGCAAATCCTGCCCATCCTCATTTTATTGTGCCACGAAAGAAGCTTACAACGTCTGTCTACGTTATTTGTTGTATAAGGATGACGTTGAAAGGAGCAAGGAAGACTTTGAGGAGACATGTATATATTTTGGTGCTCACCTTATCCAAATTGACAGCGAAATAAAACAAAATATTGTAGAAGAATTCCTGTTAATAAGTAAGTAGCATTATAGTACCAGGGGGAAGATAGTTCAATTCATAATGTATAAGTAAGATGATTAGACACAAAATAGTGAACGTTATATTGTACGAGTTGGGGAAAACTTTTTAATGTCAGCGGACCCATCACATTTGACATGTATCATGTATGGCATACAAGAGATCATGTTAAACCTAAATTCTAATGCACTCTGTTTCCAACACCCATTCTGATTAATTAAATGTCTCAAAAAATGCAAGGGTATCAGGTTTCACTGCAGTTTTTGTTATGGCATCAAACGCACTCTGGCAATGCCATTGATGACGTCATTCAAAACTACTGTGTGTAAGTTTTGTATCAAGTCAAAACATTAGAAAAGGGTCACCATGCTTTTGCTAGTCTATCGGCAAATATCCTGTCAAAAGTATCCCTTTCACTGCGAGGCGTTAGTGTACCACACTCTCATGGTAACCCCTAATTGGCTGCGCATGACGCACAAACAGACTCGCATCACCAATTCATAGTCCATACATGATTTGCAATTCGGTAAATTAATAGAAAATAAACGAGCATATATGTGCAGAAGATATGATCCCAACACCGATTGAGATCAAGTGTTCCAATAGAGAAAGCATTTTTTGTTTGCTAGCAACATCGAGTAGGTCGAATTTCACAAAGTTAGTGTTAAAAATGGCCGGAATAGGTCTGAATCCAGAATATCATTCAGCATTCTGCATAACCAGAAAGTGTATGATTAAAACCACCTATAGATCATAAAATTTCAAACTTTAAATTTTTGTCTGAAAATTACCTTTCAGATAGACAGTTATTAACAAATTCCATAGAGAAAAGAATAAAAAATTTTACAGCTTCTGCTACACTATTTATAATGAAGCTTTTGTACTTTTGAGTTTTTATATGTCTATTTATGTCGGTAATTCCACGATTGGAAATAGTCAAGTCATGATTGCACGTCGTGCTAAACGCGAACTTGACATCTTTCTTCGATTTCGTGACGATGTCTGTGAAAATAGGACACTTTTTCTGAACTTTAGTTCTCTCTTAATCTTTTTTCTTTTAGGTGACGTTTTATTGCTATCATCACTAACCGTGATACTGTTGTTTTTGTCTTTTTTGACTCTACATTCTGTTGTCATCCTCTATTAGGTCCGGCTATGGTCAGGTGAGTGCTTTATTTATCGGAGTGACCAATCCGAATTGCTTGTCGTTACACTATAAATCGTGAAAAGCCTCTGCAAGAATTGACAATGAACGTCATTACGGAACGGACAATTCTAAAGCTGGGATGCGAAAATCGCTAAACTCTGAACAGTTGGCAGGTATACAGTACTTATCATGGTAAAACTAAAACTTGCTTTGCTCTCAAAACAGAGCCATTGCGATTTGAATTTGCTCAGGCATTAATTAATGTATTAAATAGGCCATTGGAAGGCGATGAAGGGATATTGTTACTCATGAAGAGGAAATTGAAATCTTAATGTTTTCATACAGTGACCTATTTTAGTTTTAATTGATATTAGTATATCATAAACATTTCTCATTAATGCTATATACGTGTTATAATACTTGTAGAGGATTTTCCGCAAAAATACATCTGGATACAGGGTTCATATGAGAACGGTTTGTGGAAATTTGATGATGGAACTCTTATGCCGTATACAAATTGGGATGCCACAGAAGGACAGGATCCCCAACAGAGTTATGTAGTTCTAAGAAAGGATGTGAATTATAGATGGCGCGACGCATATAGGAAACCTTACAGGGATTTTGCAGCCCTATGCGAAATTCGCTTGACTTGATTAAGCATTATTTCATAACTTTAGTGTGACAAAATGCCTTAGCGTACTGCTTAACTATTTTGTACCGATAGTACCAATTGGGTTTTTGAAAACCTGATTAGTCAAACAGGAAACGTTGAAATTTCCAGGTGAACAAAAATCCCCGAAGTGGAAATTTTCCAGAATCGATTTCTTCGACATTTTATATTCTATTGTGTAAATTATATAATATATGTTATATAATCTGTAATACTTTAAGATCAATACTTCTCTGGATACGTTAATTTTGTTACGGAACATTTTCACATTTTCCCGGATAGGGTATTGAAACAGATTGTTTAATATTATAATTCACACCTCCTTAGCGCTCTAGACTCACATTCATTTATACATTTGCATGTATGATCATATGATAAATTATTTCAGCTATTATCAATGATGTACTTTTTTAAAAAGAAACACATGGGACGTTATAGTTATATAAATCATATACATGTACACCATTCGATACCATATACGGAGTAGAGTGACAAAACCGCGGACTTCTTTCGCAGGGGTCTCGAGATGTACAATTCTGGTTAAGAGCTCCATACCTTTTCTAATCGTGCATTTACTATTCGATTAATAATGACAAAAATAACATGGATAATTTCAAATATGCAAGACATTTAAAATGGGGTTCATTGAAAAACACTGGGATAATCCTAACAAGTGACTTTGCATAGGGTAACCCCTTATGGATTTATCTTCCGTAGTAAGATGCTAGTTTTCGATCTTTTATTTTACTATGACTAATTGCAAATAGAGGGAAAATAATTAACAATTTTTCGTTTACGTATGCTTCTCCAGTGGACTGAAATGCTGATATAAAACCAAATCCATACCTAATAAAACTTTTGGAATGCTTCGGACTTCTGCTCATTAAAGAATCTGTCAATTCGCAAATTCCAAGCGGAAGCGCATTGCTGAAAATCCCCATTATATAAATTTGTTGGACTGCCTTAGAACGCTTACTCCTACACACATTTTTATGACTTTAGATATTTTGAAAACTTTTTCATCAGTTTATCTCAGCTTATTTTCATGTTTTCTTTTTAATCCCCTTTTCATGTTTTCGACTTGATAGATTTGATATCTATTTTTACTATCTCAGCCGATTTTCATGTTTTCTTCGCATATATTATAGGTCTTGTATTGGGTCAATCTAAACCCTTATCCAGACTGTTACTTAAGAGGTACACACTGACTAACAGGGCGGTGGAGACTCTATGGTAGACCTTGTCCAAAACTTTTCAGAGGAGACAAGGTCCTGAGCCTCGTTCCCTCTGACAGTTAGTCGGGACTTGGATGTGCAAGAATGAAATTTCGAGGTGAGACATAGTGTCCGGAAGAACCGAGCGTCTCAAGTCTGCCTAGCCACACCCGCCGTCTCTGCTCTTACATACAGACGGAATAAATATAATTCAACACCTAGTGCCTGAGAGTGAGCATTTCCTGTTTGGTTTTCCACACCCGCCGTGTATTTATAAAGAATCAATGTGATTTATAAAGCTGGTGAAAGAGTGGCCATTACGTGTTAAGAATACAAATGGGCACCAATCGTTCAAAGACAGAGGAGTGACTAGGGTTTCATACAAAAGAAGTATGACAGACAATTCTACATAGAGCCTTCAGCTGTCTACAATGCTTTAGATCAGATTATGATTCCATCTAGTATTTTACGTTGACAAAAACGGAACGTTAAAATATAACGGATTACAAAAATAGCCGTGTAGCAAAGTTGACCTTGGCCTTTAATCACGTGACCCAAAACCGATAAGGTTCCTTCTCTCATCATTAGCGACTGATATGTGAAGTTTAAAAGTGATCGGATTAAAACTGTAGTCTTGATCACGCCCAAAATGTTTTACAGACAGTTCGCCAATGTTGACCTTGACCTTGGACAATGGACCCAATCGAAAGGGTTCCTCCTCTCATCATTAATAATTGACATGCAGAGTTTCAAAGTGATTGAGCAAAACTGTAGTATTTATATTGCCCACCAAGTTTCACAAACAGTTTCCACTGTTGATCTTGAAGTTTGACCCCGTGACCTGAAATCAATAGGTTTCTTCCTCACATTGTCAACGAGTAAAATGTGAAGTTTGAACGTGGTCGGGAAAAATTGTAGTGATAACTGTGTCCCACAAAGTGAAGAGTCACGGACGTACGCAAGCACTCACATACTCATCAACCCACTCACCCCATCACACACGAAAGGTTGCTTTACATCCCCTCGAATGCTGTTGCAAAGGGAAAATCAAAGGCTTGAAGAGCCACAAACGCGTCTAACTAAATTTAATTTAAAGCTGTCAAAAGTAGCAGAAATTAACCAGTTGTGTTCATCAATTTTGTTGAATTTCGATAATTTTCGGAATAGAGGAAAAATAAAAGCTTAAGCACCAACAGCCATATATCATATAATATCAAAAAGTGAATGAAAGTTGTCAGTGAGCAACATAGCTCTCCGGTGGGGCTTTGTCATAAAGTAAGATGTATGGTAAACTCTTTCTTGATGGGATCCGTTGTCAAGAGGAAGCCAAGGGTTATAAGTGGTATTGATTAGTACACCATAATAACATTTTATTGTTCTTTACGTCATTCTTTCAGAAATGTGTCAAATGGCTTATCACAAATAATGTACATGTGAAATCAATCGAACACCATTGCCTTTTTTTACAAAGATAGAAATGGAGGAGTTGTTACCACTGCCTTTGAAATATGGAAGCCTTATGTTTAATTTGTTTTAACAATGGCGGATTTAGAGGGGGCGCCCCCTCCCTCCCCCTTTTCGCCACATATTTACATGTAAAAATCCAAATTTGGCAACAAAACTGACCGAGTAGTCTGGCTAATACACATGTGGGCCCCCTTTTCAAAAATTCTGGATCTGCCACTGTTAAAGATATGGTCTAGGTAACAGTTTTAGTTGTAAATCACAATCGCACTTTATCGGTTGATTTATAATAAAATCTTCACATGTGAGTTCTACTTAATTTATCTTAAATGCATTCAGTCTAAGATTCTGTCTTAATTCATGTTATCATCTTCTATATCCGCATTAAATTTTGTAGGCGATTTGAAAACTTTCTCGGCTGCCATTTTCCATGCCGTCAAGGGAACTTTACCAAATATGGGGAAGACCATGTGATATGTACACATCATCTTTATTTAAAATAGACTGGAGTTACCTGCTCTTGCTTGCAATCGCTGCGCAAAGAGACAAGTGATCACCGGCATTCTGTAGAGAATATTCCCTCAACAGCTAGTGTTATTTATAGCACAGGCGGTAAGGGCATATAAGAAGCCGTACACACTGCGTGTAGATATTTTAAAAACTCGTCTGCAGTAGCATACACAGCATAGGTATACAGTACCTGATGTAATTTACGAGAGGCTCGTGATGTTTAGCCTCCAGGATGTAATTAATTATGTCGATAGTTGTTGACTCTAAGTTAAATGAATGAAACAAAACGAAATCCCGTGAGATAAAAATAACCGGTAACGCGTCACTTGAACCTTCGTCAGCCTCGTTATGAATAAGTGGTCACCTGTATAGATATTTTAAGATCTTTGTGACACGCTTTGCGAGTCTTTATTAAGGATTCTCTGAAATATTTTATTTATTTTGTTTTCGACTGAAATTTATATCTAAATAACTTTCCATATTGGCGCTTTTATGTCAGATTGGACCTTGATCGCGAGTGGTACAAGAGTTCTTCTACGATTTCTCCAAATAAGGCAATATGTCACGTGGTCTTCCCCATATTTGAAAAATTTCCCATGAAGTGCGATTGCCATTCATAATCGGTTTGCGTCATTACTGCGAATGAATATTTTAAAACACAATAAGCGACAGTATAATAACAAGTGTTTAGGGCAATATAATGATAATTTAAGTTAAGCAGACCTATGCTTAACCTATCTCTGTGCAAAGAAATGTTAATAACAAGGATAACAAAGCCGGTTTGGCAAGAACTTTCACTACTTTAAGTACTATAAAGAAGGTACCATTTGTTACGTGAATTGAGATTGCCAGTGCAGATGTAAAATTTTTAAGATCGCTAGAAGACTGTCGAGCAAATGCGTGACGCCTTATTAAAATCAATAAGATAATAAAATAATCCGCCAATCGCTTAACATCAGTGTTATATCTTTCTATAAAGGGTAATAACTATTTTTGAATTAGGCCTTACAATAATTTTATAAATACCAAAGAAAACCAACATCATCTGACCAGCCTAGAGTTTGGTGTAATGCACAATGGTAAGCGAAGCAGCATCATCATGATGTTATAAAGTGTCAGAAAAAAAACCAGATACTCTCCAGTCTGGAAATCTGGTGTAATACACAATGGTATGCACATGAGCACCTTATGAACGTCATAAAAAACACAAACTCTCCACTTTGGTGCCCTGGCACAATGACAATTGTAAGCACATGAACTCTTTCAAAATGTTATAGAGGGTCAGAATTAAACCACAGACTCCCTCCAGTCTGGTGCCCTGGTACAATGACAATGGTAAGTACATGAGCACTTTGCAAATGTTATAGAGAATCAAAAGTACACCACAAACTCTCTCCAGTCTGATGTCCTGGTACAATGACAATAGTAAGGACATGAGTACTTTCAGAATGTTATAGAGGGTCAGAAGTAAACCACAGACTCTCTCCAGTCGGGTGCCCTGGTACAATGACAATGGTAAGCACATGAGCACCTTGAGAATGTTATAGAGGGTCAGAAGTAAACCACAGACTCTCTCCATTCTGGTGCCCTGGTACAATGACAATGGTAAGCACATGGACACCCTCAGAATGTTATAGAGGGTCAGAAGTAAACCACAGACTCTCTCCAGTCTGGTGCCCTGGTACAATGACAACGGTAAGCACATGAGCACTTTCAGAATGTCACAGAGGGTCAGAAGTAAACAGAGACAATAAGATGTTTAAAATTCTCTACATGGTTATGACATGAGTAACATCCCTTACTGATATATTTCCATTTGCTGAGAAAATAATTGTTATTCGGAATATTATTTAACACTTTTCCGTTAGTTTCAGCTACACTAGTGTATATATCAATTAATATATGTACATTAGATTCACACATATTTCCTGTACTACTACAGTAGAAACTAGAAATTCCTTGGATAAACTCTTTATACAATAAATTGCCATGGAAAAAAACACCACATGTCCAGTTGTCCTTGTTGTATATCATCAGATTTTGGTATCAAAATCAAAAGTGACAACATTTTTCACAACTGATATAGCCTGTGCATTGATCTATCCTGAGTTCCGTGGATCATGTAATCTGCAAAACATATTCTTTCATAAAGAATCAATGTGATCATAAATTTGGTGACAGATGGCCATTAAGACAACAGAAGGGCACCAACTGCTCTAAGTCTTCAGAGTGATTTTGGTTACATAAATAAGAGTTGTCAGATTACAACATAGCTCCGCGGTGGTACATTGTCAGAGGGATAGTATGTGTTTTCAATGTTCTTTTAATTCAAGGTGAAGTCCAAGGTAAAAGTCAAAAGTTAACCAGATTAAAGCTTTGGTCCCAATGAATCTACATGTAAATTCCCTATCTCTAACATTTCAGAAGAAAAAGTCTAGGTAACAGCTAAGGAGCAGTAGGTAAAATTCCAAGATCAAGGTCACAAAGTCAAAAGACATGGTATCAAATGAAAGGTCTTAATGTGAGGGACCATGTGTGAAGCATTAAAACCTTAAACCTATTGGGTCAAAAGATATAGCCAGTCTTAATGTTTTTAAAAGAAGGTCAAAGTTCAAGGTCAAGGGGCATGGTATAAAATGAAAGCTTTTGACATAAGGAACAAATGTATGAAGTGTAAAGATGATGGATAAATCCAAACCACAAGTCCAAAAATCATGAAACCATAGGACATACAAAATCAGTGAAAATGAAAAACAAATGGAAAATAACAAAATATGTCTACTTGAAGAGCATATGTGAACCCCTGTGATGGAGTGAGATCAGGTGCCCGGGGAGAAAATCAAAGCCCTACTTCTATTAGTTCAAAAGATATAGTAGGTTAAGCCACATTTCAAGGTCACAAGGTCAAAAGTCATGTATCAAATGAAAGTTTTGTCATTAAGAATCATGCATATTAGCCTTACCCCTATCGGTTCAAAGATATAGCCAAGGTTACATTTTTAAGTAGCTCAAAATCAAACGTAAAGGTCACAAGATATGGTATTAAATAAAGCTCTTGTCATGGGGAACCTATTTATGATACACCTAAACCCTACCCATATTTATTCAATAGATATAGCCCAGGTTGATGTTTTTTTAAATAGATCAATGACAAAGGTCAAAGTCACAATTTCAAAAATCAATATATCAAGCCTTTGTCATAAGGAACCTATGTGTGAGGTTTCACAGCCCTATCCTTATTGGTTGAAAAGATATAGCCCATGTTAAAGTTCTGTGCATGAACACACCGACGCCGATGGGCGGAGGTATGGCTAATGCTCTCTGGAATTTTATGTACCGGCGAACTTAAAACAAGTGTGAATAACAGAGAGTTAACCATGTTTATATCTAAATTAAGCCTTCAGCTGGCTACAGTACTCTTACTCGGATCATGATTCTATCCAGTAGTTTTCATTAACAAAAAATGAAGAAGCAAATTGAAATATAATAAATTAGACAAAATAGCACTGCAAATATGTAAATCAGATATTTATTTTAATTTTTGAAGATTGATGCCATTACTTATTCCCTTTGCAAATGTTAAAGAGCTAAATGCAAAGTAATCTGCACTTTTATTCATTAATGCCTCTGACATAGATATTACCATTACCTCATTCACAATGAAGTTAAACCACACTAAACCAAACCTTCGTGATACAGATGAAGAGCAGTATATTAGTCTTTAACTTTAATACATATAGGAAGCCGGTGTGGCCTAGTGGATAAGGTGCTTGGCTCGTGACAGATAGGTCTAGGGTTCGACTCCCGCTCTGGGCGCACCGATGTTCTGTCTTATGGGTGAAACAGTAAAAACCATGTCACGATAGGCGTGGCACGTAAAAGATCCATCACTGCTTCGGGTGGGTCCGTTGCAAAGGTCTAAATTTCTATGCAATGCACCAAGCAGATGCCGTCACCATATAAAGGAAATAATCTTGGAGTAACGTTTATCCAACCAATATATCAATCCATACATAGATATAAGACCATAGTCATCTGAGCTGTCATTACTTATTTTGCTGAAAGTGTCGTTTATAAGGCTGCTTTATATCAACCAACTGTAAGAAGATTTGCCAACATCAGTGATGCATTTGGAAAAACAAATGCATTTCCAATGCAGAGAGCTTGGTCAAATTATTCTCTCTTTTTGACATAAGAAAAAAACCGGAATTAAGGTCAAACCCCTTAATATATTGCACAATGTAACTGGTTCTTCCATACCATTTACTAAAGGAGTAGGTACTTTTCTACTAAATTCGGCTCTTTACGGAATTTAGAATAAAACTTCTTTTTTGGATTCATACAGGAAGATTTAAAGAGCATTTTTTTATTCGAAAACCGTTGTAATATCATTTAAAAAACATTTTTGTGGTCTTCTGAAGTTATGATTCTACGCATTGGTATTGAAGCCTCTTGGCGTCATGACGTCGCTTCATCACCGTTGGTTATGATAACGGTGCTACTGCAAACGGCGCAAAATAATTCCAATAGGAGCAGAAACATAGTATATTGCAATTTCTCATAGTGCCATGGAACATTTTTCAAACCTAATGTTGGGAATTTTTTCTAAACTTATTAATACTTACATATACTACTCATGTATAACAATATATAATAGATACAACGCCAACGCTGCATAAACCGCCAACCGTTTAATATCAGTGTTACATCTTTCTGTAAAGGTCAATAACTATTTTAGAATTGGACCTTACAATAAGTCTGTTTTTTCTCACACTTACAATAATTTCAGAAACACCATAGAAAAAAAGTATCTGAAAATAAATTTCAATTAAATTATTAAAAACTCAAATATGTATAAACCAGACTAAATCCAGTCTAGAACTCTGGCGCTATGCGCGATGGTAGGTAAATTAGCACCTTCATAATGTTATAGAGGGTAAGAAGTAAACCACAGACTCTCTCCAGTCAGGTAATGGTAAGCACATGAACACTTTCAGAATGTTATAGACGGTCGGAAGTAAACCACAGACTGTCTCCAGCCTGGTGCCCTGGTAAAATGACAATGGTTAGCACATGAACACTTTCAGAATGTTATAGAGGGTCAGAAGAAAACCACAGACTCTCTCCAGTCTGGTGCCCTGGTAAAATGACAATGGTAAGCACATGACCACTTTCAGAATGTTATAGTGGGTCGGTGAAAACCACAGACTCTCTCCAATCTAGTGCCCTGGTAAAATGACAATGGTAAGCACATGAGCACCTTGAGAATATTATAGAGGGTCCAAAGTAAACCACATTCTGTCCAGTGTAGAGCGCTCCTGGTTAACATAATTGTAGTTTATCTTTCAAAAGTAGCAATATTCATAGCAAGAAATGTGATGAAATGTGATAGAAGCATAAAATCAGTGTTGGAGGGGGTTATACATGGTATAATACAATATTCAGCTCACTTACGTTTTCAGTTCATCAAAACATATTAGATTAATACATTTACCTATCAATGTAAAATATGATTTTATATTACCAGTAATAGTTACTCAGCGTATGAGTTTTATCATTTAGTTTTAAGATAAAACCCCAATACAGCGTAAAATGTAAAGATGTGGAGCTGTAGTCAATAAGAAACATCTATGGTACATGTTACCATAAAATTTCAAAACTGACCACAATTCTCAACAAATTCCATATTTATGTGACATTGACAGAGACAATAATAAGATGTTTAGAATTCTCTACATAGTTATAACATGATTATCATTCCTCATTGATGTACTTTTCATTTGATGAGAAAATAATTGTTATTCAGAATATTATTTAACAATTTTCGGTTCATTTCAGCTACACTAGTGTATATATTAATCAAATATATGTACATAAGATTCACACATATTTCCCGTACTACTACAGTAGAAACAAGAAATTCCTTGGATAAACTCTTTATACAATAAATTGCCATGGAAAAAACACTACATGTCCAGTTGTCCTTGTTGTATATCATCAGATTTTGGTATCAAAATCAAAAGTGACAACATTTTTCACAACTGATATAGCCTGTGCGTGATCTATCCTATATTATATTCTCTATTTATCGTCATTGATAACAAGACCTTGCTCTCAACTTTAAACACATCAAAAGACAGCAAACTGAGGAAGAATATCTTTTTCCTAATTTCAAGAATTTGGAAATGGTGGTCAAATTGCATTAAATTAATTTCGGACATATATTAGGTATCATTTTTTTCGCATACAACATGCACGTCACCTGTGTAGAACATTTCTAAAAAATTTATACCAAACTACTACTAAAGTAAAGAAAGTTGAGCACATAAAAGATTATATAAACTAATTCAGGAAAAGTGGCCATGCTTCATTTCTTGGCCCAAGGTTAGAGGATCAAAACCAAACTGACACAGTCACAACTTAGGTACATATCTGGTATAGTAAAACTATAAGTGATTTTCTGTGTAGATTTGTCTCTGGAGAGAAGCAATCAATTGCTATTGTTTAATGCCTAAAAACATTCTAAATACCTCACAGCTCTGCAGAAGTTAACAACATCGCTTAGCATGGCATAATATGCCCATCACTAAGTTTGATGGGATAAATTTAAAAGTATGACGACATTTTCCCTTTGCCAACAATTCTATCAAATATTATTAAAATCCGTGCAGTGGGTAAAAAGCTATGGACCAGACAAGGATTTTCCCATTATATCCATATATAATCTTGGTTCAAGGTCAAGACACACTTGTGGGTTCTGGGCAATAATTCTGTGAAATAGTATTCAGATCAATGCATGTTATAAAAAATTATGGTATGGACAAGAATCTAACTGACATAAGCAATGTGATACTGACCTTGCAGATATAACCTCTAAAATCAATAGGGTTCATCCCCTAGTCATATGAAATAAGTGTGAAAAGTTTAAAGATTCCAACATAAACAGTTTGGTCTGTACCTTGTTTACAAGTTGCAGTCTCAAAAATTGCTATTTTTGCCACCAACTGATCTTGATCTTTAACGTTTACCATTGAAAACAATAGGATTCGTCCTCATGCCATACCCGCCTTCAGTGGGTGTTTAAAAAGAGGCCCAAATTGGCCTATATCGCTCACCTGGGTACCTAGATGATCAGTCAGACAGGAAGGAAGTATTCATTTATTTTGTGACAATGTCAACACAAATGTTGAAAATATGTCAAATTTTATTTCAGACTATAATAACAAACAACACTTTTTCTGCACTTCCATTCAGGTGATTTTGATATCAAGCATTTGCTTTGTCTCTGCAAGATGTGATACAGGGCAATAAGTTAGTAATTTTCTTTAGGTGGGACCTTTTGGAGAGTGATTTCAAGTCTGGGTCATGAACAATAATTGCTTCAAATATTGTCCAGATCCACCTTAAAATTTTCATATGTTGAGTGTTAAGAAACATCTAAATCTTATTTAGATGTGTAAAGAAATGAAAAAAATGACCACAGCTGGATATCCATAATGTAATTACAAAGTGGTATATGTACCATGGTGGTATTATCTGTTGACCAATTTGGATGAAATGAACAAATTTGATAGAGGACCTATCGTACTTCATGTATGCCATGTTTTATTAAAATCTTTCATGTGGTATACCAGCAGAAGTTCAAAATTTGAAGAATTGTCCCTATACACCCTTATTTGGAAGTCTTAAAAAATTCACAGAAAAATGAAAAAAAATTGAGATATTGTCAAAATTCTTTCAAAGTAACATTCTTTACCATAATTATGATCACAACAGTCCTTAAGAAATCATCATTATACATTAACTAGGAAATATGACACTTTTCTGCATTGAAATCACCAAGTCCAAACAAAAATGTCGAAAAGACATTCTAAAATTTGATTTTGGAAGGGAACCAAAATGACATTACGTCTTCACTCATCCCTCTAGATCATTTCTATGCATTCTGTTTGTCTCTATATACAGCTAGTATGAAGAAGAATATTGTCAAAGAAGGGTACTCTTTTGTGACCTACTTTTGACTATGGTGGCGCATCCTGTAAAGAGGTCTGGACAAAAACAACAGAATTTGAAGGGGATGATTAAGTGATTTATTTCTACCAAGATTTATTAAAATCCTTCCAACAGTTTTGCAGAAAAGGTGAAAAATGGCCACCCCCCCCCCCCTTATTTTTGGGAAGTCTTAAAAATTTCATAAAAAAAAACAAAAATTGAGATATAGACAAAATTCTTTCACAATAACATTCCTTACCACAATTATGATCAAAATAGTCATCAAGAAATCATCAATATCAATTAACTGAAAAACATAACACTTTTCTGTAAACACGTCAAGAAAGCGTAAATTTCTATTTGACGAATCTTAACCCAAACACAATTTTTGATAACGCATCTTTATAGATTGTTGAAATGCAATTAGTTTTCCCATTTATGTACTGGTTCTGGAGGAGAAGATTTTTGAAGAGGGGTACCGTTATGGGCACTTTTGACCCGTTCTGGATCCACCCCTGATGGAATCTGGATCCCGAACACAATTTTAGTAGGGGACCTTGAGTACATCATTTATACAAAGTTTGATCCAAATCTGCAATGCAGTTCCAGGAAAGAAGTCGAAAATGCGAAAAAGTTAACGACGGACGGACGACGCATTATGACTATAGCTCACTTGAGCCTTTGGCTCAGATGAGCTAAAAATGCATATATGTGAAAAATGAACATATTGCACTTTTGATTTAGGCAATCTTTTAAAATCTTATAATTTAGCTTATTTAAGATTTATCTGCATCATTTACCTTTCTTTGCATCGAACTCCAAATCTACGAATGTATTGCGTAGCATTGTCAATGTACAACTCTTTTTCAAAACTTGAAAATGATGACTCACCCTCACTTTCCCAGTATCGTGCAAAATACTTCCCTGCATATGTCTGAAATTTTGACTTCCGTAGTATAAACTCATCTGCCACATTTGGATTAGTAAAAACGGTAAAATTAAGAAGCATCAAAATTTCTATAATAGAGCTAACACAATGTGATGTCCCATCATTTTCCCATAAAGGAAGTACATCAAGATTTTCTAGCAAAATATCTTTTTCAGGATCATACAAAAAGATTGCCACAGGTTTCCTTGAGGTAACACCAAAAGTTGTAATAAGCCATTCACATAGCCCTTCATTTTTCGTGACTTGTAAACCCCCATTGATTATTGTTTCATCCAATAACCAGCTTTGAGTTTTAATATTATTCAAAAATTTTTCACTTGCATTGGCAGTTTCTACCACTATACATAGTTTGGAAACAATCTGTTTGTCCACACACTTCTTTTTTGCTGGTGGTTCTGATTCATCATTTCCGGTTGAAAACTTGATTGAGGTCAGTCCGGTATTGTCATTTACTGCAGAAGGTTCTGTGGCAATAACATCTTTATCCTTATCTTCATCATCTTCTGAGAATATTGACACAGATCTATTCTGATTAAGTATCATGTCAGCAAATCCATGCCAGGTAGAAGATGGTCCTGAAAAAGAATTAAGTTTCATGTCAAAAAATCCATGCCAAGAAGCAGATGGTCCTGAAATAAGGATTAAGGATCATGTCAGCAAGCTCATGCCAAGTAGCAGAGGATCTTGAAATAAGGATTAAATATCATGTCATCAAACCCATGCCATGTAGCAGATGATCCTGAAATAAGGATTAAGTACATTTATTCTGTCAGCATACCCATGCCAATTAACAGATGATCTTGCAATAAGGACTGAAAAGAACTTAATGGGTCAAGAAAACGAGCCACAATATGGTATAGTCAATCCAACGACTACAAAATGGAACATGGAAAGGAGGGAAAGTGCTCACATTAAGCCAGTGGCCTCTTACTAGCAGTACAGGTTGAGTAGACAATAGTAACAGAGAAAGGTTTTGTAAAAGACAGGTGATTCTTTATTACATGTGCTCTTTAAAACAGCTGATTGCTTGATACAGGTGGTCTCTAAGACAGGTGATTGCTTATGACAGGTTGTCATTAATACAGGTGATTGTTTATTACAGGTGGTCATTAAGACAGGTCATTGCTTGTTACAGATGGCCATTAAGACAGGTGATTGCTTATTACAGGTGGTCATTAAGACAGGTGATTTGTCACAGGTGGTCTTTAAGACAGGTGATTGCTTAATATAGATGGTCATTAAGACAATTGACTGCTTATTACAAGTGGTTTTAAACTAGGTGATTGCTTATTACAGGCTGTCATTAAGACAGAAGATTTGTTATCATAGACAGGTAATTACTTAATATAGATGGTCATTCAGACAGGTGAATTTTTAAATAAAGGTGGTCTTTAAGATTGCTTATTGCAGGTGGTCATTACGACAGGTGATTGCTTATTACAGGTGGTCTTAAAGACAAGTAATTGCTTATTACAAGCGGTCATTAAGACGGGTGATTGCTTATCACAAGTTGTAAATAAGACAGGTGATTGCTTAATACAGGTCGTCGTTATGACGAGTGACTGCTTATAATATATGATCATTAAGACAGGTGGCTGCTTATTACAGGTAGTCATTAATACATGTGATTGCTTATTACAGGTAGTCTTTTAAAAAAGTGGTATCTTATTCCAGCTGATCACTAAGACAGGTGATTGCTTATTACAGCTGGTCATTAAGACTGGTGATTGCTTATTACATGTTCAATTTAAGACAACTGACTTCCTAGTTATAGGTGGTCCTTAAAACAAGTGATTGCTTATTACAGGTGGTCATTAAGACAGGTGATTGCTTATCACCGGTGGACTTTAAACATGAAAGTATCAAGGTGGTATCTTATTCCAGCTCGTCATTAAGACAGACGATTGCTTAATACATGTTGTCATTAAGACTGGTGATTGGTTATTACATGTTCAATTTAAAAGAGGTGATTGCTTATTACAGGTGGTCATTATGACAGTTGATTGCTTATTACAGATGGTCTTTAAGACAGGTGATTGCATATTACAGGTAGTCATTAAGACATGTGGCTGCTTATTACAGGAGTCGTTAAGTCAGGTGATTGCTTATTACAGGTGGTTATTAAGACGGGTGATTGCTTACTACAGGTTCTTTTTTAGACAGGTGATTCCTGAATACAGGTGGTCTTTAAGACAACTGACTTTAATATAAGTGATTTTTTATTACAGGTGATCATTAAGACAGGTGATTGTTTATCAAAGTTGTCATTAAGACAGGTGGTTGCTAATTACAGGTGGTCTTTAGGACAGGTGCTTATTACAGGTGGGCGGTATTACGAATCACTGCTTATAACGTGATCATTAAGACATGTGATTGCTTATTACTAGTGGTCATTAAGACATGTGATTGTTTATTACAGGCGGTTTATAAACAAGGTGATTGCTTATTTCTGCTGATCATTGAGACAGGTGATTGCTTACAACAGGTGGTCATTAAGACAGGTGATTTCTTATTACATGTTCAATTTAAGACACGTGATTCCTTATTACCGGTGGTCATTAAGACAGTTGATTGCTTATTACAAGTCATTAAGTCAGTTGACTGTTTATTAAGCAGGCAGTCTTTAAACAAGGTGATTGTTTATTACAGGTGGTCATTCAGACAGGTGATTTTTTTAATAAAGGTAGTCTTTAAGACAGGTGACTGCTTATTACAAGTGGTCATTAAAACAGGTGATTGCGTTTTACAGGTAGTCTTTAAGGCACTTAATTGCTTATTACAAGTGGTCATTAAGACGGGTGATTGCTTAATACAGGTGGTCTATAAGACAAGTAATTTGCAAGCTACAGGTGGTCATTAGGACAGGCGATTGCTTATTACATGTGGTAATTAATACAGGTGAATGCTTAATACAGGTGGCCTTTAAGTGATTGCTTATTACATATTAAGTACTACTCAGTCATGCTGACATACACATGTACACCGTGCACTAACGTCATTCCCCATACACCATATATCACATCAAAATGGCTGCCAAGACAAGCATACGAGCTATAAAAGTGGAACAGGACAAGGTATAAAACTAGAACAAGAATAGTATAAAAGTGGAACAGTAGATGTGTAAAAGTGGAACAGAAGTGGTAGAAAGTGGAACAGGATGGTCAAAGGATGGATTTTTCTTATTTGTATGGTCAATCAGCCATGGCGAGATATACCAGTAGCTACAAAAGTGGTGTTCATTTTTATATACCCAATCATGATATGCAGAAAGTAAACAAGAGGCCCAAATGGGCCTATATTTCTCACCTCAACACAATTTTCTCAATCATAAACAATTAACTGCTTGAAAATATTTTTCAAAGGAAGGTACCCTAAGTGTTTATGTCTATGTTGCCCCTGACCTGGATCGACCCTTGACGGATCAAGCAAAAATGAGCAACATTTGTAGGGGACATTTACATTAAGTTCCTTATACCTACCAAAATAGTTCTGTCAATTACTCCATCAAAGCTTATTATAAACTAATCAAAAGTAAATCCGCTCACACCTATTTTGGAATGGCTTTCATAGAAAATTTTCGTACTATTTCTTTCCAATCAATGCATTTATTTCAATAAAATAGTGTAAACACACAACATCAAGGCATTAATTTTCATAAATTATTAAAAACACCTTACAAAGAGATACACTAAAAAAATTACCTGGAAATAGGCAAACATATCTAAGTAAAAATACATGTCAAAAACATATTAAAAACTTGAATTTGTTTGCATTTGACTAAACGACAGAGAGACTGACACCTAAATTCTAAAATATCAACATTTTACCCAGATCAGATTTCTCTGAGAAGTGCATATAAAACTTGTTTTTAGGATGTGTTAACAATTATGATTAGGTTGAAATGTATGATTAAGAATGCATGATAAACAAACATATTGAGTATTGGTGAAGCAATATGTATTCCCCAATCGGAATCCATGTAGTTTACCAAATCCAAGTGTCATAACTCTTTCAAAAATAGGTCAATCATGATCATACTGGATTACGACCTGTAACTCATTGATAATTGAAAAAAATTAAATTTCTCATTTCAAGTCAATAACTTCCATGGTTGCAAGAAAGTCCGAAAACCAGTGTTTATAGGCAGATAGACAGACGCAGTGGAAACCTATAGTAGTTCCCTCTGGTTTTACCAGTGGGGGACTGAAAACAAAGCAAACTTGTGATAAATGGGAAATAACTGAAACAAATTTTTAATATGAAATTTGAAACCAGAATAACTCCTGCAAACACAATGAATAAGATGCCTTTTATAATGGTAGTACATGTTAAACGAATTAGTTTGCATAATGTAGTACATTGTTGATAGAGTTGTACAATGTGTAGCACAATAAATATTGTATATAAATATTATATAGTGATATCTATCTTCTTGTAAAAATATGATGATTTTTTCAAGCATAATTTTTTAAACCAACTACTTGTATGAGCAAATGATAACATCTCATTTTACTGTCTAAAATTTAAGTTCAGTATGTGCATTCCTGTGTATCAGCTCTACCATGAGCTATTAAAGTAAGCTTTAAAATCCAATCTCTGAGTGCTTCTAAGACTGCCTTTTGATTAAAAATTAACAACTACTTAGCCGTGGTTGGGATGGTTCAGGCGATGAAGGGAATTACTGTTAGATAATTTAAACCACAGATAAGTATTTGTTATTTCTATCCTATCATGTTTCTGCAGACAACAAGTTCAGTCACGTAAAAACACAATAATTCAGTTTTCAGAAAATGAAATGGACGGAGCAATACGACTATACATGTAGTTGTATAGTAGGCGAGGCATATCTGAGCGAGAACGTGTTGGAGAATAATCACCAGGCGAATTCTTTAGAACGTATAAGCAGAAAATTTCATGTCATATTAAAATTCACAATATATTAATACATAAGTATGCTTTTAACAAATATCTCAAAATCACCCACCACTTATAGCAGACTTATCACCCAAAGGTAAATTGCATAATAAGAAACCAGAAACACTAAAATCATAGATAACCTAGTGCTGTAGATCCATACAGAATGCAAATTGTACCGGGAAATGCCAAAAGCAGTTACTGTCCTTAGATCACTTTCGGCCTTTAACATCACTGCAGAGGCATAAACTGTGGAATTGCGCATATGTTGCACTAAATTAAAACACACAAATAAGATCTGATATGTATTATACAGCGACTCAGGTATGCACTAATAGATCTGTACACTGAAACAGAAATGCTTACCTCCTTAACAAGAAAAAAAAACTTATCATGAGCTTGGAAATACTAATATCGTATTTATACCTTGTTATTATTTAATTATATCCATGTTCCTGATGTCGTGTGGCTGTGGCACTTTCTATACAGTGTTGTTCACATTCATGCGTTTCTGTAGTGCTGAATTATATTTGTTTCGTCTGTATTTAAGGACATTCACTGCTGGTATGACTAGCCAAACAGGAGATGCTCACTCCTCCCGGGCACCTGGTCTCACCTCTGAATTCCAGGGGTCCATGAATGTCCACTCTGGTACATTGATTTTAATGCCATTGTCGTATTACATCAGTTTTTTGTTTTTTTTTTTTTTTTTGGCATTTTACTTTATCCGATTCCTTCAAACATATAATTCTAAATGTGATCTACCCCACGTGGAAATTTATGATAAATTGCTAATGCAATATTTCATCACATGATACATTTTGTAATAAAATTGATGCCAAGGGATATATTGTTAAACGTTGAAATTCAATTAACATAATAATAAGATAATATAAAACAAGGTACGATAATTTGTAAAAAGACAATACAGTATGCATACTGATGTATATCATTGTACAAAATAAAAATAAAATTGCATTATGTGCTATAAATATACAATTATCTATGAATCACTCAAAAGCAATATCCATATCCATAAACAAATTTTATTATGGTCCGTTATAATGATATACACTGCATATCGCCCTCTCTTAAGTTTTGGTATAACCCATAGTCATACTTTCCCCCTGCCCGATGGTCGTACTCTAAGGTGAAGAAGTCTCACTCTAGAGCAAGATTTTCCCCGAGGAAGGTCAGCTCTAACACAGAAGCCCCCCCCCCCCCTGGGTAAGTCTTACTTTACACTTTTTTCTATTGAGTGAGCGTTCCCCAATAGCCAGACTTACCCCCTTAAATAATACATTATGTCGTGTCCATACTTTGTCTTTTTAACAACATGGTCATGTTTTTCTACTATTAACAGTGTAAGGATTCGTATTGTAACACCGTTACCTGGAACGGAGAAGTTTTATTATCGTATTGGAACGACCTCATCGAGTATACTCTAAATTAATGTTCGAGCCCTGTCAAAACTGGGAGGTCGCGGGTTCATGCCCCTGTCAGTTCATGCCGGTGTCTGTCTTTCGGGTGAGACAGTAATTATCGATGTTCGGTGGCACGTTTAAATTCCTCACTGCTTCAGGTGAGACCGTTGCAAAGGTCCAAATTTGTGCATCCTGCATCAGTCGGATAACGTCACAAAAATACGTGCAATAATCGAGGCGCCATGGTGTGACGTTAAACAATTAACAAAAACTAACCTCTGCATTTAAATACCGACGAGTCCATATATAGGTCAGGCCAAGATAACAGCCACTAGCACCAGTCCGTGGCCATGGGTACACATTTAGACATAAAGCAAGGTACAAATTAAACCAAATAAACTTATTTTTATACCTCTGGATCGAAAGATCGGTGGCATATTGTTCTTGTTCTATCTGTTTGTTTCCCTGTCTATTTGTGTGTTTGTTGTCAACATTAACCTTTGCCATAACGTTTGAACCGTGAGAAATAGAAACATTATATATGGTATGCAAACTCAACAAATGAATCCCTTTGAAATCGCATCAAGGCCGATGACCTTGGAGTATGGAGAAAGTAAACCTTGATCATAGCGTTTGAATAATACTATTAATTACTATGTGATGATGCGGCGGTGTGGTATTTATTCCTTTAAGACAGTTCTAGTTGATATCAAGAATGCCTTCAACAACAGTGAATACGAGACTAGCAGAAACAAAGATCTACAAGTTTTGCGGGGGGTTTTTTTCGTTATTATTTTAGTTGATTCCTTGATGATTAGTTTACTGTTTGGGTCTGACGATTATTTCAATATTACTGAATATTTATACATTTGTATGAATGAATATTTGCTTTTAATGTTTGTCCAATCACAGACAGCGTATGCGTGAATAGTGTTAAAACAAGAGTTCCCTACAATGTATGGCGTTTCTTGATTTAAATCAATAGCGCGTGTCCACCTATGGCTTCGCTGAGGAGAATAAGAATAATAATAATAATAACTATCCTCAACCTTGAACCCATCAAGGTGTTATTTGCAATTAGAGCATATTGTTCCACTCCACAATAAGGGTCTGTCTGAGTTGAGTGACGTAACATGGTACATGAACTCAGATAAAGAGCAAGTACAAAGTTTAGGGCTCAGTGTAAGGCAGGCTAAGGACATCAATTCACTGCAGACTTCATTTGTAAATGAAATTTTGATTTGTGTGTGTGTGTGTGTGTGTTTACATATCGGAAATACTCCTTGTATTGTTATATAGGAAACCGAAACCTTGGACAGGTTTCTGGTTCAAACTTTAGTCGTGTTTTATATGCACGTCAATTTTTGAATAATATCCAGCATCCGTGAAATATGCCACCTTCGTAAAATCATACAAACCATAAAGCTTTTTCGATAATAGAGAGTACACGTTTGAACGAATGTACTGCGGACCTACTCGTGAATTGGTTAATTGTATTTTTCTTTCCCTGACTCAGTACTGTTTTTTATTTATTATTATCATTTTTTTATTTAATCAGAGGGTCAAATAATTGGTATCTTATAAACTTAGCATAACAAAACAATCTACGTTATTTATCTGATTTCAATGACTTTTCCCTGTTGAAAAAATGTTTCTCGGATATTTTCACACGATAGCTATAAATAAATATATATCGATGGACTAGGCCATTTCCTTCTTCCGCCCTTCACTGTTAATTCATTTTGTGTAAGTAAAATAAAAGGTATAGACTTGTGAATGTCGTTAGTAGATATTGGAAAATATAATCGGTATTATAATATGAAATTTCTTGTTTGTTGCCTTAGAAATTAGGATCAGGGATGGCTTTTACAGTTTACAACGTCATGGTTACTGTTGTAATATGCTGGAAAATATCCTTGCATGGATGCTTTGGTCGAGCTGCATGTGGTAAGTAAATATACTTAAAAGTCATAAAAGAGAAGACAAAGACATCTGACGAAGCAATATGACACAAACCAACAAGGTTATAGTCAAATTAATACAGAAAACGACAATACAAAAATATTCAATTGTATACGATTTACAACACAAACCTCAGATGGTCCATTTAAGTTACAAACGTCACTCAATTGATGTGGTTAACCGTTTTATGGGCACCCAATTTCCCATTCACCACGGGAACAGCACAATCAAAGGACACACATTAAAATTCATTAACAATCTCCATGTAGAGAAAAAGGTTGAAGAATTTTCTAAAACTTTTAACAAGAAACGTTTTATGTAATAATATCAACATGCGTCAACCGTGCACTGACCGCCTATACGTGAGCTCAAATCTTTGGTCTGTTGGAGTTCAAACTAACCGTTAGAGGGGACGTGGCTCAGGACCTTGTCTCCTCTGAAAAAGTTTTGATAAGGTCCTTTATAGAGTCCCCACCGCCCTGTTATTCAGTGCACAAAGCGAAAGTAAAAAGTCTATAGAGGGACCCAATACAAACATGCAGTGTTTGTAATGATCTAGTATTAATCTAGTCAAAGGCGTTTAATCTCTGTAAAACCCGACTAAATTAAATCATTGGAACATTTTACCTTCCTTTGTATTTTATTGCTTGTTCGCTATATTTTGCTTTATAGATTTACAGTTAGTTGATAAGAATCAAACCATAATAATATCGGATGGTATAGTATCATTATCTGCCTGGATATCTGACGTGACTGTACAGCCAACATTCCAATGGTCCTATGTTGTAAGTATCATTTACTTTATAAAGATAATAGTGAAGACAGCGGTTGAACACTTTATAACCTTTTTGAATCCAGCTTAAATATGCGTTAAATTGATATAATATGTGGTGATGCATTTAATAGATCAAAAAGGAATGCTACATTTTTATGTCATATCTGGGGTTATAACAAAACATATAGTGCATTCTGGCTTAAAACCATGAATAAACAATTTATGTATGATTTAACATGGCCGATCTCATGCGCTCAGGACTGCTGAGCACATGCACATGCGTTAACACAATTACATTAACGTGATTGGAAACCGAGTTGACTGCCACGTTAAAACACCAGATAGCCAAGTTTGCTTGGTTATAGTTTGTAATGCATGAACACATGCATATATATATTTAAAACGTGGAGAAATATCGATGCAGTTAAAATTACAAAATATCTAGAAATAACTGAAATTGTTACATTTGGGAAAATATTAAACTAACGACATGAATAGGAAGAAAAGGAAGAAGAAATGAAAATAATTAGTATAAAATGAAAGTAATAATAAAAAGAAAAAGATAATAATAATGATTATACCCTTTGGAAAATTGTTTTCATTTGAATGTATTTATGATACTTTACATTCTCCTCGGAAACTGATTTGTCCTAATATCTAGTTTTCATTTTGTTTTGTTATATGAAGCCCTTAATGTGGGGTGTCATTTACCATTTCATGTACCTCAGGTATCTATGGTTACATTCGTGGTGATTTAGTTAGATCCAGCTTATTTTTGTCATATTTACCACGGGTTTCAATGAAATGAGGGCGTAAACGTGCAACTGGACCGATTACACGCGTACATACATTGTATTCATAAGCTCCATATCGAGTAATCCTGTCGCGTCTACAGTAATAGTCTGCTGTTCACGTTAATGCACGTACTAAATCTTTCTTTTCTTAGTTTTACACTTTTACAATGATTATTTATTGTCAGAATAACAAAAGAATAGAATATGGAATGAAAATATTTGCAAATAATACCCAATTATGAATAAGAGCAAATGCTTATTACTTTTGTAAGTCTTATTTATTTAAAGGACTTGCAAGATTCAGTTGTATCCGACAACATTTGCAAAGTCAACATCGACAATTTGACATCAAAATGCCTGCTTGAATGGCGGGATGGTGATGAAATATTCCTTAATTACTTAATTTATGTACGGGTCACAATACGAGACGGGGAATGTGAGAATGTTACTGACGTCTTTAACAACAAGGTCGTGTTTTTAAGTGAGTAATCGATTTCAATATATATTGCAGAAAATGATAACGTTCATATATAGCTTAGAAAAATAAACGATTAAAATAACTTCTACTTACATGTACATGAGTTTCTCTATGAACTTTAATATGTACACTTTATTAGTATTTATAGTTTCAACTACAGAAAATATTAACGTTCTTTCTACCATCAGTGATTTAAGATGGATATTGGGGCTGAAATAAGGCTCCTTCCTAATGTGAAATTTTGTCATCCCCCCCCCCAAAAAAAAACATCTACAATTACTAAATTGATCATAATCACATCTTTTGGACTTTCGTTTGACGAGCAATTTAATGACACTCAAGCCGTTTATTGTACTTTTAAGAATCATTTAAATGTTTTACGAGAGATATACCTGAAAACATTTTACAATATTTGAAAATGAATGTGTAGAAATTTCCCTCAGTTTTTATCGATTTTGTAACTGAAGAAAGAAAAAGCACAGACAAATTTGAAAAAATGTAAAACAAAAACATAACTGTCAATTCTCTTTATGTTGATCTCTTATTTTACAGCTCCCTGGGAGATAAATAGAGTATCGCATACAGTCTATGCATGTGTAACTCATGGAGAGTTCGATTCTATTTTGAGATGGAGTTTTATATCTAACAATGATATAAGAAGTACTGTATTTCTTGAAGTAGCTACATGCACAGCTACATACGCTGAATTCTACGACAAAATCACCTGTGACACTTCTAGTTCTGGTGTTAATTTCTACATTAAGATTAATGAGACATCTATCAGTGAACGGATAAAATATTGGATTCGATGTTCAAACTTCTTTAAAAAGAGTAAAGGAAGTCCATTTGAGGAAATCACTATTAATGCAGGTAAGGCTTTTTTCAATATTTTCTATCACGGATCTGATTCATTTATAATGTAAAACTCAAAGAAATATAAACTATTCGATACGCGCAATATGGCATCCGAGTCTTGAAATCGTCAAAACGTCCCCACAAGGTATATATATGGTTCTAATACACACTCTCAGTGCTATGAATGGTACATGTGTAAAATGTCGATAGATTCGTCTTGTAATGTACCACTCACATTTACTGGGATTTTCATCTGGTCAGTAGATTTCAGTGTCGTGTCAATGTTTCAATGATTAGGGGACAACAATTTGATTCTGAGTAGTGGATGCTGGTAAATTTGGTCCAGTCAGATTATTTACTTTCAGATCTTTGAAGGATAGAATATTTATTACCTTAATATCCTGGCACAGATTATTAATTTATTTTCTTGACTTTTTTGTCGCCAATAAATACTTGCATTGCAATATATGTAATATATGCCATTAACACACATCCTTGTATAATTAACTTTTGTTAACAAAACACATTGGAACTCAACAAATAATATGCAAACACTACTTTAACAGCATATGTCTTTCTACTACTAGTTTCTATAGTGAAGTATAGTCTCTCTCAGTCTCTGGTATCCAGGGTAAAACTTACTTTGAACTATGTTATTTTAATGCAAGAAAGCATTTCATAAATATTTTGGATATATTTGATATATTGATTTTTCATATTTTTAATTTTGCTTCACTACTTCTAGATTAAGTTTGAGAAAGCTTGGTAGATATTAAGCAAAGATGTTCCTCGTGTACAATTTTACATGTTTTAAAAGTTTAAATAGACTTATGGCCATCTACAATCATTGTTCAATATCATTGCGCAATGTTTTCTATGTCTAATGTAAACAATATAGGCCCTGTTGACACTCTTTTACTTAGTTGTCATATATGTTAAGCGAAGATACACATTTTAGTTGGTTTTACTTTTGTTCTGATTTTAGATTTATGTTTGTGTTTATTTTACGTTTGAATATATATATATATATATATATATATATATATATATATGTTAAAATAATTTGACGAATGTCCTATTGCACTGATTTGAATAAAAATTAAAAGGAATGAAACACAAAATTCAAATGATTTAATTCAAACGTCGAGTGGTCAGGTGAGAGATGAGATGAATCAATTAAGACCCTTTTGGGACACTCGTTTTAACGATGAAATACCTGCCATAATAAATGAAAGGCGGATAATACAAGAGGGGAGTTGGGGAAAGGGATTGGAAATTGGCGGCAAGGGGACGTGAATGACAATATTCCGAACAAGGATCTAAAGAGAAAATGTCTCAGAAAGCTGATGGTAGAGCCCTTCTCCACCGTCTGCCCCTCAAAATGGACACGATATTTTTCAAAAAGCAAAAATTTTATTAAGTTTTGTTGAATATATTGAATAGCATGATTTGTCCAATGCTGTAAGTTCTACTGAAAGGCGCGTTATATAGTTAAACTACTACACATTATAGTATATGGAGCAATCTGGCGAGCGAAGCATGTTTTCTGTAGCTTTATATTTTGCATAAACTGGTATATGTATATGTTAGTACCCAGAATATTTATTTTCATTTCAGTCTTTCAGATTTTTTTATTTCTAGCATTTTCAGGGTCAGAATATTAATTTCCAAAATGTACCCCCCCCCCCCTTTCAGAATCAAATGACCTAAGGAAATTGAAGAACTGTATAAACATCTCTTTATTGGTAATTTGAAAACCTTAAAGACGACATTAATTGTTAAGTAGAAGACATGTGACGCCGTAAGTTGCTTTTTTACGTTTCAAGTTTCATTTTGTCAAATATGCCACATTGCAGTAGGTTTCCATAAAGGTTTTGTGCACAATTTACTTATACTAGACAAAGTAACACCTTAGACGTGAACATTTTTAGCAGTAAACATAGAACATATATACCTTTTAATTGTGTGCACCATATGTGCATTTCGACAAGATATGTCTCGTCAGTGATGCTCGTGGCCGAATGATTGGAATTCTCAAAATATATAAAATATGAAGAGCAGTGTTGAAGCCAAAATGTGAACCAAAGACTTGTATCAGCGAAAAGAATATTTGCAAACATATATATTTATCACATGTTTTGCTGTTTATGCAGTGAAATATCACTCATAAATTCATTTATGACATTGGGGTGTGTTATTATAAAGGTATCTGATTAGTTACAATAAATGAGTAACATCATCAACCAAGTTGTTAATTTTGTTCTGTTGTTGATGAAATGAATATTTATGTAACATATTCCATTTTAATTGGTTCGCACCAAATTAAAAAAAAACTCTTTTAAGCCTTTGTATAATATATATTCAACTCCAGAGTGGTTCAAATAAAAAGATTTAAGTCGTGTTCGGTGTCCAGAGTAGGTAGTTTTCGTTATTCAGAGATTTTTTAGAATCAAGGATTTTTTATTCAATGTCTGATTTCCATAGAATTCCGGCTTGATCTGTGTCGGCTTTGTATTTTTTAAGAACAAGATATCGAAAGGTGCTACACTAGTAGATAGACATACATTTGAAATTAGTATTGGCGTAACACGAGAAATAGAATTAAGCTTCCACTCCAATCTATACAATTAAGTGCTAAACATGTAATTTAGGATCGATATTAATTTTTCATTTACTTTTGCATTGTAGTTTATTGTCAAGTTTCCTGCTATATTTCTGTTCTTCATGATTTTACTGACGTTTCAATATATGCAATAGTCCACTCTCTCAACACTACACAGTAAAATTCTGAATGTCATAATGTTAAGTTGCCCTTTTTCTGTTTGTGCTCATTAACGTACAAAAGAAATCTCATTTTGCATTACTCAGTTACTTATTTGCATATGTGTAAATGTATGTATAATTAATTGACTATTAATATTTCACTGTCATTTTTTCATTTTGCGATCTTCTTTTATGTTACACCAAATTTATTTAATTATAAGGTGACAGCAACTGCCTGCTGGTAAATTTAGAGCTACACATTGGATCCACCTTAAGACAAGATCACTTTTGAAAGGGTATTTTCGAATTTCGCGTCTACATTAATAGTCTGCTTTTCACGTTAATGCACGTACCAAACCTTTCGTTTCTTAGTTTTACGCATTTCCAATGATTATATATAGTGTCAGAATAACGACTGGGAAATAAAATTATTGCAAATAATACCCAATTATGAATAAGTCCAAATACATATTAATTATTTCACATCAATATGCTTGCTTAAATGGCGGGATAGTGATGATATATTCCTTAATTACTTAATTTATGTACGGGTCAGAATACGAGACAGGGAAAGTGAGAATATTACTGCCGTCTTTAACAACAAAGTCGTGTTTTCAAGTTAGTAATCTATTTCAATATTTACTGAAGAAGATGATAACGTTCATATGTGGCTTAGAACAATAAATAATTAAAATCACTTTTACTTACATATACATGACTTTCTCTATAAATTTCAATAAGTAAACTATATTAGTATTCATATATTACACTACAGAAAATATTAACGTTCTATCTACCATTAGTGATTTAGGTGGATATTGGGGCCGAAGTTAGCGTCCTTCCTAATGTGAAATTTTGTCAGTTTTCCCCACAAATTGATCATGATGACATATTTTGGACCTTAGTTTGAAGAGCGATTTAATCACACGCAAGTCGTTTTATTTATCGTACTTTTAAATGTTTTATGAAGAGAGATATAGCTGATTACATTTACAATATTTGTAATAGAATGTTTCTAAATTTCCACCAATTTTTATCGATTTTGTCACTGATTTTCCCAATTGAGAAAGCATGTGCACCTTTAAAAAAAAGTAAAAAAAAAACCCAAAACACTGGCTATTCTCTTTATATCAATTTCTTGTTTTACATCTCTGTGGGAGTTAAATAGAGTTTCGCATAGAGTTTATGCATGTGCACCTCATGGAGAGTTCGATTCTATATTGAGATGGAGTTTTATATCTAACAATGATATGCATTCTACGACAAAATCATCTGTGAAAATTCTAGTTCAGGTGTTAATTTCTATATTAAAATTAATGAGACATTTATCAGTGAACGGATAAAATATTGGATTCGATCTTCAAACTTCTTTAAAACGAATGAAGGAAGTCCTTTTCAGGGAAACTAGTTCAATTCAGGTAAAATTTCTTATTTTTGTCGTGTAATATATAACTAATTCATTCATAAATGTACAACTTTTTAATAAGTCTGAGAGATATAATGGGCTAATCAGAAAACATATTATGAACTGTAGATTTTAAATACACACGTAGATTTTAGAGATTTTCAGGATTTACCTCACACTGTGCATATACTGTATAATATCATTCCATTGCACTTGGACTTCTATCTGCTCAGTAGATCTCAGCATCGTGTCAATCTTACAATGACAACAGGCTACTGAAAGTAAATAGCTTTTCTCTTTTCTTAATTTATCTGAAAAATCCATCATTATAATAGTTTTCGCTTAGGTTGTTGTGCAATTTTCAGTTTAATGCAATCTTCCAGGTGTCTGCGATAGCCTATATCTCTTTTATGTCTAGTATATTGATGTTCTTACTGACTACCGTTCAGTATCTCATTACTTTATATCACTTACCCTGGATATCGGTACAAGATATTACTTTAGCAGGGCATTAAGTCCACGAACTATCGCATATTTAGTACATGCAGCTGTATTGAATTAGCAGAAATATTATCCGCAAAATTCCGTTCAATTACGTTTATTCTTATTTCTAAAAAAATGCCACGTCATTACACCAAGACAATGGGTATAGTCAAAAGTAGAAATTGTCAAACACTGATCACCGAATAATGTTTACATCATAAGTACAAAAACAATATTTATCTTAGGTCCGCCATAGTGATTTTAATAATTGTTAATTGAGGAATATTTGTTTTCAAGTTAATATTGAATTATTTTAATGTATCAGTCTTAGTGTTACAAAACCATGATAGGATCAGAGAGGGCACATTGTTCACAAAGTTAAAGCAGAGAATCAAATACACATTACAATTTACCTCTCCGCAGAATTTGATTAGCATTACCTTTGATCAGTCAAGCTGGCGGTTATGTCAAGCAGTAGGGATGCTCGTCTTGGAGACCATAATGCTTGTCATGCTTGTGTTAAGTTAAAGGCGTACCCTGGTTGTATTTCATACAAAACAAAAGAAATAAGTGATTTTGTTAGCTGCTGTAAAGATTTAAATGGTAAAGATATGATCTAATTACCCGGTCAACAGTAGTGCCGTACAATTCTAATTTCCTGGTAATATTCCAAAATATTTCATGTTTACAACAAAATAAATAAGGGGAGCATCTACCCTCGTTTTGAAAGTGAAAACATACTAAATCCATAATTGCATACAAGTATGTGTTTCTCTCATATTAGTTCTTAAGGTTTTTGTATGCAACCCATACATGTTTTACAGGGGGTATACGAAAATGCATTGGGTCCATGAAAAAAAAAAGTTGTATGGGGCTCGGCTTCGCCTCGTATCCCCTCTGTAAAACACTGCATAACTAATATTATCCTTCTCTGTTGCCTTAGTTAGTTAGGAAATATTTAAACGTGTAAGTTACATGTATCTCAATTGATAGCAAAATTACGCCTCATACACATATATGACCAAGATGGCTAAGACGACTGTACTTTATTTCCTTTTTTCCATGATGATAAGATACTAAATACTGGGATATTTATATACTTACTCAATAAAAGTACGTGATGTCTTTACAATTTATAATATTTGAAATATCTAAATATCGGAAAATGTAATACACGAAGTACTGAAACAATATACGAAAGTAGTTTACAGATATTTCCATTCGAGCCATATCATCGCATGTTAATAAAGCGATGGCAACAAAACTGATATGTTTTAAATGTATTTGTCCCGTCTTTTTTTTTACCCTGGATTTACAACCAAATAGATAAGTAAAATAAAAGTAAAGAACTTACACTTCTCAATTTACGAATTGAAATTCAGAAATATTTCGATATTGAAGCTGACAGAACATGTAATTATACTTAGAATATTAAAACACATTGTAGTGAATCACATTTAAATAAAACCAGAAACGTCCATACAAAAACATGAATGACTATTATAGAATCATGTCCCTATGTTATATAGTTCGGTTTGACTGAAACAATCCATGGGTAATGTTTAAGGCATAGAAACAAGAGGAAAACTTAATTTTCGTACATAGATATAACCCTACTATGAAAAATGGTCACAAAATACCAATGCATTTCTCATTTTTTTTAACCTAAAATAACCGAGTAATCTCGCCAAGATTTGCATACTGTCCTTTGTCTTATCGGTCATGTCAACGAAAGTTTGACGCAAGTTAGCATCTTTGGATTTATCTACTTCAGGAGGCGTGGCTACATCCTTCATACGGAGAGGTCAATTACACGTTAAGTGTATAGTGTTTAGTCCCACTGGAATTACCTTTATTCATATATGGACAGATTATTTGACAATACAAACAGTACATAAGTACAATGTATCAATATAACTGCAGCATCAGTTAATTTCAAATTCCTGTTCAATTACAATTTGAGAATCTGACTCGAAAATTATAACACATGCTGATATGTCATATGTTTAGAACTGTTTTCAACTTTTAAAGGAATGGATTCTACGGTTTTACCTGATATTGAAAGAACAGAGGAAAAACATATAACCACATCTTTTAACGTCGATCAAGGAAATGGTATGTTTTTATTTAGCTTGTGCGATTTATGCATGCATACATCTTTCTATATTTATTGTTTTGACCTTTTATTTTAAGTTATTATGATTTTCCGGATCGGTATAGTGAGTATAGAATATTATCTCTCTTTGATTAGCCAGAATGTTATGATGGATACAGGAGGAATGAGCTATATCCACATACAATGTGATTATACAATTCCTTGTGTATAACGATATTTTTTGGGATATGTTATTCATGGTGAATGTGCTCCTTTTTCTACGGGTTTTCCATATGCATCTGTACCTATCTCTGGGTTGCAGACAGTCCATAACTTTCCTTTTAGAAAAAAATACACCACTACAGAAAAAGAAATTCATCTTTACAAGTACAAACATCACTGTAAGTGTAATTAAGGAAATAAACAAAAAATAACAATACGATGTAAAGATCGCTATGTGAATTTCATTGTATGACATACATGTAATTATTTCCTTTAATTTTGAGTGTTACTTCACGTCAAAAGAACAAATGCTTCACAATTATATTAGAATCGGACATTCCGAATTTTAATTACGTCCTTATACCACTTACCCAGTTGATTGTCATGGAAGTGTTGGAAAAGTTTGTCTCTACGTCGAAATGAGGGACGAAATTATTTTATTGTTAAACGCCACTAGGATTTTGTCATCTTTTTTTTAATTGAGTACGTTAGGGTTGTGAAGTCAGTTCATAGGTGTTCATCAGTAGCTCTCGCTAAGTATCCCGATATTTACATCTTGTGGTCATTTTTGTGGAGTAATTCTTTAAGTTATATAGACAGGGTTATATCATAAATATCAAAACATAGAAATATATATAATTCTTGTCATTTAGTTTAAGTACAATGTATATCTCTTGCCTCCTTTTGTTTTTATATACAGGATTACATCATTCATTTTAATAAGATGTCTTGCCTCCTATTCTTTTTTTTTTTATTATTATAACGCATATTTGTTCTAATATTCATTATAACCACTAGGCAGTTGTCACTGCTGGTGGACAAATAGTTTCCAAGGTCATCATAAGTTTAGTTTTAATTGGTTTTGTACTGTTGTGAAATATATAAACTTTTCAGTCATGACACTTTTTAAATCATTCTAAAACTAAGGAATATCTCCCTCATCCATAACTCTCACCTTACATAAAAACTTTGGCTCATATTTTCTGCCCATTTGGTTTTGAATGTGCCCATCAAATGTTATGTTATTAAGATTTCAATCATTTGGCCATGGGCGTCATTGAAGAGACAATTTGTCGAAATATGCATCTGGTGTATATTCTAATATTTTTGTGAAGACAGGACTATATCATCCAGCTTTACTAGATCTCCTGCTTTCTGTTATTTAGGCAGAACTCTCTCATCCAGCTTTGTGAGATCAAATACATCATGTCTTTTCAGAAGATCACACAAATCTCAGAATGAAAATGAGAATATCCTTCTTAGCGTGTATTACATTGATATCCATGAACGTTGCAGTGTTGGCTGGGTACAGTCTATATTTTATCACCCATTTAAAAGCGAGTAAGTATATACTATATTATAAGGTCCAAGCATATTCCTCAAGTATCAGAACGTAACAATTCCAGTCAGTTTTCATATTCAAAACTCCTGCTCTTGTCACATTGATGGGTGTGCATTATACTATATTTATTCCTATATATTGACAACAGGAAAGAAAGATGGACTCCAGTATCCCCATCATTCTTCCATTGAAGAAGGAGCTCCATTCCAGTCAATGAGAGAGGACACTGAATATCAGAATACAAATATCGATGCAAGTTATAAATTTGAATAAGGAGGCGGATATTGTGTTAAAAGACGAATTTCAACACGCTGTTGATGAATACTTCGGTGTCTAGATAAAGTACTTTGAGGTCAATCCAGTCTCAGACTTCTATTATAATGGGACAATCTTGTGTATGGGAACCCAAAATGCTGCTTTAGCAACAGCACGGCAAAAGCTTACTCACCCTCTTCTCGTATATCTGATTTCAAGCATTCATCCAATGTTCTTAGTGACACCTTGTTCTTAGAAGTAGAGTTTTGGGGGGTTCTGAAACTGAATCAATCATACAGAATATCAGTTCACAGTCTACAATATGAAATGGATGCATCTGTGGGTTCTATTAACATAGTAATGTACATAACGGACTCGCATTCATATTACAAATAATTAACCTTCTTCTTATAAAATGTTACCATTGTGTGATTTAAAAAAATCCTTATAATGCAAAGTCTCTGACTTGTATTTTATTAACTGATGTTTGTTTTGCTTATACTGATTGTTATGACAATGAAAAATGTTTCGTATGATTAAATGCATTCATTCAGTTTTGATTAATCGAGGGTTATTCAGCTTTGTGACAGGTATTTTCAGAGTTGGTTCCTGTCATCGACACACTAATGTTCTGTCTCTAGGATGAGACTGTATAACTGAGGCCCAATGTCATTGTAAGCGTGGCACATAACGTAATAAAAACGGGCTCTGCTTTGCGTAGGTCAGTTACCGTTGCAAAGATATAAATTTCTATGCAATGCAAAATGCAAACGCCATCAGCGTATACGTGAAATACTCATGGAGTGACGTAAAACAACAATCAGTCAATCAATACTTCACCCTGTACATGGCCACACATCTGATTCACAGGGGCACATAAATGCTCATCGTAGTGCATTGTTATGAGTGCCGTGGTGAATAAAATCGTGTACCCTTTCGTATTTTCTATTATAATTTTTTTTATTTTATGCAGTATACTAACTGCACCCATATACTGCATACACAAACTCGCATTTCACACTAATTAAACTGTTTACATTATAATTGATTTTGGATCCAGTGGTAATAGGTACTTTATAATTTTTGATAAAAATCATTTCTTAGCAGTGGTACTTTCTAGACAGTGTTTGTTCACATTCATGTGCATATACAGCGCTGAATTATATTTGTTTCGTCTGTCTGAACGTAAAGGCATTCACGGCGGGTATAGCTAGCCAATGCGGAGACGCTTACATTCACGTACACATATTCGTCTCTGAATTTCAGGGGTTCGTGAATGTCCACTGAGGTACATGTTGTTGGTACTATTGTCATGCGACACCAGTTACTTTCGTATGTTACATTAATGTTGAATTCAAAATTTCATTTTGAAGAATTAGTTTTACAATATTGATGGCGAAGAAAGATAATCTCTTCAAGACATTATAGATACAGTACAAATCAAAGATATTGATCCGATATCCACAACACGACAATACATATGTAAATGAAATTCTAGCAATCACGAACCTCTGCCAAAACAGAGGTGGGATCAGTTGCCATGGAGGAGTACGCATCCCCTGCCGAGCGGCCACACCCGTTGTGATGCCATAAGTATAAGCGAAAACGTATTATTCGCTGTCACAGAATTAGGAAACGGCACGACCGTAGTCAAAATAAGTATAAGCCATAAGCAGTAAGAATACTGCTGTATATTACATGAAGGTTGGAACCAAGTATTATTTCGACTTATCCATTGAAGAAACTGCACACTATTTCAGTCACATAGAGTGGAACTTGGATTCCAGAACACCAACATAAAGTTTCTGCCTGTAATGAATGTCTGGAATTAAATTGATGAAGTGCCAGTATAGACAGACGAATATTACACCATGATAATTGACTAAGTGAAAACACTTGATATGATAATAGGTAAATTCATATATCATGAACTAAATTTGTATCTTTACTGTATTGTTTATCTCTTGAGTTTCGATAATAAGCACTGTAACAGACATCAAGGTTTTATTCACGACAAGCATGTGAAATGCGCTATGAGATAAGTATTTCGTATCTGAGTATATTTACGCTGAGAAGCCTTTTACTATCAATTTTTATTTTGCACCCGAAGTTAACATTCATTATATGATGGAGACTAGCTTATAATATTTCTCTATGAATCTCCTAATTACACAGAAATCAAATTTTATCACGCTTGATATCCAATTCTTTGTAATACGTTTTCTTAGACACAATTAATGTGTTTTCTAACATCAGTAAAGGTATTGTAATCTGGCGTGCCATAATACTAACACCAATTTGTTTTTAACAAAACTTTTGAAATAAAGATCGAAAAACTCAAATTATCCAAGCCTTAAAAATTGTATATCTCTCTACTACATGCTTTCGTTAAAAGTAAACATTTACTCATACACTAGTACTTCAACGAAGAGCCACGGTATCGCTATGTACAATCGATAATCTCCCTTTCTTCCAATTCCGTTGGTGCTCTATTTACCTCCAACCCGAAAGACGAAGAATACTATGATGCTGTATGCCAGTGAGATCATGACACATCGTGTTAATTTCTCCTAAAGCTTCTGAGAAACCGAACGACAGGGACCCTCTCTCAAACTTTTTTTCAGAGGAAAAAAAGAAACTGCCCTACCTGTCTGTTAATAAGGATTCATACATAACCGCAAACTTATCCACAATGAATCATATTACGAATACCATTCAGTCATATTCATAAACGCGTCAGTTTTCATATATATCTATATATAGATAAATTGTTCTAGGTTACGACTTTTGCTCACGAGCCAATTCTGCTTAGTTACTGAACACTATTCTATCCATGCGCACCGGATGCATCGATGTCTTGCATTAAAAATTCCTTTAGCTTCTCATAGAAAGCAATACACTTTTTACAAGTGTACAGCACATTACGAAAAAATTACATGTACTTCGTCGACAGAACCACATTGAGAGGTGTCCAATTAACGCTAGAATTACCTTGTGGCATGATTATAGAAAGCGAAGTAAGAGGCTGACCTCTAATATACTGTAGGTGTACTTATTTTAACGGGATTCATATTTAGCGCAATTGGCGCTGTCCAAAGTGCGCTAATTCATGACTACGCTAATATAAAGTACATGAGATGATAGAATTAAATGGGCACTTCAGTTTAAACTCTATAGATATGTCTATCAAATAAGTATCAGGAACAAATTCATCATTTATTTTGATAAATCATAAAGAGGACACAAGTAACGATCGATTAAAGATGTTTGCATTACCGGACACTGTCAATATGATTATCACAACACCAACGCAAGAATTATAAAAACGTGGTTTGAAGTTTAGGAATTACCCCCCCCCCCCCCCCCCCCCCCCCCGCTATGCTTATCGTTTCTACAATACCATCTATTACGTAATTATAGGCAAAGAGCGGTCAGCGATACAAGTGATTTATCTCATATCAACTTATGAAAACAATGGCTTCGTCCGTAAAACGTATTTCTTTAAAAAAAATTATTACTTATCATTATAATTAGATGTTGTGCTTTCAATGATATGGTAAGTTATTGGATAAACATCTTAATGTTTCGCTGTACATTAATTTCTCATTCTCGAATAAATGAAGTCAAGTGAATGGTAGACATTTTTTCAAGTCGCATTATTAACCTCTAGTGAAGGAGACTTGACGTTTTGTCCATCCAAAAAATGTCATATAAGATTTCGGTATAATGTATTGACCCTTCGAGGGACATGATACTTCTGGGTTGGAAAAAACTTTTCAAGTCTCCTTCACAAGACGTCAATAAATATTTGATACCACATTAGAAAATAATAATAAAACCGGCTCTGGCCTAAATTCTAGCTTCCAGCCAATCATTTACTTGATTCTATAAGGAGTCTCTGGTATAGCAATTATTATTATACCTCATATAATTTATATGACAAATAAATACAATTGGTCTAGAGAAGTCATGTGGAAGGGAGACAAAACGTCGTGTCTCATTTTCATATCTCACGTTTTCACGTCGTGTCTCCCCCTCTCCCCACTCGGAATGATATTTCCCTCTTGTTTTAATATGAAACATGCTAATGTTAATAATATACTGTTGAAAGAACGTTGTTTTCTCAATGTCGTGTTGACCAGGTAATACTTTGTCTAGTGTATGTCTCACTGTGTCCGTCTGTTTATCCTCAATCACACTTTTAAAAGTATCAAAGCTACTGAAGGCTACATGTGTTTTCTTGACAAAAGTATTTCGTAATGAAACACTTTGTCCAGCGTCTGTCTCACTGTGTATGTCTGCCAGTCTGTCTGATAGGAATCACACTGATGTATCATAGCTATTGAAGGCTACATGTGTATACTTGATAGAAGTATTTCGTAACCAATTGCAAGAAAAACATGAAGATTTTACGTCCGCTGCTGGTTGATAACAATTTTTCCGAAATCTGTCTGTATGATTGTCTGTCTGGTGTCAAAGTATTATTACTGCTAGCTACTGCAGGCTACATGAACACATGTTTTCAAGAATGACCTCAGTATTTTTTTCAGCTCCCGGTATAACATACAATTTATTGCTCAGTTGGGAGGGAGACATAAAGATTTGTCAACCCAGAAAAATCATGTCACCCGAAGTAGCCCGAGGGAAAAATGATTTTTCTGGGTTGAACAAATCTTCATGTCTCCCTTCCAACTGGGCAAGAAATATAAAATGTCATATGTTTTGCAGGGTGTTATTCTAATATCTTTATCAGGCGCTTCAAATACAAAAACATGGGCTAACTTTTCCATGAACCCCATCGAATAGTCACCTTTCAAAATAATAAGCAGAATGATACGAAAAGTGCACGACAAAAGGTATTACAAATCGCAAAATGAAATTAAGAACGAAAGAAAAAATGAGGGAGATAGAGAGAGGAGGAATTGTGAAAGAAAGGGAAGCGATTGAATTCCAAACTATTATTATGAGAGAATTCTCACGCACTTTACACTGTATTAAGCAAATATACACATGTTCTAATAATTTCTTACTCGTCTTACTACTTACTCGCGTAAATAATGACATTTAAACATAGATACCATATATAAAGTAATCAACGAAGAAGTACCGAAGGCTTAACCATATCTGATAGTCCATGAAATAAAGGGACAAAATCGGGTACGGTGTATAGTGTCATATTCAGACAAATGCGAATCCCAGTTAAATCGAAGTAAATCAGTATATCCTATTCACAGTATAAAATGTTTAACTGGAATTCCGGCGTCGGAAATGTCCGTGAACAAATGTCTGTAAATTTACATATTATGTCAAATCAAGTAGAGTCAACAAGTTATGGTGGTTAGTTTGTATGGGTCTGACGCCAAAATGTTTAATATTCTTGAAAGGGGGATCTGAAATTACATCCAATCCCTCAGTGACAATTTAAAATGTTCCCCAATATATCCTTGTGAGAGTATTTTGATAGCCAGAACCCTCAATCTGAGGACGAAATCTGCGTATTAAAAGGACATGCCCTGACAAAGCGTGTAAGTTGTGAAATGGAAACGCCATATGCGGAAGAGGAGGTTATGTTGCAATACAGGAAAAGGAAGTCGGTTGTAATGAAATTCAAAAACGTTTCATTTCCGTTTGTATGAAGTTGAGTATAAATGAACTCATGCTTTAACAAGAATTGTTCTACCGATACAAATACCCACCTCGGCAACAAACGTGAATAACAACAAGTTGATTTTTCAGTACGTCTGTAAAACTTCTGCCAATTTAATTATTACAATGAAACTCCCTACGTCCGTGATGTAGCACGAAGCAGTTATAGACCGGACTAAACTTTTGACAATATGTACACTGTGACTTTCACACTGTAGTTATGATCTTGAGTCGTGAACAACTATTATGTGAAATATTATCGGTCCATGATGTAAAATGAAGTCATGGCTCGCACAAGAATTTAGCTTTGTAAACACTTTGACTGTGACTTTAAATATATGACATTGACTGAAGGTCACGACACACCCCTGGTGCATGCACAACGATTGTGTGAAATATTAGTTTATCATCTTGACACATCCATTGAAGAAGCAACAGCAGAAGTCAGGAGAGAATACCGAATACGAATATCGGATGCTTCATTCTATCATGATCCCAATTACCTTGACGAAGGACGAGAAAGACAGAGGCAGTTTACTCTGTGATAGAGGATTAAAATAAAATACTCTGTTTACAAACATTTGGGATTTTAATACATGTATTTTTCAAAGTATATTCCTTAACATATTGAGAGGTCAATAAGTGCTTCATATCACTTTGAGAAATAATGATAACAGCCGCTTTCGTCTCAATCAAACTCTCACTCTCACAGATTATTTACTTGATTTCACATGCAGGATTTTCTTCTACTGTATTTATCAGACGCTTCACACTCCTAAACAAAACATAGGCTTAACCTAGAGAGAGAGAGATGTGAAAGAAAATGAAGCAATCGGAATCACAAATGTTATGAGAGAATCCACATGCTCCCAACACTGTATTCAACAAAATTACACATGATGTATTAAGTCCTTTCCATTGTAAAATATGGCCCTAACAGGAATTATGAAGATACGAACTTGTTTCAAGGTCCTGACACACTCTGTGGTGATCGACAAAAAGCAAATGTGCCAAATATAATCTCCCTCTAACGTAACTGGAAGTGATGGCCCGGACAATAATTGCAAGATAAAAGCAACCTTAAGGATATGACCTTTGTTTAAGGTCATGTCACAAGCCTGTATCATAAACAGCGATTATTCTAGATATAATCTCTCAGCAAAGTAATAAGAAGTTATGGCTAAGTGTGCAATATGACCTGGACCTTATATATAAGACCCTGTTTTGAGGTCTAGATACAACCCTGAGTCATAAACAACAAAATAGTGCAAAATCTAATCTCGTTGCAACGGAACAGGCGAAACTGTGGCCCGGACAAGAATTAAGACTATGTGTGCACTGTAATCTTGACCTGGGAGATATGAACTGGCTTTAACGTCATAATACACCCCTAGGTCATGGACAACATTTGTGTAAAATATTATTTCCCTCCAAAGTAAAACAAAGAAGTTAAGACCGGGGCAGTTTTGATGGACAAAAAAACAGGAAGGACAAACGGACAGACAGACAGATAGGGTATTTTCTATATACCCTCCAAACGTAACGAGGGGGTATAATAACAAATATAAATGGATTTGAGAATATCACTACAATACATTTTAATATTATTGATTTGAGTATAAAACATGGTGTCAACCATCAATCCTTCCTACTCCTCTCTCAATTTTATATGATTACATGATTTATTTCATGTCAATATATTACTGAAAGTGCATTATTTAACTACTTTTCAATAAAACAATATTATCAAATTTAAATGTTTGATTACTTGACATACTTGAAAAAAAATGTGATACTGAAAAGTGTGTGTGTAGGTGTGTGTGTGTGTGTTGGGGGATTTAAATGCTGACACTTCCCTATGAATGTGATTTATTTACGGACGTTGGAGACGTAAATATTTTTTTATGACGTCATGAATAACGTCGTGTATTTGTAAACACGGGAAGCAAGTAAAATTTAGGCATACATACATCCTCTATATTAGTTTCTTTATTTGTAAGCCATTTTATGCATCTTAAGATAATATTTGCATTAAACGTGTATTTCTGTAAGAAGGCAAGAGAAGACGATGAGGTCGAACCATGAAAAAAAAAACCATAATCTTCCTCTATTAAGGTGGACGCTCTCACTATTGAGCTATCCGTGCCGATTCCCATATGTCATTGAATAATAGAATATAAAGATCGTGTAAACGTGATTTTCACGATTCATACGGTAGTTATATTAATTTCACCTTGTAAGGTATATTTGGGGTCGGTGTATTATATATATTAATTACTTGTCATGATCATGTGTTACTTTTTATATTCTGCTCAGGTATAGACGATTAATTCTTCATACATTAGTATATATCCCGACACCATGATGAATTCTTTTATCCGTTTTGTAGTTTTAATTCTAACCATCTAAGAGCTTTTATTTGTATTGGTATGTGACAGAAAAGTTCATAAAATGTAGATGTGCCTCTTCTTTTACAGTTTTTAAAACGCGTTGTATACAGTTTTGTGTGTGTGTAGGTATGTGTGTGTGTCAGTGTTTAATACGCTTTTTCTTCCTAGATAAATGATTATAATATCTATTTAAAGAGAGATAACTGTATCATTTTCCGTGAAAGTAAAAACAATATATCAGCATTATGGAACACCATCTGAAGGTTTTATCGATTCAGAGTATTATGTATTCATCCAAATATAAAATATAAATATGCCGAAAAACCACCACTAAATCCTTGTCATTATCAGGTATCATTATGAAGGATTCAGAAGTAGGGGTTCAGGTGAGATATTATAACCTGATGCTCAGATGTTCTATAAATGTATCAGGCAAATAAGTGAAATACTCTAGTCGTGCCATAAATCCTAAAGTAATAATATACATAGACATTTAAAATACCTCTGGCTCATAACCGGTAAATTATATCAAGAAATAGTGCGTTATTCCATCATGTGCAGCTATCTTTAAATATACTAAGATAATGTAGATTCGCTATATGAAGCCTGCTTTTCGCGTTGCATAATTCAGTTAAGAGAAAAAAATTAAACGTTATAATTTTAAAATTTAAATAGGGGCCAAAATAGTTTATTGATATACCTCCTCCTTTTGACTTTTTTCATTGTTCTGAAAACATGCCCCAATGTTACCGTTAATGGTAAATGAAGAACATGTAATTATGAGATTATCAGTATGGTCCATAGTTCTTGTATTAGGTCCCTCTACAACCCAATGCAGGCTTTTGTTTCAGCGTTGCACGCTGACTAAAGGGGCAGTAGGGACTCTATTATGGGCCTTCTCTAAACCTTTTCAGAGGAGACAAAGTCCTGATCCTCGTCCCTTCTAACTGTTAGTCGGGACTCCTATTGATCAAGGATCTGAGCTCGGCTTACAGACGGGCAGACCACGGTTTACTTGTGTTAATGTCGCCTTAGATATTTTTGATAGCAATATATTATTCTTACTTTTCGTGTGTAATAAAATTTTCATGATCTCTCTTCTTTAGAAACCTGTTGATCCTTGTTCTCTATATGGAAGATTATTTGTAAATTTTTGAATGTGTGTCCTTTGGTTGTGCTGCTTTTGTGGTGAGTGGGAAGGTGGGCGTCCGTAAACCGGTTAACCACACCAACTGAATGACGCTTGTTATTTCAATTGACCGTCCTAAGTCGGTATCGTAATCGTAGCACAATCCAATATTTTTGTAATGTCGTTTTTCAGTATATATTCTATTATTATCATGTTTTGTGTGCATGTCCTTGGTGATTTTTGTCATACAGCTTTGTCAGTTTTCTCTTTGAAATGACCACATATCAATTATTATGAGAGGATACCTAAACTAATAACATAGCCAGTGATATACTTTTACAGATCTGATTAATCACGTATATGATTTACCACTGAATTCTTATGATAATCACATATCGTTATGAAGGATTCAGAAGAAGGAGTTCATATGAAAAATCAAAACCTGGTTCTCCGAGGATCTATAAATGTATCAGGCAAATAAGTGAAATAATCTAGACGTGCCATAAGTCCTAAATTAATATAGAGACGTTTGAAATACTTCTTGTACATTATATCAAGAAACAGTGAGCAATTCCATCATATGCAGCTATCCTTAAATATACTAAAATGATATAGTTTTGTTATATGGAGCCTGATTTTCCAATTGCTTTTTAAGGAAAAAACGTATAAATTAATACTTTTTAAATCTAAATAGGGGCCAAAATAGTTTATTGTTATACCTCATCCTTTTGACTTTTTTCATTGTTCTGAAAATTTCCCCAATGTAAGTGTTAATCGTAATTGCATTACAATCAAATATTTTTTAATGTGTTAAATGTTCTTGTATATTATTTATATTCATGTATTGTATAGCTCTATGCTGACTTCTGCCACATAAATTAGCCAGTAACTCCTCTTTTTTCTTTCGTAATTGAAAAACATGTAATTATAAGAAGATTAGTATGGTAGATGTCACTTTGAAATGACTACACATCAAGTCTTATGAGAGGACATGCAAACTAAGACCGTACATAGTGATGTCCTTTTCAGATTTGATTAATTACGTATATGGCTTTACCACTGATCACGAAAGGTTTGTAAGGAACATTTGGGACGGGTGTTGCATCATAGCATAAAAGGTTCATTCCTTTTGCACACCTGATCTCATCCATCTCATCATTTTCTCTTCAAAATTGTTCTCGTTTAGGCAATTACCACCCAAATTCCAATGTTTTTGACTCCAAATTGCGCTTCATCCTTAGATCTACTGAATATTGACAATGACGTTAAACTTACTTATTTACTATATGATACATGTAGATGTCACAATTTCAATTTTCTATTTCTAGCTTTCCATTAAGATAAATAATATTACTTTATCACCTGCGTATGGTGCGTACATGTAGAACTTCAGACTACGTCTTTCTCATTTACCGAGGCAAAGTTAATATCACAAGGAAAACAAACAAAAACACGTGTCAAGTCTAAATACCGCAAATTCTAAGTTTGCTGTAAAGACATTCTGTGTGCTTATAAGAAATCATAGTCTGATATCTTGACTTATTGAAATGTTGTCTTTATACCGTTTATAATGTAGTGATACACATATCATCACACATATTTACTTATCATTTTTTGGGGGGGGGGGGGGGGAGGGGGGCAGGTTTGGTGTAGTGGATAAGTGCTTGGCTTGCGGCGCCGACGATCCGGGTTCGATTCCCTGGTAGCGCCACTATGGTTAAGAGGTTGGTAATCTCCTGCTTCCGTGTCGTGTTATAACTGAAATATTGCTGAAGGCGACGTAAAACTCCAATCAACCAACCAACCAACTTATCATTTGTCTACCAACTGTGACTACGACAATACCGTTACAACCTCGTATAGCTCGAACAATACTAGCTCAAATAATATTAAGTTATAACAGCTGGGATACTTAATCCTCCATGGCACCAGATCCCACCATCGATACTTCACTTCCAGGGGTTGGTGATAGCCTTTATTTCTATTTTGTTTAGTATAATGCATAATGCGGCATCTTAACACTTTACTCACAACGCATACTCATTCCATGAGGCTATCACTGTCCCAAGTTATAACGTACTGCATAACAATGTCGTAATGTATTTCAGCTTTAGCATGTTAAAATGTTTTTGCACAGTGTCTTACTGAGCGACATGCACATGCTGCCTCTATTTATGGAATCATGTCAGTATTATATATAACAGGTTTAGTATTATTCAAAACAGGTAACAATATGTCCTCCAAACAGACACATTTTGTTGTAAATTGATATGGATAGTCTATTCGGCAGAGTTTTTGATTTGATTTTTCAAACTTTATATTACCACAATAATAAAGCAAACATAGGTGAAGCAATTCCTCGTTTGAGGTAGTGGTCACTTGTTCAAACAGTTTTAACTTTGACGTTTTAGCGGCTACGAGTTAAGCGCAACAAATGCTCAGTTTTTAAGTAATATTCCATGCCATATAATGTAGATGGTTTGATCTAAATAAAGCACACATTCATTTGTAAACATAGTGACTTTGATTGGTCATTATAAAATATTGCTAGGTCACACTATATTGTCACCATAGGATAATTTTGTCGTTGCTAATAGGGAGTGCCTAAATACATCTGCAATACATTATGATGTCAATTTAAGATTGAATATCATAAGTTATAAATTATGCAGACCCGCTTAATGAATCAAATATTGATATATATTTCTAATGATTACCTGTTTCTACGACAACGCCCATTATTTCCTTCGTTAAGCCCAACTGCGCAATTATAATGTGTAATGCAGTATAATCAAACTGTATATGAACACATTATCATTTTGAGACTCTCTTGCTTAAGAGTGGCCTACAAGAAAATTATTCTATAGAAAATCAAGAAATTTGCCTAGTTTCTTTGGATATATCACCAATTTTATACGGTTTTTTTTATATTCTGATATATGTACTAGAAGGTGATACAATGATACAAAAATGTATAAGAGTTCACCTCAAGCAATTAACAGGCTCTTTATCTTATCCGTGTTAAATTATATAGGCAAGATATCTATTTTCAAAATAAACGTCACTCATAACTGCACTATAAGATGCAACTATCTCCTATGAATTTGATACCTAAACTTCAATGTAGATTTATCTAACAGGACCTTTTCTGATTTTTCCTTCCGTCCTTGTTTCAATGTGAATTAAGTTTAAATAGATACAATATAAGGAAAATCGCGTTAATGATATAGATGGATAATAGTATAGTACGTGGGATTTAGTATTTTCTTTCACAAAAGCATGGTTATTTTTGTAGCATGTTTGATGATATATATACGTGGATGCTTATGTATAGGAACTTGTGGTAAGTTCATGTATATAATTGTATTCGGTAAGTAAATGTACTTCCTTATGTTTAAAGGTATAGAATTAAACGACATTATAACAATTTCCGAATAGGCAGAGTGCATATTCTGTAATATCTCTATATCTATAGAGACTCGTACTTCGTCGTTTTACAAATTATGAAATTTACGCAATAGATAATAAATATTCAAATTTATCTAAGTAATCATTTTGTGCCCTGGATGCGCATTTCGACAAATTGTGTCTATATCTGATGTTCATGGCCAATACTCGAAGAGCAGAGTTAACCAAAAAGTGGCCCAAGGTGGGAGCCAAAGAATCAGTGTAATGAAGAGATATGCATGAAGAAGATTCTTCTCGGATTTAGAATCATTCAGTAAATTTTATGAGTGAAAAATTTAAGTACACACACGTCAGTACACAAACACTGAAAACTAGACTTATAATATGCTGTGTTCTTGCAGATTATATCTTTTTAAACTGTGTCATAAGTTCCTGTGTTTATTTAATGTATTCTATAAGTCGCAAGTCTTATAAAGGATTTATCCTTTACGTCCTTTATCTTGTGTATATTTATTGCTGTACAGATTTGCAGTTAGTTGACAAGAATCAAACCATAACAATATCCAATGACTCATTAACATTATCCGTTTGGATATCGAACTTGACAGAACAAACAACATTCCATTGGTCGTACGTTGTAAGTATCATATCATTATACACGGATTATATTGACGCTAATACTTTAATCTTTGTAATAGACTATTTTATTGTCAACTTTATGTTTATTAATTTTATTTATTTTGTGGTATTATTTTATAAATGGCGGGTATCTAAATGTCGTATATCGAGCTATTATTAGTTGAATTTGGATATTATTGGTGGTTTATAAATATGCCAAACGTTAACGGCTACTCCTCCATGGCATCTGATCCCACCTTTCTTTGTAAGTAATAAACGAAGAAGTACCGAAGTGTAAACCATATATCATAGTCCATGGAATAAAGGGGACAATATTGTTTGATGCAATGGAGTTTCCTCATGCACTACCTCTCGATTTCTTGGCATTGATATGCAAATAAACCCAATTCATGAATTAGAGTATATCTATACTACTTCTGTAACATATTCATTGTAGGACTTACAAGGTAGTACTATATCTGACAACATCTGCAAAGTGAACAACTACCACGAATGTTTGATTGAATGGCGGGATGATGAAGAATTTCTCCTCTATTACTCTGTTTATGTACGAGTCAGAATAACAAACGGTGAATGTGAGAATGCTACGGACGTCTTTAATAACATAGTCGTGTTTTCAAGTTAGTATTCCAATTTAATGTATTATACAAAATGATATATATTCATAAAATTTTTAAACCTTTCAATTTCGACCACTAAATGTATCCGCGAACACCGAAAGTACCTAATACACATTAAGAAATATAAATGTTTTTCGCATTGCCTTTCATTGCGTCCTATAATGGATCGGTAGGAAATAGAACATGCTAACGTATTTTTTCTATTGTATATACCTCCTTAGCACCCTGGGAGATCCATCAAGTATCGCCAACAGTCTATGCATGTGTAACTCATGGAGGGTTTGATTCTGTAATGAGATGGATTGTTATGTCTAACAACGGTATATTAAGTACAGTGTTAGTAAATGTATTAACGTGTGGAGCGGCAACTGCAGCATTCTATGAGAATATCACCTGTGAACATTCTACTTCTGGTCTTCAGGTTTACATTAGAATAAATGATACATTTTACAGTAAACTCTTAAAATATGAGATTCGCTGTTCAAACATTTTTAGTATTCACGAAGGAAGTCGATTTGAAGAAATAGCTGTTACATCAGGTAAACTTTTATGTGTTTATATCGTTACTGGAAGTTGATCAAGGATCTTCTTTTAAAAATACAAGAATTATGAATGTGTCCATACATTCAAAATGACAGCTGAGTCTTTAAATTGTAAACCTTTCTGTGTAAGGTTGGAATTTTGTTTTGAAATACACTAAGAATTCATAACCAGCAAACTTTGTCTGTATAAGGATATATGTAGTGCGAAGAATGCTTTACTGATATCGTTTGTCATTGTTAGCTATAAATATTATTCAACTGATAAAGTGACGTCAAGTTACCTGTATTTTGCACAAACATTAAGACTTATGTAACAGACCCGGCCTTGCAGTGACAAATGTTTTACGTATATTACAATATGGGATCTAATGTCTTTAATACTAAATATAGCACGACGATAAGCCGTTGGTGGCAAATGAACTTTTCGACTTTCGACTCGATCTGGAGTGTTCCATACTAAAGGCAGAAACCCCACACGTCAGTGGTGGCAATTCATTCATTGTATCAACCGCTTAGTTGAAATTATATTTTTTTCCATTTTGTACATCCTTTATATTGATTTCTTGACAATGCAAATATTCAAATTTTCAAAACCCAAGTAGAAGTTTTAAAGTTCTATCAAATAGCATGTGAATTATAATAATCGTTAATATGACTCACTATAAATCATATTAGTTTCTTTTGTATTAAATTCAGAAGGCATAGGTTCCACGGTGATTCCTGTTACAAGTAATACGCATATAGATATCTACACGTATTCCAATGACGTTCAACAAACCGGTATGTGATAAGATCAGAATAAACTATATATAATCTCACTATACTTTCTATCTGCCTCTTTTTCTCCAATAAATGACTGTTAATATGCAAATGTTGCTAATGATATCTTTATAGGATAGATTGATAGACGGATGTGTAATATGAAAAAAGTGTTAATGAATGAAAGATATCCACATAAAATGTGTGTATATAATGTGTTCGTAGGAATATTTTGTGGCGTATTGTTTTCATTGTGTTTGTCTTACTGTCTATAATGTATTCCCCTGGGCTGCTCTAAAATTATTGTTATAATATTTGTAAGAGGCTGAGCGGTTGTCCGTGATAGATGTGCCTTACCATTCTTTCCTTTGCCGAGTTTCCAGAGAGTACATAAATTTCCACCAATTGTGTGCAAGAGTAAATTTACAACATTTACCAAACAATCTTAAAAATCTAAAAATGTAATAGTCGGTAGTTTTGCAATTATACAATTCAAATATATAATATGTGATTTTGTCATCTCAATGTTACTTTTTTACAAAAAAGTTGTTGTTTCCTTTATTTGGAGTGTCATTTCACTTCAATAATACAAATAGCTCATTGTTGATATCAGTACAAATACTTCCTTATTTCTCATGTCAGTTTCTTGCTAACCGAAAGTGGATTATTTCATCTCTGATCCTGTCTTTATTCATTTCTATCGTTAAGTAAAATGCTCATTTTTACAGGTTGATTCTGTCTGCAATTAATTCAAATTCCATACCCTCTTTCTTAATGTCTGTAAAGTGAGTATATCATTCAAATTTCTTTTACGCTTTTCTTTTAGACGATCACACAAGTCTGATCGTGAGAATTGCCTTTATAGCGTGTCTGACAACGATGCTGATGAACACTGTGTTGCTGGCAGGCAGTAATCTAATACATATCGCACATCTGAAAGCGGGTTAGTATGTTCTGAGATTAACGTTTAAATTGCAGTCCATTAATACCTTCTGATATATTGATTGATTGATTGATTGATTTTATTTTATTCACGTATATGGTGACGGAATCTGCCTGATGCGGGGCATACAAATTTTGACCCTTGCAACTGACCCACCCGAAGCAGTGAGGGATCTTTAAAGTGCCATGCATACCAAGACAGAGTTTTTACTGTCTCATCCGAAAGACAGGACATCGGCATGACCAGAGCGGGACTCGAACCCCGTCTTCCCAATCAGGAGGCGAGATACCACTAGGCCACGTCGGCTTCCTTCTGATATAAAAAGTGCAATGATAAATAGGAAACAAGGAAGAAGTATCGTAAATTGAACCACATCTCAAAGTCCATGGAAAAGAGGAAAATGTCGTGTTAAATGTCATATTCAGACTAATGCTAACATCAAATAGTTATAGGTGAAACCAAGTGCCCGTGAGGAGTAAGCGTCCCCTGTGTGCATGAATCACCGTCGCGAAGTCCTGCAACAAATGGTCAAGTTCAGGAAATAAATGTGGAATCAAATACTTAAATGTCCCTGAACATGATATCGCTGAAACCAGTGGTATCAGAACTGTTGATAAGTATTACGATTTGGGGGGGGGGGGGAGGGGGGATGGTAGTGATTTTTAGTTCTATACATCTGTTACTTTTATGAATATGCAGTGTACGATTTTGTTTTATTTTAATACAATTAGTATAGGAAAGAAATTTGGACAACATTATTATCCCCACACATCCATTGAAGAAGCAGCATCATCTGAATCAGTAGGAGAGAATCCCGAATACCACAATACGAATATCGATGCTTTTACTATGATCCCCATTTCTTTGAGTGAGGACGCAGACAGACAGAGGCAGTCTACCTTATAATAAAGGAGTATCATAATATACTGTGTTTATAAACTCTTTGGGATTTTAATACATGTTTTTTTCAAAGTATATTCCTTTTTAAAATATTGTAAATAAAAATATTACATTTAGTATAACTTAAGATTTCTGATCATGCCGATGATGGTTTTATGTCAAACGGTTGAGTAAATAAAATCAATATCAAGGTTTCATACACGTATGAGAGTGACACTTTCTATCAAATATTAGTCCTTATTAATCTTATGAGTGCTCTTTTGGAAATATTTAGAATAATAAAATTGTTTGTAATGAGACAATCATGCCAGAAGGACATGATTGTGTACAAAGAAGTGAGATCGTCTCAGAAGTGGACAATACAGTTGCTACTGTAGGGAAAAGACAAAAATAGAGGAATAGAGGGAAGTTTCGATATGTATTTGAGTTATATATAGCTAAGCTTCGACAAGAACGGACGATAAATGTTGGAAAATCGCCGGAAGATGAATATTGTATGTGAGAAAGTGTCCGCCCTTGTGTCTTTAAGGAAAAGGGGCAGAGGAGGAAACGACCAGGAACGAAGGGGGGGGGGGGTCATTTGCTTAACAGCGATTCCTAGACCCTGTGATGAGAACTAAGAACAACACGTCATGAACAACTCCATATCCAATAGTATTCAATTAGAGCTTCTATGCTAGAATTACTTTCTGGAAGACAAAGAGAGAGAGAGAGACTGACTTGTAATATCATTATGCTTCATGTGATTAATTTGGCAAATAAATATAGAACATATATACATTTTATTTTAGTGCACCATATGCGCATTTCAACAACTTATGTAAAAAAAGGGAATTTGATTCGTCAAAAAAAATCACCTAATGTTTTACTGTGCCTCAATGTCTCACAGTCAGTCGAATCAGAGAATTTAAGAGAGCTGTAGACATTTTTCAAGTCGTATCTTAATGTCTCGACTTGACGTTTTGTCTATCACAGAAATATCATATCAGCTGTCGGTATAATGAACAATGCACTGACCTTTGTCCTCCGTGGACATGATATTTCTGAGTTCGACAAAACTTTAAGTCTCCTTCACTAGAGCTCAATAAGTGATTCATATCACTTTAAGAAATAGTAATAACACACGCTTTGGCCTCAATCCTATCTTTCCCCAGTTATTTACTTAATTTCACATCTCTTATGATGTAATGTCATATTTTTTGGAGATTGTATTCTAATGTATTTATCAGACGATTCACATTCCTAGACAAAACATAGGCTTAACAGAGAGAGAGAGAGAGATAGAGAGAGAGAGAGAAATGTGAAACAAGAGGCACAAATGGGCCTATATCGCTCACCTGAGCACAAATTGCTTATTTACAATAAGATGACAGCTCATTTCAGTAGAAGATTTTGCTTTTTTATATATCACTTTCTATAAGGTTTGGTGATATTTTGTGCAGTCGTTTTGAAGAAGTCCAAAATGTGTCAACCAATCAGAGCCAATAGCGGCCATCTTGGATTACGGATCGGCACGAAAAACACAAATTTGGTAGAGGACCTTGAGTACTTACTTCCTAAAAGGTTTGGTGGAATTCTGTGCAGCGCTTCTGGAGAAGAAGTCGAAAATGTGTCAACCAATCAGATCCAATGGCAGCCATCTTGGATTACGGATGGGCACGAAAAACACAAACTTGGTAGAGGACCTTGGGTACTTACTTCCTATGAAGTTTGGTGAAGTTCTGTGCAGCGGTTCTGGGAAAGAAGTCGAAAATGTGTCAACCAATCAGAGCCAATGGCGGCCACTTTGGATTACGGATGGGCACGAAAAACTTAAACTTGGTAGTGGACCATGAGTACTTACTCCCTATGAGGTTTGCTGGAATTCTGTGTAGCGCTTCTTGAGAAGAAGTCGAAAATGTTTCAACCAATCAGAGCCAATGGCGGCCATTTTGGATAACGGATCGGCACGAAAAACAGAAATTTGGTAGAGAACCTTGAGTACTTACTACCTATGAAGTTTTGTGAAATTCTGTGCAGCCGTACTGGAGAAGAAATCGAAAATGTGTCAACCAATCAGATCCAATGGCAGCCATCTTGGATTACGGATAGGCACGAAAAACATCAACTTAGTAGTGAACCTTGAGTACTTACTTCCTGTGAGGTTTGGTGGAATTCTGTTCAGCCGTACTGGAGAAGAAGTCCAAAATGTGTCAACCAATCAGAGTCAATGGCGGCCATCTTGGATAACGGATCGGCACGCAAAATACAAACTTGGTAGAGGACCTTGAGTACTTACTTCTTATAAGGTTTGGTGGAATTCTGTGCAGCGCTTCTGGAGAAGAAGTCGAAAATGTGTCAACCAATCAGAGCCTATGGCGGCCATATTGGATTACGGATCGGCACGAAAAACACAAACTTGGTAGAGAACCTTGAGTACTTACTTCCTATTAGATTCTGTGCAGCGGTTCTGGAGAAGAAGTCGAAATTGTAGAAAAGCTAACGACAGACGACGGACCGCGAATGATCACAATAGCTCACTTCAGCCATTGGCTCAGGTGAGCTAAAAAATGAAGGAATCGGAATCACAACTATTTTAAGAGAATTCATACGCGGCCAATACTGTATTAAACAAAATTACACATTATGTTTTAAGTCCTTTCCATTGTAAAATATGGCCCTAAAACGAATTCTGGTGTTTTTGCGTACAGTGACCTTGACCTTGAAGATACGAACTGGTTTCAAGTTACTGACACACTCTAGGGTCATGGACAACAATTGTGCCAAAAATAACCTCCCTCGAATGTAACTGGAATTATGGCCCGTACAATAATTGCAAAATAAAAGAAAATTAGGGATATTACCTAAGTGTAAGGTTATTTCACACGCCTGTATCATGAATAGCAATTGTTTTAAACATAATCTCTCAGCAACTTAAAAAGAAGAAGAGTATGGCTCAGCAATACTCCTGGCTACGTGTGCACTATGACCTGAACCTGATAGATATGATCCTATTTTGAGGTCTACACACACCCCTGGGTCAAGAACAACAAAGGTGTAGAATATAATCTCCCTGCAACGGAACAGGAGACATGTTTGGCCCGGACAAAAATTCAGACTCTGTTTGCACCGTAACTTTGACCTTGTAGATATGAACTGGCTTCATCATCATGATACACCCCTAGGTAATGGACAACAATTGCGTAAAATATTATCTCCCTCCAAACGTAAAAGAAAGAAGATATGGCCGGGACAGTTTTGGTGGTTATTGGTTGATTGGTGTTTTACGTCGCTTTCGACAATATTTCAGTTATATCGCGACATGGAAGCAGGAGGTTACCAACTTCTTAAATATAGTGGCGCAACCCGGAAATCGAACCCGGATTGTCGGCTCCGCAAGCCAAGCGTTTAACCACTACACCTTGCCTGCCCCTCAGGTTTGATGGACAGGGGAAAGACAGAATGACAGACTATAACGGACAGACAGACGGATAGGGTAATTCCTATATGCCCTCCTAACTTTACAAGGGGAAGGGGGTATAATAACATATATAAATTGGAAAATGGGATTTGACAATATCACTACAATACATTTTCATATCATTAATTTGATTGTAAAACATGGTCTAAACTATCACCTCAACCCACCCCTCTTCAAATTTTAAATGAGGACATGATTTATTTCATGTCAATATAATACTGAAAGTGCATTATTTCATCTACTTTTAAATAAAACATTATTTTCAAATTTAAATGAAGCCGGCGTGGCCTAGTGGCATCGCGTCGGACTTCTGATCGGGAGGCCGGGGTTCGAGTCCCGCTCTGGTCATGCCGATGCCATGTCTTTCGGATGAGACAGTAAACACCGAGGCCCCGTGTCGTGGTATGCATGGCACGTTAAAGATCCCTCACTGCTTAGGGTGGGTCCGTTGCAAAGGTCAAAATTTTTATGCCCCGCATCAGGCAGATGCCGTCACCATATACGCGAAATATTCGTGGTGTGACGTAAAAACAAAAATCAATCAATCAATCAAATTTAAATGTTGACTACTTGACATACTAAGACATACTAAAAACTAAAAAAATGTGATACATAAAAGAAATGCGTGTGTGTGTGTGTATGTGGGGGGGGGGGGGGGGGTTCATGTTGACACTTCTTCATGAATGCTATTTTTTATGTCGTTAAGGACAAATTAGGGACGTAAATTTGTTTCTATTTTTGTGTGACATGATAGAAAATGTCGTGTATTTTAAACGGGGGAAGCAAGTAAAATTCAGTCATACATACATCTTATACATTGATTTCTTTATTTGTAAGCCATTCCATGCATTTTAAGATAATATTTGCATTAAAAGTCTATCTCCGAGTAAAGGCAAGAGAAGACGATATGGTCGGACCCGGAAAAAGGAAGCAGAACCTTTCGCTATCAAGGCGGACGCTCTCACAATTGAGCTATCCCTGCCTTATCCCGTGCGTCAAATCTGCATTGAATAATAGAATATGAAGATCGTGTACACGTGGTTATCACGGTTCATGTTGTAGTTATATTACTTTCGCATGTCCTTATAAGGTATTTTTGAGATCAGTGTATTATTTATAGTAGTTACTTGTCATGATCACGTGTTACTTTTTAATTTCTGTTCAGGTATAGACGGTTAATTCTACATACATTAGTGTATACTTGACACCAGTTTCCAGTTTCGTTTATCGAATGTTAGGCAAACTCGCTTTGTTGTTTTGCTTCTAACCACATAAGAGCCTTTATTTACAAAGTATTGGTATATGAAAGAGAGAGAATGAAAATGGAATATATGTGTGTTTGAAAAAAAGTTCATAAAAATATAGATGCGCCTCTTCTATTACAGTTGTTTAAACGCGTTGTACACAGCTTTATAATGTCATTGTTTAGTATGCATTTTATTTCTAGATAGATTATTTCAAATGAAGTATCTATTCAAAGAGTGTTAACTCTATCAGTTTCCGTGAAAGTAAAACCAATATTTCAGCATTATCTAACATTCATTTAAAGGTTTCATCGATGCAGAGTAGTATGTTTTCGTCCAAATATAAATATGCAGGAAAACCTGCGAGACACCACCAAATCCTTGTCATTATCAGATATCATTATGAAGGATCTAGAGGGAGTTCAGATGAGATATTAAAAGCTGGTTCCCCGAGGTTCTATAGATGTAACAGGCAAATAAGTGAAATACTCGTAAATCCTAATCAATAGACAGAGACATTTAAAATACCGCCAGCTCATAACCGGTAAACTACGCCAAGAAACTGTGTGCAATTCCACCATATGCAGTATGGAGAGTATTCGTTGTCAAAAATCCAGACATGTAGAGATTTAAATTTACCTTGAATATGATCGTTGACACATGTACTTTGTACAAATGTAGTATTTACACTTGTACTTATCGCAGTTATATGTTTTACATATGCACTTTCATGAGCAATTTTAACTGTGCAAAAGCACTCCGGTGAAACATTAAGTTTGTATTTATGCATATTTGAATGTACATTTTACTATAACAAAAGCGTATTTTGCAGTTCTAGATACTTCCATTTTAACGCTTTGCAGAATATATACGTTACAATTCTACATCTGTAAAGTGTACATGTTTGAAGCATTGCATTGCCCGTAATTGGAATATCGCCGGAAACACGAGACTTACATATTCACAGTATGATAGACTTGAAAATTTCAACTTTCCATAAAGATGAGTAATTTTCCGTTATCACTTGCATATGGTGCGTACATGTATCAACTGATCCGATATGCTAGAATTTCAGACTACGTGTCTGGATTTACTGAGTCAAGCACCTGTGTGAACTTTTATATCACGCGTTTCAAATCTAAAGTCCGCAAGTTTTGCGGTTGTAATAAAGACATCCTGTGTGCTTATCAGAAATCATGGTCTGATATTGTGACTTTCTTATTCAAATGTAGTCTTTGTTAAATCGTTGATAATGTGGTACCCTTACTATCTCGTATAACTCGAGCTATAGTAGCTCAAATAAATCTATGTCATAACGGCAGGGATGCTTATTCCTCCATGCCTTCTGATCCCAACTTCCGTACTTCCAGGGGTTCGCTATAGCCTGCATTACTATTTTGTTTAGTATAATGCATATTTCATATTTATTGTCGCTCAGTATCTTTTAAAACACTTTACTCACAACGCAGACACTCATTCCATGAGGCTATCACTGTCCTAGATTATTACGTACTGCATAACAATGTCGTTATGGCTCTCGGCTTTAGGGTGTTAAAATGTTTTTACATAGTCTCTGTAGCGTACCTATAAATATAAATGTAGTCGAGATATTTCATGTTTAATGTTGATGTTGTTAATAGATAGATTATAGCTAGTCATATGATTCTGTTACACTGTACGCTGTTTACTCCGAAAATCTCGGAGGTTGTGTATTCCCTCCGGAGTGCCCGGAGGCGCTCCGATTCACTCCGAATGGCTCGGAGGGGTGAAAGGCTATATAAGCGGCGCTGACCAGAAAGTCCGCGACAGTGTGTTATTTGACTTCGTAATGTTCATGTCACTTATCTTGATTTTGATATGCGTGTGGATTTATGTGTTGTGTAATAAATTAGTGAACTTTAGCCAGAGTCGTCATTACGGATTATATTAATTATTAAGAGAGGATTGTGGATTACATGTGCCTGTGTGCACGGTGACAGTGTCACGAGTAAATGGCGGATCCCGGCAGTGTGTATTACGGGCCTGTTAACTAATGCAGGCCGACCGCTCGAAGAGAGCGCTACAAGTGGTGGCAGCGGTGGGATCGAGTCCCGAGGATTTACGTGTGACATTTCAGTGATTTACATTGGATTTTACTGTGATTTTGTGTTATTCGGAATGGATATTCATACAATCAAGTGATTATTATACATTGGATTTACTGTGAAATCGTGTTATTCGGAATGGATATTTACATATGCGAGTGATTATTATACTTTGGATTATTCATTTCGTGAAGAACTACTTTGATTTGTGTAAACAATTATATCGTCATGGAAACAAGTGATAAAAGTGAATTCGTGAACTATTATTCTATTGACGTCGATGGAAATTATGTTCTTGTGGAAAGGAGAAATATGGCTTTATACAAAGAGTGTCCGAACTGTTACACCAACTTTTTGAAATGTGACAACTTGTGTATTATTCGTTCGGAATAGGGAGCAGATTTTTCCGATGTCCTGTGTGCGGGTGCAGGATAAAACTTGCGTAGATATTCAGACCTTTGATTCAGGAATTATACATGGATATATTATATACTGTGCGTCGTCGTAGAGTGAAATTCAAGGAATATGTGTATGGATCGCGTTTACAGTGTGCGATTGTGACAAAGGAATATCTTATTTGTGGCCGGTGTTATACATGTTTCAAGAAACCGCGCAGCCATACAACAGTGAACGGCATAGTTGTACGACGGAAAATAGTTCTTCCTTACTGGTGCCCTTCATGTGGACATCGTATAGATGTTAATCAACTTGTGATTTCGCGACATTCGCGCTAGTAACATCGAAAGTGGATTCGTTATCATTTTGTGAAAATTTGTGCTATAATTTGTGCGTGCGAAATAAAAGTGAATTAGTGTTGTGCTTATGTGACGGAGATACTTCTAACGTGATACAACAGTGTTGCGTATTTCTGTGTGAATATTCTGTGAATTAGTGTCCGAAAAGTGCGAAATTAAGCAAAGTGGATCCATTCATATTATTTGTGATATTTTCACATTGTGCGTTGATTTTTAAAATGTTCCGAGACCGAACAACAAATTCACCACGGGACAAGGAGCTAACCCAGGATTTTCCGTATGATGGAATCTTGGATACGCCCAAAGGACCAGGTATATTTCCGGGAAGAGAATTACAACCCATGTCGGCTAGACCAAACCTGATAAATGCGTTTGATAATGCAGATGAGGACGAAACTATTCCATTGGTGAGGGAAGATACTTATATTTCACAACCAATTGACACCAGTACCCCAGCGACTACGGAGCCACAGAGTAACGTCCGAGATGAACTAGACGATTCGAACTGGAGTGTTTTCTTACTAACATGGAGTCTAATGTTCATCATAGGAACTGCGTGTATATCTGTCCAGTATACCTATTTTCCAGGAACTTTGATGTCTTATGTTACCAAGGAATTTCTCATTACTGGAACATTAACATTATTATGTGTCATTAAAGTGAGCGCAATGGCGAAATTAGCATTTAAGAGAAATGGAGTAAAACGACCGTCAAACCGTGCACATTCATCAGTACGATCAACTCCACAGAATCTCTCAACACCGAAGACTACCTCTTCAAGGAGGAGGGTTACCTTTTCTCCCGAAAGAACCGATAGGACATTACAAGGTACCGAATGTGTACCCCAGCTGACTATCAAGCGAACATTCAAGGGCGATGGTAGTGATATATGGAGTGAATTTATTCGCTACTTCGAAAATACTGCCGAGCTAAACGGATGGGAGGATGACCGAAAGCGAAAGGTTTTCTTTACTGTTATGAGAGGACAAGCGGAGACATACGCATATAGGTTATCCGACACCGAGCATGGTAACTGGGATAGACTCAAAATGGCTATGGACGAGAGATTTTGACACAAAGCTATGAAAGAAAGTTATGTGGCAGAAGCAAAATTACGCCGTAAGAAAGAGACCGAGTCTTTCCGAGATTTTGGCCAAGCAATTCAGGATTTATATCGACGAGCGTATCATCGTCAGTACGTACAGGAATCGAGCATGAAAGCATTCATGGACAATTGTAGTGAAAATGAAGATTTTCGGCTAGCTGTGAAGAGAACACGACCCAAAATGCTTGAAGAAGCAGTAACTGCAGCTATGCAAGAAGAGTGCATTCGTTTGACCGAAAATAAAACACAGAAGGAGAAAAAGGACAATAAACCACCAGTTTATGAAGTCCAGGATCAACAGCAAAGTAACCGATACCGAAACAGGAGACCACTACAAGGAAATGCCGGAAATGACGTGAAAAAGTGTTACAAGTGTAATTCAACTCGTCGTTTAATACGAGACTGCCCAAAAACCGATATACGACAGAATACTGAAACCGGAAGTTTTGTGGCTGGAAGAGGAAATGATAGTAACGGTAGGAGGAAAACTGGAAATCATACGTTAAACCAGAATGGACCGAGGCAGTAGGCCATGCGTCGGTCACAGCACGTAATAGGCCTAGTACAGAAGACTTACAATGTCGCGTTTTGGATGCCGAAATGCAAACAAATATTGTAACGCATTTATATTCAAGCTCTACAACGGAAGAACCTAATAGCGAAACCGGAAGTCGAATTAAAATGAAAGGGAAACCTGGATTCAAAGTTGACGGATTAGTAGAAGGGACGCCGTTGGAGTGGAAAATAGATAGCGGTGCGGTAAATACGTTTATCACGGAGGATTTATATTATAGTATCCTTCCATCGGATAGACCTGTACTTGAGCTCGTGCGTAAGAAATTTCAAACAGCTGACGGAAGTGAGTTCAAAGTCTTAGGGACTGCGAAAATGATTTTAACTTTCGGAAATTTTGATGTGTATTTACGCGTGTTCGTAGGAGGGATCAAATGCAACTTGCTTGGACAGGATGTCATGAAGAAATATGAATGCCAATGGGATTATAGCAGTGATAGTGCTGTGTTGAATTGTGCGCGCATGAGAAATGATCAAGAATTTAGCGGTCGCGTATTGTCTGTGGAAACTAGCGCTATTCCACCGAGACACGAATTTGTGTTGAAATCAAGAGTGATTTCGGATACTGATATCGGAGAAGGGATATTAGTGCCAATGAAGCGATTTATTCATTCATATGGACTTTTAGTTGCACATGTGTTGGTGAACGCGAGGAACAGCGTTATTTATGTGCGTGTGTTTAATCGGAGCGACCAGGAAATTAGTGTTAAGAAGAACACGGAGATTGCGTTATTGGTACCAGTGACTTACGTAAGTGAACCTTTGCACGGACATGATGTGTGTAATGTGCAAAACGGAAGCGGTTCCGAGGAGATTCCGGAATTTTTATGCGAGATGTATCGCGATGGATGCAAAAACCACTCAACGGAACAAGCAGCAGAATTTGAGAAATTTTTATTGTGTCGGAAAAATGTGTTTGCAGATCCCAAAATGCCCGCCGAGTGCGCAAATATAGGAGAACATCGAATCAATCTCAGTGATGAAACACCGTTTAAGGAGCCAGTGAGGAGGGTTCCTATCTTTAAGCGAGAGATATTAGACGGAGAGACTGAGCGACTAAAGGAACAGGGGCTCATTGAGGAATCAAATATCCCATGGTCATCTCCAATTGTTTTAGTGCAGAAGAAAGACAAGTCTTGGAGATTATGTGTAGACTACCGGAAATTGAATGCCAAAACTATATAGGATGCGTATCCGATTACTAGAATCGCAGAAAATTTGGACACTTTAGCTGGATCCAAATGGTTTACATCCTTAGATCTAAATATGGCATATCACCAGATTCCAATGCGAGATAGTGACAAAGAGAAGACCGCATTCGGAACACCTCGAGGCGGATTATATCAATATCGTGTGATGCCATTCGGATTATGTAATGCACCTGCAACATTTCAAAGAGTGATAGAACAGGCGTTGTGTGGATTACAGTGTCATGTGACAGTTCTCTACTTGGACGATTTATTGTGTATAGCCGTGATTTTGAGGAACACTTGAAGAACTTAAGTCTTGTGTTTGATCGACTTGAGGGGGCGAATTTGAAATTAAAAGCGAAAAAGTGTAATTTCTTCAAAAAGGAAGTGACTTTTCTTGGACATGTCATTTCAGAAAACGGAATTACTACAGACCCAAGCAAAACGAAAGTAGTACAAGAATGGCAGACGCCACGTGATGTAACGGAATTACGTAGTTTTCTTGGACTTGTGTCGTATTACCGACGTTTCATAAAAGACTTCGCGAAAATAGCGAAATGTTTACACGAACTTACCAGCAAAAACAGTCAATGGAATTGGACTACCGATTGTGATGAAGCATTTCATTTATTGAAATCCAAGCTTATCACAGCTCCGATACTTGGATACCCGGATGTAAAAGGAGGAACGTTTATTCTAGATACGGATGCTGGCAATGACGCTATTGGTGTTGTACTATCACAAATACAGGATGAAAAAGAAACAGTAATTGCGTATGCCAGTCGTACTTTGACTAGCCCAGAGAAGAACTATTGTGTGACACGTAAAGAAATGCTAGCTGTTGTGTACTTTGTGAAGCATTTCAAACATTACCTTCTTGGACGCGAGTTTATATTGAGGACGGATCATGGATCTCTTGTATGGTTACATAACTTCAAAGAACCAGATGGACAAATAGCTAGATGGTTACAACAGCTTGGACCATTCGTATTCCAGATAGTACACAGACAAGGGAAACGTCATCAAAATGCTGACGCGCTATCGCGAATGCCTTCATCAGGAGATAAATGCAAAGAGTGCAAGCGTGATCCAACAATAGAAATTGTAGAAAGTGAAAATAAATATCAGCATATTAACGATTTGCGGAAGGAATTTAACAAAAACGAGACAGAACATAAAAGTGTAATTGCGATTGATGCCTTGTTTACCGATATGTGTTTACAGAGTCACGTGACCGATGTGTATTCGTTAAACGACTCTATCCAACCTGTGAAAACATCAAAGAGAGCCGCAAATCGACCTCCGCGCGATAAAGAACGAGTGCAACCCGATGAGCTGTTGACTCTAGAGAGTATCCGAAAAAGTCAGTTAGCAGACCGGGAAATATCACCATTTTTGTATTGGAAAGAAGATACAGACTGTGTAAAACCGCCATTCGAAGCAATATCAGGATTTGGATTTGAAATTCCTTTACTCTCGATGGGAATTACTTACAGTGAATAAAGGTGTATTGTGTATGAAATGGATAGAAAATGACCGCGAACGATTTAGGATTTGTGTGCCAATGAATTTAAGAGACGCAGTGATGTGGCAAATGCACGATGCACATACAGCAGGGCATATGGGTGTAAGACGAACATTGGACAAAATTACCAGAAGTCAGTATTATTGGCCTCATTTACGGATATGTGCATGATTATGTGTCATCGTGTGATATATGTGAAGAACGGAAAAATCCATCTAGGAAGAAAAGAGCTTACATGAAAACGCATCTTAGTGGTGTAAAATTTGAACGAATTGCTGTCGATATTGCGGGACCTTTCCCCAAAACAAGTGATGGATTCGTGTATATATTAGTGATAGCGGATTATTTCACCAAATTTATCGAGATATTCCCGCTTAGAAACATTGAAGCAGAAACCGTGGCTGAGACAATGTTCAGAGGATGGATAAAACGCTATGGTTGTCCGCAAGAGATACACTCTGATCAAGGTAGCCAGTTTGAAAGCCAAATATTCCAGGAAATGTGCAAATTACTGCAAATTAATAAGACGCGTACTACTGCTTATCACCTTCAATCGGATGGTTTGGTTGAAAGAATGAACAGAACAATTAAAGACATTCTAGCAAAATATATTTCCATAAATCAAACAGACTGGGACAAATTCGTGGATAGCGTTGTATTTGCCTACAGCAGTACTGTACATGAAACAACAGGAATTACGCCATACAGAATGGTATTTGTTGAAGAAATTCTACTACCCGTTGATCTGGCAACCGAAAAAGTGAAATCTGGCGAAACAACAATCCCGAAAAATCAAGCCAACTACGTGCGTGAATTAGAGAAATCATTTAAGGAAATGTACGATGTTGTCAGGGGCGTAACTGCTGAACTTTCTCTTCGCCAAAAACGTTATTACGATAGGAACGTACACAGTACTAACTACGATGTCGGAGATTTAGTGCGCCGAAGCCAACCCAAAGTTATGATCGGAACTAAATCAAAGTTGGCAAGAAAATGGACTGGACCTTGGATTGTTGTAAAAAGACTTAGTGATGTATTATACCAAATACGAGTCTCGAAAATTCAAAACCGGTGATAGTGCATTCTGATAATTTGAAATTGTACCGAGGGTCAAAGTCTACCATGCAGCCGAAGACACCAGACACTGACCACATTCCAGTGGGACATCAAAGGGGTGCAGCGCGCAATCCGAGACGACTTCCAAGGGGTGCCGCACCGAAGGATACTCTGATTGACAACCGTCAATCACCGATCGAGGTACCACGGACAAGGCGTGGCCGTGTAATTAAAAAGCCAACGAGATTCAGAGACTGACCATTCAAATTTGAACCATTGGAATATGATATGTGAATTTTGCGGGAAAAGTATAAAGAGAATTGATAACTTAAGAAGACATATGCTTGAGAAACACGATAATGAACGATTAGTTGTGCTATGTTCGTATTGTCAAAGACCTTTCTTAAGACCATCGGACTTAAAGAAACATTTACAACTTCGTCATAATATCAAACGTGAAGTGATTTCAATGGAACTAAAACTTTGCAAAAGAGTAAAGATGTAAGAAGAGGAGATAAACCGAGCAAAGAAGCCCGTGTATGTTAGTGAGGACTACGAGGACATAACACCTGTGAACTCGCCGACTGGACAGCCGTGTACTAGCATGTACGAGGAAATAAGTAGTGACGAGGATGAATTTAATCGCATGTGCGTCGATACAGAGGACTTGCCGTCGATAATACGGATGTATTAGATCAATTAGTGCAAGCTACGGGTAGCGATGGACTGCAAAATCTGGTAGAAGATTTAATAGACGCTGACCCTTCACTAGTCGCCCAGATGCCTGAGATGGACTTGCCGGTTATAAGCGATGAAACCGAAAACATTAATGCTGATGATACCGATCGAGCTAGTATTCTGACAGTGTCCAGTGAAGCCGATCAGATTAGTGACGCGAGTGCCGTGCATAGTGAAGCTAGTGCCGTGCATAGTGACATTCCGCGTACAACAACGGATAACGGATATAGGTTATTCAAATAATGTGGACCCGTCTACAATTGACATTGCTTTAATTGCACAAGAGATTATTGCAGAAATTCCAGAGCACGTGAATAACCGCAATGTACGAGTGGTGGAAATCAGCAGTGACAATGAGAGTTGAAAGTAGTTACTCTTGCATTTATTCCAAACTTGTTGAAGACTATGATGAACAATGACATTTTCATATTTAGACTGTATTCTAACATTTTATGTCATTTATTATAAATTCCTTATGCATAGATACTTAGAAATATTGCTCATCATGATAGTTGCTAACCTTTTGTACCGATTATATGCTTATATTAGTGAGTCATTGAGTATATATTTGTGTGTGTGAAATTGTTCATGAGTACACATGTACATTATTTTTGTTGTAATTTCATTTGAACGGAGTCAAATCCTAGCGGAGGGAAGTTGTAGCGTACCTATAAATATAAATGTAGTCGAGATATTTCATGTTTAATGTTGATGTTGTTAATAGATAGATTATAGCTAGTCATATGATTCTGTTACACTGTACGCTGTTTACTCCGAAAATCTCGGAGGTTGTGTATTCCCTCCGGAGTGCCCGGAGGCGCTCCGATTCACTCCGAACGGCTCGGAGGGGTGAAAGGCTATATAAGCGGCGCTGACCAGAACGTCCGCGACAGTGTGTTATTTGACTTCGTAATGTTCATGTCACTTATTATCTTGATTTTGATATGCGTGTGGATTTATATGTGTTGTGTAATAAATTAGTGAACTTTAGCAAGAGTCGTCATTACGGATTATATTAATTATTCAAAGAGAGGATTGTGGATTACATGTGCCTGTGTGCACGGTGACAGAGTCACGAGTAAATGGCGGATCCCGGCAGTTTGATTACGGGCCTGTTAACTAATGCAGACCGACCGCTCGAAGAGAGCGCTACATCTCTTACTGAGCGACATGCACATGATGTCTCTATTTATTTATGGAATCATGTAAGTGTTATGTATACCACGTATAGCATTATTCAAAACTGGTAAGAATATGTCCTCTAAACAATTACATTTTGTTGTAAATTAATATGGACAGTCTATTCGGCAGAGTTTTGATTTTTCACACTGCGTACATAAGTACGATTATAAACCAAACAAAATTTCAGGAATTCTTCATTTGAAGTAGTCACTTGTTCAACAGTTTTAATTTTAGCGCCGATGAATTCGGCGCAATAAATGTTCGGTTTTGAAGTAATGTTCCCCGACATGTAATCCAGATATTTGATCTTAATAAAGCACACATGTATTTTTGTAAATATAGTGACTTCGATTTGCCATTGTAAGATATTGCTAGGTCACACTGAAGCGGCACCATGAGATCATTTTGTGGTGCCAATAGGGAGTGTCTTAACACATCTGAAATGCATTATGATGTCAATATAAGAATTTAATTTTATAAATATTAAATTATGCAGACCCGCTTAATGACGCAAATATATACTAGAAAGCAATACATCTGATCAAAAATAGGCGGCGTTCACCTCAAGAAATAAACAGGCTCTAATCTATGTTAAACTATACAGGCAAAATATCTATTTTTCAAAATAAACGTCACTCATGACCTATCAATTTGATAGTTATAATTCAATGTAGATGTATCAAATAGGACCTTTTCTTGTTTCAATGTGAATTAAGGTTAAATGGTTACAATATAAGGAAAAACGCGTTAATGATATAGATGGATAATAGAATAGTACGTGGAATTTAGTATTTTATTTCATAAAATCATGGTCATTGTTCTAGTATACTTGATGATATATATACGTGGATGCTTCTCTAGAGCAATTTGCTGTAAGTTCACGTATATAATTGTATTCAGTAAGTAAATGTACTTTGCTTATACTTAACAATATAGAATGAAACGGCATTATAGGAATTTCCGAATAGGCAGCGTGTATTCTGTAACTTCTTGAAATGCAAAGTAAATTTTGAATCTATTTCACATAGTAATATAGACTCGTACTGCGTCGTTTAACAAAATTACCAAATTATGAAATTTTACACAATAGATAATAAATATTAAAGCTTATCTACGTTATACTGTAGTGCACCGAATGCACATTTCGATAACATGTGTCCCTCCTGCGATGCTCATGGTCAATATTGGAAGAGCAGACTTATCCCCAAAGTGGTCCAAACAGTGAACCAAAGAATCAGTGTAATGAAGAGATATGCACGAGGAAGTTTTAGAATCATTTACAGAATTTCATGACTAAATTCTTTAATGTATATATTTCACGTCAGTACAAAAGCACTGAAAACAACACTTATATGGTGTGTTCTTGTTGATTATATCTTTGAACAATCTTTGTCGCAAGTGCCTGTATTTATTTAATGTACTTCTATGATCGTATGTCCAATGAAGAATTTATCATTTGTTTCCTTTATCTTGTGATCGTTTATTGCTGTATAGATTTGAAGTTAGTTGACAAGAATCAAATCAATGCCCGTTTGGATTCCGAACTTTAAAGAACAACCGACATTCCATTGGTCGCACGTTGTAATTATCAGATCATTATACAAATATTATATTAAAGCTAATGCTTTAATTTTCATAATACACAATTTAATTTTCAATTTAATGTTTATTAATTTTATTCTTTTAGTGGTATTTTTTTGTAAGTGGCGGGTATTTATTTTGCATTTAAATGTCGTTTTCGGAGGTATTAAAGCATACAGTACGTTCTGACAACGTAAATTCAAGATTGCTTTGGATATTGGAAACCATACTCGTCCATTCAATAATATAAACAACTATACATATCATGATTTTTAGAGGGCAAAACATATCATCAATACAAGATATAACGTTTATTTTTAGTAGTGACAGTCAAAAATACACGGCTCGACCCTTTCATAGTTCTTTCTACGTTTACAATAGTAAAGTCACAATAACACACGAGAAGAATTTGGATAGGGGATTGTGGGGTAAATCCGGCCAATTAAGTACAACAATCTGTAATATAACAGCTAATTCCATTGTTTCGTCACTATGACCTTTAAATGAAAATATGAGCAACAACTGCGACCTTTGACTTTATTTTCTCCGGTATGAAATGGTCAAACAGGTCATAAATATAAAAATATGTTTAAAGTAAAAGTTGGAGTTATCATGCTTCTGTCACTCTGCGCGGGAATATTCAACAATTTTCAACTACACACGCTGTTTGATCAGCAGAGTTTAAATCAGTGTAAGGACGTAAGCATACAATCAATATTCATAATATAATATAAGCTATCAAAAAGAGTATTACATAATTTAAATATAAAGAAATTCCATAGAAGAAATCAATTGGATTGCGTAAAAATGTTTTTATTGATCAGTGGCCGGAATTACACCCACCAACTTTACCCACTTATTTATTTGTATTCTTTTCATATAATTTTAATATTCATACGTACATTTAAAGAGATGCATTCCCTTAACAGGTCGCTATTATATGTTTTTTTCTTCTAATAAATAAGTGAAATCATAGAAAACAATTCCTCTTTATTGTATGAAAAACTAACAATGAATCAAATTTGGCTGAAACCCTATTCAGACTCCCTCCCGTCCTTAGCTTCCTACCTAGCACATGCATAAAAGAGGAATGCCAGAGGCCCTGTCCATCTCTTCCCGAACTAATGCCAATACACAATATATACTCAGTACTGAAATGAATTAATACCGGGGCAAACAGAAGGGTACTCCACCCACCCTCTCCTACCTGGCATAAGTGGTCGTACCAACATTTCTACAAGACGACTTCTTGAACTCGCGATCATTTATTTGTTCCTTCTATTCTCTCCGTCTCCATACTGCATGAGTAGCTAATCATATTTTTCAGCAGGAATGAACGAACGATGGTTGAATGAATGAATGAATGAATGAATGAATGAATGAATGAATGAATAGTTGTGGGGGTATAAAAATATCCTAAATTTAATAACCAAAGTCTCCTTTTTAAATAATTACCGTCAATACACATCCTGACAAGTTTTACTGCAACCCGATGTGTCAGTAAATCCCCTTGGTTGTGCTTAATGCAAAAACAAAATTCACGGCCGAAGTTACCCCAAAGGTGGTCGGATTTACCCCATTTCACAATTTATATTTACAAGGTGATTTTCACGTTTATTTTTAAGTAAACCAATCAACAAGTTAAATTAATTCATAGACCGTAATCAAAATTAACCAAGAAATACCATAAAAGCCAGATGAGTTTAGAATGGAGTGTGTTATATGCCCATCTATTGGTGGATAAGAAAACCGGCCGGAGTAACCCCACAATCCCCTATTATGGATGAATTATAAATATACAAGACTTAAACGGTCAACAGGGGATGCCTATTTCTCTTCTTTATTTGGTGTAATGAAATTTCCTCATTGACTACCTCTTGGTATCTTGGCATAACTTTTTAAATAAACCCATGTTTAAGTCTTTAAAAGATATATGTTCTATATTTATTGCCTAACGAAAATAGATTATTTCATCTCTGATCCTGTCTTTATTTATTTCTATTGTTCAGTAAAATGTTGCCTTTATAGGTTGATTCTATCCTGCAATTATATCAAATTCCATACCCTCTTTCTTAATGTCTGTAAAGTGAGTATATCATTCACACATCCAAAGAAATAATAAGCGCCATGAAGAGGTATATGACATTTTCCATTTAAATCAACATTTGGCGCATATTTATTTAAATAATACAGAGCAGTATCAAGTGTCTTATCAGGTTTATTGATAATCTGCATGATAAAGTCAGCCATGCTACATTATACATACAGTTTAATAAATATTGCAAAATCATATATTGTTGTTAATTGAAATACATATATCCGTTTCATAATTATGTCAGTAAATCAATAGACGATTGTCATTTCCATTGACTGTTATAAGTCGGCACCGAAAGGCATAACAATAAAATATCCTTTTTTGCGTATATCCTTCTTCTCCCTGCCACTTCTGGGCTACTTCCGTTATGCACCTGAGTAATATGTCTTTTTTCAATTCTTTGTTGCATCTACATCGCATTTACAAGGGCAATCTTTGTTGTGTAACGAAAAAGTAGTCCATCGACATATATTAATTCCTGTATATGTATTAGTAAATTTGACAAAGTCCCCTTCTTGGTATATTAATGCACCTGCAAATGTGTCAGCAGGTATAGTTTCAGTCCTCTCTTTTATATCTGTACCGGTGAATGTATGCATTAAAGTAGTTCTTGTGTCTGTTAGGGTTAATCATTTTTACTCATATTAAAATCACATGGTAGTTTTGGAACTAATATAACATTCAAAAAAGTACAAAATAATTCACATCCGAACTCTTTCTGTTTCAGACCAAACTTTACTTGTATTCAAAGTAAATAACGATATTTAATTAGATTTTAATCCATGCTGTGCCTATTATAACAATATTCAATTAAAAAAAGCAAACAACTAGCATCAATATATGAAAACCATATTGTATCAAATGTTATATATTACAATCGATATTATAACATCGGCATGCTTATATATACATGTATAATTCTATCACTTTTACCAATGCATTAGTAATACCAAATACGAAAGTAACTGGTGTCAAGTTGTCCATGGCACTAACAACAATGTACCACAGGTGACATTCACGAATCCTGGAATTTAGAGGTGAGACTAGGTGTAAACTCCTATCTACCGAGTGATGAGTCTGTAATGGCAACCAATAATATGAAATCAAGTACGAAAGGTATTTTATCCACTACTAGAAACTTGAAATGATACTTGTGTATTAAGGGTTGTGTGTAGGTTTTTTTTTTCAAGACACATTTCACTGGTACATACAAACTTGAGGAGATAAAATTGTTTAAAATTCGACTTTGTTGATAGACATATATACATATTTAGCAGAAATTAAATGATTTAATGCAGAAATATCTAACAAGATGACTGATAGATCAGACTCAGTCATCTAAAACAGCAAAAGGGCATATAAAACCAAATAACATTTACTAGGAAGAGTAAGTGAACTCAAAAGGAAAGCGATCAGTTAACTATAGAAAGTACCATCTATATGCTAGCAAAACCAATCTCTTACGTCCGGTAAAAGTTAACGAATTTCAGAATTAAATAACCAATATAGGTGTCATATTCAGGGTTTACAATGGTCGGAATAGGTCTCAATCCAATATATGATTCAAACATTCTAAATGGCAAGGTGTCATATTGTAGGATAAGAGCCCCGTAACGATCACAGAACTTCCGAACTTCCTCAGTTAAATTGGGAGTGTGCCACTTTCATATCCCTAACTGAACAGTATATAAACATACATGGAAGGTCCTTGATGCTGAAATTGAAATCGTCACGTTTTACTCAGATTGCATTATAAGAGCATACATTGTAACCTTTGCATGACACATTATCTCATCGACATGGCATATTTGATGTGTCATAACCAACATTGATTTTGTTTTGTCTTCGCTATGCTCAGCTTTCTGTATTTATTTGCACTGCAACCTAGCTACCATATTCATTCAGCGCGTTTCCCCTACCATGTAAATATTCAATTTAGAGTTTATTCTATATCAGTATATATTAATTTGCTATGCCGATTCCTAAAATGTGCTATAAAAATAGAACTACATTTTCTTTTATGCTATATGGACTGTTTTTTGTCTTATACGGAACACATTGTGACTCAAATGAAGGATCGTTTAATAAAGTGGCCAAAAGTAAATTTATTCATGGACATAGTCTACAAAATGCCCTGATAACAAGAAAAAGTGACTTAAGCTTACTATGCTGTATATATGCATGCCATTTGTTACCAACAAGTTTTTCTTTAAACTACAAGCCCTTTGCAAGGATTTGTGAACTTAACTATGAGGCAAACGCCGATACAAACAGAGGTGTCATTCTCAAAAAGATACCTGGATCTATACACGTGAAATCGGACGATTGGATGAAAGTAAGTTTTCTAAACTTTGGCGGTTATATAATTTGTCACTATGGTCTGATGGCGCTATAGTAAATAAATTACCCATTGTGATTTAATTCAATATAAAATCATATTTAGTTTCATGTTGTATACAACTGTTGTTTTACTGCAAAATATAAGAAGGAAGTTTATGGAATATATGTAATGGGAGGTACGCAAATGCCAAAACGGGCCACTTCTTAATCTCACATTAAGGAGTCCAGTATGTCACCAGCACTACCAATTCTACGTAGGCTACTTTCTATTGTCACATTAAAGAATGAAATAATCACGAAAATGTGTATAGCAGCTACGGCTATAATGTGTATAGCAGCTACGGCTATAATGTGAATAGCAACTACGGCTATAATGTACACACGGGACATTCCCTAGTCTTAAATAAATATTATTTTATTTAATCTTTGAAATCAATTAGGAAATATTTTATTTATTTATCAATGGACTTATAATTTTTAATATAAATCACAGGATATCAGATGCGAGAATGAAAATACAATTGGAAGTTTAATTGGTAAGTGATGTTTGTTTGTTTGTTTATAAACCACTACATCTTGAGTATCACCTTGCATTTAGTTGGCATCTTCTGTGAAAAGAAGTCATCTATCCCCAACTGTTTAATGATGCTACATGTTTTCATATGACAACATGTCGCGAGATGTAAGAAGTTGTTACAAGTTGTATACTTATCCCACATCAATAAAATCAAATCTCTGACGTTTTGTATGCGTTGTGTTTTCATTTAATTTTATTTGTCTTCGATAAAACGAATATTCAACGAAAAGCAAATCAAATTCATTCCTTATCACTAATTTCCTATCGAATATGTTTAATATTCTCAGAAAATGGTGCATTATGTTTGCGCTATTTCTCAACATCTCTAAACTACTGCCGCGGTGGTGTCAATATATTGACGTCACAGTTAATAAAACGCGGGAAATTACGTCGTCAGAGAAAAATTTCTTGGATGAGATATAGCACTAATTTTCAAACTTAAATGATTTATAATGTACCTATGATCTGAATTACATATTTTAGGAATTAATCTAATTCTTTTTTCTTTGGATGAAGATATACCACGGAAAAAAACGGACGGAAATCTACATCATTGCGCGCAGTGCATGATGCATAAATTATCCGTCTTTTTGTTTTTTGTTTTTGGTTTTTTTCTTTTTTTTTTTTATCTTTTTTTTTTTTTTTGTGTGTTACAAGTCAATCCAACGAAATACAAATTGGATTCATTCCTTATCGTTCAATTCCTTTCAAACATGTTTTATATTCTCAGAAAATTGTACATTATGTCTGCATTATTTCTCAATGTCTCTAAACTTCTGCCGCGGTGTTGTCAATATATTGACGTCACAGTTACGAAAACACCAGAAATTTCATCGTCAGAGAAAAAAAAAGTTCCTTGATAAGATATACCACTAACTTTTAAACCAATCAAAGTGTGTGTTACATGTAAAATGAAAATGATTAATATATGAATCAGTGGGGGATTTTGAAGAGGACCAACCCCCACAAATTTGCATTACATACATAGATAAGTTTGAAAACACTCAAATAATATGAGTAAAACTCCAGATATGGCACCCAAAAAGGCTAAGTATTTTGGTTAATACATGACTTTCACATGTGTAAATCCCCCCTTTTTTTCGAAACACCTGGATCCGCTATTGTGAAATTGAAATATTAATAAAGGATTATCAACTATCTTTTTCATATTTTTTGTAATGCATACATATAAACATAAACTTAAATTTATGTAGACAAGAAAAATACATGCACATTCTGTTTTGAAAGTTGCAATTGAAATCTAGATCTAATCTTCATTATGTTGTATTTGATATTACATAATCAGAATAAAATATACCGAGCACTATCAAACTCATGCGAATAGCAAACAAGGAACAGCTATGTATATGAGATACTGCATTGTCACCACCGTCAATTTCAATAAAAGAAAGTCTATATTTACGACAGAGTTAGTAAATAATGTGCTTCGATTCCATTATGTTTAGAAATAATTGCAAACTAATTGCGAAGCAACCATACTTTAAAATTTATGAACACTTTGGACTAACGCATTTTTCATTCCTATGCATGTAAATTCCTAATTTCTATCGAAATGTAAAAATCTGTAAACCGTAATAACGTCAAATGACAATGGAAATGGCTTTTAAGCGTAATTCCCTAATGCTTCGCTTTATGCATTCGTCATTCATTATTACTGAGAGCAAATGTTCCGTAGGAGTGAGCGTTCTCCGCTTGGATAGCCATAAAAGCCATCAATGCCACAAATACACAGACAACAAAAAATAACAATTCCCGAAGGACGTATTATTTTCATTTAGTTCGGAACAGGACTTCCTGAAAATTCTGTAAAACGCTTACACTAAGAAGTAATCAATAAGGGACATAATTCCTGTAAGACATGGTGAAGATATGGATATCAGGGAACCCTGAAAGAAGCATAGGATGGATTAGGTAACATGGTACTGTTAGTATACTCTGTTTACAGAATCCTTTCACCGGAAAAATAAATAAAGAAATTCATAAATAGTTAAATAAATAAATAAATAAAGTAGTAGCTAGATATACGTATAGTGAAGTCAGATCTTTACCTTTTCCAAGTGAAACATTGCATATCACGGGCCCCTGAAAGAACAATAGGATGGATCAGATACCATGGAGCAGTAAGCCTCCTCTGCTGACCTAGTCTTTCACTTGCAAAAATAAATAAATGAATAAATAAATTAGTAGCTAAGTGTACGGTAGTGATGTCAGACCTATGGTTTTAATCATATCACGAGTTTTTATTACAAATGACATAGACTGTGGTATCCCTGCAAACCAATCTTATGCAGAATTTGATGTCAGTCACGGAACTGGTTTACACAGTAAAGCAAGGTATACATGTCATGCAGGATATCACCCTGTTGGAAAAAATGTCATGGAGTGTAGAGCGGATGGAACCTGGGGATACCGTGACTTTCAATGTATTGCAGGTATGTGTACTGGTCACGAATGTTATGTAAAAGGGTGGTAAAGAGAAAAGGTTGAGTGTAAATGCCGCACGTATATTCGCAATAAAGGAAATTGCATCGCATCAGCAGTGGCGTATTAAGAGGGGTTGGAAAGCCGCCACCACATCCCCCATTTTCACCCTAACTTTACAAAACATACATAGATCATGAGGTTGAGAACGTGCAAATAATATGAGTAAAATTCCAAATGAGGAACCGAAAATGGCTGAATATTTTGGCTTATACTTGGTTTTCATATTAGCCATAACTCCCACCCTCTCCCCGGTTTTGGACATTCTAGATATGCCACTGATCAGATCTAGTACATTACATTTAAGCAACTACGACAATATGCACACTTGACTCCAAGGGACTAAAAGTACAGGGAACAGGGAAATAAAATGCAAATAACATTCACAATAATTTTGATTTGATTTAATGTGAAATACATCATTCATCACCTGTATATACAAAGACATAGATTGTGTATGTACACAATTCTATGAAGAGAGAGAAAGAAGCCGTCAATGTGTGTGCCACAGTATAAGCATGTTTTGACGACACGTGGAAATCTTGAAAATCAGATACGATTTATATGATCAGCATGGTGAAATTTTATTTTGTCGTTGCACATTTATTTTCTTGAATTGTAGATCCTCCACGTTTGCTGATAGAGCAGCACGTTTATTCTGTTGAATATGGAAATGACGTCAATCTGACTTGTAGAATAGTAACAGCAGAACCTATTTTGACCTTGCATTGGGAGCATGCTAGGATAAAAGGACCTCCAACAATCATGGACCAATCTCTTTGGCAGAATGACTCATTTACTACTCAGCTGAAAATTACTTCCGCAACTGCACAAAATAACGGAACATACCGTGTAATGGCCGCCAACGCAGGGGGAACATCTTACAGTGACGTCCAAACAGTTCACGTCATCGGAGGTAAGTGTATAAAAAATGAAGATCATAGATTTAGGTAGTAATTAAGTGGAAGTTTCAAATTTTGTAATGAGATTATTGTTCTATATTTCAACTCAACCCAACTGTATTGTAAGGTAAATGAATAGGTGTTTATGGCCTTTCAATTGATAGTCCGACGAAATTACAGTGTTTGATGATAAATGTTGAACTCTTTTATGTATTTGATACCACATTGCTTTTGACGTCTTTGTCGATTGTCATTGAAATAGATATCTCCACCCGATCATTTTGTTCTTACATTTAGTCACTTCACCAACAAGAAAAAAAAGATAAACGTAACGAAACAAAGAAATAAAAAAAACCCGTTTCCCCGTTTCCCCGTTTCCTTTTAATAATTTGCTTGTAATGTCTCATGGTTAACAATTACTATTATACCTTTCAACTTTCAATGCATAGTATTATTAAGAATAAGCTGTGTATGTATTCATGTTTTATTCTGGTTTTTATTCTTATTTATGTTTTTCTTAATCAATTCTCAGATTACGTTGAAACTTCTTACTCAGGGTTATAGATATCATAAACTTAGAAAAAACTTTTGGTAAATTTTACAGATCTTATTCAGACATTTTATTTGGAAATCTGACGTTTTAACAATACGTATCCTTCGGAATATCCCATCGCTATGGTGATCTAGTGTACAAACTAAGGAGGGTCAATGGTTCCGATGATTTTATATCGGCGGGATCTAAAATTATTAAACGCCTTCGACATCGACAGTATGACCCTGAGATCATGGCTAAGACCATAGTTCTTGTATTGGTTCCCTCTACAACCAAATGCAGACTTTTGCTTGATCGTTGCACACTGACTAACAGGGCGGTAGGGACTCTATGACGGGCCTTGTCCAAACCTTTTCAGAGGAGACAAGGTCCACATCCTCGTCCCTCTGACTGTTAAAAGGGACTCATATTGATCAAGGATCTGCGTTCGGCTTGCAAACGGGCAGAGCATGGTTTACTAATTAAAAGGTATATATGTTCTATCTTTATTATGTATTCTATAAACTTTTCGTGTGTAATAAAATTTTATGACCTCTCTTCTGGAGAAACCTGTTGATCCGTGTTCTGTATATGGAGGATTATTCGTAAATTTTTAAACGTGTGTCCATTGGTTTTCTACTCATATTGATATCAATATATCTATTTCTGATATTTTGGTCTTATTCTGCATTACTGTACGTGTTTATATTTTCATCACATCTAAATTGAAAAACCTTCTGATGCTTGCTCTCTGTACCTAAAATAAATTTAATTTAATTTATCGAAATAGATGACCTCTGCTTACATTGATTTTGTGGTGAATGAGAGGATTGGCCCGTTAACCATTTTACCACACCAAATGATAAACTACTGCCATGCCAATTGACCGTCGTAAGTCGGTATCACAACCGGCGCTTTAATCGAAAGTCTGTGACGTTTTCTTCAAATTACTACATTATTAACTGTCTTTTTCCGTGGGGACTTCTCACATATGGCTAAGTAAAATGCTTCTATCTTTTCCATGTCATCCTATATCTTGCTGGAGACCGGTCTTACTATCCTTTGTCTGACTGGAGAACCGGAGTATTTTAAATTGTGCTCTTCCCCTGTCATACGCTGAGTCAAATGCCTCTATATTTTCTATGCCACCCTTTATCTTACTGGAGAATCGATCTTAACATCCTTTACCTTATTGTAGAAATATTCTTACGATCCTTTAGATGACTGGAGAACCGGTCCACCAATCGTTTACACCCTAGCTACAGAAGAATCATTTTACCATCCTTTACCTTGATAGAGAAGCGGTTTTATCATCCTGTAATTTATTGTAGAATCTGTCTAGTTATTTAGCTCACAGGGGAATCGGTCTTTCCATCCTTTACCCGGTTTTATCACCTATAACCTTACTAAATAACCAGTCTTACCAGCCTTTACCTTAGTAGAGGACCTGTCTTACCATTCTTTAGATTACTTAATAGAAAACCTGTCTTACCGTCCTTTACCTTATTGGAGAGCCTGTCTTAACATCATTTAACTTACTGGGGAAGCGATTTTACCATCCTGTATCAGCCCCTACCATTCATTACCTTACTGAACATTTGTTCACGTGCATTTCCTACACCGTATTTTCAGTTCAACAGCATTTCATACGTGAATTAGGATACTTTGACTTAGTGTCGTCATCTCCGTCATTTGTTCATCTGTATATATCTATTTACTTCATGGACTTCCTGAACAGTTGTTGCAGTACTTTTGCAATGGGTGTTTCTTGCAAACCGGGGACGCTTCCTCCTTCCGGGCATTGATCTCACCTAAATGTAAATAGGGGTTTGCATTTGTCTGAATATGACACTATACACGATATTGCCCTTTCATTCCATATGGATATGGTAAACCCTTCGGAACTTATCATAGTTTATATTTACTTAGCTCACTTGGAACCGGTCTTACCACCGATTACCTTACTGGACTTACCGATCTTACTATCCTCTATCTCAGAAGGAACCTGTACTATCATCATTTAGCTTACTGGTACATCGCACTTACCATCCTTTACCCCACTGTAACACTGGTTTCATCATTTATTCACCTGCTCTCAACGTTTCCAAAAGAGGCTACAGTTAAAGCCACACTGTGATTTCACCAGTAATTCTTGTTTTTCGTATTAACTGTAAGCTACCTTCATATCTGATACTGTCTTGTCTCAATTCAATTCAATCCATATGGGTTTTACCACAAAAGAGGCCTAAGTGAGCTTATATCGCTCACCTGGGTACCTAGATGATCAGTCATGCAGGAGGGAAGAAGTCATTTTCTTTTTTTCTTATTGTGACTAAGTCAACACAGATGTTGAAAATATGCGAAATGTTATTTTAGACAAGTAACAAAGACAACAAACCTTTTTCGCACATCCACTCAAGTAATTTTGATATTAAGAATTTGTTTTGTCTCTGCAGGATGTGATTCAGGGTACCACGTTAGTTATTTTCTTTAGGTGGGGATTTTTGTTGACAGATTTCAAGCTTGGGTCATTTACAGCAATTGTTTCAAATATTGTCCAGATCCAATTTAAAATGGCCTAATTTCATATGTTGTGAAATATCTAAAAAAATTTTAGATGTGTAATGAAATGAAACAAAAATGACCACAGCTGGATTTGAACCGCTACTCTCCATATTTTAATTACCAAGTGGAATATGTACCATTATGATACCTTTTTAGCCATGGTGTCACCACCTGTTGACCAATCAGGATGAAATGTGAATGGATAGAGGACGAATATGAATGGATAGAGGACGACCTACAGTATTTCATGTATACCATCTTTCATCAAACTCTTTTATGTAGTAGAACAGACCCAAAAATAACAACACTTCTACACATGTCACTCTAGATCATTCCTATGCATTCAGTTTATCTCTGTATGCACCCGGTCTGAAGAAGTTTGCAAAAGGATGATCTTTTGTCTGTGTTGTAGCCATCTGTTGACCGATTGGGACAAAAAACAACAACACTTGAAGGGGACAATCAGTACTTTAGTTCTAATATGTTTTATAATAATCTGTTCCGCGGTTCTTGAGAAGAAGTCGAAAATGTGAAAAGTTTATGACGGACAGACGAACGGCGCGCTATGACTTAAGCTCACTTGAGCCTTTGGCTCAGGTGAGCTAAAAACACAAGAATTAAACATAGAATTTTTAACAGTTATGCTACATTCTAAACGAGTTTTAGATATGAAATTATTAAGTTTTTATTTACATAATTTTTCAGGTACTCCAGCAGTTTCAATTCTTGTATCTTCGCCTTTGCATGTGGTTTCTGGCAATAACATTACCATCCAGTGCTCCCTATCGGCAATTCCAGCTGCTACTACAATGGAGTGGATGCGCGATACATCGTCTGTCAGTACACAGGAGGTGCTGTCTTCCTGTCGACACTATACAGGCTCCATCACTGACCCAGTTTTGACAATAAAATACGTGAATTTCGATGATGAGGGGATGTATTACTGCAAAGCAACAAATCCTATCGGGACAGATGAAAGTAACAAACTTTATCTCAACGTAACACATGTACATCGTGAGTAAAATAAAACAATGAGGTGATTCTTTTCAGTCATTTAAATAGGTATCTTATTGTCACTTTTACTGTCACTATTTTACTGACAAATTTATTTCTTCTTCATTATCGATTGATTACATAGCAACTACTTCATGGATTTGCTTTAAAACAAGAGCTGCTCTCTCTCTCTCTCTCTCTCTCTCTCTCTCAGATATATATATATGTGTGTGTGTGTGTGTGTGTGTGTGTGTGTGTGTGTGTGTGTGTGTGTGTGTGTGTGTGTGTGTGTGTGCTCAACGTACAGTTTCACATTTAAATATTACCTCATTCCTTTGTCCCATTCAATCAATAAAAATTTACACTATATGATTATACCACACAAACACAGGCAAGTAAGTCTCATTTATTTTCGAAGCAATCATTTGATATAGTTCCCGCTCTTTTCTTTTCTTCGACTGTAGATATTACTTACTTTTCACAATCAAGAAAACCTGCGCATCATTAGGATAAAAATGATAAATGACAGACGAGTTTTGTTGTGCAATTAAACTGGAGTCGTACTGAGCAATAAAATTTATCGAATAAACGAAAGGTCTTAAATTGGCTGGTCAATTGGCTGGTCAATACAATGTTTAAATAGAAGGACATTTGTAGAAGTATATTTCTATTTGTGGTTCCCCATTCAGGAAACATTTGTCTGTCTATGTACATTGCCTGAATTTCATTTCAAGAATGACCACCTCAATGTATTTTCTCTGATTTCCGCGATATTCCACTTCAGTGTATTGATGCCAGTACCACAGCAACATTACTCAAACAGCGCCATATATTTTCGTGTAACATAATCTGCAACAATTGACATGGATGAGTGTCATTGCGCTCGTAGGACACAGCAACAAGATATATGTCTAATTTCGTCCTAACAAAAACGCGCCTGACAGTGCTATATTGTAAACGAATTAATATTGCTTATTTTCTTATGTCATCTTTGATGTTAGCTGCGGTGTCATTTTAATTTCAGACTTGTTAAATGAATCATGCGAATCCTGTCCATCCTCATTTTATTGTGCCACGAAAGAAGCTTACAACGTCTGTTTACGTTATTTGTCGTATGAAGATGACGTTGAAAGGAGCAAGGAAGACTTTGAGGAGACATGTATATGTTTTGGTGCTAACCTCATCCAAATTGACAGTGCAATAAAACAAAATATTGTAGAAGAATTTCTGTTATCAGGTGAGTAAAATTATAGAACAAGAGGGAAGATAAATCCTTTCATTATGCACAAGTATGATAAGACACAAAACAGTAAACGTAGTATTCTATGAGTGGGGACAAACTTTTCATTGTCATCAAACCCATCAATTTTAAAATATGATAAATATAAAACATATGTACCTTTTAATTTTGTGCACCATATGCGCATGTCGACAACTTATGTCTCTTCAGTGATGCTCGTAGCCGAATGATTGGAATTCTCAATATATATAAAAATATGAAGAGCAGTGTTGAAGCTAAAATGAGTGAAAAGTGAACCAATAAATCTATGTAAGGACAGAGCTATGCATGAGGGAGATACTCCTTTGTTTTAGAGTGATTCACTTAATTAGTTGACTGAAATTTTCATGTACCATGTATAGCATGCAAGGGATCAAGTTAAACACAAATGATTTACCCCGAACTGACAGGCATCCCCAAATAAAAGAATAAAAGACCAGACTTGATTTGGAACCAATAGAAAACAAACAAACGAGCATATATATGGAGTGGGTGTGAACCGCGGACTGGAAGTGAGATCAGGTACCCGAAAGGAGAAAGCCGAATCCATTAGGTGGACGTGGCTATTTCAGTGTTCAGAATTGCCGAGCAGGCCTCAATCCAAAATATCATTCAAAATTCTGATTAACAAAAAATGTCGGAAAGTTTGTGACGCTGAAATTTAAGTCTTCACTTTTGTCATACAGTGAGATATCTTAGTTTTAACCAATACTAGTATATCATAAGCAATTCTCATTAAAGCTATATACGTTTTATAATACTTGTAGAGGAGTTTCCGCAAAGGCGCATCTGGATACAAGGTTCATATGACAATGGTCTGTGGAGATTTGATGATGGAACACGTATGTCGTATACAAATTGGGATGCCACAGAAGGACATGATCCCGAACAGAGTTATGTTGTTATGGGAAAGGAAATGAACTATAGATGGCGCGACGCACATAGGAAATCTCGCAGAAATTGGGGAGCTCTATGTGAAATTCGCTTGTCTTAATTGTACATCACTTAATAGCATAACACCTACCCGTATAGTTAAAGCGTCTTGTATCAATTGCATCCATTTTGGCATTTAGTGTGATAGTGACTAGTTACACAGAAATCGTTGAAATGCCCAGGTCAACATAAATTCCCACAATGGAATTTTTCCAGTTTCCTTGGAATCGACCCCCATACCCCAACATTGTATATATTCTATTGTGATTTGTGTACAATATATCGTATATAATCTGTAATCATTGGAGATTTCTTTTTACTACGGAACTTTTTCCAACATGTCTCGATTGGATATTGATACCAGATTGTTTAATATTGTGATGATTTTAAGCACTCTTCCGTAGCGCTCTCTATTCACATTCAGCTATTGATATGCATAAAAATAGAATATGTATACCTTTTAATGTTGTGCACCATATCCGCATTTCGACAACTTATGTCTCTTCAGTGATGCTCCTGGCCAAATGATTGGAATTCTCAAAATATATAAATATTTGAAGAGCAGTGTTGAAGCCAATATGACCGAAAAGTGAACCAAAGAATCAATCGTGGGCGGGGGTATGACTAAAGCTCTCTGGAATTTTATGTACCGGCGAGCTTAAAAGTGGTATGAATAACAGAGAGTTGCCCATAAAAGCCTATAGCTGGCTACAGTACTCTTATTCGGATCATAATTTTATCCAGTAGTTTTCGTTAACAAAAAATGAAAAAGCAAATTGAAATATAATAATTCACACAAAAAAAAAACCAAAATAGCACTGCAAATGTGTTAATCAGATATTTATTTTATAGTTTGAAGATTGATGCCATTAATTGTTCCTTTTTGCAAATGTTCAAGAGCTAAATGCAAAGTAATCTGCATTTCTATTCATTAATGCTTCTGAAATAGATATTGCCATTACCTCATCCGTCAGTGTGGCCTAGTGGATAAGTTGCTCGGCTCGCGACCGATAGGTCCCGGGTTCGACTTTCTCTCTGGGCGTACCGGTGTTCTGTCTTATGGGTTAAACAGTAAAAATCATGTCACGGTAGGCGTGGCACGTAAAAGATCCCTCACTCTTTCGGGTGGATCCGTTGCAAAGGTCTAAATTTCTATGCAATGCACCAAGCAGATGAAGTCACCATATAAAGGAAATAATCGTGGAGTGACGTAAATCAATATCCAACCAATCAATACATATAGGATCATACAGAGAAAGAATCAGTCTTAGAATTGAGTTTTATACAATCAAATACTCAACCAAGCTCAATGATTATGTGTATGGAATCTTTTGAGCTGTCATAACTTATTTTGCTAAAAGTGTCGTTTACAAGGTTGCTTTATATCAACCAACTGTAGGAAGATTTGCCAACATCAGCGATGCATTTGGAAATACAAAGGCATTTCCAATGCAGAAAGTTTGGTCAAATTATTCTCTCTCTCTCTTTTTGACAATAAAATACCGGTAATTTAGGTCAAAACCCTTGATATATTGCACAATATAACTGGTTCTTCCATACCAGTAGGTACGTTTTCTACTGAATTCGGCCCTATACGGAATTTAAAATAAAACTTCGTCGGATTCATAAAGGAAGATTTTTTTGTTTGTTTGTTTGCTTTGTTTTGTTGTTTTTTTTTTTTTTGTTGTTGTTTTTTTTTTCGAAAACCCGTTGTAACAGCATTCAAAACATTTTGTGGTCTTCTAAGGTTATGATAGTATGCATTGGTGTTGAAACCATTTGAGGGATATGATAACGGTGCTCCTGCAAACGGCGCAAAATACTTCCAACAGAAGCAAAAACACAGTATATTGCAATTTCTCATAGTACTATGGACACATTTTTCAAACTTAATGTTGGTAATTTTTTTAACTTATTAATACTTACATATAATTCTTATGTATAACAATATATAATGAAAACAACGCCAACGCTGCATAATCCGCCAATCGTTTAATATCAGTGTTACATCTTTCTGTAAAGGTCAATAACTATTTTAGATTTGGGCCTTATAATAAGTCTGTATTTTCTTACACTTACAATATTTTTAGAAACACCATAGAGAAAAAGTATCTGAAAACAAATTTCAATAAAAGGCAAATATATATAAACCAAATAAAATACCAGTCTAGAGCTCTGGCGCTATGCACGACGGTAGCCAGATCAGTCTGGTGCCCTGGTATCATGACAATGGTAAGCACATAAGCACCTTCAGAATGTTATAGAGGATCAGAAGTAAACCACAGACTTTCTCCATTCTGGTGCCCCGGTACAATGACAATGGTAAGCACATGAGCACTTTCAGAATGTTATAGAGGGTCAGAAGAAAACCACAGACTGTCGCTAGTCTGCTGCCCTGGTACAATGACAATGGTAAGCCAATGAGCACTTTCAGAATGTTATAGAGGGTCAGAAGTAAACCACAGACTGTCTCCAGTCTGGTGCCTTGGTACAATGACAATGGTAAGCACATGAGCACCTTCAGAATATAGAGGGTGGGAGGTAAACCACAGACTGTTTCTAGAGTGATGCCCTGGTACAATGACAATGGTTAGCACATGAGCACCTTCAGAATGTCATAGAGGGTGAGAAGTAAACAATATTCTGTCCAGTGTGCAGCGCTCCTGGTTAACACAATTGTAGTTTGTCTTTCAAAAGTAGCAATATTCATAGCCAGAAATGTGATGCAATGTGATAGAAGCATAAAATCTTTGGGGTAGGGGAGTCATGCATGGTATAATACAATATTCAGCTCACTTACGTTCAACCAAAAAAAAAAATAGATTAATATATTTACCTATCAATGTAAAATATTATTTTCTATTACCGGTAATAGTTACTCAGCATATGAGTACATGTTACCATAAAATTTCAAAACTGACCACAATTCTCAACAAATTCTATATCTATGTGACATTGACAAAAAGAATAATAGGATGTTTAGAATTCTCTACATAGTTATAACGTGATTATCATTCCTCATTGATGTATTTTCATTTGCTGAGAAAATAAGTGTTATTCAGCATATTATTTAACAATTTTCGGTTAATTTCAGCTACTACTAGTGGATATAACAATTAATATATGTACATTAGATTCACACATATTTCCTGTATTACTACAGTAGAAACCAGGAATTCCTTGGATAAACATTTTATTTAATAAATTTTCATGGAAAAAACACTAAATGTCTTGCTGTATATCAGCAGATTTTGGTATCATTTATTTGTGTGTAATCACCTGTTCTCTGTTTATTGTTATTGATAGTAAGACTTTGCTCTCAACCACTTTAAACATACCAAAAGACAGGAAAGTGAGGAAGAATATCTAATTCCTAAATTTTCAAGAATTTGGAAATGGTGGTCAAATTGCATTTATTTAATTCGGACATATATTAGGTATTGTTACACCTTTTTTTTCACATACATTCTGCATGTCACCTGTGTAGAACATTTCTGTAAAATTTACAGCAAACTACTACTAAAGCGAAGAAAGGGGAGTACATAAAATATTATATAAACTAATTCAGGAAATGTGGCCATGCCTCATTTCGTGGGCCAAGGTTAGAGGATCAAAACCAAACTGATACATTCACGACTTAGGTACATATCTGGCATAGTAAAACTATAAGTGATTTTCTGTGTAGATTTGTCTCTGGAGAGAAGCAATCACCTGCTATTATTTAATGAATACAAAACATCACAGCTCTGCAGAACATCGCTTATCATGGCATAATATGCCCATCACTAAGTTTGATGGGATGAATTTAAAAGTATGAAAACATTCCCCCTTTGCCAACAATTCTGTCACATAGTATTCAAATCCGTGTATTGGGTAAAAAGATTTGCCCACTATATCCAGTGTGACCTTGACCTTGCAGATATTCTCTTGGTTCAAGGTCAAGACACACCCTTTGGTTCTGGGCAATAACTCTGTGAAATATTACTCAAATCTATGCAGGGGATAAAAAGTTATGGCCCAGAGAAAGATTTAGCCATCTTAAGCATTGTGACCTTGACTTTGCAGATATAACCTTGGCTCAAGCTTATGGGAAACCCTTGGGTACTGGGCAACAATTTTGTGAAATATTATTCAAATTAATGCATGTTATAAAAAGTTATGGCCTGGACAAGTATCTAACTGACATAAGCAATGTGATACTGACCTTGCAGATATAACCTCGAAAATCAACTAGGGTTCATCCCCTAGTCATATGAAATAAGTGTGAAAAGTTTAAACATTCTAGCATAAACAGTTGCATTCTCAAAAATTGCTATTTTTGCCACCAAATGATCTTGATCTTGCACCTTTACCATTGAAAATCAATAGCATTCGTCCTCATGTCATAAGGAGTAAGTGTACCAAGTTTGATGATCCTAGCCTAAACAAGATGCGGACAGACCCACATCTCACCATAGTGCATCCATCTACAGCGGGTGTATAACAAGAGGAACAAGTGGGTCTATATCGCTCACCTGAGTACCTAGATGATCAGTCATGCAGGAAGGAAGAATTATTTATTTTTGCATTACTGTGACTAAGTCAACACAAATGTTGAAAATATGTCAAATTTTATTTCAGACCAGAATAAAAAACACACCTTTTTGCACATCCATTCAGGTGATTTTGATATTAAACATTTGATTTGTCTCTGCAAGATGTGATTCAGGGCAACAAGTTAGTCATTTTCTTTAATATTGACACAAAAAACTTAAATTTAGAACTTTCATATTTGTACTGCATTCCAAAAAAAGCACAAAAATCATTACAAACAACGCTTTATCGCTGGTTCCTCGAAGTGCCACAATATGTGTATCGATACTACTCACAAAAATGTTATCAGAAATTAAATATGGCCTTCATAGGTTTTGCGAAACAGTATATTCCAGAAGTGGGATTTATCAAATTTGGATCCTTAAGAATTCAAAGAGTTGTTAGAACATCTAAAATCAAAACGTTTTACTAAAATTCACTCCATCAAGTCTGTTGACTTTTCGACTCTTTACACAACGATCTATCATCAGAAATTAAAAGACAGATTAGCGGAAATTATTCACAATACATTTACTAGGAAAACGGAAGCCGCAAATTCAAACATATAGTTATAAGCCATGATAAAACTTACTTTTTTAGGAAAAGGCTGATTCCAAAAATAAATACACTGAATTAGATGTCATCCAGATGTTGAACTTTCTTATCGATAACATTTTTGTGGTGTTTGGAGGAAAGGTTTTTCAACAAATTGTCGGCGTGAGAAATATTTTTATGGAATTTTTGTAATCTTTCCCCAACGTCGCATAGTATTACCATAACCGACTGCAGTAATAGTGTATTGTAAACAACGAAGTACCCATGTGTTTACAACTTCAAGAATTCCATGGAATAAAACGACAATTTTTATACAATATCATATTTATACAAATGCGAACCCCAATTAAACTGAGGTGAGACTAAGTGCCTGGGAGGAGTAAGTGCCCCCTGCTTGCATATATCACCCCTCGCAATAGAAATTTGTTTGCCAAAAATTGTTTGGTAAGACAACCACATGGAATTATATATTTATATTATTAGCTCCCTAAAATTAGAAACAGTGTCAGTACCAGTAATGAACTTGTATTTGTTTAAACAGCGAAAATAAAATCAACGGGCATCCAGAGATTACAGCAGGTAAAAACGTCTTGTACTAAACATATAACCTCACACACAGACCAGCATGCAAACACTCATACAAACAAACACACATATGTATGACATTGAGCGAAGGTAGAAGTGTGTTCTTCACATACGTTTCTCAGATATGTCCACCTGAGAATTGGCTTTACTGTGTTTTAATCATTTTATTGATAATTACTTTTGTAACAGAAGTATAACAAAATCAAATAGGCAATAAAGATATGTTTTGACTTTTGTTTGTTTTTTTTTTCCTGAATTGTTATTAATAAATGAAGTTGAAATGCAATAGCAAAAAATTAATACACCCCTTTAATGGCATTTAATTATTTGTTTATGTATTAAACCTATGCGATTAGTTGTGAATAGGAAAATTATTGTTTATAGATAGGCACACATTTTTTCTATATAAAAGGTAAAAGGAGGGGTTACTCATTTTTTAACGCTTTGCATTTTACACAAATTTGTAGATATATGTATCTTTAGATATTGAAATATGCGGCGTAAATAGTATTTTAATGAGAAAACCTTTGTGAAGTTATATACAATTTATGACCCATGTGTACCCTTTTTCCTTCCTGCTTTTATTTTATACACAACTTTCCTGAGATACTTCATTTCCGGTTCAAATCCATATCAGTAAATATTAAAGACAGTTAATGACATTCAGCTATCAGCCATGTGGTTATGCAATTATAAAGGTAAAATTTATTTGGAGAAAATGTCACTGCGACTCAGTTTTGACAATTTGCTTACAATGACAGATCTTTCAATTCTTTTGATGGACATGCGACGCAAGGTTGTATATTGAATTCCAGTATAAGAATTGCTTCACTAAAACAGATATTCATGTCAATGTTGGCACGATTTCATAGCAAAATAAATATTACCTTCAATAAAATTGATATTTTCAAATCGACTCCCTTCATATCCTCTTGGCTTTTTGGCGTGAGCAATCTTATATTTCAAACATTTACTGGTAAATGTATCACTAATCTGAATGAAGACTTTAATTCCAGAAGTAGAATGTTGACACGTAATATTGTCATAGAATGCTGCAGGTTTCCCTCTACATGAAGTAACATCCACTAAACCTTTACGGTATAATCCGTCGCCATGCGTCATGGTCCATTCTATTATGTCAACATAATACTAACTTGAAAATTCGACTTTTTTCACGTCGTTTGCATTATGACATTCTCCATGTATAATCCTTACACGTAAATATACAGTGTTATATAATTGAATAGTATCATTTTCTGGCCATCTTATGGAGCAGGTTGATTTATGGTCGTCCTTGATGCAGATATTGTCATATTTTATGCTATTGCTTGTGTCCTTAAATGTAAGTGCAGACACATAAGTAATAAAACTGTTGAATTTATTTTTATGAAATAATTTTAAAACGAATTTATATATCAAAAATCTTTATTAAAGATAGGTTACGACATGAGAATCGATTACAAGTTTTCTTTATTGTTGATTATAATACTACAGTAGAAACATCATTATCTGTAATATACATATCAATTATTACAACTGACGTTTCTGGGTCAACAATCAGTATTGTATATAATGTATATTAAAAAGCACAAAGAAATTCTTTCGTTTAGTACTTTTTATCTACTACAGAATTTAGATAAAACTCTGAGTAATTTCAGCACATTCCAATTATACTCACGACGTAAGACCATTGGAAGTTGAGCTGTTTTGTGAAGTTTGATGCTCTAGCTGATAATCGTAACGTTTTGTTGGATATTATAAAACGTTCATTTCTATCTTCTAGCTGTATATCTGTTAGACATTAAAAAGAATTGATGTTTTGCTGATATGTAAGTACATTAATTTAATAATTAAGATTATTGGACATGCAGGGTGAATAATAATAATAATAATAATAATAATAATAATAATAATAATACAAAACAGAGGCAGATCCAGAAATTCTGTCGAGAAGGGGTCCACACTTAATAAATTTTCTGAAGGGGTGGGGTTCATCCATGATTTTTTGGTGTAAAAATACTTATTTCATATCGAAAAAAGAACAGATGAAGAAATGTAATTTTCGGCGAATCTCAGGGTGGGTCAAGATTCAAGGTCCACCCTCTGGATCTTCTCATGTGAAATATGATATTTAGTTAAGATAAAGGTTATATTCTTTCCATCCATCTTTCTTTGATGCTGCCAAATTAATGTTTCTTATATTTTTTTTTTCAATTTCTATTGAACACATATACTTACGACATGTTGCTTCACAAAAGCATCCTTTTAAACGTAACATCAAACATGTTACAACTAAAACCATGAAATTTCCGACCGTTACATTAAATTCTAGATAATGTTTTCCCATAGCTAATCACGACATCCACACCTCTGCAACTTGTTTCCTTGTGATATGAATAAATAATACTAAATACATGGATATTATGGCGGAAGTTAAAAGCTAGGAAAGGGATGCATGGATCGAACTGCGTATATATATGCGTATATTTCTATCAAATTGAAGAACTGATTGATTGATTTTTGTTTAACGTCACACCACCAATATTTCACGTATATGGTGACGGCGTCTGCCTGATGCGGGGAATACATATTTTGACATTTACAACGGACCTACCCGAAGCAGTGAGGGATCTTTAACATGCCATGCAAACCGCGACACGAGGCCTCGATTTTTACTGTCTCATCCGAAAGACAGGACACCGGCATGACCTCCTGATCAGGAGTCCAGCGTGATACCACTAGGCCACGCTGGCTTGAAGAACTGAAATAAGTTTAATAAAAAAGAGTAGATAATCTAACTATACACAGACTGAATTAACAGCTTTTGACAAGAAAATAATTAATTAATTAATTAAATATTTTTGTAGGCTTCCCAAAGATATATACTTTTCGTTAATACAAGAATGTAAAAAATTATTTCAGGAAAGACCATGCATTATTTATAAAATAAAATGAATTTTTGTAAGGTGCACATAAATTTTCCATATTTGCCGAAAGAACCGCTTTCGCACAAGCGCAATATTATATTCCGAAGCGAGACGTAAACAAACGTTTCAACAAAAAGGATATAGGATATAAAGAATTTGTTTAACGATTCAGAGATGAAAATTAAAAAAACACATATGTGAATAAAGATGTCCTTGTCGTTTTAATGCGGTCAAATGATTGATGGCTCATAAATATTCATTATTTAGGCGTGAAATTGCAGAGAAAAGCACCAATTTCCGACGCGAGTATCTTGTTAAAGGTACAGTATTTTCGAAAGAATTTTTGTAAATCTTTGAAGTATTGTCTAATATATGTATACGTGAAGTTAAATGCTTATATTAAGTTTCAAAACTTATCAAAAGCGCTAAGGGATCATGTTTCTTTTATTTCATTTCATTTCTTTTGCAATAAATGGAAAGAATAGTCTTGTTGCGTGATGAGCATTGTCGTTTTAATTTTTCTTATTTGCATTAATATCACACTTATCCCGCTAGCAGTATGGAGTTCTCCGCGGAAGGTTTGAATTTAACGTTATCCCATAGTTACGTTACGTCATGGCATGTGCGGCTAGCTATTCAGGAGACGCTTACTCCTCTAGGGCACCTAGTCTCATCTCTGAAATTTCAGGGGTTCGTGAATGTCTCCTGTGGTACATTGTTGTTGGTTCCACAGTCACTTGATACCAGTACCAGTTATTTTCGAATTTTGCATTTAATAAAGGAGTTTCTCTGTCATGACATCTGAAGCTAGTTAGAAGATGAATTTTCTGATGATATATAAATAGTAAAATTAGAAGATGTATTACCTGAGTGTATAAATAGCACAATTAAAAGGTGTATTACCTGAGTGTATATATAGCACAGTTAAAAGGTGGATTATCTGATGGTATATATAGCACAGTTAAAAAGTAGATTCTCGGATGGCATATATAGCACAGTTAAAAGGTGTATACTCTGATGGTACTAAGAATAAAGCACATTTAGAAGATATTGTTTTCTTTTTATTATCGTTATTTCATTATTATTTTTTAAAAATTTTATACAATGTGTTGACACGATAAAAAGGACATCTTACATGAGAACAGACAAAAAACTTGAAAAAGAAATGGTGGCGTATGTTTGGATCCGTAGTCCGGAATCATTTTTACACAAGAAGTGCCCCTTCTTTCCCAATAAAACGGCGCTACTAAATGAAGCCCGGAAGAACAGAACGGGTTTTTAAAAAGGCATCCGGAGATAGATTATGGTAATATCTAATACATATTCAAGTTTCATCCAAACATAGTGAGTAGTTTTGCTTTTAAAGGCTCACAAACTTTCCCGGGTGAATTCCTACTACTGAGCGCCGCTATATGGGATCGGGATCCATACTGTGAATCGAAGTTATGTATTTATCTTTTGATTTACGTTAGATCTTTGTGCGCAAACTAATTTTGACCTTACAATAATTGTAAACAGAAAAAAAAATTATTAGAAAAAACAGGTCTTTTGCCCAAGGAATTATATGGTTAGCCGTTGTGTATGAAAAAAAAAACGAAAAAGAAAAAAAAAACAAAAAAAAAACATTCAAGATGGCACCATTTATTACAGAATATTCAAATAAATACATAAATATAGTATGAAAAAACAAGATATAATAGAGTATTATATACAGAGATCTATAATATTTCAGGCATTGACAGACAGGATATTTTGAGCAATATGATAATAATGTAGGAATAGATTTTCAAAGCAGTGAATCAAAACACAAGCATATCGTAATTCAGAATAGCAATAGACTAGATACTTTGAGATTATCAATAACAAAACAGGAACAGATATCATAATAAAAGACTAGGTACTTTAAGTGTTAACAAGGAAGAAGTAGGAATATATATCAAAATAATGATTCACAATTCATGTATTGAATCATGAGGTAGCACACAACTTACGTAGTGATCTAAAGTATAGGAATTAAGTTCATCTTTATGACATAGATAATTAAACTTCTATCAGTACAGACCATTCGGACAAAACAAAATTGTATTACAAGTTTGCAAAACCATTACAAGGAGTATATATTTATCATAATGACATCATAGATCAAATATGTTGACAATTACATGCAAAACGTATAGAAAGCATCATGTTCGGTCCGAAATGCAGGCTTGCCGTTCCGTATAAAATGCATCATGCTCGACCCGAAATACAGACTTGCCGTTCCGTATAAAATGCATCACGTTCGGCCTGAAATGCAGGCTTGCCATTCCGTATATTGCATCCTGTTCGGCCTGAAATGCAGACTTGTCGTTCCGTATAAAATGCATCATGTTCGGCATGAAATGCAGGCTTGCCGTTTCGTATAAAATGCATCATGCTCGACCCAAAATGCAGGCTTGCCGTTCTGTATAAAATGCATCATGTTCGATATGAAATGCAGGCTTGCCGTTCCGTATATTGCATCCTGTTCGGCCTGAAATGCAGACTTGTCGTTCCCTATAAATTGCATCATGTTCGGCCTGAGATGCAGGCTTGTCGTCCCCTGCATTAGATTTCAGTCAGAATTTAAATTTCAGGGACACACTCTACGGTTGCACTGAGATACTACGCTTAATTCTGCTTTTGCTTTTGTTAGATTGTAATCTCTATTATTATATAGGCGAGGTTTGCACCTGACCGGTAGCTAGCATGTTATTAGGTTTGATTGTATGGACGAGGTTTGCATCTGACCGGTAGCTGCATGTTATTGGGTTTGATTGTATGGACGAGGTCTGCACCTGACCGGTAGCTGCATGTTATTGGGTTTGATTGTATGGACGAGGTCTGCGTCTGACCGGTAGCTGCCTGTTATTGGGTTTGATTGTGTGGACGAGGTCTGCACTTGACCGGTAGATTGCATGTTATTGGGTTTGATTGTATGGACGAGGTTTGCATCTGACCGGTAGCTTGCATGTTATTGGGTTTGATTGTATGGACGAGGTCTGCATCTGACCGGTAGCTGCATGTTATTGGGTTTGATTGTATGGACGAGGTCTGCACCTGACCGGTAGCTGGTATGTTATTGGGTTTGATTGTATGGACGAATTCTGCATCCGACCGGTAGCTTGCATGTTATTGGGTTTGATTGTATGGACGAGGTCTGCACTTGACCGGTAGCTGGCATGTTATTGGGTTTGATTGTATGGACGAATTCTGTATCCCACCGGTAGCTTGCATGTTATTGGGTTTGATTGTATGGACGAGGTCTGCACTTGACCGGTAGATTGCATGTTATTGGGTTTGATTGTATGGACGAGGTCTGCATCTGACCGGTAGGTTGCATGTTATTGGGTTTGATTATATGGACGAGGTCTGCGCCTGACCGGTAGGTTGCATGTTATTGGGTTTGATTGTATGGACGAGGTTTGCATCTGAGCGGTAGCTTGCATGTTATTGGGTTTGATTGCATGGACGAGGTTTGCATCTGAGCAGTAGCTGGCATGTTATTGGTTTTGATTGTATGGACGCGGTTTGCACCTTATCGGTAGTTTGCATGTTATTGGGTTTGATAGTTTTATCATTTTGTCACTGTACATTGTATGTTAACCGATAACTTACATATTTATGTTTGTTTTTGTTTTAATTTTTTAAAAGCTTACTGTATTATTATTATTATTATTTATATATTTATTGGCTCTTATTATCTACAAACAAAATCTTTCAAATCAGGAGACAGCAGGGTCCGAAATTCCGTCACTTTCAAAATAGGGCGACACAAAGGGTTTTGTCCCCCCTTTTTTGACGAAGTATTACAAATTTGTATGAATTTTTATCTTTAAGAAGTCCCCAGAATTGCCACAAAGTATGCAGTGCTATCATTAAATTTTATGAAATTTAAGTTAAAGTTTCATATCAATCAAGTCTAATAACAGTGATAACCATCATCATGTTTATTTACATGTAGATGTAGAGTAGAGTTGTTTGGGAAGATGTAGGATTCGACTAACTGATAAAATATGTATCATCTGAACGTTTGCTACTTCTCAGTGAGGAAACAAACGTCCAGGTGATCCAGACAGAAAGAAAGAAAAAAACAATAATAAAGCATGTCTTCACAAAGAGCACGTGCACACAAGAAGATTGAAAGGTCTTTGAGTAAATAGATTGGCTCGAACGAGGAAACGCTTTTGAAAAGCCGCTGTAAACTTATAGAGAATTTGAAACATAAACAGACGCATGCCAATCTTATTATCCAAGTTTGTAACGCGATGTCACCAGTAGATTTCAGTGACAGTTGTATTGTCGTTGAAACCTTTAATTCAGAAATTTAAAGGAGAGCTGACGACGAACATAATGTCGATCATATAGATATGCTTTTTGATGATCTTTTTAAAACTGGGATCATAGATATTGTTGCTGAAGATGGGCTTGCGCTTCCATCTGTACCAGATTCTTGATTCCGTGTTCATTGTGCTCCTCGAGTATTTGCATATTAAGTATGGTTTTTGCACATAACCACAGTGAATTGAAACAACGAAACAGCACTCTAAACTCAGAAGGGGCATCGTGAACACCCAAACGACACTTTGTATTGATCTAAATTTCATAAAACACTTCGTTGAACATCTTTTCTGTATGAGATACGTACCGTATTCGTATATTCTGTCGGGGTCTATAATCTCATACTTTTAATAAAATTCTCTAAATATAAAATTTGGAATAGAGGTTATTATAAACTCATACATGGGGGTGCGTTTAACATCCTCACTAGTTGATTAGCTTCTGTGGCGATGTAGTTTTCCTCACCTAGCTTTGTAACAAGTTCAGCAACACTGAGCGCTGTCATTGCCGGGATATGTGACCCACCAACATGTTACTTTAGATAGCAGTGTGATGACTGGTGTACGGTGGCTCTAGAGCTTGACCATGGCTTGGATGAGTGACACCCCCCCCCCCCCCGATATGTTATACAGTTGAGTTCTCTTCATTTATTGTGGTATATGCAAAAATGTCCGCATGGGCCAGCAAAAATGCATTTTGCTTAAAACGGCTGAATTTAGACAACACACTTTTTATTTGTTACATCATGCATTTGTAATTCCTCTCTGTATTTCAACCTCTAACTCTTTTCATCTTTTTGTATATGCATGTATGTCCTTAATCATCGCTCATCTCACTCTCATCATCATCATCTTCCTCACTCTCACTCACATCTGCCTATGTCCAGTACCTTTATGTGATATACATCAGATCACGGTGCCAAATTAAGTCTAACTGGTCTGTGTTTTAGTAAAAGTAATTACATAGTAAATGCTCTGCTCATTTTCAACATTTCAGCAACTCCGTGTAACCAGTGAAAAATATATCTCACTATGGTGTACAATTTATCTGTATTTGTGTATCTGTAGTAGCTCTGTCAGACATAATAGTACATTTCAGGATTTAATGTTCAGAAACTTTTCGCCACCTCTTACTCAAGGACATGTTTGTTATTAACATGTTTGTTAATTTAACTTAATATGAACACTGGTGAGCCTTGTATTTTTATGTTTTACAATATCGTTTAGTTTGTACAGTATAGTCCAGGTGTTTTGGACAAATTCCACAAAACACAGTGAGAAAAATGTCAAAAATTACAGTGGTAACCACCCAAGAAATTTACCTGTGCTTCATACCTTTGTAAAATACACCGTGTATTGTGTAATCCTTCAATTTACATATGGATGTAGCAAACTGTTGTTAGTGGAAAAGCTTCAAAACACCTGCACTGTACTGGTACCATATACCTTTGCAATACAGGCATTTGACCGTGATCTGTCATGTATTATGCACACTGCATAGCACTCCTGTTTCTCCATCACTCATACATGAACAAGCAACTCTACAGTTAGGATTAAATAAGCATGCATTCTCGTTTGATTTTATGGTCTTTGTTTTACGACTTCTGGTCATTTTTTTTTATGCTTGCCCTTCAGTTTACAAACGCGTTCAAGATGTCGTCACACTTACCGTGACATGATGTCATTGACAAAAAAATCAAAAGAGTGCTTTATGCAACTGAGACTTTGACCTGAAGCTGACAGAGGACTAAAACATAAAAAATATGATGAGAGTTTTACAGTTGTCAAGATCAGAATAAACCCTTTAGGAGCTCACAGACATACATGTAATTTGATCATATAATTGGCAAGTAGGGAAGTGCTTATTTGCATCCCTACAGTGGTCAAATAGTTACTATTATGATTATGTAAGTGCCATTTTGGTGCTGTTTGTGTGTTTACCCTGTCTTTTCTGTGTTTTGTCCCATTGCATCGTTTCGTCCTACTCTGCATAGCTATTAAAGCATTGGTAAGGAAACCTTTTTCGTGTTGTACATGAGTTAAGGTGCCTAATGACAGGCAAACTACTTTTAAGCTTATCTGACACACAAGCTAAAATGAGCTTTATTCATTGTGTCTGTCATCTTTGTATATTCTTTATTCATATGATGTTTGGAGGATTATAAAGCGAAATAGATGTGGTTTAATCATTTTATTTGCTATACTTGAGATTGCAATGAGGAACCTGAGAGCCCACCTGCATTATTCATTAATATATTTCTCCTAATCCAATTCTAACAATGCAGCAAATCAGGTTGACATTGCTTTTTCAGCTGATATTTTGACTAATGATGCATTCCAAATTAAAGATCAAGACATTTTTAGACAAGAATAAAAATGAAAATTAAAAAGTATTGCAGAATAAACAGGTTGTGATTTATGTTATGCTTTTACTATCTCAGACTTGGCCGTTTAGTAGAGCTTGGTGGCCTGTTGCACATATACTTTTAGTATTTTAAGAAGTGTTGAAAGGATTTTGATGAAATATAGCACAGTGTAGCAGTACATAAAAGAAAAAAGAGGAGTTACCGGCTCAGTTATGTGGCAGAAGTCACCATGGAGCTATACAATACATGAATATAAATAATATAATAGAACATTTAACACATTACAAGAATATTTGATTGTAGTGCAATTACGATACCGACTTAGGACGGTCATTTAATTTGACAAAAGCCAAACAAATGGTGTGGTTAACCGGTTTACGGGGCCACCTTCCCACTCACCGTAACAGCAGAACAATCAAAAGACGTACATTTAAAAATTTATAAACAATCATCCATGTAAAGAACAAGGGTCAACAGGTATCGCATATTGAGAGGTCATAAAAATATAAACACGTAAGGTATTGTAAAACACATAATGGTATAAAAATATATGCGACATCAACATGATAAACCGTGCTCTGCCAGTCTGAAAGCGAGCTAAGACCCTAGATCTGTAGGAGTCCCGACTAACAGTCAGAGGGGACGAGGTTCAGGACCATGTCTCCTCTGAAAGAGGTTTGGACAAGGCCCATCATATAGTCCCCACCGCCCTGTTAGTCAGCGTGCAACGTTCAAGTAAAAGTCTGCATAAGGCTGTAGAGGGGCTAAATACAAGACCTATAGTCTTTTTGATGATCTCAATATCATATTGTCTATTTAGGAGACGTTTGACTATTTTATTACATGATAAAATAATGTTATCGGAGCCTTTTACTTTCCTTAGTTTATATACGAGATCATCGTAAAAATTAGGATGGGAAATTCCATTGGATACATACTGTTGAAAAGAAATATTTCCAAATTTAGATAGAAGTTCTGAATAAGATCTGAAGAATTTGCCGAATGTTTTTCTTAGCTTGTGATATCTGTAACCTTGAGTTAAAAGTTTAGTAGTAATTTGTAAATTTCGTTTATGAAAGTCCAAAACATCGGTGCAGCATCTGACAAATCGAACTAATTGAGATATATAGATACCATATGATGGGAGTCGAGGGACATCGCCATCCAAGTAAGGGAAATTTACAATAGGAAATCCAAAATCCTCACGTTTATCATAAATATTAGTATATATTAGGTTGTTGATAATTTTGATGTAACTTATTACAAAATGCTGATAGGAAGTGATAGAAACATTATTTTGTTGAATTTTCCATTTTAAGATACTGGAAAATTCCTATTTCAATGAAAATATAGAAAAGGATATTGAAAATCACTTTCTAGTGCATGTAACTATGAATGGATTATTCCATAGTTACATTTCATACAAAACTATTGTATAGATCAAAATCATTTATTGACTTAAACTGTATCTGTGCAATAATTATACAGAAAAATAACATGAAAGTGGCATTTAATATTGATTGTTATATTTGTATACATGAATAATTTGCATTTGTAACTGCTATAAGACAAAAGAGCTCCAGTACTGTGCCTGAAGTCTCACAACATTCCCCTTTTTAGCTTGCTGAGACGAATGTCTGGAGAGCTATCGTCATACCCCCAGCGTTCTTGTTGTCCTACAAAACTTACCTTTCATGCTTCACATGTGTATTCCTTATGACAAGACATGTTCATTAGTACAAAAGATTCTGGCGTACTTACCTTGACCTTTGACCTATTTTTCGAAAAATTTTAACCTTGGTCATAAATTGGTCAAATACTTGATTTCCCTCTGACAATGTCCCACTGACAAGCTGTGTTGTCTTCTGACAACTCTTGTTATCTCTACAGGTTAAAAATCAGTTGAGCTTAAGGTAGTGGCCTCGAGCTATATAAAAGTTCCCTATCAATCAATTTCACTGAAAATTGCACAGTAGTTAGTCATAATATAGATATACATTATGACACAGTTTGGAATGAATTTATTCATGGGTAATGTTTTAACAACAGCACAAAATGAGGCATTTTAACCCATTCTAGCATGCTTTGATTTGATGCCAAGATATTTCATATGTTCATGGAAACTGATAAGAAAGGATTAAATCAATACTCTCAATGCTTTTGAAGGATATATGCAATAAGACCCCCCCCCCAAAAAAATTCTTGTTTCCTGAAACATGACATAAAAAGACAGGATCGGTAGGTTGGCTTTTCTTTTTTCTTTTTTCTTTTGTCTAGACATTCAGATGGACATGCATAATGTATAAAAAAAAAAGGTATTGTTCAACATAACTCATCATGTACGACAAGGCTTGATGCCATGGGGGTTGCCATATTTGTTTTAAAAACGTCTGAAATAACAACATTGTGAAGTTTCAGAAAAACCGATTCCGGAATTTCGATTCCGGAAATGGCGGCGCTTGTAAATGGCGAAAAAAAAATCAGAGTCGGCGCCATTTTTGAGGGGTCGGTCGGGTTACAGGAAACAAAGATTTTTTTCAGCCTAATTAAAATGCCTCATCATATTTATTCCTTGCTTAGTTCCTGTAAAATGAACTTATTCACTGATTGATGAAGTAAAAGTTACCTATTTCTGAATCCCTCATTAGATTATTTCTATCCATCTGTAAAAAAAATTCTATCGTTCAATTTTTTCAATAAAACTGTGAATTTTTTTTTCTTCACTCTTCAGTATAACAGCTTTCCTCTATCAGTTTAAAAAAATTTAACCTAAGGCTGCTAAGTTATCCAGAGTTGAATTACCCCCTCAAATGTCCATATGGGATATGTATAATAATTACTTCATGAAACATTTTTCTTTTCAAATCTTACTCTCCTCTGAAGGTATGGAATTTCGTAGTGTTGGGGTCCATGTATATTATTGTTGCCCTATCTGTGTTTCAAATATCAATCTACAACATCGACCTTATCCACAGCATTTGAACTTTAAAAATAAAACACATCATATATGGCGTGTGTACTTCAAATATAAAGCCCTTTCAACAAATAACCTTGAAGTCAATGACCTTGTCACCTTGAACTGATGAAGTAACAATTACCAATTTCATGAATCTCTCATAAGATTGTTTCTATTCATCTGTAAAAAGAAATTCTATCGTTCAATTATTTCAATAAAACTGTGAATGGTTTTTTTTTCAGTTTAACAACTTCCTTCTATATCAGTTTAAAGAAAATTTAACCTAAAGTTGCTAAGTTATTCAGAGTTGAATTACCCTCCTCCCCTCACTCTTCCACTAGGCTCAAATGTCCATATGCGATATGTATAATAATCACTTTATAAAACATTTTTCTTTTCAGGTCTTACTCTCCTCTGAAGGCATGGAATTTCGTAGTGTCCATGTATATTATTGTTGCCCTATCTGTGCTTCAAGTATCAATCTACAACATCGACCTTATCTATAACATTTGAACTTTAAAAATAAAAGACGTCATATATGGCGTGAGCACTTCACCTATGAAGCCCTTTCAACAAATGATCATCTGCTACTTGGCATGGGTTTGCTGATGTGGTACTTAATCCTTATTTCATGATCATCTGCTACCTGGCATGGATTGGATGACTTGATACTTAATCCTTATTTCAGGATCATCTGCTACCTGGCATGGGTATGCTGACGTGATACTTAATCTTTTTTTCAGGATCATCTGCTTCCTGGCATGGGTATGCTGACGTGATACTTAATCCTTATTTCAAGACCAACTTCTACCTGGCATGGATTTGCTGACATAATACTTTATCCTTATATCAGGATCATCTTCTACTTGGCATGGATTTGCTGACATGATACTTAATCATTTTTAGGATCATCTGCTACCTGGCATGGGATTGCTGACATGATACCCTAATCCTTGTTTCAGGATCATCTGCTACTTGGCATGTGCTTGCTGACATGATACTTAATCCTTATTTCAGGACCATCTACTACCTGGCATGAGTTTGCTGACATAATACTAAATCCTAATTTAAGGACCATTCGCTTCCTAGCATGAGTTTTCGGACATGATACATAATCCTTTATTTCAGGATCATCTCTACCTGACATTGGTTTACTGACATGATACTTAATCCTTATTTCAGGATCATCTGCTACCTGACATGGATTTGCTGACATGATACTTAATCCTTATTTCAGGATCATCTGCTACCTGACATTGGTTTACTGACATGATACTTAATCCTTTTTTCAGGATCATCTTCTACCTGACATTGGTTTACTGACATGATACTTAATCCTTATTTCAGGATCATCTGCTACCTGACATGGATTTGCTGACATGACACTTAATCAGAATAGATCTGTGTCAATATTCTCAGAAGATGATGAAGATAAGGATAAAGCTGCTGCTGCTACAGAACCTTCTGCAGTAAATGACAATACCGGACTGGCATCAATCAAGTTTTCAACAGGAAATAATGAATCAGTACCACCAGCAAAAAAGAAGTGTGTGGACAAACAAATTGTTACCAAACAATGTATAGTGGTCGAAACTGCCAATGCAAAAATGAAAGGCTATGTGGATGGCTTATTCTAACTTTTGGTGTTACCTCAAGGAATGTGGCAATCTTTTTGTATGACCCTAAAAATGATATTTTCTAGAAAATCTTGATGTACTTCCTTTATGGGAAAATGATGGGAAATCACTCTGTGTTAGCTCTATTAGAGAAATCTGGATGCTTCTTAATTTTACTGTTTTTACTAATCCAAATGTGGTAGATGAGTTTATACTACGGAAGTCAGAATTTCAGACATATGCAGAGAAGTATTTTGCATGATACTGGGAAAGTGAGGGTGAGTCATCATTTTCAAGTTTTGAAACAGAGTTGTACATTGACAATGATATGCAAAAAAATTGTAGATTTGGAGTTCGATACAAAGAAATATAAATGATGCATTTAGATCTTAAATAAGCTAAATTGTAAGATTTTAAAAGATTGCCTAAATCAAAAGTGCAATATGTTTATTTTTCACATACATCCATTTTAGCTCACCTGAGGCAAAGGCTCAAGTGAGCTATAGTCATAGTGCGTCGTCCGTCCGTTTGTCGTTGACTTTTTCACATTTTCGACTTCTCTGGATCTGCAATGCAGATTTGGATCAAACTTTGTATAAATAATGTACTCGAGATCCCCTACTAAAATTTTGTTCGGGATCCATATTCCCTCAAGAGTGGATCCAGGGCGGGGTCAAAAGTGCTCATAACAGTACTCCTCTTCAAAAATCTTCTCCTCCAGAACTAGTGCATACATGTAAATGGGGAAACTAATTGCATTTCAACAATCTATAAAGATGGGTTATCAAAAATTATGTTCGGGGTTAAGATCCGTCAAATAGAAATTTACGCTTTCTTGATGTGTTTCTGGACTTAGTAATTTCAATGCAGAAAAGTGTCATGTTTTTCAGTTAATTGATATTGATGATTTCTTAATGACTGATTTGATCATGATTATGGTAAGGAATATTATTAAGAAAGAATTCTGTCGATATGTCACTTTTTTTATTTTTTATGAAATTTTTAAGACTTCCAAAAAAGGGGGGGATTGGCCAATTTTCACATTTTCTATTTTTCCTGCAAAACTGTTGGAAGGATTTTAATAAATCTTGGTAGAAAAAAATCACTTAATCATCCCCTTCAAATTCTGTTGTTTTCGTCCAGACCACTTTACAGGTGGCGCCACTATAATCAAAAGTAGGTCACAAAAGAGTACCCTCCTTTGACAACATTCTTCTGCATACTGGCTGTATACAGAGACAAACAGAATGCATAGAATTGATCTAGAGCGATGAGTGAAGGCGTAATGTCATTTTGGTTCCCTTCCAAAATCAAATTTTAGAATGTTTTTTTTTTCGACATTTGTTTGGACTTGGTGATTTCAATGCAGAAAAATGTCTTATTTCCTAGTTAATTAATGAAGATGATTTCTTAAGGACTATTGTGATCATAATTATGGTAACGGATGTTACTTTGAAAAATTTGTTTGACAATTTCTCAATTTTTGGATTTTCTGTGAATTTTTAAGACTTCCAAATGAGGATGTATAGGGAAAATTCTTCACATTTTTAACTTCTGCAGTTATACCACATTAAAAATTTGAATGAAACATGGTATACATGAAGTACATTAGGTCTTCTATCAATTTTGTACATTTTATCCAAATTGGTCAACAGATTATGCCACCATGTCTAAAAACTATGTCTCACAATGGTACATATACCACTTCGTTATAACAATGTGGAAAGTAGCGGTTCAAATCCAGCTGTGGTCAATGTTTTTTTTTTTATTTCTTTACACATCTAAATAAGTTTTTACATGCTCCTCAACACTCAACATATGAAATTAGGCCATTTTAAGTTTGATCTGGACAATATTTGAAACAATTGTTGTTCATGACCCAGACTTGAAATCAGTCAACAAAAGGTCCTACCTAAAGAAAATGACTAACTTGTTGCCCTGATTCACATCTTGCAGAGACAAAGCAAATGCTTAATATCAAAATCACCTGAATGGATGTGCAAAAAAGTGTTGTTTTTTATTCTGGTCTGAAATAAAATTTGACATATTTTCAACATTTGTGTTGACTTAGTCACAGTAATACAAAAATAAATAATTCTTCCTTCATGCATGGCTGATCATCTAGGTACTCAGGTGAGCGATATAGGCCCACTTGGGCCTCTTGTTATACACCCGCTGTAGACGGATGCATTATGGTGAGGAGATGTGGGTCTGTCCGCATCTTGTTAACACAAAACAAACCATACTTTTTAGACTAGGATCTTCAAACTTGGTACACTTACTCCTAATGGCATGAGGACGAATCCTATTGATTTTTAATGGTAAAGGTCCAAGATCAAGATCAATTGGTGGCAAAAATAGCAATTTTTGAGAAGGCAACTTGTAAACAAGGTACAGACCAAACTGTTTATGCTAGAATGTTTAAACTGTTCACACTTATTTCGTATGACTAGAGGATGAACCCTATTGATTTTCGAGGTTATATCTGCAAGGTCAGTATCACATTGCTTATGTCAGTTAGATTCTTGTCCAGGCCATAACTTTTTATAACATGCATTAATTTGAATAATATTTCACAAAATTGTTGCCCAGTACCCAAGGGTTTGTCATAAGCTAGAGCCAAGGTTATATCTGCAAAGTCAAGGTCACAATGCTTAAGATGGCTAAATATTTGTCTGGGTCATAACTTTTTACCCCGTTGCATAGATTTCAGTAATATTTCACAGAATTATTGCTCAGAACCCAAGTGTGTGTCTTGACTTTGAACCAAGGGTTTATCTGCAAGGTCAAGGTCACACTAGATATAATGGTCAAATCTTTGTCTGGTCCATAACTTTTTACCGACTGCACGGATTTGAATAATATTTGACAGAATTGTTGGCAAAGGGGGGATGTTTTCATACTTTCAAATTCATCCCATTAAACTTATTGATGGGCATGTTATGACAAGCTAAGCGATATTGTTAACTTCTGCAGAGCTGTGAGGTATTTAGAATGTTTTTAAGGCATTAAACAATAGCAAGTGATTACTTCTCTCCAGACACAATTCTACACAGAAAATCACTTATAAATTTACTATGCCAGATATGTACATATGTGTACATGTAAGTTATGAATGTATCAGTTTGGTTTTGATCCTCTAACCTTGGCCCAACAAATGAGGCATGACCACTTCTCCTGAATTAGTTTATATAATATTCTATGGTACTCCCCTTTCTTCACTTTAGTAGTAGTTTGGTGTTTTACAGAAATGTTCTACACAGGTGACATGCAGAATGTATGTATGTATGTATGTGAAAAAAAAATGGTGTAACAATACCTACATTCCGAATTTAACTAAATGCAATTTAACCACCATTTCCAAATTCTTGAAAATTTAGTAATAAGATATTCTTCCTCAGTTTGCTGTCTTTTGATGTGTTTAAAGTGGTTGAGAGCAAAGTCTTGTTATCAATAACAATAAATAGAGAATATAATATAGGACAGATCACGCACAGGCTATATCAAGTGTGAAAAATATTGTCACTTTTTATTTTGATACTAAAATCTGATGATATACAACAAGACATGTAGTGTTTTTTTCCATGAAAATTTATTGAATAAAGAGTTTATCCAAGGAATTTCTTGTTTCTACTGTAGTAGTACGGGAAATATGTGTGAATCTTATGTACATATATTTGATTAATATATACACTAGTGTAGCTGAAATGAACCGAAAATTGTTAAATAATATTCTGAATAACAATTATTTTCTCATCAAATGAAAAGTACATCAATGAGGAATGATAATCATGTTATAACTATGTAGAGAATTCTAAACATCTTATTATTGTCTCTGTCAATGTCACATAAATATGGAATTTGTTGAGAATTGTGGTCAGTTTTGAAATTTTATGGTAACATGTACCATAGATGTTTCTTATTGACTACAGCTCCACATCTTTACATTTTACGCTGTATTGGGGTTTTATCTTAAAACTAAATGATAAAACTCATACGCTGAGTAACTATTACTGGTAATATAAAATCATATTTTACATTGATAGGTAAATGTATTAATCTAATATGTTTTGATGAACTGAAAACGTAAGTGAGCTGAATATTGTATTATACCATGTATAACCCCCTCCAACACTGATTTTATGCTTCTATCACATTTCATCACATTTCTTGCTATGAATATTGCTACTTTTGAAAGATAAACTACAATTATGTTAACCAGGAGCGCTCTACACTGGACAGAATGTAGTTTACTTTGGACCCTCTATAATATTCTCAAGGTGCTCATGTGCTTACCATTGTCATTTTACCAGGGCACTAGATTGGAGAGAGTCTGTGGTTTTCACCGACCCACTATAACATTCTGAAAGTGGTCATGTGCTTACCATTGTCATTTTACCAGGGCACCAGACTGGAGAGAGTCTGTGGTTTTCTTCTGACCCTCTATAACATTCTGAAAGTGTTCATGTGCTAACCATTGTCATTTTACCAGGGCACCAGGCTGGAGACAGTCTGTGGTTTACTTCCGACCGTCTATAACATTCTGAAAGTGTTCATGTGCTTACCATTACCTGACTGGAGAGAGTCTGTGGTTTACTTCTTACCCTCTATAACATTATGAAGGTGCTAATTTACCTACCATCGTGCATAGCGCCAGAGTTCTAGACTGGATTTAGTCTGGTTTATACATATTTGAGTTTTTAATAATTTAATTGAAATTTATTTTCAGATACTTTTTTTCTATGGTGTTTCTGAAATTATTGTAAGTGTGAGAAAAAACAGACTTATTGTAAGGTCCAATTCTAAAATAGTTATTGACCTTTACAGAAAGATGTAACACTGATATTAAACGGTTGGCGGTTTATGCAGCGTTGGCGTTGTATCTATTATATATTGTTATACATGAGTAGTATATGTAAGTATTAATAAGTTTAGAAAAAATTCCCAACATTAGGTTTGAAAAATGTTCCATGGCACTATGAGAAATTGCAATATACTATGTTTCTGCTCCTATTGGAATTATTTTGCGCCGTTTGCAGTAGCACCGTTATCATAACCAACGGTGATGAAGCGACGTCATGACGCCAAGAGGCTTCAATACCAATGCGTAGAATCATAACTTCAGAAGACCACAAAAATGTTTTTTAAATGATATTACAACGGTTTTCGAATAAAAAAATGCTCTTTAAATCTTCCTGTATGAATCCAAAAAAGAAGTTTTATTCTAAATTCCGTAAAGAGCCGAATTTAGTAGAGAAGTACCTACTCCTTTAGTAAATGGTATGGAAGAACCAGTTACATTGTGCAATATATTAAGGGGTTTGACCTAAATTCCGGTTTTTTTCTTATGTCAAAAAGAGAGAATAATTTGACCAAGCTCTCTGCATTGGAAATGCATTTGTTTTTCCAAATGCATCACTGATGTTGGCAAATCTTCTTACAGTTGGTTGATATAAAGCAGCCTTATAAACGACACTTTCAGCAAAATAAGTAATGACAGCTCAGATGACTATGGTCTTATATCTATGTATGGATTGATATATTGGTTGGATAAACGTTACTCCAAGATTATTTCCTTTATATGGTGACGGCATCTGCTTGGTGCATTGCATAGAAATTTAGACCTTTGCAACGGACCCACCCGAAGCAGTGATGGATCTTTTACGTGCCACGCCTATTGTGACATGGTTTTTACTGTTTCACCCATAAGACAGAACACCGGTGCGCCCAGAGCGGGAGTCGAACCCTAGACCTATCTGTCACGAGCCAAGCACCTTATCCACTAGGCCACACCGGCTTCCTATATGTATTAAAGTTAAAGACTAATATACTGCTCTTCATCTGTATCACGAAGGTTTGGTTTAGTGTGGTTTAACTTCATTGTGAATGAGGTAATGGTAATATCTATGTCAGAGGCATTAATGAATAAAAGTGCAGATTACTTTGCATTTAGCTCTTTAACATTTGCAAAGGGAATAAGTAATGGCATCAATCTTCAAAAATTAAAATAAATATCTGATTTACATATTTGCAGTGCTATTTTGTCTAATTTATTATATTTCAATTTGCTTCTTCATTTTTTGTTAATGAAAACTACTGGATAGAATCATGATCCGAGTAAGAGTACTGTAGCCAGCTGAAGGCTTAATTTAGATATAAACATGGTTAACTCTCTGTTATTCACACTTGTTTTAAGCTCGCCGGTACATAAAATTCCAGAGAGCATTAGCCATACCTCCGCCCATCGGCGTCGGTGTGTTCATGCACAGAACTTTAACATGGGCTATATCTTTTCAACCAATAAGGATAGGGCTGTGAAACCTCACACATAGGTTCCTTATGACAAAGGCTTGATATATTGATTTTTGAAATTGTGACTTTGACCTTTGTCATTGATCTATTTAAAAAAAACATCAACCTGGGCTATATCTATTGAATAAATAGGGGTAGGGTTTAGGTGTATCATAAATAGGTTCCCCATGACAAGAGCTTTATTTAATACCATATCTTGTGACCTTTACGTTTGATTTTGAGCTACTTAAAAATGTAACCTTGGCTATATCTTTGAACCGATAGGGGTAAGGCTAATATGCATGATTCTTAATGACAAAACTTTCATTTGATACATGACTTTTGACCTTGTGACCTTGACATTTGGCTTAACCTACTATATCTTTTGAACTAATAGAAGTAGGGCTTTGATTTTCTCCCCGGGCACCTGATCTCACTCCATCACAGGGGTTCACATATGCTCTTCAAGTAGACATATTTTGTTATTTTCCATTTGTTTTTCATTTTCACTGATTTTGTATGTCCTATGGTTTCATGATTTTTGGACTTGTGGTTTGGATTTATCCATCATCTTTACACTTCATACATTTGTTCCTTATGTCAAAAGCTTTCATTTGATACCATGCCCCTTGACCTTGAACTTTGACCTTCTTTTAAAAACATTAAGACTGGCTATATCTTTTGACCCAATAGGTTTAAGGTTTTAATGCTTCACACATGGTCCCTCACATTAAGACCTTTCATTTGATACCATGTCTTTTGACTTTGTGACCTTGATCTTGGAATTTTACCTACTGCTCCTTAGCTGTTACCTAGACTTTTTCTTCTGAAATGTTAGAGATAGGGAATTTACATGTAGATTCATTGGGACCAAAGCTTTAATCTGGTTAACTTTTGACTTTTACCTTGGACTTCACCTTGAATTAAAAGAACATTGAAAACACATACTATCCCTCTGACAATGTACCACCGCGGAGCTATGTTGTAATCTGACAACTCTTATTTATGTAACCAAAATCACTCTGAAGACTTAGAGCAGTTGGTGCCCTTCTGTTGTCTTAATGGCCATCTGTCACCAAATTTATGATCACATTGATTCTTTATGAAAGAATATGTTTCGCAGATTACATGATCCACGGAACTCTTCCAACCAAAAACAGATTTTTCGTATTCTTGTATATTAAGAAGAAATTATGAAAATGGGCTGAGAAAGATTAAAAAATGTCTTTTCAAAAATTTGTAAATTCATTTATCCGATTGTGTGTAATGGGGTTTACAAGCTATACGCTTCCGTTTCGAATTTACAAATTGTCTGATTTTTTTAATGAGCAGAGGTCCGAAGTATTCTGAATGTATTATGGGGTATGGCTTTGCATTTATCATAAGCGACATTGCAAAGTTTTAGTTATATATTATTAATGTTATTTTAAGTATGTTAATGCCAGCATTTGAATCCACTGGAAAAGCATACATAGACGAAATATTCTTTTTCCCTCTTTAAGAAATAATCACAGTAAAACAAAAGATAGAAAAATAAGATCTTACTAAGAATCTGATGATATATCCCGAGGGGTATACTTAATTCAAGTCACTTGTCCGGATCATCTCAGCGTTTGCCAATGACCCCATTAATGTCTGGCATATTTGAAATTTTGCATTTTACTTTTGCCGTTATTAATAGAATACTAAATGTATGATTAGAAAGGATATGGAGCTCTTAACGAAAATTGAAAATGAATAGACCCTTAAAGAAAAGGTCCAGGGTTTTGTTACTTTACTCCATAATATTCAATGGGTTATTATGGCCCATGTGCTTCTTTTAATATTGTATATTATTCAAAATAACTGAAAGAAGTTATAATGTGATCATACATGCATATGAATACCTGAATATGAGTAGGGAGCGCTAAGGAAGTGTGCTTAAATTCATCACAATATTAAACAATCTGGTTTCAATATCCAATCGGGACAAGCTGGAAAAATTTCCGTAGTGAAAACAACGTATCCAGATATCTTAAATGATCACAGATTATATACGGTATATTTTACACAAATCACATTAGAAAATATAATGTTGGGGTAGGGGGATCGATTCTAAGGAAACTGGAAAAATTTCCATTGTGGGAATTTATGTTAACCATGACATTTCAACGATTTCTGTTTAACTAGTCACTATCACATTGAATGCCAAAATGGATGCAATTGATACAAGACACTTTGACTGTACGCGTAGGCGTTATGCTATTAAGTGATGTACAATTAAGTCAAGGGAATTTCACATAGAGCTCCCCAATCTTTGTCAGATTTCCTGTATGCGTCGCGCCATCTATAGTTCATTTCCTTTCCCAGAACTACATAACTTTGTCGGGGATCCTGTCCTTCTGTGGCATCCCAATTTGTATACGACATAAGTGTTCTATTATCAAATCTCCAAAGACCATTGTCGTAAAAACCCTGTATCCATATGCGCTTTTGCGGAAAGTTGTCTACAAGTATTAAAAAACGTATATAGTATTTATTAGAATTTCTTATGAAATACTAAAATCGGTTACAAAAATGACGATTTCAATTTCAGCATCACAAACTTTCCCATTTTATGAGTAGCAATATCCCGACATCTCTTGCCTGTGGCCTAATGCATATATCATTAAATACGTTATACCAGAGTGAGTACAAATCACATGGTATGAAGGAAAAGCAACTTTGAGAGAGCGTCAGATGGGAACTCTGTGATCTTTTTTCTCTATACAATACGTCATTCCTTGTTTCTCAGACTATTGAATAATTTCCCTTCGGAGAAATGACCATATAGCAGTTTTTCCCTCCGGAAAAATGGTTCTATAGTAGTCTTTCCACCGGTGGAAATTTGGCTATATAGCTATTTCCCCCTTTTATAGCCATTCCCCCTCCCATCGGGAAAACTACTATATAGTGAATTTATCCCCCAATATGAAATTTCGGATTTTCTTTTTACACATAATTAAATCCAGCTGGTTACTTTTTAACATTAAAAAGAGCGATTTGTATTTAAAATAGAGGTATCTTAACTTTTGATAGGGAGATATCTCAAATGAATTTAGAGATATCTCATTTTCTTGAATTAAAATTCTTCAATTTTGATATTTTTTCCAAATACAGATGTATATATTTTTAATAGAGTTATATCTACTAGAATTTCATTCGAGATATCGTTATTTAATTCGAGGAATCTGTATCTATACTAGAGGAAAAAAGAAACAAAAGTTTTTGTTATGCGCCCAGAATGTAATTCGGGAGCATGTGACTGTAACTATAGCGACAAAACCATTGATTATATCGTTTGTACCAAAAGGTGTAAGACTTTATAACTTCACATATAGATTCTTTGAGATGAGACCTTTCATTTGGGACCATGACCTAGTGTCCTTGACCATGGAGTTTGACATATTCTTAAAAAAATTTAACCGTCACTATTCCTTTGTTCCAAAATGGTAGGGCTTTGAAACTTCACATATCAATTCTTTGTGATGAGACTTACCATTTGTGACCTTGACCTTTGAGATTGACCTACATTTCAAACTTTAACATTGGCCATAACTTTTCAACCGTTACAGGTAGGGCTTTCATGTTTCACATGCGTATTTCTTATGATGCGCTAATCGGTTTTGTTTGGCCAATTGGAGACGTCAGTTGTTCACTGACGAGTCTTGCTTCATGCTCCAGCAGGTGGACGACAACTTGTCTATCGACGTCGTGGTGAGCGATATTCTGACGCTTGCATAGTGGAAAACGACACATTCGGGGGAGGGAGTCTGTTATGGTATAGGCGGTGATATCTCACGGCATTGAAACACCTCTCGTGGTTATCCATGGCAACCTTACAGCAATAAATTATCGGGATCAGGTCTTGGGACTACATGTCCTTCCTCTTATCCATCAATGTGACTTAAAGATACAGCATGACATCGCGAGCCCCATCATATTCATTTAAGTTATCGTCGTATATACGTAATTGACGCCATAATGCATGCAACATTCTGTTGCATATAAATTATCATTATTTCATATCACTTATAAATGTTATGTTCCTTGAAAGTGTATCACGTGTCATTAACTAATATCCGATATATTTCTGCCGTCAGGCAATAACGTGGTATTAACAAGTCATGATCAACCGATTCTACCTGATACGTATTGATGACGTTACTTTATAAAATATTATTGTATTATTGTATTTCTGAAGCATGACGCAACACTTTTTCATCGTCATATCGCACGAAGTATATTACTAGGTCACGGCATTACCAATGGCATGATGTTTCCATAGCAAAATGGGCCAGGAGGTTGCATTATGTTAGGATAATGGACTTTATTGCTATTAACTGCGGTCCTGATGTTAAGGGAGGAAATTAAACGTATTCCCTGCAAAAAAGACGTAAAGAACGATGAAAGGTTCTTATAACGTCATAAGGTTGCTAGCGTTCAACGTCATTTCTTACTCATAATACACAAGCGTCGCATAACGGATGATAACGGATGGTGAAGCCCATTCCGTTTAAGGACAGATCCCGGTTATTCAATTTTCAGATATCTTTCTATCAATTTTGAGGTGCTGTATTAAACTTTAGCATTATTGAGTTTCATTGTAACCTTTGATATGGCTACCAATAAACATTTTGAGATTTTCCAACTTCCTGATTTGACAGAACATGGATTTTCTTCATTGCCTCATATAGGCAGAAATACACAATTCACAATAAAAACTTTTCTAGCAGGTATTTTCTGTCCAGAATTCAAATACAAGATCTCTGAAATACATATTTCTAAATAAAGACAGGAACTTGGGACCTTTCCCTTGTACCTTTTATGAAACTGGCACTGGGAAAGTGACACCTGCATTTATTCTGTAAACCATCAATAAGAGTTATCTCTCTTGATGATATAGTCTTGCCAGCACAACGCTCAGTACCTACAATATGCATTGCAGTCTTTGCAAAAACGCATAAAAGAGTATGCATGAAGAATATAAAATACCTATTAGGCAATTCCAAGAAAATGATTGGAAATATTTGCCTCACTTTCTTCTTCAGATTCCCTTTGAACAGGGGTTTCAATTGATTCATTTCATTTCCTTGGAGAATTATAATGACTACTCAAGTTATGAATCCTGATTTATATGAGCATTGAAGTGTGACTAACAATGGAAGTGACTAACAATGGGATTGACTCAAGTGTTATTATGCCTTTTGCGGCGGGCAAAGAAAAGTACGGAGTCAGAGTCAAAACGGAACTTCTGCCGGTTATCGTACACGGACGGGGTGGAACTCTTCAACGCGGAGATATAAAAAATTCGACTCCCGCCTCTGTCCTTAAATAATAAATTCCTAATTCACTTATGATGTATTACGAAAAATTGCCTCAGATCAAATCTAGATTCGTGGCGTGACGTCATGAATGACATCTATACGCAAAGAAACGACAGGGGTTTTTTTGTACAATGAAATAATAGGAGAAAATACCACACTATGGTAAATATATAAAAAGAAAGACTTGTACATTTACGCAATTAACAATATGTAGAAACCCCTTCACCATAACACCATCGGTGTGATCCACAGGCCATTAAGGTAGTGCTTTTGTATTTCAAATGTAATCTGATTGATACAATATAATATATAATTTCCAAACCGTTACGTAAAGGGGAAAAACAACTATGAGGAAGGACTACGATATAGCAGATTTTTCGCCTTTGGGAAAAACTACTACATAATCATTTTTCAGGATTTACTAAAACGTGATGGAGAAATATTCCCTCATCAAAATATTTGCACTGAATTCTCGGTAAATTTACCTTTTACAACCTACTTCGGTTTGGTTAAATCAATACTTAAAATGTGGCCAATCCTAAATGATAATCCCCCAAAAATCAGTTTCTCTTGCATGCCTTCATATCTGGAAATTATTTTGGCATCTGAAAAAGGCTGCAAGGATATCTATGAAATTTTTATTAAATCAAAATATAAAAAACCAAAATGTGAACTAAGGTGGGAAAATGATCCTGGGTTAAACCTAATAAATCTACACATTAATTTCTGGAAACAAACATTTCTAAATCCTTTTATAATTACTAAAGATACAAAGTTGAGATGGTTTCAGGTCAGAATAATTCATAGAATATTAGCAACAAATAAATTATTGCATACTATTAGAATTAAGGATTCCCAATTGTGCAATATATGTAAAACTGAAGTGGAATCTATTACTCATCTATTTATCTATTGTAACCCTATAAGAGCTATGTGGTTTGAATTGAATAACTGGATTAGAGACAATGTAAATGCTAATATCTATATCACACCATCCAACATCATTTTTGGAATCCATCAAATTAAATTCAAAACACTAAACCTAATTGTCTTACTTTTAAAAATTTTTCATAAATTTTTATGGATTTAAACAATATCTCTCAAGTTATTACAACAGTGAAAAGTATATCTATTATGGCAAAGGAGGTCAAGAAGAATTTAATAGGCGATGGTGTATATGGAAGGATTTCTTCCTTTCTTAAATCTACCTTTATATATGTTCAATATATTAGTGTATGTGTATGTATCTATATATAAATATATATGTATCTATGTGTGTATATGTGTAGGTATATATATGTATATCCTATACCCACTTTTATTCACATTTATCATTTCAAATGTGTTAAATACATGTACATATATGATACTCTGGAGGGGGGGGGGGGCTATATCACACCGGCATCAACAATTAACGTTTAACGTGATCACTTGCATGCCATACAATGATACATATCTCAAAATTTATGGCTTTGATGACATTGAAAAGTATTTGTTAATTCATACAATATTACGTCAACTGTTTTATTTTTATATTGTTATCATACTTGTGCATAATAAAATGATTTATCTCCCTTCTGGTGCTATAATGCTACTTACTTAATGACAGGAATTCCTCCACAATACATTGTTTTACTTCACTGTCAATTTCGATGAGATGGGCACCACCATGCTTACATCTGTCTTCAAACACTTCTCTTCTCCTTTGAACGTCATCGTCATACCACAAATAATGTAGACAGACATTATAAGGATTGTTTTTGTCACAATAAAATGAGGGTGGACAAAATTCACACGATCCATTTAACAAGTCTGGAATTTAAGACACATCATAGGTAATATTAAAGGTGATACAAAAAATTAAGCAATATCAAATTAGTTTACAATATAGCACTGTCAGGTGTTTCTGTCCGGACTTCGATTTTGGATCAGACACCCAAGAAGAAGCATATCCTATGACACTCATATACGACATGAAGATATATGGTTTTGTTGGAATTATATCGCTCTGGCACTTCCATTATAGTGGAAATTCATGGAAATAAAAATCAGATTACACTGAAGAGGGCATTCTTGGATCGGAAGAAGATCAGACAATGTACATAGAACGAATATTTACTGATTGGAAGAACCACAGGTAGAAATATGCTGCTGCAAATGTCTAACTGTTGAAACCAAATTTAAGACCTTGCTCCTATCGGGCGATAAACTTCATTGTTCAGTACGACTCCATTTTAATTGCATAGGTAAAACTCGTTGGTCATTTATCATTTCTATATTAATAATGTTTCGCTGGTGTACGTTTTGTAGATTGTAAAAAGCAGGTGATATCTATAGTGGAATTTCAGAAACGGGGGGATCTCTATTAACCGAAAGCCACGAAAATAAATGGGACTTACTTGCAGGTATATGTATAGCGTAAAATATTATTGATTTAATGGGACAAAAGAAACGAGGTAATTAAAAATGTAAAAATTAACGTTGAGCAGATAGATATGACTAGCTCTGGAAATATCCTCAAGTGAAATCATTGGTGATATCATAAAAAGCACGTGTCCACAGTATGAAACAGAAGGGCATACAATAGAGAGAGAGGGGGGGGAGGGGGGGGGCAGCTCCTGCAAATTCCATAAAGTATAGTTGTGTTGTAAGTAATTTCAATCAACAATGAATAGAAATAAATCTGTCACTAAATGAAGTGGCATAAACTGATCATAAAATACTCATTCAATGACTGAAAAAAATTTCTTCGTTGTTTCATTTACTCACAATGTGTTACGTTAAATAGATTTTGTTACTTTCTCCCGTCCCGATGGGATTTGTTGACTTGCAATAATACATTCCTTCATCATCAGGTATGTAATTGTCAAAACTGGGTCGGTAATGGAACCTATAGAGTGTCGACAGAAAGACAGCATCTCCTGTGTACTGCCAGACGATGTATCGTGCATCCACGTCACTGTAGTAACGGCTGGAATTGCCGATATAGAGCACTGGTTGGTAATATTATCGCCAGAAATCACATGTAAAGGTGGAGATGCGTGAATTGAAACTGCAGGAATACCTAGAAAATAAAACAAATTCAAACTTGAAGTAATAATTAGATATCTAAAACTGCTTTAGACTGCAGTAGAACTGGTTAAATATCGTTATCTACTGCTTGCATATATTGGTAAAACCCAGATGAATTGAATTGAGGCAAGACAGTTCCAAATAAGAAGTTAACTACCAGTTAATACGAAAAACAAGAATTACGGATGTCACCACAGTGTGGCTATCACTGTAGATGCGTCTAGAACCATTGAAGCAAGTAAATAAATGATGAGACTACTGTTCCAGAGAGGAAAAGGATGGTAATTTCGGTATTCCAGTAAGCTAAATCATGGTAATGGTTGAAGGGTTGTGACCATATCTCGAAGTCCATGGAATGAAAGGACAATATCGTCGATAGAGATATATTCAGACAAATGCAATCCCCAATTTAAATTGAAGTGAGACCAGGTGCCCGGAAGGAGTAAGTGTCCCCTGTTTGCAAGCAACACCCATTGCAAAAAACCTGCAACAGTTGTTCAAGTCCAGGAAGTACATGTAAATACATATAAACGCACTGCGGCACATGAGAACATGACTAAGATAACGACAATAAGCCAAATTATCCCCGTATCAAATGCTGTTGAACTGAAAATACGGTGTAGGAAATGCATGTGAACAAATTTTCAGTAAGGTAATGGTTGGTAGGTCCTGATAAAGGATGGTAAAATCGGTTCCCCAGTGAATCAAATAATGGTAAGACGGGTTCTCCAGTAAGGTAAAAGACGGTAAGAGAGGTTTTCCACTAAGCAATCTAAAGAATAGTAAGACAGGTTCTCTAGTAAGGTAAAGGGTCGTAAGACCTGTTATTTAGTAAGGTAATAGATGGTAAGACCAGGTAAAGGATGGAAAGACCGATTCCCTAGTGAGCTAAATGATGATAAGACAGATTCTACAATAAATTACAGAATGATAAGACCGGTTCTCTAGCAAGGTAAAGGATGGTAAATCGGTTCTCAAGCAGAGTGTAAACGATGGTTAGACCGGCGGTTCTCCAGTCATGTAAAGGATGGTAAGAATATTTCTACAATAAGGTAAAGTATATTAAGACCGATTCTCTAGCAAGATAGAGGGTGGCATGGAAAATATAGAAGTATTTGACTCAGTGTATGACAGAAGTCACCAAGGAAGAACACTGGTAATAATGTAATAATTTGAAAAAAAATCACGAAAACTTTTAATTAAAATACTCCGGTTCTGCAGTCAGACAAAGAATAGTAAGACCGGTCTCCAGTAAGATATAGGATGACATGGAAAAGATAGAAGCATTTTACTTAGCCGTATGAGAGAAGTCACCACGGAAAAGCACAGTTAATAATGTGATAATTGGAAGAAAACCCCAAGAAAATGTCACAAAGATTTTCGATTAAAGTGCCGGTTGAGATACCGACTTATGACGGTCAATTGACATGACAGTAGTTAAACAATTGGTGGTAGAACAGTTTACGGGCCAACCCTCTCATTCACCACAAAAGAAATGTAAGCAGAGGTCACCTATTTCGATATCTAAAATCTAACTTATTTTAGATACAGAGAGCAAGGATCAGCAGGTTTTTCAAATTGAAAATATAAACACGTATATTAATGCAGACTAGGACAAAAATATCAGAAATATATAAATTGATATCAATATGAGTAGAAAACAGGTTCTACATTAAGGTAAATGATCCTCTTTATGACTTACCAGACTCGTCACAAAAGAATTAAACATAAATACATATACAGCTTATTCTTAATAATCTAATGCATTGAAAGTTGAAAGGTATGATAGAAATTGTTAATCATGAGACATTACAAGCACTCTAAGGCATCGAAAACGGGGTTTTTTTCTTTCTTTCTTTCGTTACATGTATTTCTTTTTTCTTGTTGGTGAAGTCACTAAAAGTCAAAAACCAATGATCAGGTGGAGACATCTATGTCACTGACAATCGACAAAGATGTCAAAAGCAATGTGATATCAAGTACATAAAAGCTTTCAACATTTATCAGTTAATGTAATTTCGTCGGAATATCTTCTGAAAGGCCATAACACCCGAGTGCATTCATTTTCCTCGCAATGCAGTTGGGTTGAGCTGAATTGTAGAACAATAATCTCATTAAAAAATTTGTAGCTTCCACTTAATAACTACCTAAATCTATGATCTTCATTCTTTTATACACTTACCTCCGATGACGTGAACTGTTAGGACGTCACTGTAAGATGTTCCCCCTGCGTTGGTGGCCATTACACGGTATGTCCCGTTATGTTGTGCAGTTGCGGAAGTAATTTTCAGCTGAGTAGTAAATGAGTCATTCTGCCAAAGAGATTGGTCCATGATTGTTGGAGGTCCTTGTATCCTAGCATGCATCCAATGCAAAGTCAAAATAGGTTCTGCTGTTACTACTTTACAGTTCATATCTACAAGGTCAAGGTTAAAGTGTGTACATTGTCTCAATTCTTGTTCGGGCCAAAATTCCTTCTGTTGGAGGGAGATTATATTTTGCACCATTGTTGTTTACGACCCAGGGGACTTATATATAAGGTCCTGGTCATAGTGCACACGTAGCCAGGATTATTGTCTGGGCCATAACTTCTTCTTGTTACGTTGCTGAAAGATTATATTTAAAACAATTGCTGTCTATGATACAAGCGTGTGACTTGACCAGAAACCAAGATCATATCCTTAAGGTTGCCTTTATCTTGCAATTATTGTCCGAGCCATAACTTCCAGTAACGTTAGAGGGAGATTATTTTGGCACAATTGTTGTCTATGATCAAGGAGTGCGTAAGTACCTCGAAACAAGTTAGTATCTTCCAGGTCAAGTCAGAGTACGCAAAAACACCAGAATTCCGATTAGGGCCATATTTTACAATGTAAAAGACTTTTCATACAATTAATACGTGTAATTTTGTTTAATACAGTGTCTGTCGCGAGTGAATTGTCTCATAATTGTGATTCCGAGTGTTTCTTTTTCTTACACCTCTCTCTCTCTCTCTCTCTCTCTCTCTCTAGGTTAAGCCTATATTTTGTCTAGGAATGTCAAGCGACAGATAAATACATTAGAATACAATCCTGCGAATAATCCGACATTATAACACATGGGATGTGAAATCCAGTAAAAAATTGGGGAGGGGGGGGGGGGAGGTAAGACTGAGACCAAAGCGGGTGTTATTATTACTTGAAGTGAAATGAAGCACTAATTCACCATAATGAGGGAGAGTAAAAGTTTTGTCCAACTGAGAAATATCATGTCCCGCGAGGGCGAAGGTCAGTACATTGTTCATTATACCGAAAGCTGATATGATATTTGTGTGACAGACAAAACGTCAAGTCGAGACATTAAGATACGACTTGAAAAATATTGCTCAGTAGAATTCTCTTATTCACAGTCTAATAATATTACAGTCTCTGTATGCATGTCTCTCTCTCTCTCTCTCTCTCTCTCTCTCTCTCTCCGACACGGAGTAATTCTGGCACGAAAGCTTTGATTGAATACTGCTCATTCTGGAGTTGTTCATGAGGCGTTGTTTATCACAGGGTCTAGGTATCGCTCACCAGCAATTGACCCCCTCGTTCTTGGCCCGTCCGTCTTCCTAAAAGACACAGGGATGGACATTTCTCACATACAGTATTCTTCTGCAAGCGATTTTCGTCATTTATTGTCTGTTCTTGCCGAAGCTAAGCTATATATAAATCAAATACATATCGTTCCTTCCCTCTATACCTTTCCTGTTGTCTTTACCTTACAGCAGCAACTGTATTATCTACATTTCAAACCATCTTTCTTCTCTGTACAGTATCGTGCCCCTCTTACATGATTGTTTCATTACAAGCCATCTGATTACTCTAAATATTTCCAAAAGAGCACTAATAAGATTAATATGGACTAATATGTGATGGAAAGTGTAACACTCATGTAAATCCTCGATATTGAATTTATTTACACATTAATTTTGTCATAAAACCACTAGACTGCCTTTGTCTGTCTGCGTCCTTCATCCAAGTAATTAGGATCAAGGTAGAATGAAGCATCAATATTCGTATTGTGGTATTCGGGATTCTCTCCTACTTCTGCTGCTGCTTCTTCAATGGATGTGTCGGGTTGATAATGTTGTCCAAATTTCTTTCCTATATTCATTGTATCAGAATAAAACAAAATCGTACACTGTATATTCATGAATGTAACAAGTATTGTACAAAAAGTCACTACAAGATCAAAAACAAAAAAGAAAAAGAAAAAAAAGGAATCGAAACAACAGTTCTGATACCACTACTTACAGCGATATTATGGTGAGATACATTTCAATATATTATTTAAAACGTTTATTTCCTGAACTTGAATAGTTGCAGCAGGACTTTGCGACAGGTGATGCATGCAAACAGGGGACGCTTTCTCTTACGGGCACTTGGTTTCACCTCAATTTTATTGGGATTGCATTAGTCTGAATATGACATTTAACACGATATTCTCCCTTTATTCCATGGACTTCCAGGTGTGGTTTAACCTACGATTTCACTTTTTTTGTATTTATCTTTGCTCTTGCTACTTTTATTATATCAGAATGTATTAATGGACAGCAATTTAAATACTGAGTTCCGAACATACTAACCCGCTTTCAGATGGGAAATAAGTGTAAGATTGTTGCTTGCCAGCACCGCAGTGTTCATAAATATCGTTGTCAGACACACAAAGAAAGCAATTCTCATTATCAGATTTATGTGATCGTCTAAAAGAAATGCATAAAAGAAGTATGAATGATAAACGCACTTTACAGACATTAAAAAGGGAGGTATGAAATTTGATTTAATTGCCGGACAAAATCAATTTGAAAAAGACAATATTGTACTGAGCGACAGAAATAAATAAGGACAGGAACAGAGATGAAATAATCAATTTTCTTAAGGCAAGAAACGTGTCTTCCATTTTCTGATAGGAGTTATATTCGTATAACACACTTCAAAAAAATTGATATGTCAAGTAAAATAAGGAAGTATTTATACCAATATCAACAATCAGCTATTTATATTAATGCAGTGTAATAGCACTCCAAATAAAGGAAAACGTAATTTTGTTGGAAAACAATTACACTGGCATGAAAAAATTACAAATTATATATTTAAAACGTACATGTATAATTGCAGAACTAGCGAATATTATATATTTAGATTTATTTTTATTCTTTGGTAAATGTTGTATATTGTATGGACAGTAAGGAAAACAACATAAATACAATACGCCAAAAATATTCCTTTGTAGATGGATTAATATATTTACATTTTATGTGGATATCTGTCATTAAATAACACATTTCTGATATTACGCTACCTGCTACCAGTCTAAATCATAAGGATATACTTCGTAAATACCTCCGCAAATTAAACATTAATTATTCGAGTTCGAGTTAGAGAGAGAGAGAGAGAGTACAAAATGACAAAAAGACAGAGAGATTATATAGTTACAATTTTATTCTGATTTCATCACATACCGGTATGTTGAGAGTCGTTGGAATATCTTTGCCATTAGTACTTCTTTCAGGAAAGGCCGTAGAACCTACGCGTTCAGAATTGAATACAAAGGAAACTAATATTTTGTTTTATAGTGTTTTATATTAACCTTTGTCATAATTCCTAGTCTAATCGATAAATTTCTGCTTCCTTATAAAAAAGCCTAAATAAAATGATAATAATAATAATAATGATATTCATAATACTGCTAATAACCACAATGTAACAATGTCATCGTCTTCAAAACAGAAGTTTCATGCTGCAATAGTACTATCACTTATGCACAATTCAGAAGTTATTATCTCCAAATATGTTCAATTACTTTTCTCCTGTGATACACCATCACATCTGAAATATGGTACATATGTGCCTACTCAAGCACAGTTTGCTGGTTATGTATGGATAGTGTAATTCAAAACAAAAATTTTTACAATTTAAATGTATCCATTCTCATTCACATTTCTTGTATTTTACTGGATCAGATCCATGATTAATTTCCTGAGGTAGACGATATAAACATTACCTGGTGTAACCGTTATGTCTTCATATCGACTTCCTTCGTGAATACTAAAAAAGTTTGAACAGCGAATCTTATATCTTAACAATACGCTGTAAAATGTGTCATTTATTTGAATGTAAACGTTAAGACCAGAAGTAGAATGTTCACAGGTGATATTGTCATAGAATGCTGCAGGTGTCGCTCTACAGGTTACTACATCTACTAACACTGTACCGTATATACCGTTGTTAGAGATAACAATCCATCTCATCACAGAATCAAATCCTCCATGAGTTATACATGCATAAACTGAAATTATATAAAATAGAAAAAAACATTCGTTAAAATTGTCTGTTTCCTGCCGATTCATTATACATTTAAAAACATAGATAAATATGAATAGGGCGCAATAAAGTCAACTTTTACATCTTTAACTTTCTTTCAGAATGGGTGTTCAGACCTGCCAGATTAACCCAGTTGCAGAAATTAATACATTGAAACATCTTATATATGTATATTACTCACTTGAAAACCTGACTTTGTTATTAAAGACGTCCGTGACATTCTCACATTCACCGTTTGTTATTCTGACTCGTACATAAACGGAGTAATAAATTAGAAAATCTCCATCATCCCGCAACTCAATCAAACATTTGTGGTAGTTGTTCACTTTGCAGATGTTGTCAGATATAGTATTACCTTGTAAGTCCTACAATAAACAAAAGGCCCAAGTGGTCCTAAAACGTACATATGTACTTCCAATAACTCTGGATTCTTTTCCAACAAACAATATACTTCATATAAATACTGGACTTGCAAGGAATTATGTAAAGCACTAGAGATATATCAACAAATAGTTGGGATTCCTATGGGTACTAACTGCGCGCCTCTGATAGCAGATTTATTTCTTTATTGTTATGAGAGGGATTTTATGGTTTCTATTCAAAAATCAAAATGTTTTGACCTCATTCACAAATTTAATAATACTTGCAGATATCTGGATGACATTTTGGTTATCGACAACCCTGAATTCGAACAATTTATATCAGAAATATATCCACCAGAGCGCACATTGAATAAACCTAATACTTGAGATATCTCTACACCTTTCTCAGATTTAAACATCAAAATTATCAACAACCTAATATATACTAATATTTATGATAAACGTGAGGATTTTGGATTTTCTATTGTAAATTTTCCTTACTTTGATGGCGATGTCCCCTCGACTCCCATCATATGGTATCTATATATCTCAATTAGTTCGATTTGTCAGAGGCTGCACCGAAGTTTTGGACTTTCATCAACGACATTTACAAATTACTACTAAACTTTTAACTCAGGGTTACAGATATCACAAGCTAAGAAAAACATTCGGCAAATTCTTCCGATCTTATTCAGAACTTCTATCTAAATTTGGAAATATTTCTTTTCAACATTATGTATCCAATGAAATTTCCCATCCTAATTTTTACGGTGATCTGGTATATAAACTAAGGAAAGTAAAAGGCTCCGATAGCGTTATTCTATCATGTAATAAAATAGTCAAACGCCTTCTAAATAGACAATATGACATTGAGATCATCAAAAAGACTATAGTGTTTGTATTTAGCCCCTCTACAGCCTTATGCAGACTTTTACTTGAACGTTGCACGCTGATTAACAGGGCGGTGGGGACTATATGACGGGCCGTGTCCAAACCTCTTTCAGAGGAGATATGGTCCTGAACCTCGTCCCCTCTGACTGTTAGTCGGGACTCCTACAGATCTAGGGTCTTAGCTCGCTTTCAGACTGGCAGAGCACAGTTTATCATGTTGATGTCGCATATATTTTTATATCATTTTGTGTTTTACAATACCTTACGTGTTTATATTTTTATGACCTCTCAATATGCGATACCTGTTGAACCTTGTTCTTTACATGGAGGATTATTTATAAAATTTTAAATGTACGTCCTTTGATTGTTCTGCTGTTACGGTGAGTGGGAAGGTGGATCCGTAAACCGGTTAACCACACCATTTGTTTGGCTTTTGTCAAATAAAATGACCGCCCTAAGTAATGTGTTATATGTGCTAGTATATTATTGATATTCATGTGTTGTATAGCTCGATGGTGACTTCTGCCACATAACTGAGCCAGTATCTCCTTTGTTTTCTATTATAGCGAAAGTTGATATGATATTTGTGTGATAGACAAAACGTTAAGTAGAGACATTAAGATGCGACTTGAAAAATATAGCTCAGTAGAATTCTCTTATTCACAGTCTAATGATATTACAGCCTCTGTCTGTCTGTCTGTCTGTCTGTCTCTCTCTCTCTCTCTCTCTCTCTCTCTCTCTCTCTCTCTCTCTCTCTCTCTCTACGCCACAAAGAAATTCTAGCACGAAAGCTTTAATGGAATACTGCTCATTCTGGAGTTCTTCACGAGGTGCTGTTCTTAGTTTTCATCACAGGGTCAAAGTATCGCTTTCCAGCGGCTGACCACCTCGTTCTTGGCCCTTTGCTCCTCTGTCCGTCTTCCTAAAAACACAGGGATGGACATTTCTCACATACAGTATTCGTCTGCAAGCGATGTTCCAACATTTATCGTCCGTGCTTGTCGAAGCTAAGGTATATATAAATCAAATACATATCGTTCCTTCCCTCTATACCTTTCCTTTTGTCTTTACCTTACAGTAGCAACTGTATTTTCTACATTTGAGACGATCTTTCTTCTCTGTACACTGTCGTGCTCTTTGGCATGATTGTTTCATTACAAGCCATTTGATTACTCTAAATATTTCCAAAAGAGCACTCATAAGATTAATATGGACTAATATATGATAGAAAGTGTCACACTCATGTAAATCCTCGATATTGAATTTATTTACACAACCATTTTGTCATAAAACCAGCATCAGCAGAAATCTTAAGTTATAATAGATATAATACCTTTTGTACAATACGTTTAAACAGAATATACTTTGAAGAAAAAACCGTATTAAAATCTCGAATTTGTTGTAAACAGAGTATTTTATTTTAATCCCTTATCATAGTGTAAACTGCTCTGTCTGCCTGCGTCCTTCGTCAAAGTAATGGGGATCATGATAGAATGAAGCATCAATATTCGTATTGTGGTATTCGGGATTCTCTCCTACTTCTGCTGCTGCTTCTTCAATGGATGTGTCGGGATGATAATGTTGTCCAAATTTCTTTCCTATATTCGTTGTATCAGAATGAAACAAAATCGTACACTGTATATTCATGAATGTAACAAGAAGTGCTGTACAAAAAGTCACTAAAAGATACCCCCCCCCCAGTTCTGATACCACTACTTACATCGATATAATGGTGATATACATTTCAATATAACATTTAAAACATTTATTTCCTAAACTTGAATAGTTGCAGCAGGACTTTCCGACGGGTGATGCATGCAAACAGGGGACGCTTTCCCTTACGGGCACTTGGTTTCACCTCAATTTTATTGGGATTGCATTAGTCTGAATATGACATTTAACACGTTATTGTCCTTTTATTCCATAGACTTCGAGGTGTGGTTTAACCTACGATTTCACTTTTTTTTTGTATTTATCTTTGCTCTTGCTACTTTTATTATATCAGAATGTATTAATGGACAGCAATTTAAATACTGAGTTCCGAACATACTAACCCGCTTTCAGATGGGAAATAAGTGTAAGATTGTTGCTTGCCAGCACCGCAGTGTTCATAAGTATCGTTGTCAGACACACAAAGATAGCAATTCTCATCATCAGATTTATGTGATCGTCTAAAAGAAATGCATAAAAGAAGTATGAATGATAAACGCACTTTACAGATATTAAAAAGGGAGGTATGAAATTTGATTTAATTGCCGGACGAAATCAATTTGAAAAAGACAATATTTTACTGAGCGATAGAAATAAATAAAGACAGGAACAGAGATGAAATAATCAATTTTCGTAAGGCAAGAAACGTGTCTTCCATTTTCTGATAGGAGTTATATTAGTATAACACACTTCAATAAAATTGATATGTCAAGTGAAATAAGGAAGTATTTATACCAATATAAACAATCAGCTATTTATATTAATGAGGTGTAATAGCACTCCAAATAAAGGAAAACATAATTTTGTTGAAAAACAATTACACTGGCATGAAAAAATTACAAATTCTATATTTAAAACGTACATGTATAATTGCAGAACTAGCGAATATTATATATTTAGATTTTTTTTTTATTCTTTGGTAAATGCTGTATATTGCATAAACAGTAAAACAAACAACATAAATACAATACGCCAAAAATATTCCTATGTAGATAGATGTATATATTTACATTTTATGTGGATATCTGTCATTAAATAACACATTTCTGATATTACGCTACCTGCTAGTCTAAATCATAATGATATACTTCGTAAATACCTCCGCAAATTAACCATCAATTATTAGAGAGAGAGAGAGAGAGAGAGAGAGTACAAAATGACAAAAAGACAGAGAGATTATATAGTTACAATTTTATTCTGATTTAATGACGTACCGGTTTGTTGAGAGTCGTTGGAATATGTGGTGACATCTTTGCCAGTAGTACTTCTTTCAGGAATGAGCGTAGAACCTACGCGTTCAGAATTGAATACAAAGGAAACTAATATTTTGTCTTAAGTTTTTCATATTAACCTTTGTCATAATTCCTAGTCTAATCGATAAATTTCTGCTTCCTTATTAAAAGCGCTAAATAAAATGATAAGAATAATAATAATGATATTCATAATACTGCTAATAACCACAATGTAACAATGTCATCGTCTTCAAAACACAAATTTCATGCTACAATAGAATTATCACATATGCACAACTGAGAAGTTATTATGTTTAAATATGTTCAATTACTTTTTTTCCTGTGATACACCATCACATCTGAAATATGGTACATATGTGCCTACTCAGCAAAGTTTGCTTGTTATGAATGGATAGTGTAATTCAAAACAAAACCTTTTACAATTTAAATGTATCCAAACATTCACATTTCTTGTATTTTACTGGATCAGATCCATGATTAATTTCCTGAGGTAGACGATATAAACATTACCTGGTGTAACCGTTATGTCTTCAAATCGACTTCCTTCGTGAATACTAAAAACGTTTGAACAACGAATCTTATATCTTAACAATTCACTGTAATATGTGTCATTTATTTGAATGTAAACGTTAAGACCAGAAGTAGAATGTTCACAGGTGATATTGTCATAGAATGCTGCAGGTGTCGCTCCACACGTTCCTACATCAACGAACACTGTACCGTATATACCGTTGTTAGAGATAACAATCCATCTCATCACAGAATCAAATCCTCCATGAGTTATACATGCATAGACTGTTGGCGATACTTGATGGATCTCCCAGGGTGCTATGAAATTATATAAAATAGAAAAAAAAATTCGTTAACATTGTCTGTGCCCTGTCGATTCATTATACATTTAAAACATAGATAAATATGAATAGGGCGCAATAAAGTCAACTTTTACATCTTTAACTTGTAGCAGTTTCTTTCAGAATGGGTGTTCAGACCTGCCAGATTAATCACGTTGCAGAAATTAATAGATGTATTTTATATGTATTTTACTCACTTGAAAACCTGACTTTGTTATTAAAGACGTCCGTGACATTCTCACATTCACCGTTTGTTATTCGGACTCGTACATAAAGAGAGTAATAAAGGAGAAAATCCTCATCATCCCGCCATTCAATCAAACATTTGTGGTAGTTGTTCACTTTGCAGATGTTGTCAGATATAATAGTACCTTGTAAGTCCTACGATAAAAGCTGTTACAGAAGTAGTATGCATATGACATTTCAATGAGATGCAAATAGAATGCGTGAAGGTTTTAAATAACACCATGAAATATGACAATGACATACAATTATCATATATGAAAGTTTGAAAATGGAAACTCAAATACTTCTTATGAAAAGATTATATTATTATCATAAAAATGTAAGCATTTGCTTCAGTATATAGTACTCTAATACGTACAACGTAAGACCATTGGAATGTCGTTTGTTCTTTCAAATTTGGTATCCAAGCGGATAACTCTAATGACTCATTGGACATTGTTATGGTTTGATTCTTGTCAACTAACTGCAAATCTATACAGCAATAAACATACACAAGATAAAGGAAACACATAGTACATTCTTCATAAGACTAACGACTTCTAGAAGTGCATTAAATAAACACAGGAACCTACACAGGAAGATTATGATTAAATATTCAAAGGTATAATAAACAAGAACACATCAGATTACAAGTCTAGTTGTCAGTGCCTTTGAACTGACGTAAAATATACATGTATACTTCAAACATTTCAGTCATGACATTTTGGAAATTAGTCTAAATATGAGAAGCATTTTTCTCATACCTTCTTTAGACTATTTCTTGGGCTCTCTTTTAGGCCACCCTTTCATTAAATCTGCTCTTCAAATATTAGTCATGAACAACATTGAAGAGACATAAGTTGTTGAAATGCACATCCGGTGCACAAAATTTATACGTGTATGAGTTCTAATATTTGTTATTTATTGTGTAAAATATCATACTCTTCTATTTTCGTAAAACAACGAAGTACGAGTCTTATTTAGTTATTTCAAATAGATTTGAAATTTACTTTCAGTTTCAAGACATTACAGAATATGCCTATTCGGAAATTGCTATAATTCCGTTTCATTCTATACTGTTAAACACAAGCAAGTACTTTTACTTACGGAACACAATTATATACATGAACTTACCACAAGCATCCACGTATATATATCATTAAGCATACTACAAAAATAACCATGATTTTGTGAAAGAAAATACTTAATTCATATATTGTTATTTTATCCATCTATATCAATCACATGTTTGTTCCTTATATTGTATCCATTTAAAACTAGTTCACAATGAAACAAGTAAGGAAGTAGAAATCAGTCCTGTTAGATTGATCCATATTCAAATATAGGCATCAAATTGATAAGAGATAATTGCATCTCAGAGTGCAACCATGAGTGACGTTTTTTTTTGTTTTTGTTTTTTTTTTTGAAAAATAGATATTTTGCCTGGATGGTTTATCATAGATAAGAGCCTGTTTATTCCTAGAGGTGAAGTCTTTTCTATTTTTGATCAGATGTATTGCCTTTTTGTATATATTTGCTTCATTAAGCTGGTCTGCATAAATTATAATTTATACATTCAATTTTTATATTGACATCATAATGCATTTCAGATGTATTAAGGCACACGCTATTGGCAACGACAAAATGATCTTATGGTGCCGCTACAGTGTGACCTAGCAAGATCTTACAACGGCAAATCAAAGTCACTATGTTTACAAATGCATGTGTGCTTTATTGTAATCAAATATCTACATTATATGTCGTGGAATATTACTTCAAAACTGAACATTTGTTGCGCCTAATTCGTCGGCGCTAAAACATCAAAGTTAAATTTGTTCTACAAGTGACCCCTACTTCAAATGGAATTTCTTCAATTTTGTTTCCTTTATTGTTATGCTAATATACGCAGTTTGAAAAACTCTGCCGAATAGACTATCCATATCAATTTAGAACAAAATGTGAATGTTTAAAGGGCATATTCTTAACTGTTTTGAATAATGCTAGACGTGTTATATATAACACATGATTCCATAAATAAATAGGGGCATCACGTGCATGTCGCTCAGTAAGAGACTGTGTAAAAAAAACAATTTAACACGCTAAAGCTGAGAGCCATTACGACATTGTTATGCAGCACGTAATAGGTTGGGACAGTGACAGCCTTATGGAATGACTGTATGCGTTGTGAAGATACTGAGCGGCAATCAATATGAAATATGTATTTATAAGAAAGTCACGATTTCTGATAAGCACACAAGATGTCTTTATAATAACTGTAAAACTGATATTAAGTTTTACATGTCATCTCATAATAATTGGTATATGGCCATTTCAAAGTAACATCTCTTACCATACTCATCTCATAATTATATGATCTTTAAATTAACGATTAATAATTATAATAGGATATATTTTCAGAACAATGAAAAAAGTCAAAAGTAGGAGGTATATCAATAAATTATTTCGGTCCCTATTTAGATTTTAACATAATAACGTTTTATGTCTTTATCTTAAAAGTGCAATGCAAAAATCAGGCTTCATACAATGAATTTATATCATTTTAGTATATTTAAGGATAGCTGCATTATGGAGAGTATTCGTAGTCAAAAATCCAGACATGTAGAATTGTAGATTTAAGTTGAAGATGTATCGTTTGCACATGTACTTTGTACAAATGCATTATTTACACTTGTACTTATCGCAGTTGGGCAATTTTAACTGTGCATAACCACTCCGGTGATACATTAAATTTGTATTTATGCATATTTAAATGTACATTTTACTATAACACAAGCATAGCTTGCAGTTCTATATACTTCCATTTAACGCTTTGCAGAATATACACGTTACAATTCTACATCTGTAAAGTGTACATGTTTGAAGTATTGCATTGCCCATATTTGTAAAATTGCCGGAAAAACGCGACATGACCCGATTAGCGAGTAATTAACGATGTATAACGAAGTTTCCCTACTTTCGCTTCTACAAAATGAATGCCGGAGAATTAATATTATTGTGTATATATATTGCAGAATGGGGGCAAATGAATAAGGCACCGTCCATTTGATAATACATGTATAGGGAGGGTCTGCAGCGGAGATCCAGGATTTCCGAAAAGGGGGAGCACGTGTGTATTAGCCAAACTTCTCAGCCATTTTTGGTGCAAAAGCTTGATTTTCACAAGTAAATATGTCAGGGTTTTTCATCCTAGTCACATTTTTCCTCTCAACTTAGGACATAGGATATTTTTAGTATGGGCAGAGCAGGAATTTTTTACTAATGAAATATTATATAGTATTACAAATTTGAAACGATACAACGTATTATGTTTTGACAAAATTCTGCATTTTTCACCATTATATAATCTAATTTGTATTTATTAAGTTCACAGCTGACAGGAGCTGTCTGAAAATTATATTTAAAAATTGGACAGTGACGTAGTAATATCAGAGGACATTGTTATTAGGTTAAGTATATGTCTAAAACAGTTCATTATGAAAAATATCAGACGTCGCTACAGGGCTAGGACAGTCTATTTTACATAATGAACAAAAGGGGTTGTACAGGGTGAGAGGGAGGAGGAGAGGGAGAGACGGAGTGGGAGGGGGGACTTAATGTTTCACCGGAATATTTACATCTCTACATGTCTGGACATTTGACAACGAATACCCTCCTTACTGCATATGGTGGAATTGCACACAGTTTCTTGGCGTAGTTTACCGGTTATGAGCTAGCGGTGTTTTAAATGTCTCTGTATATTGATTAGGATTTACGAGTATTTCACTTATTTGCCTGTCACATCTATAGAACCTCGGGGAACCAGGTTTTAATATCTCATCTGAACTCCCTCTAAATCCTTCATAATGATATCTGATAATGATAAGAATTCAGTGGCGTCTCGTAGGTTTTTCTGTGTATTTATATGTGGACGAAAACATATTACTCTGCATCAATAAAACCTTCAAATGAATGTTAGATAATGCTGAGATATTCGTTTTACTTTCACGGAAACTGATAGAATTAACTCTCTTTGAATAGATATATCATTATAAATAATCTATCTAGGAATAAAATGCATACTAAACAATGACATTATGATGCTGAGTACAACGCGGTTAAAAAAACTGTAATAGAAGAGGCGCATCTATATTTTTATGAACTTTTTTCACACATATATGCCATTTTCATCGTTTTAATCGTACATATGGACCTTTCCTTCTGTTTCATATACCAATACTTTGTAAATAAAGGCTCTTAGGTGGTTAGAAGCAAAACAACAAAGCGAGTTTGCCTGACATTCGATAAACTAAACTGGAAACTGGTGTCAAGTATACACTAATGTATGTAGAATTAATCTTCTATACCTGAACAGAAATTAGAAAGTAACACGTGATCATGACAAGTAATTACTACAAATAATACACTGATTTCAAAAATACTTTATAAGGACATGCGGAATTAATATAACTACAATATGAAGCGTGATCATCACGTTTACACGATCTTTATATTCTATTATTCAATGCAGATTTGACGCACGGGAATAGGTACAGATAGCTCAATTGTGAGAGTGTCCGTCTTGATAGCGGAAGGTTCTGCTTTCTTTTTCCGGGTCCGACCATATCGTCTTCTCTTGCCTTTACACGGAGATAGACGTTTAATGCAAATATTATCTTAAAATACATGGAATGGCTTACAAATAAAGAAATCAATGTATAAGATGTATGTATGACTGAATTTTACTTGCTTCCCCCGTTTAAAATACACAACATTTTCTATCATGTCACACAATAGAAACAAAGTTACGTCCCCCATTTGTGCTTAACGACATAAAGAAATAGCATTCATGGAGAAGTGTCAGCATGAAATCCCCCCCCCCCACACACACACACACGCTCTTCTTTTATGTATCACATTTTTTAGTTTTTAGTATGTCAAGTAGTCAACATTTAAATTTTGATTGATTGATTGATTTTTGTTTTTACGTCACGCCACGAATATTTAACTTATATGGTGATGGCATCTGCCTGATGCGGGGCATACAAATTTTGACCTTTGCTACGGACCCACCCGAAGCAGTGAGGGATCTTTAACGTGCCATGCATACCAAGACACGGGGCCTCGCTTTTTACTGTCTCATCCAAAAGACATGACACCGGCATAACCAGAGCGGGACTCGATCCCCTGCCTCCCGATCAGGAGTCCGACGCGATGCCACTAGGACACGCCGGCTTCATTTAAGGAGGAATTAAACACTATCCGAATATAGCGCCGTTCGGAATGCATCGGTTGATAAAAATGACGTAAGATTGTTTACATTCGATACAAAGCGCTAGAAGAGCAGAAGACACGACTGAGGCGAATATTGAAAGTTACGACGAGTAAAAAAGAAAATCATGGTGTAAATTTGTTTCTGATAATCAAATATCTTAATCAAAAATGGAAGAGGGAGCATTTAAAATTGAAAAGTAGATCGGTACTAGCGTACAAAAACCAACCTGCACACGTCACTTGTACCCGAGTTAGCAGAGAGTAGTTGAACGATGTTGATGGAGATTTTTGTTGGAATACAGGAAGAAGAATTGTTGAGATACGGTTTTTAGCTCAACCTACTGATGATACGTAAATGCTGTTTGTGTGACTCGTCTAAATTTATCGTATACAGTACGGGAGCAGAGGTAAACAATCCAGGCAGTGCCGGATCCAAAATTTTCGAAAAGGGGGTACATGTGTATTAGCCAAACTACTCGGTCATTTTTTATGCCAAATCTGAATTTTTACAAGTAAATATGTGGCAAAAAAGGACCCAGGGACCTCTAAATCTGCCACTACAGTCGTATTTCAAACCCAAGACCATGTATCCTGTATTTATGTACAAGTAATCAGTAGTTCTGTTTATAAGTTACAATAATACTGTACTGAGTGAGAAAAAAAGAAATATATTAAGGTTCTTAACAAACAATTCAACTAAAATTTTATGATGCATATATTTTCAAATAGTGGGAGGTGTTTTGCCATCCTGTTTACCATTCTCTATCAGAGTTCTGGGTAGAGAATGCCTGTTTATTTGAAACAATCTAGGTCCTCAGTTGAAAATAATCATGAAATGTCATGACAGTACTGTAGTATGTGTTTTTAGGAATGCATTAATTGCTATTACACAACACATATAATAATCAGCTAATATAAGTATTAATCAATTACAATGTAACATATATAGTACACTTAGTATGTAATGGAAGAAGAAGAATCTTCCTGTCAATACAGATCAAGTATCCGATTTTGAAAATGAGGCATTATCATCCATTCTTTTATATTTTCATTAAGATATGGCCTGGTAAGCATATTGCATATGAAGTGCACAAATTCCGGATGCAGTGTGGTGACGTGTCAAGTTCCAACTGGAAAAGGGATCTACTGGTGCATTTGATATAAATAAATAGGCTACATTAGGTAAAGTTGTCATTTTGTATTTAAAACCATTAATTATTCTGCATTTCACTAAGATGACTCATGATAAATATAAATAATAACATGATCTGATTTCAGAAATAGTGACTTGTAATTGCGTTGAAATATTTTATTATATGTCTTTGATTTTTCTAATGCTAGTGAAGTCTTTCTTTGTATACCAACATATTTGAAATTTTTCTTACACAATTCAAAGGCTTCATGAGTGAGTTATATTCACAGTTTTGTGATAGTTGTGACTGTTGACTTTCACACTTTCAATTTTATTCTGAAGTGTCAAGATAAAAGTCCCTGCACTACTTTTAAATATTAGTTTTTTTTAAAAAAAACTTTTTTTAAATTAAAATTAAATTAATTTTAAATGTTTATATGTGTTTCATGTTTTATATTTATATGACGATTCCCAAATTGGACAATTTTCTGACATGTCAAAATAGCCAAGATTTGGTGACCATATTTTCTATTCCTGTGGATAAATTTTCTTCATACTCATAATGTTGTGCAATTGGACACTAAGGATTATAGATATAATTTTTCTTGAAAATTGAATTTGCAGATTTTTGTAAAATGCTGTTTTTAGGGGAGAAAATAGGGGATTTTTTGTACTGATTTTGTATATTTACTGAAACCTTTCTAGCACAGATCTTGAAATAAGTTCTTTCAAAACAGTTTCTCCTTGGAAATTTTAAAACATTATTCCTTTTCTGATATTAATTTGTGCTTTTGATATATATTTACATTTGGTAAAGTTAAAAGATATTAAATTGACCTTGTAGTACCTTTCAAGGGAACTCCAAATATGCCTCAGAGGGAGCTTATTCAAAGTCAAATTTTTCAGAACTGTGTGGATAAATTTTTTTCATACTTTGCAATTTAGTAGATATCATATTCAAATACTAATTATGAAAAAATGAAGAAAATTGAATTCGGGAGTCAAGTGTTTAATTCCTCCTTAAATTTGAAAATAATGTTTTATTTAAAAGTAGATGAAATAATGCACTTTCAGTATTATATTGACATGAAATAAATCATGTCCTCATTTAAAATTTGAAGAGGGGTGGGTTGGGGTGATAGTTTAGACCATGTTTTACAATCAAATTAATGATATGAAAATGTATTGTAGTGATATTGTCAAATCCATTTTCCAATTTATATATGTTATTATACCCCATTCCCCTTGTAAAGTTAGGAGGGCATATAGGAATTACCCTATCAGTCTGCCTGTCCGTTCAGTCTGTCTGTCCGTTATAGTCTGTCCTTCTGTCTTTCCCCTGTCCATCAAACCTGATGCTTGGCTTGCGGCGCCGACGATCCGGGTTCGATTTCCGGGTTGCGCCACTATGTTTAAGAAGTTGGTAGCCTCCTGCTTCCATGTCGCGATATAACTGAAATATTGTCGAAAGCGACATAAAACACCAATCAACCAACCAACCAACATCCATCAAACCTGTCCCGGCCATATCTTCTTTCTTTTACTTTTGGAGGGAGATAATATCTTACACAATTGTTGTCCATGACCTAGGGGTGTATCGTGATAATGAAACCAGTTCATATCTAAAAGGTCAAGGTTACGGTGCAAACAGAGTCTGAATTTTTGTCTCCTGTTCCGTTGCAGGGAGATTATATTCTACACCTTTGTTGTTCTTGGCCCAGGGGTGTGTGTAGATCTCAAAATAGGATCATATCTATCAGGTTCAGGTCATAGTGCATACGTAGCCAGGATTATTGCTGAGCCATACTCTTCTTCTTTTTAAGTTGCTGAGAGATTATATTTAAAACAATTGCTGTTCATGATACAGGCGGGTGAAATAACCTTAAACCAAGGTAATATCCTTAAGTTTCTTTTATTTTGCAATTATTGTGCCAGCCAAAATTCCAGTTACATTCGAGGGAGGTTATTTTTGGCACAATTGTTGTCCATGACCCTAGAGTGTGTCAATAATTTGAAACCAGTTCGTATCTTCAAGGCCAAGGTCACTGTACGCAAAAACGCCAGAATTCGTTTTAGAGCCATATTTTACAATGAAAAGGACTTAAAACATAATGTGTAATTTTGTTTAATACAGTATTGGCTACGTATAAATTCTCATATAATAGTTGTGATTCCGATTCCTTCATTTTGTAGCTCACCTGAGTCAATGGCTGAAGAGAGCTATTGTGATCAATCGCGGTCCGTTGTCTGTCGTCTGTCGTTAGCTTTTCTACATTTTCGATTTCTTCTTCAGAACCGCTGCACAGAATTTCACTAAACCTCAAAGGAAGTAAGTACTCAAGGTCCTCTACCAATTGTGTTTTTTTTTTTTTTTTTCGTGCCCATTCGTAATCCAAGATGGCCGCCATTGGCTCTGATTGGTTGACACATTTTGGACTTCTTCTCCAGAACGGCTGTACAGAATTTCAACAAACCTCATAGGAAGTAAGTACTCAAGGTCCTCTACCAAGTTTGTGTTTTTCGTGCCCATCCGTAATCCAAGATGGCTGCCATTGGCTCTGATTTGTTGACACATTTTGGACTTCTTCTCCAGAACCGCTGCACAGAATTTCACCAAACCTCATAGAAAGTAAGTACTCAAGGTCTCTACTAAGTTTGTGTTTTTCGTGCCCATCCGTAATCCAAGATGGCCGCCATTGGCCCTGTTTGTTTGACACATTTTCGACTTCTTCTCCAGAACCGCTGCAAAGAATTTCACCAAACCTCATAGGAAGTAAGTGCTTAAGCTCTTCTACTAAGTTTGTGTTTTTCGTGCCCATCCGTAATCCAAGATGACTGCCATTGGCTCTGATTGTTTGACACATTTTCGACTTCTTCTCCAGAACCGCTGCACAGAATATCACCAAACCTCATAGGAAGTAAGTACTCAAGGTCCTCTACCAAGTTTGTGTTTTTGGTTCCGATCCGTAATCCAAGATAGCCTCTATTGGCTCTGATTTGTTGACACATTTTGGACTTCTTCAAAACGACTGCACAAAATATTACCAAACCTTATAGAAAGTGATATATAAAAAAGCAAAATCTTCTACTGAAATGAGCTGTAATCTTATTGTAAATAAGCAATTTGTGCTCAGGTGAGCGATATAGGCCAATTTGGGCCTCTGTTTTCTCATATCTCTCTCTCTCTCTCTCTCTCTCTCTCTCTCTCTCTGTTAAGCCTATGTTTTGTCTAGGAATATGAATCGTCTGATAAATACATTAGAATACAATCTGCAAAAAATATGACATTACATCACATGAGATGTGAAATTAAGTAAATAACTCTAGTGAAGGAGACTTAAAGTTTTGTCCAACTCAAAAATATCATGTCCACCGGGGACAAAGGTCAGTGCATTGTTTATTATACCGACAGCTGATATGATATTTCTGTGATAGACAAAACGTCAAGTCGAGACATTAAGATATGGCCTGAAAAATGTCTACAGCTCTCTTAAATTCTCTGATTTGACTGACTGTAAGACATTGAAGCACAGTGAAACATTAGGTAATTTTTCTTGACGAATCAAATTTCCTTTTTTACATAAGTTGTTGAAATACGCATATGGTGCACTAAAATAAAATGTATATATGTTCTATATTTATTTGCCAAATTTATCACATGAAGTATAATGATATTACAAGTCTCTCTCTATTCGTCTTCTAGAAAGTGATTCTAGCATGGAAGCTCTAATTGAATACTACTGAATATGGAGTTGTTCATGAAGTGTTGTTCTTAGCTATCATCACAGGGTCTAGGAATCGCTGTTAAGCAAATGACCCCCTCGTTCCTGGTCGTTTCCTCCTCTGCCCCTTTTCCTTAAAGACACAAGGGCGGACACTTTCTCACATACAATATTCATCTTCCGGCGATTTTCCAACATTTATCGTCCGTTCTTGTCGAAGCTTAGCTATATATAACTCAAATACATATCGAAACTTCCCTCTTTACCTCTATTTTTGTCTTTTCCATACAGTAGCAACTGTACTGTCCACTTCTGAGACGATCTCACTTTTTTGTACACTGTCATGTCCTTCTGGCATGATTGTTTTATTACAAACAATTTTATTATTCTAAATATTTCCAAAAGAGCACTCATAAAATTAATAAGGACTAATATTTGATAGAAAGTGTCACTCTCATACGTGTAGGAAACCTTGATATTGATATTATTTACCTAACCTTCTGACATAAAACCATCATCGGCATGATCAGAAATCTTAAGTTATACTAAATGTAATATTTTTATTTACAATATTTTAAAAAAGGAATATACTTTGAAAAAAACATATATTAAAATCCCAAAGAGTTTATAAACACAGTATATTATGTTACTCCTTTATTATAGGGTAGACTGCCTCTGTCTGTCTGCGTCCTCACTCAAAGAAATGGGGATCACAGTAGAATGAAGCATCGATATTCGTATTGTGGTAATCGGGATTCTCTCCTTCTGATTTAAATGCTGTTGCTTCTTCAATGGATGTGTGGGGATGATAATGTTGTCCAAATTTCTTTCCCATACTAATTGTATCAGAATAAAACAAAATCGTACACTGCATATTCATGAAAGTAACAAGATGTATAGAACTAAAAATCACTACAAACCCCTCCCCCCCCCCTCCCCCCAAATGAAAAAAAATCGTAATACTAATCAACAGTTCTGATATCACTGGTTTCAGAGATATCATGTTTAGGGACATTTAAGTATTTGATTCCACACATTTATTTCCTGAACTTGACTATTTGTTGAAGGACTTTGCGACGGTGATTTATGCACACAGGGGACGCTTACTCATTACGGGCACTTGGTTTCACCTATATTTATTTGGTGTTCGCATTAGTCTGAATATGACATTTAACACGATATTTTCCTTTTTTCCATGGACCTTGAGATGTGGTTCAATTTACGATACTTCTTCCTTGTTTCCTATATATCATTGCACTTTTTATATCAGAAGGAAGCCGACGTGGCCTAGTGATATCTCGCTCGCCTCCTGATTGGTAAGACGGGGTTCGAGTCCCGCTATGATCATGCCGGTGTTCTGTCTTTCGGATGAGACAGTAAAAACCGAGGCCCCGTGTCTTGGTATGCATGGCACTTTAAAGATCCCTCACTGCTTCGGGTGGGTCCGTTGCAAAGGTCAAAATTTGTATGCCCCGCATCAGGCAGATGCCGTCACCATATACGTGAATAAAATAAAACCAGTCAATAAATATATCGGAAGGTATTAATGGACTGCAATTTAAACTTTAAGATCAGAACATACTAACCCGCTTTTAGATGTGCGATATGTATTAGATTGCTGCCTGCCAGCATCACAGTGTTCATCAGCATCGTTGCCAGACACGCTATAAAGGCAATTCTCAATATCAGACTTGCGTGATCGTCTAAAAGAAAAGCGTAAAAGAAATCTGAATGATATACTCACTTTACAGACATGGAATTTGAATTAATTGCAGACAGAATCAACCTGTAAAAAGGAGCATCTTACCTAACGATAGAAATAAATAAAGACATGATCAGAGATGAAATAATCCACTTTCGGTTAGCAAGAAACTGATATGGCAAGAATAATGAGGAAGTATTTGTACTGATATCAACAATGAGCTATTTGTATTATTGAAATGAAATGGCACTCCAAATAAAGGAAACTTTTTTTGTAAAAAAAGTAACATTGAGATGACAAAATCACATATTATATATTTGAATTGTATAATTGCAAAATTAGAGGCTATTACATTTTTAGATTTTTTATATTGTTTGGTAAATGTTGTAAATTTACTCTAACACACATATTATATATTTAAAATGTGTAATTGCAAAACTACCGACTATTACATTTTTAGATTTTTAAGATTGTTTGGTAAATGTTGTAAATTTACTCTTGCACACAATTGGTGGAAATTTATGTACTCTCTGGAAACTCGGCATAAGAAAGAATGGTGAGGCACATCTATCACGGACGACCGCTCAGCCTCTTACAAATATTATAACTATAATTTAAGAGCAACCCAGGGGAATACATTGTATAGACAGTAAGACAAACACAATGAATACAACACGCCACAAAATAATCCTACGAACAGATTTATATACACAAATTTTATGTGGATATCTTTCATTCATTAACACTTTTTCCATATTACACATCCGTCTACCAATCTAAACCATAAAGATATCATTAGCAACATTTGCATATTAACATTTATTAGAGAAAATGAGGCAGATAGAAAGTATAGTGAGATTATATATAGTTTATTCTGATCTTATCACATACCGGTTTGTTGAACATCATTGGAGTACGTACATATAATATAACTATGTCCGTTTTACTTGTTACAGGATTCACCGTAGAACCTATGTATTCTGAATTTAATACAAAAGAAACTGATATTATCTATATTTAGTCATATTAACGATTGTTATAATTCCCATGCCTGTTGATAGATCTCTGCTCGGATTGTGAAAATGCTGAATAAATTCTTATTTTGCATTTGAATATTTGCATTGTCAAGAAATTAATATAAGGGAAATGAAAAATGGAGAGAAATATTATTTCAATTAAGCGGTTGATACAATGAATGAATTGCCACCACTGACGTGTGGGGTTTCTGCCTTTAGTATGGAACACTCTAGATCCCAGTTTAAATTACACACGACTAATCAGTCTAAAAGATAAGGGAAATATAGAGAAATCTAATTCCAATGAAACGGAATGAGTCGAAAGGTTCATTTGCCACCACCGGCTTATCGTCGTGCTATATTTAGTATTAAAGACACTAGACCCCATATTGTAATATACGTAAAACATTTGTCATTGCAAGGCCGGGTCTGTTACATAAGTCTTAATGTTTGTGCAAAATACAGGTAACTTGACGACACTTTATCATTTGAATAATATTTATAGCTAACAATGACAAACGATATCAGTAAAGCATTCTTCGCACTACATATATCCTTATACAGACAAAGTTTTCTGGTTATGAATTCTAAGTGTATTTCGAAAAAAAAATTCCAACCTTAAACAGAAAGGTTTACAGACTCAGCTGTCATTTTGAATGTATGGAAACATTCATAATTCTTGTATTTTTAAAGGAAGATCCTTGATCAACTTCCAGTAACGATATAAACACATAAAAGTTTACCTGATGTAACCGCTATTTCTTCAAATCGACTTCCTTCGTGAATACTAAAAAAGTTTGAACAGCGAATCTTATATCTTAAGTGTTTACTGTAAAATGTATCATTTATTCTAATGCAAACATGAAGACCAGAAGTAGAATGTCCACAGGTGATATTGTCATAGAATGCTGCAGGTGTCGCTCCACAAGTGGCTACATCGACCAACGCTGTACCGTATATACCGTTGTTAGACATAACAACCCATCTCATTACAGAATCAAACCCTCCATAAGTTACACATGCATAGACTGTTGGCGATACTTGATGGATTTCCCAGGGTGCTAAGGAAGTATATACAACAGAAAAAAATACGTTAACATGTTCCATTTCCTACCGATCCATTATACATTGACAACACTGTATAGGACGCAATGAAAGGCAATGCGAAAAACATTTATATTTTTTAATGTGTTTTAGGTACTTTCGGTGTTCGCGGATAAATTTAGTGGTCGAAATTGAATTGTTTAAAAATTTTATGAATGTATATCATTTTGTATAATACATTAAATTGGAATACTAACTTGAAAACACGACTATGTTATTAAAGACGTCCGTAACATTTTCACATTCACCGTTTGTTATTCTGACTCGTACATAAACAGAGTAATAGAGGAGAAATTCTTCATCATCCCGCCATTCAATCAAACATTCGTGGTAGTTGTTCACTTTGCAGATGTTGTCAGATATAGTACTACCTTGTAAGTCCTACAATAAATATGTTACAGAAGTAGTATGGGTATACTCTACTTCATCAATTGGGTTTATTTGCATATCAATGCCAAGAAATCGAGGGGTAGTCCATGAGGAAACTCCATTGCACCAAACAATAATGTCCCCTTTAATTTCCATGGACTATGATATATGGTTTACACTTCGGTACTTAAAGAAAGGTGGGATTAGATGCCATGGAGGAGTAACCGTTAACGTTTGGTATATTTATAAACCACCCATAATATCCAAATTCAACTAATTAGCTCCATATACGACATTTAGATACCCGCCATTTATGAAATAATACCACAAAATAAATAAAAGTAATAAACATAAAGTTGAAAATTAAATAGTGTATTACAAAGATTAAAGTATTATCGTCAATATAATCCGTGTATAATTATCTGATACTTACAATGTACGACCAACGGTTCGATATCCAAACAGATAATGTTAATGAATCATTGGATATTGTTATGGTTTGATTCTTGTTAATTAACTGCAGATCTGTACAGCAATAAATATACACAAGATAAAGGACGTAAAGGATAAATCCTTTATAAGACTTACGACTTATAGAATTACATTAAATAAACACGGAACTTACGACACAGTTTAAAAAGATATAATCTGCAAGAACACAGTATATTATAAGTCTAGTGTTCAATGTTTTTGTACTGACGTGTGTACTTAAATTTTTCACCATGAAATTTACTAAATGATTCAAATCCGAGAAGAATGCATATCTCTTCATTACACTGATTCTTTGGCACCCACTTTGGGCCACTTTTGGGTTAACTCTGCTCTTCGAGTATTGGCCATGGACATCACATATAGACAAAATTTGTCTATATGCGCATCAAGGGCACAAAATGATTACTTAGATAAACTTTAATATTTATTATTTATTGCGTAAATTTCATAATTTTGTAACTTTGTAAAACGACGAAGTACGAGTCTCTATTCAAAATTTACTTTGCATTTTGAGATATTACAGAATATACACTGCTATTTGGAAATTGCTATAATGTCGTTTAATTCTATACCTTTAAACATAAGTACATTTACTTACCGAATACAATTATATACATGAACTTACCGCAAGTTCCTTTACGTAAGCATCCACGTATATATATCATCAAGCATACTATAAAAATAACCATGATTTTGTGAGAGAAAATACTAACTCCCACGTACTATCCTATTATCCATCTATATCATTAACGCGTTTTTCCTTATATTGTATCCACTTAAACTCAATTCACATTGAAACAAGGACGGAAGGAACAATCAGAAAAGGTCCTGTTAGATTGATCTACATTGAATATTAGGTATCAAATTCTTAGGAGATAGTTGCATCTTATAGTGCAGTCAAGAGTGACGTTTATTTTGAAAATAGATATCTTGCCTATATAATTTGACACGGATTAGATAAAGAGGCTGTTAATTGCTTGAGGTGAACTCTTATAATTTTTTGTATCATATGTATTACCTTCTGGTACAATGGAGAAAAATGTTGGCAGAAATCAAAGACTTGAAGGACTATCATGAAGTATTGATCTCCATGTTTAAAGACTGCAGAGTGTCCGAAATGAGATTATACGTCTTAGAATTCTTTACTGATAATCTGTGCCGTAAATTTGGAAACGATATTTTAAAGACTCGTTCGAAAGAGTGAAAGACAGACTCATGAGATTAAAACCAGTGACTGTGTAATCATTTATGTACCCCCCCCCCCAAATACACAAAACTACCATTCCTATGTCAATAAATCATAAAAACATAAATCGTCTTCAATGTTTTCATCTAGGCATGACTATGTGATGTCTGGGTCTGTTTACTTTCTATGCGTTAGTTGTTTTATCTCGTTTGCATGAAATGTGCTTTGAATGTGTACAGAAAGTACAATCTTTTTTAGAGATTATTTTCTATAATTGTTTTGTGTCGTTGTGCGCTTGAAATGTGCAGTGCATTGAAAACAAATCTCTTTTAGATGTAAGAAATGTCCAATGTGCTGGATAAAGTGTAATGTGTAATTCAAATGTGCAAAGTGTTGGGTATTGTGCAAAGTGTTGGTCAAATGTGCTTGAAATATGCAATGTGCTTTAAAGAATCAATATACGCATTTCGACAACTCATGTCTCTTCAGTAATGCTCATGACCGAATCATTGGAATTCTAATAATACATAACTATTTGAAGAGCAGAGTAAAACAGAAGTGCCAGAAAAAGTGAACCAAAGAATCAAATATGGCATATTTGAAAATAACATGATTATTGTTTTGTACTTGGAAAACATTTATAAATTGAATGCATAGATGCTCAAGTCTCAAGTCAAAAAGAACAAGCAAATTCCGAAAATTGTAACCCCCACCACCCCCCCCCCCCACTTCGCTTTGGGGGTTCTATCAGTTAGGGTGCAGTGTTCTGTGACTTATGATATTGTCATGGTTGTGCATGTCTACATGTATCAGCACCGGAACCTTGTAAAGTTTGATGATATTATACTAGATTCTAACATGATTGATAATTCTCCCCTATATTTCCCATAATATTCCATAATCCTCCGGTAGACTCACGGCCTGAATTGCATGACCCAAACTGGTTTTCTGCAAATCAAAATATTGAGTTTACATCCTTTAAGTGGGTCGCTCATAATGATGTACATAGATGTAGATTGGGAAATAAACATTACGGTCTCATAACCCAAATACTGTGGTAAGCTAGATTGAAAGTTAGATTGTGAATAACCTTTAAGTGAATCACTCATAATGATGTACACTTATGTAGATTGGTAAATAAACCTCACAGTCTCATAACCCGAATACTGTGGTAAGCTAGATAGTTTGTGCTACTACAGATACGGTTTATATAATAAGGAGTATAATGCGTCTACTACTGTATGTGATGGATGCATATCAAGATTTACAGGAGGTTAATGGAGGATAGGGAGGTTAAAGAATGTTACTGGAGGTTACTGGAGGTTATTGGAGGTTAAGGAGGTTACTGGAGGTTCGGGAAGTTATTGGAGGGTACTGGAGGTAGATCCCCCTATCTACATCTACTGCAGCCACCACTGCCTTCTCCTCCCTCTCCCCTTGTATGCTTCTTTTGAATGTGTTGATGTAGCTGTCTCTGGAGACCAGTCTGAGTTGCTCTCTATCACTTTATAAGTCACCTTGTGACGGCTATTGAATCTGTTGTTATCTGGACACGTCGTTTATGGAATCTCTGGTGTCATCTGGAAGGAGCTGATTGACACGTTGGCTAAAGAAGCTTTGCTCTCATTTAGAAAGTATTGATGGACATGTCGGCTATGGAATCACTGATGCCTTCTGGAAGGAGTCAATGGACATGTCGACTATGGAATCTATGTTGTCATCTGGAAGGAGTTGACGGATATGTCGACTATGGAATCTATGTTGTCATCTGGAAGGAGTTGATGGACACGTCGACTATAGAATCTTTGATGTCATCTGGAAGGAGTTGGTTGACATGTCGACTATGGAATCACTGATATCATCTGAAAGGTGCTAATGGACATGTCTACTATGGAATCTCTGCTGTCATCTAGAAGGAGTTGATGAACACGTCGACTATGGAATGCTTGATATCATGTGGAAAGTGTTAATGGACATGTCAGCCATGGAATTTCTGATGCCTTCTGGAAGGAGTCAATGGACATGTCGACTATGGAATCTATGTTGTCATCTGGAAGGAGTTGACGGATATGTCGACTATGGACTCTATGTTGTCATCTGAAAGGAGTTGATGGACATGTCGACTATGGAATCTATGTTGTCATCTGGAAGGAGTTTATGGATATGTCGACTATGGAATCTCTGTTGTCATCTGGAAGGAGTTGATGGATATATCTACTATGGAATCTATGTTGTCATCTGGAAGGAGTTGATGGATATGCCGGCTATGGAATCTCTGTTGTTATGTGGAAGGAGTTGATGGATATGTCGGCTATGGAATCTCTGTTGCCATCTGGAAGGAGTTGATGAGTATGTCGACAATGGAATCTCTGTTGTCATCTGGAAGGAGTTGATGGATATGTCGGCTATGGAATCTCTGTTGTCATCTGGAAGGAGTTAGTGGATATATCTACTATGGAATCTATGTTGTCATCTGGAAGTTGATGGATATGTCGGCTATGGAATCTCTGTTGTTATGTGGAAGGAGTTGATGGATATGTCGGCTATGGAATCTCTGTTGCCATCTGGAAGGAGTTGATGAGTATGTCGACAATGGAATCTCTGTTGTCATCTGGAAGGAGTTGATGGATATGTCGGCTATGGAATCTCTGCTTTTACATGTAGATGGAAGGAGTCGTGGTCTGCAATGTCCATTTCCCTTTGGTTGACTGGTTTTACATTTTGCATGAAAATATAATGCATGGGCGGATCTAGAAATATTTAAAAGGGGGGTCGGCATTTTCCCGCAAAATCAACATTGCTTTATTTTAGGTAAATCCGCTCACTTTACACGTAAAGAAGAACCTCAATATCAGGGGGGGGGGGATCAAATAGTCGTTTTTTGATAGGAGCAGTCCGTTACTAAGCCAAAACTTATGAGAGAATGCCGAGTTTTTTATACAATAATTAAGATTTTCGAGTATTTAAGTTACAATATAACATATAAATGGTTTCATTCTAAGGCTATTTAATTTGCCTTTCGAACACTCTCTACCTCATTACATACAGCAAATTCAAAAAGACGTGATCCGTCGACAACTGTACTATTTTTACCAAGTCGGGTATTGAATGACATAACATATTGTTGAGTATTATTTCTTATACATTATTTGAATATTTCATATGTTAGAAATGACTTTAATGCACTTCATCAATCAACAACACATAAAAAGAAAGTACGTATAATGCATGTAATTATCTACAATGCTACTTTTAGTTGACATTAATCCACAAAATCTAGGAGCAAGAACGGTTAAACCCAAAAATGTGGGAGGCATCCTAATCACACATAGCTTTACATATCGCTTTATTAGAACATGTACATGTACTTTAAACGTGTATGTTGAAATTATTGCGTAAGCGCGCATCGGCATATCGTATGGCATATTGCGATGCATTTGCTCAAAATTCGTATCGCGATATAATCCCTATACGGTTTTGTCTTTTATAGCTTGGGATACTGCTTAAAGCTTTTGGGTCAATGGTATCTAAAGTTATAATGTACAATACATTAAGATTACTGACATTTTAACTGCAAATGTTCAAAACGTAATACGAAAATGAATAAAGTCATGTATCTGTGGCACTCACAACAATGTACCACAGTGATCATGCATGGGTCCCTGAAATTTAGAGGTGAGACCAGCACCCGAGCTAAAAAACTTTTACGCGTGTTCGATTCTAAGCCTGTATTCAAACTCCAAACCCCTACTCACTCTTGAGTTTGAGTACGGGTGAGGTTATAATCTTTACGCGTTCGATCCCGATTCCTGTGAGTGCATACAAGCACGGTTCTGAATATGGTCCTACCTGATTTTGAAATTTTTGAGAACATACTCGAGATTGGAGCACGCTGTCCTGCTCCAGATATTCTATAACCTCGATAAACTTCGAGTTCGAGCACATAGTCACTTTGGAGCACCGAGTCGTGCTCTAAAATGTTTTATAAAGGTTCTGTTGGGGGAGTGAACGTCTCCTGTTTAACTAGCCACACCACCACGAATGTCCAAAACATACAAGGTTACATAATATTACCCTCTGTACGTAACATTTAATGCAACGAAACACTGTAAAGAGAAGGTCATAGCCACACACAACATATGAAGAGGGCGCAGTAACATTTTAGTGCTATGAATAAAAAAACTCCTATAAATATTTACCTAACCGTTCCTACTCCTAACTTTATTGTCTTAGTCCTACAAAATTCGGAAAATACTTTGTACATTTTAAGTCTAGATTTACCAATTTTAATCTCATTTCTACACTCAAATAAGTAATTAGATTGTATAATATGCATAAACAAATTGAGGCGTTGTTCATAAAAGTTCATAAAGTTTGGAGGAAATTAGGGTGAATTTTTTCATTTGTCGACGCATCATGCTTTATATGGAGGTTGTCATGTTCCAAGTTTTAAGGCAATTGGATCTTTATCAATATCATTAAAGAATAGGCATGGTTTGAATAGAAATCTCTCATTTACAAAACAGAAAAAAAAGAAATATAACTTATCGAAGCGACTCTTTGTCCACTCATTGAGTCTGATCCCATAAAAAACGACCATTTGATTCGCCCCTGAATATGTAGCATCAAGGGGTATAAAAGTTAAACTTACCATTTTCATTCACTTTTATATTATTTTATATGCATATATTTTCTTTATGTCCGTCTAACGGTTACATAATTGCAAAACATGGCCACTAACCATGTGTAAACTTGCCTCATTGATCGGGAGTTTTACTATGTTGCAGTGCATCTCGCAGAACAATTAATAACATTTGACAGTTCTAAACCGTTAAAACGGCAAACCTTATCCGGCGAACTGCTGTATATACGTACACAGCATGCACCGGCGCTCTGAGTGACGGCATAACACAAATATTATACTATTGTTTATAATGCGTGGATTCCTTCCCTCTCTCTCTCTCTCTCTCTCTCTCTCTCTCTCTAGAAGGTCATTTATAGGAATCTCAAAAGGGGGGGGGGGTCGGGACCCCCTCGACCCCCCCCCTCTGGATCCGCCAGTGTAATGATCATTCGCTCAAATATGACAAAACGCAGTGGATTGGTATTCCTTTCTTTCTGCTTAAATATTTAAACATACATCATAAGTGAGGGAACTGAATTCAGAGCGGGCGAAGGGACGTACGTAACACTTGAAGATATGGAGAGGCTAAACAGTCTCTCGCAACCCCCCCCCCCCCCTTCCCGCTTTTTTTTTTTTTTTTTTTGTAACTCTGAAACCGGGATCCGCCGGGGATCCGCCACTAGGCTATCAATTAATGATTAATATTTATGTTACATTAATTACATAAAGAAAATTCGGTTTCTGAGATATACACGATAATTAAAACTGATTAGAATAAAATGCTGGGAAAGTATTGTATCTGCAAGTCAGTGTTTCTTATCGACATTACTTACGGAAATGTATATCCCTCCGCCTGATCGGAGCACTCTGGGACATTTTTCTGGATAAAAATTGCAGCAGTGGCTAAAAATGTCTTAGAACTGGTTTAAGGGCCTATAATTAAACAGGTGAAAATGTCAGCACTGAGAACAACTGAGAGTATAAAATCCCAATGAAGTGGACCTTGCTTGAATTTAGAGTTTTTATTTAAGAAAAGCTATTTAATAATGTATGTGGCCAAATATAGCATTCTACGCTTTTGACCAGAGATTAACAGAAATTCATGCTGTTTTAGATAGTATATACAAGACACATGAACATGCTGAACAATCCAAGTTGTGTATTTTTAAAATTTCTACGTAGGTATTCTTTGTTTATTAGTGGGGGATTTAGAGCCCCCCCCCCTTTCGCCATATATTAAAATCCAGATTTGGCACCAAAAATGGCCGAGTAGCTTGCATATTTACATATGGCACATCACTTTTCGGAAATCCTGGATCCTCCACCACTGTGTATGACAGTTGGCTTTAGGATAGTGTGATTAAGAAAAAAAAACTTTAATTGTTTTCTTCTTCTTCTTCCTCCGATATGAAGTGTACTCAAAAGTTGAGCGTTATACTTCATGTAGCAGTCAAGATAAAAGCCTCACAGTGCAATATGATACAGTTAAAAAGTTAAAATCTTTGATCCGCATCCTAAGTTGACCTTTCCTTATTATGATTTTTTTTTTCGAAGCGATGGATTTAGCTAGGGAATTTTGAAGTTGGAGAAAATATGGTTTCAGATGAAGTGCAACCAACTCAAAGGTTGATGAATTTACAATTCAGAGTTGTCGTTCTTACCTCTTCTCGCCATATCAAAAGAAGGAACGACAACTCTGAATAAACCTCTCCGGTATCGGTGAAGGACATCGAAGGAATAGAGAAAATGGCTAATTTACTGAGGTCAGTATTTGATTTTGTGAATTAACACTCAATATTGATATTAAACATGAATCTTCTAGTCGCTTATTGAATTGTGTGTTACAGCCGTTTTTCATGTTTTTGCATAAGTGCATTGAAGACCTTTTAGAGGAAATTCGAACAGAGGCTTTCGTAATGTATTGTGTAATGTGATTGTCATTGACACTGACAGCCACTTGTCAGTAGGTCTTCGTCTTTATGATGTTGTATGATATGATCCAGTTATTGTTGAAACTAATTGTTTTCAAATGTGTACTAGAATGAATCCATGGTCACACTCTTCATGATTTTCTATCAAGGAAGCAACGATTTCATTTTTATGGAGGGTTAGGGGGAGAAAATTTGGTGCCAAAAAAGTCTACCTTTCATTCCTTGCAAATAAAATAATGCTAAAAATAGAATTGATCTGAACCACTCTATCCAAGGTCATGGTGCAACAGGCAGAAGAAAAAGATGTGGCCAGACCTGGGAATCGAACCCAGCACAGAACCTTCCGCCATCAAGACGGACACCCACACCATTGAGCAATTTGGGTGGATACCTGTCCTTCACACTCCTCCCCTGCCAGAGGTTTCCAGTCCCGGAAACCAAAATACACAACAACTCAAAAATCATAACTTTCACATGCAACTCACAAGGGCTGGTAAGCCGGTGTCGCCTAGTAAATAAGGTGTTCAGCTTGTGACAGAGAGGTCCCGGGTTCGTTTCTCACCCTGGGCACACCAGTTTTCTGTTTTTCGTATGAGACAGTAAAAACCAATGTCCCATGTCGCAGTAGGCATGGCACGTAAAAGATCTTTCATTGCTTCGGGTGGTGCCCGCTGCAAAGGTAGAAATTTGTATGCAATGCATCACGCAGATGCCGTCACCATATATGTGAAATAGCTGTGGAGTGACGTAAAACAATAATCAATCATGAGGACTGGCCATGGTACCTAATGTAACGGGCGGGAGAAAAAAATGTGCCTAGGGAATCGAAACCAGAACCTTCTGCTATCAAGACAGATGATCTCACCATGAAGCTATTCGGACCAATACCAGTCTGTCACTATGGTAATGCCTTGAGAAATTTATGGTTGAAAAAGCACTTACACCCCAGTGGTATTGAAATGTGTCAGTCCAAAGGTTTTCTATATATTCATTGTACTGACTGACAAAATTTTCAAAATCACTGATGACATGTTTTAAAACTTTTCAACATCTCTGACACCCTGGAATATATACTCTGTATACATTGTGTAATTCGTATCAAGCTTACACTTTTTTGATTCTTGGAACAAGGGGCTATGAAAATTTGTGTATTCCAAAAGCCTTAAGTTGTTTATAAAATTTCTGCACTTTTCATTTTGAGTTCCCCTCCCCATTTCCCCCACTGTATAAATTGAATTGACTACTCTGTACTAAGAACTTTTAAGAAAAATAATCCAGCTCAAAGGGCCGCCCTCAAAATAAGCAGAGCAAAATTTGGGGCTCACAAAAGTCTTTCTGCTCCCATTCCTTAAATCTAATGCTTTCTTCTTAATATTTTGCCAAGTTGTTTGGAGAACCCATCTTTCAGTTTTTTTTGTTTGATTATTGTTTTACGTCACTCCACGATTATTTCACGTATATGGTGACGGCATCTGCCTGATGCATTGCATACAAATTTAGACCTTTGCAACGGACCCACCCGAAGCAGTGAGGGATCTTTTACGTGCCACGCCTACCGTGACACGGGACCTCGGTTTTTACTGTCTCATCCGAAAGACAGAACACCGGTGTGCCCCGGGCGGGAGTCGAACCCGCGACCTCTCGATCACGAGCCGAGCACCTTATCCACTAGGCCACACCGGCTTTCCCATCTTTCAGATATCAAAACCTGGAATGCATCACTTGTCAGTTGTCTAGGCTGTCAGGTTCAGACACTAAGAGTCCGATAGCATTCTAAACACAAATGATCTGATCTTCAGAAGGTGAAAACTTAACCAAATGTAGCAAACCAGTGTTCCCTGATCTTTAATGCTAGTAGTCTGTGAAATTGGTGAGATTTGAAGAGAAGAAGCGATTCATGGAAACAATCAAAGAGACAATAAATTATGTTTCTAGGGTCCGGCGCCATAAACTGAGAATATACCTAAGTCAAAAATTTCATTTTAGTCTATTCCATTATCAAACGTTCAAATAGATTTTAATGCAGAATGGTTTAATTCTATTTATCAGTAGAATAAAACTAAATAAAATCCAAATCCCAGTCATTAATTCATTGACGAAAAGAAGAATATCAATTTTTGACTTAAGTATATTCTCAGTTTATGGCGCCAGACCCTGAAATAAGGGATGTGTGATTCATTGTTTGTTCTGTATGTTATATTAGTAAAATTTTGTTTTTTCTCTACAGGCAACTTGGCCGTAGCAACTTCCTGTTACAGAAACAGAATATGCTCTGCAGTAAAGGGTAAATGGCTTTTTGATTATTTTGGAGAACATTTCATTCCTATAGATTTTAAGTCATCAACATCAAATTTTTATATGTCCCCGAAAGGCCGTAACAGCACTAAATGCAAAATTTAGTGTAATAGAGAACTTTGGTACAGGCATACCGCATTTAATGGTCCCTTATACTCCAGAAAAAGAATTTAGCACTCATCCAGTTACCATTGGCAACAAGATCTCGAGCTTGTTTCATAAACTTCAAATGTTATCAAAACATTGTAAAGTAACAGGTATATATCTGTGAAAGTAAACATGGAGCAATGTACATGGTTAGATCATGTAAAAAGAAATAAATAATAGATGATATTTGAATATGAATATATGTGAAGAAATGAATATGAGTTACCTAGTTTTTAACAGAGAGGAGGAGAAAAAAATTTTTCCTGAGCCCCTGTATTACAAAAGTGAGGTCCTTGTTGTACCATGAATTTGTACACTATATTGAAATGAAAAGTAGGGATTATAATGTGAATTATTATACTTTATAGAACAGTATTGTCAATAGCAGTTGGCTGTTGTTTTCCCAAAAAATGTAGCTTTATACTTAAAATGGAGCTTGTGTTTGTTGTGGTGTTGGGATGTGAGGCTTGTGTTCATGGTAGCCTGTAGTACATTCAATCGCTCATTGCATAAAATAAATTGTTGTATGGGAAGAAAATTCAGTGCAGAACATCATCCTCAAGGATGTCCCTATATAAGTGAAATAAACTTGTCTTAATGAGATGTGAATAAATAGAATGATTAAGAATTGTGACAGTGTAGCTCGATTCTCAAACTGAAATGACTTGTGTGATTTTACAATCTCTTGTCATCCCTCATTGTACAAATTACATGTATTATACTTTTAGTATCATGACGATTTACTGCATTTAATTAAATGTCATGTACATGTATAATTACCATTTGTTTTACAGAGTTACTGCCCTTGGTGCTGTTATGTCTAGTAATAAGGCAGACAACTTAGCATATCAAGAAATGGAGGAATACTGGGCCAAGAACCGGCGCTTACAGCGACCTTTATCGCCCCATCTTCTTATTTATAAGTATGTCATCATCCACAAAAGGCAATGTCAAGGTCACACATACATATAAACAAATTCCTTTACCAGGCTTTAATGATAAGTGTATCCATATATAGGTGTAAGACAACAATCATATACATATTGTTAAATTAAGCATTTAGGATACCTACAATTTTTTTTTCAATCACCATGGACTAGGCAAATTTAGTGTTTAATTCAAACTATTTTCAAATGCCCTAAATGGAGTGAACTGTTTCATTACATTGTTAAGTGGAACTCCATATAACTCTGACTTTTGGTGCCATGGAGTTGGAGTTAAGGGTATCACGGAAGAGTTGTTCATGAATTATTCATGAAAAGTGCTCTAGTATAAACAGAATAAATCAGAAATTTCGTGAAGAAAATACTAATCTAAACAGGAGAATTCAAGAATAAGGCTCTTATCTAAAAAGAGAAAGATTTCATGAAGAGGACACTAATCTAAACATAATAAAACAAATATATATAGAAATTTCATTAGGAGGTAATGGTGTCTGTTGTTGTTTATTGAAAATTAGTTCTTGGTCTCATTTCAAAATTAATGTGCTTCAGTTTTTTTCTGAATCTCTTACAATGCAGTCTGCAGACTGGCTGTAAAGATCATTCCTGTTCAGCAATCACCTGTCATAAACAACCACCTATTTCTCAAAACTTACTACATTTGTCTACCTTAATTACCACAAAAATTAAAAAAAAGATTTCTAGAAAAAGCCTACTTAACATGTATTATGCACATGTAAATGTCAATAAATAGGGAGCAGCCATGAAGGTAACATTCCAGCTGTTAAAGTTGAGTATCATGAATTATCCGGCAGTTTATATTTTTCACACAACAATTAATACAAACTGGACAAAATTCAGGGAGGTATATATCTTTATACGTCCTTTACAAAATTCATCCATTTGGATTTATCAGTATTAGTTATTGGATTAATTATACTGGTACTTGTATTATAGTAATATGGTTACCGTATGTTGTTAAGAAATTAATTTTATCTCAGTTAAAGTTACAGATATACGTTATTTATCTTCATGGTCATTATACTCGATATTACTGTTATTTGCTGAATTAGCATTTTTTGTCTGATTGATGTGTATGAACAATGCTTAATGGAAGGTTGACCAGGTATTGTTAGAAGGTGACATCTAAACTCAGCACAGTGGATGTCTTAATATAAACGTGAAAGAGATAACTATTGTTAATTTCATGATCTTCTTATTAAGCATTGGAGTTACGTTCAATTTAACTTATAATTAGATACATAAAACTCTAGTAAATACATTAATACATAGACTATCAGGATCATCAGGCAATACCAAAATGGAGGACTTTGAATCTGTTGCATAGTAAATTAACTTCCTAGTGTGATTATAGCAAATGCTGACATCTTAGTGGTCATATTCAAATCGGCATCAAGTACTAATACTAGGCAGAAAAACTATTATTTTAGTTCCCATGTATATTGTGTACCCACAAAGATATTCTGAAAAAAAGCGTGCATTATACACATGTAATTATGGTATACAAAATAAGCTAAATGAGGAGGCCACCTGGGTTAACTTGAGTGGTTACTCTTCCAGTTACTGATAGGTTGCCATTCAGAAGTGGTCACCTTTGTAATAATGAATGTTGTTTCTGGTGTTGTAGGATGGAGTTACCAATGATCACATCACTGGTTCACAGAATAACAGGGATTGTCATGGGTGTAGGTAAGTACACACAGAATTACAGGGATTATCATGGGCGTCAGTAAGTACACACAGAATAACAGGGATTGTCATGGGTGTAGGTAAGTACACACAGAATTACAGGGATTATCATGGGCGTCAGTAAGTACACACAGAATAACAGGGATTATCATGGGTGTCAGTAAATACACACAGAATTACAGGGATTACCATGGGTGTCAGTATGTACACAAAGAATTACAGGAAATGTAATGAGCATCAGTAAGTACACAGACAATTACAGGGATTGATCCGATTGTCATAGGCATCAGTGAGTACACACAGAGCTACAAAGATTGTCCTGGGCATCAGTAAATACACACAGAACTACAGGGATAGTCATGGGTGTCAGTAAGCACATTTAGGAGACTGAATCAACTTGTATAAGTTGATGAGAGACAAGCCACATGACATCTTGATGATAATTGGAAGCTAAAAGCAGTCAGTTAAATAGGTTTGATCTATTAGTGCTGTAATCAGATGTATTTCAGATGCTGTAAAACATCCAAGTAATATTTTAGATAATGTACAGATTATACAAGAAATTCTGAATTACAAAAAGTAATGATCTCACATATCATTTAATGTTTGAGGTAAATTCTGAGATCCATGTATTGAAATCATGCGTCAGGATAACAAATGACTTATCTCATATGGGACTTGGGTCATTAAATTGTCATGACACCTTGGCCAAAACACTGCATTCTCATTAGACAGATGCTACCACTGCAGTGATACACCAGGCAGGTGCTACCATCGCAGTGATACACATTCAGGTGCTACCACTATGGTGATATACCACCACAGTGACATAGTAGGCAGGTGTTACAACTGCAGTGATATACCAAGCAGGTGCTACCACTGCAGTGATACACTGGGCAGGTGCTTGCACAACTTTATTACACTATAAAGGCTACAAAGATTCCTGCACGTACATTGAACAGCAACTCCTCTATGATAATTTGGATTAAAAGACAGCACTCTCTAGGTACATGTACAATTTTATCTAATATTATAAAGTGCAATATTCCATTTAATAATATAAGATTTCTTGTTTATTACAGGTGTTCCTGTTGCAGCTGCCACGTTGCTATTTATACCCTATGATTCCACAGCAATTGTCAACATGGCACACGATGCCAATATTCATCATATTTTAGTAACAGCTTTTAAATATGTGATGGCTTTCCCAGTGTGTTATCACTACTTAAATGGAATTCGACATTTGGTAAGAAATTCTTTATTTTACTATTGATAGATTATTAGGGTTGCCAGTGTTTCTGTGATGGTTACTATAAGAGCAGAGTTGGATTGTGAGGTTTCAGGGAAACCTCAGATTGGCAAGGGAAAAATGTTGCACTCTGGAGCGTCAGCTCAGATAGATCAGTTGGCAGGTCATTACAACACGTAATATGAGTTCTGTCAGTTACTTAGTGATTTAGACGTGTTTAACATGCAATATGTGTTCTAGTTAAGTCAAATGTTATGTATGCATTCATTTTATTTCAGTTGTATGACTGGGCGATAGGATTCAAGCTGAACACTACACTAAAATCTGGATACACTATGCTTGCATTATCACTTCTTGTTACCGCAGTTTTTGTTCACTTGTGGTAGAAGATGGGAGGAACTCTGTTTTTGATGATCTTCAGAATTCAAAATTCACTCAAAGAAAAAGATAAGGAAGATGTGTTTAGGGAATTCCAGTCTACACACAACTTGTTTTCAGTTTTGAAGTAGACATTTAATACTCTTCAATCATCCAAAAATCCACGTTTCTAGAAAAAATTGGCATAAATTGTCAGCATGATGTATTTGCTTTTTAGAATCTTACTAATAAAAGTAGCTGAACACTTGCCAGAAATATCCGAGAAAGTTTGATGTGATGCAAGACAAATTGAAGCCTCAAGACATGAAGTAAACATTGCCCAATTTATTGGTTCATCACGTCAAACCATGTCAACTTGAAAGATGAAAACCAAACTTCAATTACCTGCATACATACTGACATGTATGTACTCAGATTTTGTTAATGATTAGTCAACGCTTAAGAATTCCTCTGTGCTTTGCAAAACTTGCAGTGTAACATAGCTGCTTTCTTGCATTGATATGGCTATTAGAATTTTGAGCCAAGGAAGACAACTCTTGGAGGGAAAAACTATATAGATCACACTAGAAATCCTCCCAATGTTCCAATATGCAGGATTAAATTAATAGTCAGCATGTCTGTGAGGAAATTTTCTTAATGAATTTAATTTATCATTTTGTTGTAAAAATTTTTCTTTATATTAAAACGCTTAATTTTTTATCATTTGTTGGTTTGTTAAATTCCAGGATCCACCACCATAAACTGAGAATATACTAAAGGTAAAAAAAATTGCATTCTAATTTATTCCATTATCAAAGGTTCAAATAAATTTTAATGCAGAATGGTTTAATTCTATTTATCAGTAGAATAAAACTAAATAAAATCCAAATCCCAGTTATTAATTCATTGATGAACAGAAGAATTTGAATTTTTGACTGAAGTATATTCTCAGTTTATGGCACCAGACCCAGGTATAAAATACTATTTGGATCAGAGCAACAGTAACTGTTGTTATAAAGAAGGCAATTATAAAGCCAAGTTCGACCAATATGAAGGTAGCTATCTGCAATATTTTGTCAATATCCTTTCTTGCTGCTATTGTTGTGTCTTTTGAATGTCTTGATACAAAACATGGTGTAAGTTTTGCAGTAGTTTGTTGTTGAAAACCATTATACACATGTAGTTGTAGTAGCCTTTTGCGATGAAAGGCAGTGTGTTCAAACCTTCGGTGATTTTATTGTTTATCACAAATTTTACTTTATCTATACATATTTTTACACCATCGCAGTGTGTGTTTTAAAATTTTGATGGCAGATCTACCCATAACATGATATACCTTTCATGTGCCTAAATATAATGCAACAGACATCCTGAGATTTTATCTTCAAATCTGACAGACAGTCAGCTAGGCAGATGACAATAGATCTTCCAAGAATATCTTTGCCAACTATCAACTTGTCTTTTAAGAAATCTGTTGTTATAAACTTGGACAAACATCACACCTGGATGAGGTCACAATTAATATTATTGGATGTTTTCCATTGTTCCCATAGATCCTTGAAAAGCACTTTTTATAGAAGGTCTCTAAAAATGAAAAAGTCGTTTTAAAATTATTGTTACTGGGCTTTCTATTTTTTGGGGGTATTTTTCCTCTTTTTTTTCAGTGCTTGTATTGCACAGCGCTTTTTTTCACAGAGCACCTTTCTTTGCATTTCAAGATATCTTTAAACCTGATGAAAGATTTTTGACGTACATGTATTTTGAAAAAAGCATTTATCCATCTGTGTTTGCTGGAACTTTGCTTATAACAAAGAGCCCAAGATTTTGTTCCTTGCTGCATGTGAATCTAATGCTGTGATGGTAACAACATAATAATAACAGATGTAAAATGAACCAATGTAGCTCTATTAGTTCAGTGCTTGGTTGGTGACCAAGAGTCTAACCAGTGGCTAATTGGTGTACCATCTTTTAACAAAACAGTCAAAGCTGAGATCCTGTGTCCTGATATGGTAGACTGCTTTAGGTGTGTCCATTGCATTAGGCAGATGCTGTCACCATGTATGTACATTGGTAATGTTAAACAGGAATCAAACAAATAAGTGATGTAAAATATCAGAGTAATTGGTGGTAAAATACTATGGTACTTGGATGACATCCAGGAACAAATGAAAATGAGAGGTGGTATTAAGTGGCCAGAAGAGTATGAGTTCCCCATGATGAAAGCCACTAGCACAGGAACGAAATGAGAAAAAAAATTCATGTATGAACGATAAGATTTTCGAAATTAATAATTTTACAGGGAAAACTCTGCTTTTGAAAAGACACAAAAATCTTGTTTCTAGAATTTATTTAAATAACAAATACTGGCAATACATGTAAACACTGGACAATATCAAGTAAGAGTACATATGGTGGTTGAGGTGGCAGTATGTTTACCATTTCCATGGCGATATCACCTTATGGAATTCAGTGCTGCCTTTAGGTATAGTTGTTGCTACAGAAATGAGAACCAAAGTGCTTCTCATCTTGCTCTCAGCCAAGTATTTCCCAATATACATATATATATATATATATGAGTATATATATATATATATATATATATATATATATATATATATATATATACTCCAGATCCAACAGGATCTTGCAGTTAAAAAGAATACTGTTGCATATTAAGTACCAAGTAACTGGTACTATGTAATTGGGGTACTCGCAAGCTAGCCTATAGTAGACATTCAAGGATCACAGGAAAACTGAGGTATGACTAGGTGCCAAGAAGAATCTGGATGGCGAGAAGAAATGCCAGGAATGAATAAGCAAATCCTTGTAGGTGAAACGAGATACCAGGAAGGAATCAACATCTTGTAGGTGAGACAAGATGACAGGAAGGAGTGAGCCTCTGGTAGATGAGATTCTAGGAAGGAGTGAGCATCTCCTAGTAGGTGAAATTTCAGGAACGAGGGAGCATCTGGTAGGTGAAATGAGATTCCAGGAAGGAGTGAGCATCTCCTAGTAGGTGAAATGAGATTCCAGGAAGGAGTGAGCATCTCCTAGTAGATGAGACAAGATGCCAGGAAGGAGTGTCTCCTGGTAGGTATGACGTGAATGTGCATACCAATGACACATTAATATTGATGAATGTGGACAAACATCTTTTACTGATTAAGTTTTGTGTCACTTTTAACAATTTTTTAATCATTGCAATATGGTAGCAAGAGGTAACCAACCTCTCAGACATAGTGGCACAGTCTATACAAAAAGTGTCACGGCCACCTAGTACCAAGTCGAGGTATAATGACACACTAAGCTATCTCCAACAGTTTCCTAAATGATAGCGGTTACTTCCCTTAGGGCTACCCGATGGCAGCTCCAAATGTCTGAAATATCCTAGGCTGAGACATTTCTTCAATTAAAATGTTGATGAAATTAGGCAAAAATTGCATGAAGGGTGTTTTGCTTGTGTGTTCTCCAAGCAAAAATTCAATGGCAAAATTTGCCTTGGTACACAAATTCCTTATCTGGCAATGTCATGGCAAGCACAATATCAGTCCAAGAACTTTACTACTTGATCACAGACACAGATAATCTTGGCACACAAGATGACATAACATATATTACCTTGGCACATAACGAACTTTATCAAACAAATACATCCTATAAACAGAGTGGAAATAAGTACAAATAAAATCACATTCTTTGTGAAATCTACCTAATTAGAACATACAACATAAAATAAACTATACCATTACATTCTTGAGAAAGTATTCCACAATGCACCTATTGATAGTACCCATAATGTAAGTGTTGATATTATATTCTGTTACTGTATTTATCTATTTGGTCCAGTGAAGTGATACGTCTTTTTCAACTGGTCAATTTACCACACAGACCAATGACTAATGGTCTGACCCATCACATCTGCACACTTTCCATTACAACATCACAAATGGCTTAACAAACACTTACTTAGTTGTGACGACACTGTGATAATGGTTAAAGTGTATCTGGTGAGGCCTAAAATACGAATACTTGATACACACATGTTGGCTTCTGTGAAAATTTCAGAATGAATTCAGTTATATCTTGAACATACGAGCATAATACACTCTGGACCATCCGAGTCACAGGTCAAATTCTCAAAATACCACGACTGTTGCTACAGCTTTAAACCGGGAACAATGGAACATTAAGCAAAGGGAACATTACCCGATTGCACTTGGGAAATCAAGCTGTAAATGGGGGAAGGTTTAGCAAAAAGAGTGCCCCGTTTTTCTTACAAGATAAAGCTGGAAGGGTGAAAGGTTAAGTAAAGAGAATGGTGCCCCATTATACTTAAGAGATAGAGCTGTGAAAGGGGAAAAGTTAAGCAATGGGAGTGAAGTCCCATTATTCTTAATAGATACAGCTGGGTGTCGGATTGTTCGACATCCTTTCACATGCATAACAATGTTGAAGTACAAGATGGGGTAACTAACTGTATAACAAATAATTGCACAATAAAACTGACTAGATATCGAGACAAACAGTGGAAAAATGTATACAACTTAATCTACTTATAAAACAAATTATGTGTGTTGAACATGGATGCCCCTCGATGGCAGCAATATCCAGAAATATTGTGAAAGGTCAAAGGTCAGAAAATCTTGGTACTAGTGGTAAGGTCCAGTCTACCCCAACTCTAAATGTTCCCAAGTTATGGTCAAAGTTAAAATTTTACAGACAAATGGGCTAAAACCTACACATTCCCAAATCTTTTAATCTGGAATCAAAACAAGAGGGCCTTACATTGCTGGTGTGAGCACAATTTGCTAATTTCCCTTACACTTTAGCACAGATTTGTGTATGCATGAATTTGTATTCAACATACATTTTAAGTATCTAAGGTTAGCTGGTTTTTACTAGAACACTCTCAAAGGGGCAAATATCTCCTATGACAGCCAAATCCTGTCATAAGCCCACTGTGACCTGCATTTTGGGTCAAGGTCGGAACAGTTTTGTACTAATTATAACAAATGTGTCAAACATCAACCAGATAAATAATATATAGACAAGATTTCTATTGTAGTCAGTGTAGCTTTCATCCATACCTCTGGAACTGCACCAGTAGCATTTCACAAGTACTTACACCAAGTCACTATTTTTCTAAAAATCTCTGTTTATCCATTTCTCACATGTTTTGCTGTTTATGCAGTGAAATATATATCATAAATTAATTTATGGCATAAGTGATGTCATATTGTGGAAAAAATTGTGTCAAGCTGGTGTTTGATGAAATAAACAGTTTAAACTGAGTGTAAACATGTGATAAAAAGAAACCGAAATGATTTTCATTTCATACGGTAGTTATGAAACTCATTGTGTCTTTTATATCCCCAAACCTTGGCGAACAACTTGTTTCATAAATACCGTATGAAATGAAAATTCATTTCAGATCCTATATATATATCATTTCTTAATTTTAGCATAGGCATATGAATTCCTGCTCATGTTAAATAATGCTTCAATATTCTTATTAATGCTGAATTCAAAGTAACCTAACAAATTGAGCAAATGTGGATTTAATTATTATGTTTAAAGATAAGATTGGTTTTTGCTCTGACCAAAACTGAATTCAGCAAACATTTAAAACATTTTTTCACATGAAGAAAAATTTCAACTGCAGCTTAATTTGATTTTTACACAAGCTTATGCCTTTTCGTTGTTTATTTTAAGTTTTGCTCTTGTCCAAATAACTACTGGTCAAAACACCATGTCTATACTAAACATCAAACATTTTGACACTATTTCAGCGTATTGCACATCATCTAGCATTGTTTGAATATAGGCAATTTCAGTAAGAAGGGTTATCTGCCCTTGTTCATTTGAGGTATTCTGCAGAAGTGGGAAAGGAATGGTCATAAAAGTTAGGCGATTCAATTCACATTTCTTCTTTTTATGCTCAACCTACCATGGTGAGAAATAGTTAGTCAAGTAACAGTCAATATTATATACTTAACTGTGACATACAAAAAGTACCAAATGGGCAGATAAATCACCTTACAGAAATGGCTTATTTAGACAATGAAACTTAAAAAAAAAAATATGAACATATATACCAGATTAATGTAGATATTCTGAATATGGCATACTCTTTTGGCACTGGTTATCGGCGGAAAATAATGATTATTCTTTGTCAAAAATGAAAAATACATTCTGACTGTACTTCTATCAACAAAATAATTTCATGTTAAAACAAACTTTTCTTCACATTAAAATTATTACACTAATAACAAAAAAACATACTGGTTTGGGAAGGCTTTCTATATATCTACACTGTAAACAATGATTTACTATAAATGTAACATATTTAACGCATTGTGACCTTCACTAAAAATACTATAGCTATTACAAATTGTGACTTTAACCTCAGGGGTTATCATTAACATTCACAACTATTCACAATGGCTTCCTCTTCATTAACTTATTAGCTAATTAACTAATACATCCTCATCAATCATGTCACGATCCTCGCTTGAATCTTCACAAAACTGGCTATATGTACCATCTGTCTTTTCCTGTCCTTGACCTTCTTCACTTTGACCTTCATCTTCATCTGCATCTTCTTCTTCGGTGTTTTCACTGTCATCCAAAACTTTATCTAATTCACTCCACTGATCATCTGAATGCACTTCTTCTTCTTCCATGTTCATCTCAATCTTCTTCCTTTTTGATTTTCTCTCTCCCTTTGATGATGATGAAATCTGACCTTTAACTTTGTGACCTTCACCTTTTTCTGCATCCTCTTGGCGACGTTTATGTGTAACAGTCGACAAGTGCTTATAGTATGAAGACGAATAATTAAAAGTTCTTTTACAAACTTCACAGAAGAATACCTCCCCAGTATGAACCTTCTTATGCATATTTAACAGTGATGTCTTGTAGAAGCGCTTTCCACATATATCGCAAACAAAAGGTTTGAAGCCATCATGCCGATTCATGTGACTCCTGAGGTCGGTATGGAATAAAAACCCTTGACCACATTTTTCACAGAAATGTTTCTTTAATTTGGTGTGTACAGAAGCAACATGCCGATTCAGGTTAGAATCGTGTAAGAATTCCTTGTTACAGTACTGACAGGTGTACATCTGACCTCCATGTTTGGCACGTTGGTGTGCATTGTATGCAGCTTTATCTATGAAGCCTTCATTGCAGGGCTCGCAGAAGTGAGTTTTCTCCCCCGTGTGAGTTCTCATGTGGCGGTTAAACTCCCCTTTCTGATAGAATTCTTTCCCACACATTGCACATTTGAATTCCCGTGCCCCTAGGTGGCGCTTGGTGTGGATGTTAAGATATGATTTAAGCAGATAACTTTTCCCGCATATTTCACACTTGAAGGGTTTTTCGCCAGAATGCTTCTGTATATGGACCTTAAGATTTGAAATCTGTGCAAACTGAGCTGGACATATCGTACATTTAAAAGGTTTATCCTTCCAATGAATTCGCTCGTGCATTTTCCAGCGAGCTTTATCAGGAAATGTTTTAGCACAGTATGAACACGGAAATGGTTTGAAACCGAAATGAACTTTTAAATGGTGCTTCAAGTTGGCATTTTTATTAAACCCTTTGTCGCAATACTGGCATTTGAAAGGTCGATCAGGAAGGTGAGTGACCTTGTGATTTTTCAAATTTAACCTTGATACAAAACCTTTATCACAAATATCGCAGAAGAAAGATTTCTCTGGGTTATGTGTACGTTTATGTTTCTGTAAAGCACCATTGTCTTTGAAGGACTTCCCACACATCTCTATGTCACATACAAATGGCTTCTCATTACTGTGAACCAGTTCATGCTTCTTTAACTGCTGTTTTATTTTAAATGATTTCTCACACAATTCACACTTGAATTTGCGTTCTCCAAAATGACAACGTAAATGATACTCCAGATCCGAGTACAGTCGGAAAACCTTGTTACAGATGTTACAACTACACGGTTTCGTTACATCTATGTCGCTGACCTCTGACTTGACCTCATATAATCCTAGAGGAAGCAGTGGACCCTCAAACTCGCCTTCACTGACCACTGGCATATTCTCCTCTTTGACATAGCCTATTTTGTTTGTGAAATGTTCCATCGGTAAAACAGGCATTGTGTCCTCTGGACGTGGAAACCTCGATTTTCTGCGAGTCTGACTGGATTCAGGTTCCTCTGATGAATCTTCTGCCACCTCTTTTTTGATTTTGATTTTGATTTTAGGAACTTTCAAGATACTTTTCTGTAAGTTTTTCCCATTTTGAATGTCTTTAGCTGTATTATTATTTGCATTACATCGTGACTTTTTCCTGAGTTTAGCATTCTTTTCAATCTTTGTAACCTTTGTCTGTTGTTCCTTAATATTAGATTCCTCCCTAACTCTTACCATGACCTCTTGACCTTTTGCCTGCTGATGAGATACAAGGTTGTTTTCCTGCATTTCCTTCTCTGCTTTCTTGATAAGTTTACGAATCAGGTCAGAAAATGTAGAATCTATCACTGTCTCACGACCATGTGATGGTGTCACTGTCTCATGATCATGCGATGGTGTGACTTCATTATTTTGACTAGAGTCATGACTATACATTCCAATATTTTCTTGGATCCACCCCTGCTGATCCTGACTAGAATGAGACCTGTTCCTCTGTCCTGTGTTATCTCTTTTTCTTATTTCTGTAGTATGACTAGAGTTTGCTACTGTGTGTACGTGTTCAGAGCTTGATTTTGTCTGTTTCCATGTGTGACTAGCATGTTCTTCAATGGCTTTTTCTTGAATCAAGTCTAAATCCAAAGGTTCAATCTTAATACTCACACATGTATCCTTTGTTTCATTTATATCATTATTCTTATCCACTGTTTCAACATTATCAATGTGATGCCTTTTTGAGATTTTAAGTGAAGGAATTTGATTGGTAGAATTCTGAAACCATGACGACTGAAGACAACTGCTCAAAGTAGGAAATCTTGAAGTTAGTGTAACACTGTTTTTGGGTGAGTGTATTGGTGGAGTAAGCATACCATTAGTTTTTGTGTCTAACCTGTTTAAAAACATGATTTTGTTACGGTTTTCGTTATTTTGACGCAGAAACATGCCCACAGACCCTGCCTCATCCGTTTTGTAATAAACTTGTTGATCCCCATCCACCTCATCATAGTCATCTTCCTCCGCCAAATGACTTCCTTCATTTTCCTCAACCAGACTTCCTTTATCTTCCTCTACCTGGCAACTTCCTTCATCTTCATCTTTCAGGTTACTCTCCATTCCACCACCTCCCTCTTCATCTTTCCTGCCATCCCTAGACAAGCAAGCTTTTCCATAACCCAGGCAGTACTGATCCTTGCCAACTTCATCACTGCATCCACCTGAGACTTTTATGTCACAATAAATATTATTTATATTTGTCTCTAATTCACTTTGCTGATAGAATACAATGCCGGCTGATTTCTGCTTAGAAAACTGTTCCCCATTTTGTCCAGCATCTGTTGGTGTATTAAGACTATGTATGTAGGCATTTCGCATTGAATCTTTGTCTGTGACATAATCTGCAGTTGTCATGGTAACAAAATGGCCATTTCAACTGAAAAGGAATTAATGAGACAATTATTATGGCAATAGCATTTTTCCTTAATTTGAATTCATGGTTTTAATGAACCAAACATGTATGTAGATACAAGTAGTTACACTGATACACGTAGATACACTGGTTACTCCAATCTAGAACCTGGTAGACCACTCTGACCAGAATACAAAAAAGGAGTACCAAAGGAATTTTTCAAAAAAAATTCTGACAAATTTATATCTCATTATCATTGAGCACAAAATTGTAGTGCTGCAAATGCCAATAAAAATATCATTTGTCAATCTTGGATATCATTTCTGATTTTCAGAATTCATTGGCCAAATCAAATCTAAAGCACCATGCACTGGGCATTTTGATGCAGCACACTCACTACAATGCAATTCAACTGTTTCCTTTGTTGATATTTAAAACCATGCTGCTAAGTTTCTAGGTATATTTACTTAGGTACTTAGAAGCAATACTAGTAGTCAGTAAAACTAAAAACTTTAAAATTACAGTATAACAAGCAGGGAAAAAAATATATTCATACTAGGACTTGAACCAGATACCCTCCACTAACAGGGCAACTGTTCTGCCTGTTGATCTATTTGGGAGAATAACCCATACCATCTTTTCATGGACCATCCCTGTCAGAGTTTTCAATACTCTTAATACTGGTGAATCTGCCAAGCAAAGCCGCATAAAATTCTACCACAAACACCCAAGTTAAGTTTAAAAACATCTTCATTTGACCTGTGACAATATCAATAGTCAATATATGTCATTGCTGTACGTCAGCTTTTAATATCTGATTTCCTACCAAAACAATTTCCCCCATGAGTGATACAACACCAATATAATTACACACTAATGGGTATTTCACAACAGCTTACTGTACAGTCCAGGTGTTTTGTAATTTTTCCACCTGCCAAAGTGGGTCACATCCATGCAGACCTGTGTAAGGTTAAGAATTACACAATACACTGTGTATTCTACAAAGGTATGAATGAGCACAGATAAATTTCCACCCGGATTACCACTGGGATTTTTCGGGTGTTTTTCCCACTGTTTTGTGCAACTTCCTCAAAAACACCTGGACTGTATTGTATGAATTACCTCAATATAAGCATGAGGAGTCACAAAGATCAAATACAATAATACCTATACACATCCTAATAATTATTTGATGCTGAAATCCTATCGATATATATACACCTCATTCTAAGTTCGATAATAAAGAAATATCTAAGGTATCATATATACATAACGTTTTTTTCAAGGTATATATTGTAAGTATATTCATTTTTAATGAGTATTTTGCAGCTTTTTATAACACTCCCATTTTAATTACTTCAATACACATTTTTACTGATTGACTGGCTTTACGTCATTCCACAATTATTTCACATCTGCCTGATGCATTACATAGAAATTTATACCTTTGCAACGGGCAGTGAGGGGCACTGCATGATGTTAGGTATGATTCTGTGAATCTCACAATTAACTGTCACTTTAGTGGGATAATCTTTTTTACTGTCAAGACACATGAAAGTAAAACATAATATAATTTTATCTTGTTCAAAATAAAATCTTATATGCTGTTGGTTAAACATGAAATCACACTGCTTACCAATGTAAATCAAGACAACATAGTGTCTGACCTACGTATTTAAACATTATCCATTTAGGATGAAACTCTGTAAACTCATTAATGATAACATGATTTATACCTCAGCATAAGTTTTTGACAGTTATTTCATATTTTTGGAAGTATTTATGGGTTTTTTGGGATCCTATGCGCTGTTCCATGTGTGGTGTGATCACACACAATCATCCCTATATTTTCAATGAAAATCAGTGTGACTCTAGAGTCGCATATATCTTTGGCTTTGCATATCCTTCACCTTATGTCAGAATTCATTAGGGGATTTAGAAAGAGGTTGCAGCCCCACTTTTGACTGGAAAATTTGTCCAAAATAAAGTCATTTTCAGCCATTTTCAGACTGCAACCCCTATTTCCGGGCCAAATAGTCGAGATGGTTTTCGAATGTATGAAAATTAATTGGAGTTACTTCCCTTTTCTGCCATATATGAGGTGAAGCTGGAGTTTTTGCTTCATATTCATACCAATGGTATTTGATATTTTTTAGTAAGTTATCTATATTTTCACTCCTCTGGAAACGTTCTGACATTGTTCAATGGTTTGATTACTGCATAACAATTGCAAAAATTCAAGAAGCATCCTTCATTTGGAGAAATTCCTTATACAATATTTTTAATTTATGCAGAACTGTCCAGTCATATACCTTGAAGATAGTGATGCAGAATCAGACAATTTTCATAATCGATGATCGGACAATAATAGGAAATCATAACCGATCGATGATCGATTATAATCGCACGAATAAGAAAATCATTTTGCAAGGGGATATTTTTATCATTTGAAAATGTAATCATGTATGTAGAATTTTTTTATTTGAAAAATACAACAAACAAGAAATTAATCAAATAATTCGGGGAGTTCACGATCCGGGAGCATGTTGTTATTCTTGTCATTTTTATTAGTACTGGGGCAGTACTATCTGCCGAAATTCCCATGAATTGCCGAAATAAACTTATAAAATGCAGAAATTTCCAAAACATATACACCGATATTGCCTTCTCCTTCCAGTCAAATAGTTTCAAATCATTGCTTTTCATGTTGACTTAGAGTTCTATGGCAAAAATAGTAATTTATTTGAGAAATAATCGGCAAAATGTAACATTAATCTTCTGAGTTTTACGATTTTTTTACCATGAAATTTATACAAAGATAAGAGAATCAAACAGAAATACAATACTATATATTCTTACGTTTTTATCCCGATTCATTCAAATTTATATGTAAAAAACAATAATTATTGACATTTAAGTTCCATTTCATGGGTATTTCAGTACATGTAATAAGATGGGGCATTCGGTCAATTGGGTCATTTCGGTAGATAGTTACACTACATTTTACGAGTCAATTTGGGTGAAAAAACTTCTTCTTCTTCGTTTTTTTTTTCCGGCAATTTTTGGATTTTTGAAAATAGAATCGAAAATCGAAATCTGCGCACTTTCAGTGATCAACATTCGATTGTCAGCGATAATCGTTTCATCACTACTTGAAGATGGCAGAAAAGGGGAGTAATTCCAGTTATATTGTTTAGCATTCGAAAACTTATATCTATAATATTGCAAAATATTAGTCATGTTTATGATGGGAGGTTTCAACCCCCCCCCCCTTTCAAAAATTCTTAGATCTGCCTACATGTAAATCATATCATTAATGATCTTCATTCTAATTTACAAACAAACCCCAGAACTCTCAATTTACACAAGACTAAACGCCTAGAAAAATCACTTTGCACGATTCTCAAATTCTGACAACTGCTGCAGCCTGCAGGGCCCGGGGGAGAGATAATTTATGCAGGCACTGACTAAAAGACAAAACGTCATGGTTAAACACATAAAATGCCATTCTCGTGCAGGTCAGGGTGAAATGCATGTTGTATTCTTACCATTGGGTCATCTTTCATTTACTGAGTATGACAGGAGTAAAAATAAATAAACGAAATCAATGAAAATCGCAGCAGACAATGGAAAGGAAGTTCGAAACGACAAAATAAACTTCAGATAATGCCGGAAATCATTTCCGGATTCATAACGTAGGTATATATATATATATATAAAGATGGCTGAGTTTCAGTACTGTGCGATTATTATCTATTCATAAAATAGTGCTCCCCAGTGTCCTGATTGATTATAGTGGGTGGTGTATATATGTAGTCATGAAACAGGTGCTCCCCATGGGTGCTGTATGCAGCCATGGAACAGGTATAATATTCCCCAGTGTCCTGATAGATTAGTGAGCGGTATATGTAGTCATGAAGCAGGTGCTCCCCAGTGCCCTGATTAAAATAGGTGGTGTATGCAGTCATGGAACAGGTGCTCCCAAATGTCCTGATTGATTAGTGGGCGGTGTATGTGGTCATGAAACAGGTGCTACCCAGTGTCCTGGTTAAAATGGGCGATGTGTGTATACATGAAACAGGTGCTACCCAGTGTTCTGATTATAATTAATGGGCGGCTTATATAGACATGAAACAGGTGCTCCCAATCTGTCTCCTGATGATTATTAATGGGCGGCTTATGTAGACATGAAACAGGTGCTTCCCCAGCTGTGTCCTGATGATAACTAATGGGCGGCTTTTGTAGACATGAAACAGGTGCTTCCCAGCTGTGTCCTGATTAAAATAGGCGGTGTGTGTAGTCATGAAACAGGTGCTCCTATATAGTGCCCTGATTAATTAATGGGCTGTGAATGTAGAGTTGTAACATATGTTTGTCCCTTAATCATGACTATAATTTGGTGATCACATGCGCATTTCTACAACTAATGTCTCTCCAGTGATGCTCAAGGCCGAAACTGGAAATCCAAAGTATGCACCATCATGTAGGTCAAAAGCTCATTAGAGCTTGTGTTGTACTGTTTTATTGTCATGTCGACTTTAAATAAATCTTATCTTATCACTAAACTGATCTAACAAACATTAGTCTGGATTAGTACGCATTTTATAGTCAGGTAACAGAGGCTTGTTTTGATAGAAAGTAGTTACGTAGTCATGTAACAGGCGCTTGTCCCTTAATTAGTTAGTAGACAGTTTACATTAAAGTAACCTGTGATAGGTGGACGATTTGTATAGTGATGATAAAAGGTGCCTGTACACCTTGACAAGTGGATGCATTGCCATGGGTTGTCATGGCACAGAACTTTGTTCGCCTCTTGATTATGAAAGGGTTTGAAACCATGTTACAAGCGCTCGCACATTGAACATTAGGTGATGTATTGGCATGTATGAAACAGCTGCTTACAAGTATCTTGGTCAGCAGGCGATTTATAGTCAGGTAATGCGTTCCTCTTTTGACTGCTAAACGATTAAAGTCAGGTGCTCCTCTCTTGACTAGTGCACGATTGTAATCATGTAGCAGGTGCCCCTCTCTAGACTAGTGAACCAATGGAGTCATGTTGCAGATGCCCCTCTGTGGACTATTCAACGATTGGAGTCCTGAATCAGGTGCCCCTTTCTTGACTAGTACACGACTGTAGTCATGTAAAATGTATCCCCCTCTAGACAAGTGAACGATTATAGTCATGCAGCAGGTGCCCCTCTCCTGACTAGTACACGATTGTATTCATGTAGCAGGTGCCCCTGTTTTGACAAGAAAGCAATTATAGATATGTTGCAGGTGCCTCTCTCTTGACTAGTACACGATTATACTCATATAGCAGGTGATCTATCCTGGCTAGAAGGCTGTTACCTTTACCCATTAATGTGAAGGTCAGCAAGGAATGCTTACTTATACATAGCACCTGATTGCACCTCTTGTCCTGCCATAGGTTCTAGACAACCAATATATCTATTTTTATCTTGTATAATAGATGCTCCTGATTAACTATAACTAGGTTTCTTAGTGTTATACTTTTAGTTATGTAGCAATAGTTTGTATCTTGACTATAGAACACGGTTATAGTCATGTGTCAGTTGTTTCTGTATTGACTAAAAATGATTTATTATTGTTTTACTTCACTCCACGATTATTTCACAATATAGTGACGGCATCTGCCTAATGCATTGCATGAACATTTATACCTTCGCAACGGATCCAAACGAAACAGTGAGGGATCTTTCACGTATCAGGCCCACCGTGACACGGGACCTCGGTTTTTACTGTCTCATTCAAATGGCAGAACACCGGTGTGCCCAGGGCGGGAGTCGAATCCGGGTCCTTTCGGCCAACAAATCAACTGCGCCACAAGTAGCAGGTGCCCTTTTCTTGACTAGTACAGGATCGTAGTCAGGTAACAGGTGTTCCAGTCTTGACTAATACACAGTTATTGTTATATAGCAGGTGCTTTACTACTGACCTGTAAACGGGTTCTGTAGCATGTGTTTATCTTGACTAGTTGACGGCTAGTCATGTGTTCCTCTCTTGACTAAAATACCCCTATAGTCATAGATCAAGTGTTCATCTCTTCACTGCTACACAGTTATTGTCTTGTAGCAGGTGATCCTTAGTAGGGATGGTAATTGTTAATTTTCGTTTCTGCAGAGGATTGATTACTATTTGACCTCTTGATAACGAATCCCCCCTTTTGGTTTAAGAATAGATTATTTATCTCGATTAATATGTAGGTTAATGTGGGAATTACATCGACTTCAATAATTTCTCAGTCAAATGGCGACCGAGCACGTCCTTCACAATAGCACAAGCCAGGATTCGAACCCTGATCGCCAGCAAGTCAAATGTTTAACCATTACATCAAGTCTGTATAGAACTATAGAGGATGATATTTGTTCATTTCTTTGGTTTATGATGATTGCTTCCTTAGGGAATCATATGCACTTATTTTGGTTAGTAGCAAAACCATACTGTACTGCTACAATATGAGACAGCTTTTTACTATAGGAAGTTGTTAACTTCTAGATTTTGTTTTCGTCATTGATTTGTTCTTATGGAATTGCATGTTTCTGTCATCCTTGATTTTCTTCTCCTTCGCATTATTTGAATCCCTTGTTCTTTAACAGCATCAAAGATGTGTGTTAATTTTGTAATTTCACTGGAACATCATTATTGAATGTCACTTATTACTGTGTTGAAAAGTGTCAGTCTGAAGGTTTTGACTGACAAAATTCTGGAATTATTTATATATATTTTATTGTCTTGTCAGACAAAATTTTAAAAATCACTGAAAATGTGACATGTTCCAAAACTGTTCAACAGTTCTGCTATATCTGATGGCATCCCCCTCTTTCGGCCCTTTGTTTAAAAAAAGGGGGAAAGAAAGAATTCCGAGTTAACTGTATGGCAAAACTCCCTACAGATATGTAGAATAAAGAACAATATGCACATATAAAGGCATCACAAAATATTTGCTTTCAATGCAGTTGTGAAACCGACTTTAACTTGAGACAGTCAGTACCACAATCACTCAATTGGTGCGATTAAAATATTTTATAATTCCACAACAGAAAAAGGAAGGACCTTGTCAACATTTCCTGCAAAGTTTGACCTTTGTTTTCATAGCTAATTCATTTCTGGAAAACATTTGAATCCGGCATTGTTCAAACCAAGGATCATAGTTGATCTGACTGTTGAGCTATACCATCTCTCCAATATTGAAACTTTAAGAAAGTAAACTCTTAACATAGAAACAGGTAAGTTTAATTTACAGGTAAGAAATTCTACACATCTGTCAACACATTGATTATTATTGCAAAAAAATTTATATAATAGAAGAAACATGAGCACGTATGTAACACACATAATACACACGTACAAAGCACATGTCTCACATGTCACATTAGTTATGTTACAAATTTCATATTGTGCATGGACAGAGGTCTTCCCATGATCACAGCGACATATAAATGCCTGAAGAAAATGCTACATTTAATGACGAAGTCAACATTATATATCCGCTAAACCCTGTCTCCTACACTGTACAAACAAATATAAAAAGATCCAAGTGATTCAAAATGCTTACATCATATAACAATGAGTATGGTTACAATGACACAGATATTCTGACTGGATCAGTGATCTTCTGTGATAGAATAATAAGTGAAAAATTACAGTTAAAGATGAAGGAAAAGATAGCCATGGCTACAATCTTAATCAATAATGAATAAAGTTTTAACTCTTTCCAGTCATATTGTATAGAGGTAAAAACCGGTAAGTATGTAACTTTTGAACAATTATGAAAGTCAGACTCTTCTTCTTGAAATTCTTTGGTATACATACTTTTATTTATAGATTTCGAATTTAGTTCTATAACAGATAAATGTGTCCTTGATCCGTATGTAACACATTATTTTTTATCATTACAATTAAATTTTGAATTAAATATTAAATTAATAAAAGTTAAATGATGAGTCATATGGCATCAACTTTGCAGTAAACTGATTAAATAAGTCCACATTAAGAAGATATTTCGTGCAGGATGTGATGGCGGGAAGTAGTGACATATTAGAATGGCCGTATGTTAACCCACAGAGGATAGCGCTAACTCTGCATCGGATAAACTGTACCAAAATAGATATACACACAGTATCCTTGGGAAAATTGTTGCATACCTTAGGGTTGTAAGAATGTGTAAAATTCATGTGAAGAACAAAGTCATTCGTGTGGCATTTCTCATAATTTGGGAATGCAGTAATACATCTTCATGTATATCACATTTAATTCATTTAATTCCAAGTAGAATGTGTTCATGTTTATCTATCAGGTACTGAACATCAGGAGAATTTCTACAGGCAACAATAATATTAAATTTAAGTAACATTGCAAGGTAAAATTTTTTCTATATAAATTTTACCTTGGCCAAAGGTTAAGTCGAAATTTCTATTAGCAACATTAAAGCCACTAAACATTTATTGAATCATAAAGATAAGATAGAATGTTATAGTGTGTAGTGTTGACGAAAGCCATATCGGACCATCTACCTGTCACACAGCTAAGTGTAGGACGAGAAATCTTTGGCCAATGATGTCAATATAATATCTGATCATGTTTACATGTGTGCCATGTGTATGAACGTGTGTTCCCTGTACATATGATTTTGGCTGCCAAATTTGACAAATTGACATACTGATTATAAGAACAACATCAAAGAGTCTGTACAAAGAAGTGATCAAGCTACATGGAACTGTAAAGAGCATTGTGCTTTACTTCAAAAATAAGATATGGTCTGAGGCAGGGGATGCATCACAATCCTAAAGATATGATACGGTCAGAGAATGCAGGTATCAAAATTCAAAAATAAGATATGTTCACATGGGGGAGCTTTGAAAATAATAATCAAAATTCAAAACTCAGATATGGTAAGAGGGGGAACTATCAAAACTTAAAAATAAGATATAGTCCGAGAGGGTAGGGATACGGGATCACAAAATTAAAAAAATAAGATATTGTTAGATAGAAAGCTGTAAACAATTACACATCTGTAAATACACTACTACATGTGTATGTCAAAAATAAATAAAATTCCAAAACACATTTTTTATAACTAACAGAGGGTATATTGAAGGAATTAAGATCCTTTCAAATAATTAAGTACATCAAATTCATATCAGAAAGAATAGAAGGAATAGAGCAAGTTCAAGAGGTACCACACACATGCAGTCTAACAATGTGTACAAGTTAGGCCAGATACAGGCAATAGTCTCTGAGATACAGGCAATAATCTCTGAGATACAGGCATCAATCTCTGAGATATTTTGGTCCATCTGACAAGTAATGAAATTCAATTCTATGTAAAATATTTGATGACATATTCCATTCATATAAACAAATATTAAAAAAATGATAAAAGTCAGGACTGAAAAAAAAAAAAATGATGGTGATCTGGTCTGCGAAAGGTACACATAAAATAGTTTACTTACGCTCTCATTGTAACAGGACAGTTAAAGCTTGATACAAATCTACTTGTAAAACAAAGTACTGATTTGGTATTGTCCTAGAACTGGTAACAAAAAAAGTTGAATTAAAGCTACACATAAAAAAGAGATATTATGTTGTGCTCTCCTAACGACAAAACAGTTCGAGTCAAAAATAAGGTACCCATAAAACAAATGTATGTAATGCTATCGTGGGCGATGGAAGTCTGAGCATAGGGATTTATGGCACAACCTTGAAAAAATTTGTGTAAGACACATGTATGGTCACAACACTGAAAATGATACAAATACCAACATAGTGATGAAGTAAATGAACATTGTAACTTCCATTATGCAATTGTTTCTCGTCAAATCTTTGAAATGAGAGTTGATTTTATATTGTTTAATTCAGGGTCTTGAAAAATCGAATCTTACCTAATCTTATCCTTCCATTGATTTATGAGAACATCTGTTGTTTTCATTTTTATCGCAGATAAAATGAGTTGTAAAGATAATGACTATTTATATGTACATATGTAAGTTTATATCGGACTCTCTGTAAATCAAATCTGAAGAGTCTCGGTAAGTTTTACTGGAAGTTCCAGTCATTAGCATTAAAGTAAACAAAAGTGGGCAATTTTTTTTTCTAGATACATGTATTCACATGTATTCTATAGATGCAGTATTTCTCACAATCTGGGTAGAGAATGACTGCATTCAGCAGTCATAGTGTTTGATATACATTAAGTAGGGATCGTGAAAACACAACATCACATGGCGTATCCAAAATAAAATTATTCTCTACATTATTTTCCCAGAATGTAGGGGACATGGACACTTTCTTTGATTGTCGCCTAGCATGTGCTGGACTGGACTGGGAAATAGCCCTTTCATTTGTGAATTTATCTATATCTTATCCATTTTTTTTCATCTTCTAAAATATTTCATTTTCTGTACCTCCTAGTCAGGTCACTTACAATGTAAATATATGGTAAAATATTTAACAGGAACATCTTTTAAGGTTCTACATTCCCCATCCATGATAGTACTTCTACATCATGATGTTGACATACCACATTCTAATGCCAAAACAGTAGGACAAATCGGCTCATATCATTGTTGAAATTCGCAGAATCTAATAATTTCGGCTCTCATTTTTCGGTATGGTTTGATATTTTTGGTCTGGACATAGTTTTCTAAGCCATCTTGTGTAGTTAGTACTGATTTGATAAAATAATGACAGTGATAATATGGATTATTTACAACCATTTTGGATAAAAATGACAATGACACGTGTCTTAAATGTGTGTGTAGTGTTCAAATAAACACATGTTGTCTGCGATACTTAAAAGACAACAAATATACAGATAATAGACTTGCTCAGTGATTCATACATGTCGCTATGACTCGCAGTTAACACAGAAACCTTGAGCCATTTCAGCTTCTATCAATGTAAATGCTAAATCAACACAACATATAGGAGTTATCTTCCTTAGTACAATGAAAAAAAATAACTAGTATAAAATAGAGTAAAAAATACATCAGGTTCTTTGTGTACTTCAAAACACTTTTAAAATTTCCAACATACAACATGCAAGTACACTTTACAGTGTGCAAACTGCACACAAATAAATACTCCTTACACAGTGAAGTCAACATATTTTTTTTTTTTACAACATCTTACGGTATTGGCAACTCTCTACTGTTACATATCAGATACGAATCAGATACAACTAATGATGACGCAGATCATCTTACGATTTTGATCTTATATCCAGAGATTTGAACACACAGATCTTGATTTCATTTGCTGCGATGGATAAATAAATGATAAACAACAGTGAATCACACGAAGAGCTGTCATAACAACGACACAGGTTCACACGGATGTCTCTGAATTCAGTCGTAATACAAATTTGTTAGTCTTAGGATTTATGACTTCCTCTGTAAGATTAAAATGAGGCAGTCGTTTCACTGTACATAGGAGAGATACATCATTCTGCCGGAGCTGGAAGACTGACTCGTGTTCCAGTTCCCTCGTAAGCAGTATGTCTGAAACAAGCACCCACTTCTGTACAGGGCGATAGTCCTTCTCGTTCATGATGACCAAGCCTTGGTCTAAGTACCGCTCGACAAATGATTTAGGGGTCATGTCATGACTGATACACATAGCAAGGTGGTTGATGACTGACTCCATGGTATAGCGAGGCTGCTGTCGTGTGATACGAAGATACTTCTGTAGAGCCCGGGCCATCGAGGGGAATACGGCCTGGGCTGCTTCCTGGGGATCCATAGGGATTGCTGGTCCTAATAAGAAACAAAACATATAGATAAATGACATAAAATGATAAATTCATCTTTCCTTTTCAAATCCTGGGAAATTTACAGATTTGTTTTAATCATTGAATATATCTAGGGGTTACCATGCTAGTGTTTTACAATAACTGACAAAGTATCAGTGAATCTGACATTTCTGAATGGGATTCCTCGATATCCTGTCACTTTTTGTAATGCATTAGCATGGTAACCCTATTCTAATGTTTGACTTGAAAAATGTTTTCACACGTTAGTTTTAAGGATGTCCTCAATGACCTTACTAAGAGGTGTGTGACCTCATAGTGAAAACTGCTAAGAAACGTGAATCTTCTTGCAGGTTTTTTAACTTCAACTAATCAGAATGAGTGCTGTAAACAGAGTGCATTAGAATTATGCAATACGCAGTACCATCAAACAAAATAAGGTTTCTTTTACTTTACACTTTAATATTGACCTTAACTGCGATAATGTAACATCATGAACACTGTATGGCAAATTGATTACTATTCTCTCTGAATCTAATGTGTCATAAAGACGTCACTCTGATCAAATTGAAGGGCATGTTAATCATTTTGAAGTCCAATGTTACCTTTCAGAATTAATGTGAGGGGGTCTCTTGAAAAGTTATTACAGGATATTCCATAAAACAAAATATAAATCCTACTAATGGTACCTCTATTATTAATCTATACAACAGTTACCATGGTTATCACTGGAATTAAACGAGGCTTCTATCACAGTAAGTCTATGAAATACACGTCACCTGTCCAGATAATTACATCACAAAATATAAACAGACAGTGGTATGACAGCTAGACAGTGGACAAAGTGTCCTCTAAGCACCTGTCTGCTCACAAAATGGAATTGTTTGCTGATAGCTTGTTACATGGATATACACTGTAAGCACTCTACTGACCTATATATACACGAGGTAAGTCGTATCTCCGTCATTCGCTCTGAAGGTTACATGGAACCTCAAGCTTTCACTCCCCAAACAATACCAGTACAAGTCATGATATTAACCTTAGACATGAAAACTTACAACTTAAAACATATACATTAAAACTTACAACATAAAAACATCCAAAATGTCCCACATTATTGTTATCCATGTACATGGTTTCTCTCACACATGTTTTTACAGATCAGACCTTGTCAAAATCTGAGTTATGTCCCTTTGTAGTAATTACACATACAGGAATTGAAGCTTTAAAGTCAATCACCCACTGGGAACTTTAGCTTGCCCAGCAGAAGCCCTTCCTTGATGCATCATTCCACCCTACAGGTGATCTATACTTCATGATCATAGAGTCCCAGCAGGTGGGCTTAAGGCTGCACTTAACATCCATTTTGAAGTGAGTATTTCCAGATAGAATCTAGAGAATTCAGACACTCCTTCAGGTAATAAAACTGATAGAATGCAGATATCATGGTAGACCACAGGCTATATGAAGGGTGGAGATCATGGTAGATCACAGGCTATATGAAGGGTGGAGATCAAAGTTGGACATAGAATATATTTGTCTAACCATCTAAAGAATCAATGTTGTTGACCATGTTTTTTTACTTTAAGTCACATTAAGGCTTTTTATCATGACATGTGACTTAAGATTTTACTTGTCATCACTAACACGTTGCTAGACAGAGTTGCCATAGGATATTTCAGCCCTGAAAAAAAAAACCACTCAACTTGCTGGGCTTCACAAGTTTCTTATTACAAAAGCACAATTATTGATGGGTTTGCAAATATAGAAGTTCTATATTCATAATAACTACTTTTTACAATATTTAGAACATCAATTCCATTCCTGTTCACAGCTTTATTCAATTCTTCCAGGTGACTTTTACAATCGTATTTCCATTCTAGCACCCCTAACATTTACTTACACCTACCACTGAACGATTGGTAAAATTAACTGTAACGTTTGTTCTTATCTATCATGAATCCACCCATGACCACTGCTAAGATCCATACAAGCCATCCCTTTAAATGACATCACTACATCATCTCTACTGAAATTCCCAAACTTTCATGTGTCATCCTATTTCTAATCCATAAATAATTTCATCTTTGATTCACCACAACATTCTGGTCTATATTCACAGTTCTTACACTTCTTCTTGTCACGTATCCACCCCCTACATTCTACTTAGATCCACCCCTGACATTTCCTTTGTTTACTCATACATGTTGCACCTGAACTTAATTAAACACTTCAAAACCTATCATAGTGAAGTATGCCAAATTACATCTCCGGCTACAGCACGTATAATGAACTCGAGATGGTGATGAGCTGCGATATTAAAATGCTTATTATCCCCAGCCTTTCATCTCTTAAACATAGAGAAGAGGATATAATACGCCAAACATGCTAAGGGCAGATAATCAGGTTTCTTTACAGAATCATACGGCAGTTTTGTTTGCTTGATACTGTTTAGATGTAACATTAGAAGAAAATCAGTGAGGGCTTGGAGGAATCTTGGCAGATTTCTCGTCTTCAGAAGTGTTTTAAACAAATATCATTATCTGCCTACTCAAAAGGACAAGGAAATCTAATCATTAGACATGAGACCAAGCACTGCTAGAGTACAAAGACGCTTCAATGTTTAAAGTTAGAGTAAGGTAAAGAAGAGTATAATCTGAAGCCTGAGGTAGACTGTGATACATGATAGGTCAATTCACTTTTCTCCAAAGTCCGATGTAATTTACATTGGTATGACGTATTCCAAGGACAGTCCAACGTTAGGAATATGACAAATTAACATGACACTGGCTTACGATGTTAAAATGTAACAAATGAAAATCACCTAAGTGTCACAAACTGGGGCAGGAGGGTCAATTATGGACTGGTATTCTTTCACTTAAGTTTCAATGACAGATTCCAATCATTAGACGTTAGGATTTCTGATAGTGAAAGTACCCAATACCAGAGGGGTATTTTTACCTGGTACCAAAGGGGTTAAAGTAACTGGTATTGGCACAGTTTCAAAACCCTTCTAGATACATTACCATACAACCTAAATATCCTGTAGCAGGGTGCACTAAAATCACTTAAAAACCGTGAGAGAAAAGGGCAAGGTCATCTGATCCCAAAACCCTTTGGCATGATAAAGTATTTTTTAACGTTGGGACTTACTTGGACATATATGTGGAAACAAAATCAAACTTTATATGAAATTGACCTTTAACTATTTTATAACACTTTAAAAGCACTGATTCTTTCTTTTAAATTTCCAAAAAAACATATTTCATCAACTATTTCAAAGAATTTTTCCAAATGAAATATTATGTGACCATAAATTCTGTTTTATTCATTAAGAAATATCAGGCTGCATTTCTGAAGTTGCTCTGGTTTTCATTTTTAATTAACCCATGTAACAATTCTACGAACCTTGTTCATCCTGCATACGTTTGATGTGGGTGAAAGCCTCTTCGGCTGCCACTATGAGACGGGCACGGCGCTTTCGTACTCTTCTCGAGTATTCCTCTTCTTCATGAAAGCTGAAAAAGTCAGGCATTATTATAAATTACAATATAAAATTATTTGTTACAGTCCTACCATACTGGTATTTCTCTGTACTTTCTCTAATCAGATCTATCCCAGATATTAATTGTGTCTACTGTAAAACATGGTAATATAATTGCGAAGCTTACAGGTTATCTGTCTGGTGAAGCTTCAAATTTCAATGAAATAACAGAGAAAGTTTTACCACAATATCTGAGTTTTTGTCAGACATTTGTGTTGGTTTTGTAAATTTTGCAATAACTGTAATATTTAGTATGATTTCATTGGTGCATTGATACATGCATGTGTACACCGATTGGGATCATAAAAACATATATATTCTTTAAAGAAATATCTCCCTTCCAACAAGGGAGCCATCTTCCTGTTTCACATCAACCCTATGATTTTGCTACAATTCTTTCTAATTTACTATCGAAGCCAAAATTCAAAGAGATCTGAAAATCATCGTGACCAAACATCTGTCGATGAGTAGTGCAGTAGAATTGAACCATACATGTAGGAATGCAAACAACAAATGAATTTCAGGTATACACTTTGTGTGAAATATAACAAGATACATATCACATGATTCGAATCACTGCTGGGATTGATACCGCTAGTCCTACTGTTCAGCCATTTAAATGTAATGAAAACGAAAACTATATGATATATACATGTACTGTAGAACAAGAAATTTTAAGGCAAACATTTTAACGTTATTTGAGTTGAAAATCCAGTCTTGGCAAAATTAATTCAGCATAACAACTATTGTTGGAAGTTTTATTTTTAATCACAATTTCCTTTACTCTCGGTCTTTTGGACTAAACAGAAATGGTCTACAAATCATACATTGTTTTATCAGTCAGGATAGATAGGACTAAACAGGAATTAATGAAAATACCCATTATAACACATAGTACCTATCTTTAAACATTATTGCCAAATTATCTTCCAAACAAATGTAGGAGTTATCGATAACATGCCTGTGGGAGTCGTGCATGCCAAAGATATATTGCTTAGTAAACAGATAAATCACTGATCCGTGATCAGTAACCACAATTATGTAACAATACAAAACTTAAACAGCATTTTATTTATTTAGCTTGCTGGATTTTTAAATACTTTAGTGTCATGGGAATTCCCTAAAGCATGTGTACCTTTACATGAATAACCCAATATTTAGTTTTTCTTATGTGTACGGACCCTATCTTTTAATGCCTTATTCTGTATTTCTAATAAATGTGGTTTGTACTGGATGTACAAGACCGTCACTTCAGCACCTTGAAACAGCTCCACCTTTTACCATTTAGTTTAGTATGACAGAATTAGGGCACTTCTTTCACAAATTTTGTGCATTCATTCTCTTGTGCAGAAAGCACTCAAATACTGCACACATACTTATTTTAGTATAACCAACTTTTGGCATAAAATGTTGAAAGTATAGGATTGTGAATTAATAACGAAGTCATAAATCAGTGTTATCTGTGACTGCTTTTCTTTGAATCTATGGAAATGTAATCTGTATTTGTGTAATTATAAATAAGCACATAGAGACGACCTAAACTGTGCCGAAATACGAATCCCAGCTAAAGCAGACTTCAAGAAGTAAATCAATCCCTTACCGATCATTATGACTGGCATCTCTGCGTCGAGCGGCTGCTGCAAAAATGGCCCGGGATCGTCCCTGTAAATTCTGCGACTGATTTTGATTATCAATATCATAGAACTTGAGGCCTGACACTTTCATCGGCTTTTTGTAGGCATTCTCTAGATAGGGATTATACACTGGAAAGTCACGATAATATTGCTCTAAGATCCACGCAGCAGCTCTCTGAATGCTAAGAGTACCGATGTTGTATATTTTTGATTCTCCGTCAGGTGATCGCACAACCTTGATGACGAACTGTGGCTGAAGTTGACGCACTTCCAATAATATGACGGCAATGTAATGAATGAAGAGTAAAGCATCCACGAGCGATACGGCAAACTGTACAATGTCTTTGTAAGAGTCGAGGGAAACGACATTCACAGATCCCACCAGCTGCTTGTGCTGTAGAATCCGAACTCCATAAAATAGCCAGAATGCAAAAGTAAGGACGAAAACTAAAAATAGCACCACTGCACGAAATAAAAATACACGGGGCATAGTCGCCTTGGGTTGGCGGAAAAATAAAGCAAATGTCCCCATGGCTAATATTAAAAGTTTGAATGCAAAACTAATAAGAAGGCCTTCACAGGCTGGCAGGCAAGGTCCGGTCACCCAGCCATTGATTCCTGAAAAATAAATCAATCAATCAATTTATACAATGCATTAATTAAACATTCAAGATGAAATACATTAAAGAAGCAACAATTATGCATTTGTTAATTTCAAAAGTGTACTCAGTATGGGAGTTAAATGATAATGGACTTCAAGATGTTTAAGGCTAGATAGTTTTGAAGTTGATTCTCCTCTCTAGCCATGAAGGCTGTCATGGCTGGAGATATTGCACGGGTGAGAAGTGATTGAGAATGTCTTCTATAGATGAAAACAGATAACTTAGTTATATAATGTCACACTGACCTAGCTTAGGTAGCACCACCATGGCAATGGGTGAAAGAAACGCAATGACGGACAGTATACCGGCCAAGGCCGTACCTACATATCTAGCACAGCCTAACCCAATACTGTCCTCAAAGCTCTCCTTGCCTGATGATTTTGATCGGAAATCTTCCATGGCCATCGAGAAACCAGTCTCACTTGTGTTCCCTGTAAAGGTAAAAGCCACATGATCACATCAATACGGTGGATTATAACACAAAAGGTGTGACTGGAATTAAATGATTCCAGTTATTTCTTCATTCATTTCATTTTCAAAAACATGTGTTCACGAAATCTCAGATAGGATTTATATATCTTTCCTTCAAATTACTTAACAATCCCATTCCTCCTCTACTGTTAAAATATTTATGACTTCCCTAAAAATGTTAAATATTTTTCTCTCAATCGCTTAACTGTTACTATAATGCTATGGGGGCCTCTCTCACATAAACCCAGACCTTGTTATGGCCTAAAGTTATCCTTCTGATGATAAGTGTTATGGGAGACCCCTGTAATTTACATATCATGGCAGTTTTGCTATCCGAGACTTACCCTCCTATATCTTACCTGTTATAGCTGTTGTGTTATCCCAGTTTTATCCCCCACTATACCTTACCTGCTATGGCTGTTGTGTTATGCATCTTAAACCCCCTATACCTTGCCTGTTATGGTTGTTGTGTTATCAGTCTTATCTCTCCTATATCTTACCTGTTACGGCTGTTGTGTTATGCCTCTTAACCCCCTATACCTTACCTGTAATGGCTGTTGTGTTATGCCTCTTAACCCCCTATACCTTACCTGTAATGGCTGTTGTGTTATGCCTCTTAACCCCCTATACCTTACCTGTAATGGCTGTTGTGTTATGCCTTTTAACCCCCTATACCTTACCTGTAATGGCTGTTGTGTTATCCCCCCAGTTGTCATCTTGAGGTATGACTTGTACTTCTACCCTCTCTTCTCCAGGAGCGCGTTCGTCTCCCTCTGACAGGTACCCCGGCGTCTTAATGGTCACGGAGCGTTCCTCCATCCCTCGACTTCTACCATGATCTGACATGGCACGTCCACTTTGTCTATTACCATGGTGATGGCGGCCATGATGACGTGAGCTATGACTGTGTCGAGATCTCTCAGATCGGTTACTTCTTTCAGATCTTACTGATTCTGCTCCATCCATGTTGACCAATTACAGCCTTACTTCTGAAATTGGTAAGAATATTTGTTATAAATTAGAAAAGTAATTCATCAATCAACATTACTCTTACTTTAGCCCATTTAGACAATTTCTTTAATCAGATATTTTCCAGGGATGTCTCAGAAAAACTCCTCTGATAATGTGGGGAAAGATTTTGGCTTACAATGCAGATGATCGGGGTTCAATTCGGAGGTTAGGCCTCTATGTCTATGTTTAAGAGGTTGATAACCTCCCAAATCCATGTCAGAATATGACTGAAATATTGCGGAGATTGACATTAAAAATTTCAAAAATCAAACTTAGTCTATACATCATGAACATGTACATTACATTTTGCATGTTGGTTGCCACAGATGGAAACTTTTACCAAAATTGGTTCTTCTTTTATCACCTGGAAATAGACACAGGAGCGAAGACGGACAAGACAGATGAATGTGTGGATCACTGCTTACCACCCTCTCTGTAAGGCAGGGTATCAAGACTGATAAAAGAACTTGGAGAGCATACAGGTAACCTCCCCCACCCCATCACATCCTTTGTCCCTCACGCTCCCCTCCTGAACTTGTCACTTTAATCTGAACAAGCAAATTCAGAGAAGTGTGGTCCCCCACTTTGGGGGTTCTATCAGTAAGGGTGCAGTGATATGTGACATAATGTCATGGTTGTGCATGTCTACAGACACACACATGCCAAAGATGAAGGCTATACGTCTTACGGTTAAAGAGTTACATTGTAGTAGGTCAAAGGTCACGGTCAAGGTCACATATTAAAAATTTTGGTACCAACGGAAAGGTATTGCAATTAAGGACACACATGCCAAATATGAAGGCCCTACGTCTTGCGGTTAAAAAATTATGACCAAGGTTAAAGTTTTTTTGTAACAGACAGACAGACAGTCAGACGAATGAGATCGAATGTACCCAAGCTTTCGCGAAAAAGCTGGGGACAATATATACAGATTAAACATCATACAGAATACATGTAAATATCATCCCTTTCCCTTACTATGCCTTTATACTGGTATAGTTCCATCATTACTCAGCAGTATGGTGGTGGCGTAAGCCGTAAATGTGTTAGCACATGACAGGAAGGTGGGAAGAAAGGAACCGAAGGGCTAGAGTGGGGAGACAGATGGTGTACGGGAAAGTGTACATGTAAGAGGTGGGAATAAATAAAGAACAGAGGAATGTAGAAACATACCCTTCTATCAATACCTCCATTCAGTAAAATCACGTCAGAGAAAAGAAAAGGAACAAGCAGGTCTTGTAGAGACCAAAACCATGAATTGAATTTGAAGCAAAATGCTGCATGCAAATCTGCGGCAGAGTAGAAGTGCGTGTGGGCTACAGGCAGTGGTGTAACTAACTTAAAAATTTGTGTCTAAAAAAACAAAAAGTGGGATCAGGGTAAATCTCTGGTAAGGAGGGTCAGAGTAAGGGGTCATTTTAAAAGAACTTTATACATTCAAATACCTGTAAATATCAATTATAATAGACCTCTGTCCTACAAATTTTTGTGTATTCATTTGCGTTTTTGCGTAATGGGCGCTACACCACTAGCTACAGGATCTAGGAAGTGTAGGCTGCGAAAGTCGATAATAATTCTCAAACATGTACATTGAATTTTTCAATTGGTACATCGGATTATACAAGATGACGGAAACCATTGATTTTTATTTTTCATTTACCGTGAGCTGCAAATCTACCATTGTCGACCATTCGATATCAGGGCATCATATGAATCATTCTAATCTACGGCAGCATTTTCCGGGTTCTTATCGTGTTAGCAACTTTGGTACCACTTATTTTTTTCAATAATATTGCGATACTGAAGCAGGGAAGCAATATGTTATAAAAAGAAATCGAACACAGATCGACTGCGCATAAGATTCACCAGTCCTATCACCTCACCTACTCCTGTCTCTGCTGGAGGTAAATCAAGTATCTACAGCTTGCGCAATAAGGAAGAGCTTCAAGAGGCGAAGCAGTCAAAACGTGTTGAACCGTGACGACATATACACGTATCTCAAAAGTCTAAACTTTCTAGAGATGTGAATTTTAAACAGAAACATTTCATTCCTTTTAATTTCAAGGTTTTATTCAAGCAATTATCTGATAAACAACACTCAGGTTCCATCTCCTCGACGTTTACTTCAATATAAATCGATATGTTTTTATCGTTAAGGCCCAAAGAACACTTAACTAACCGAGTGGAAATAATTCTTCTATTTAAGTTGCAGTCGCGAGAATGACTCAAAAACTATCGCAAACGTCCTCTATCCGTAAAACAAGAACTAGTATGTATGACAACAAAACATAGTTTACTGTCATGGCAATCTACGTGTGGTCGACAGTGAGACAGATGAACTACGTACAACTCTAAAGTAATAACAATTCTATCGTACCAAAGTGATAGCGAGTGTAGTATTATCAAAGGAACCCGGTGGCCGAGCGTCTGCAAGTGCTGGGTTGGAATTCATAAGTCTCTAACGGTTCTAACTACTCTCAATCTTGGTTCTGTTGTGGAACTGCCAGGCCCAAAGACCGGATTACAAATTAAAAACCATTAAAGTTAATCTGCACAATCATGTCTATGTACATGTATGTCTTATTTGAATAAATTTCCAGAAAAATCAACGTACGTATCATTAATGCTATGCAAGACATCAAACTAACCGCAAAATCAGTCTGTGCTCATCGACGCGTAAAATCAAGGCCAAGGTCAAATTTGTAGCAGTGGCAAAGAAGTCATCAGTGTCTATACGGCCCAAAGTCACCACGACTGACACAAGTGTAATTGATGGTATGCGAAAAATCAAAGCAAAACGCAAATTTTGACGTCGCACGGATAGAAGGACGGATGGTCAGACGAACATCGCCGGACTTGCTTTGCAATCCAGTTAAAAAATGAAGACTTCGCCAGTAAACCCGTAATACATCGATGGCTTCCCCAAGACAGTGTGTCACTGGACCGATCAGACATCGATGACTTCCTCAAAAGTTCTCCTTTGAGCCTGTCGCAGATCGATACCTTCCTTATAGTACTCAAGTTTCCCCTCTCACAGAAGCCCTGACGGCAATCATTAAGATGAAATATTATTTTTGTACAACAGTAAACAACAAGCAACACAAAGAAGTACATTTCGTTTCAAATGTTCGGTACCTTAGTTCGCAACCGCATTAGTACCGGACGAGCACGTAAAGTGTCAGTCTGCATGCACCTCCCATGTCCATGGAAAACCTCCTCCATACACCTCTACCAGGCTGGTATGACCTCAATTCGTACATGCTCAACAAATACGCTCTCGGCTTCGATTTACAGAACACCTGACGATGGTAATTCTCGCATTCCCTGACAATCCTCAATTAATCACAGCTAAGCCATTCAAGTGATTTAAAGACTTCAATTAACTCGTAATAAAAACTGAAAATGAGATTAGCCTTGAGCGGATCACAACGGGATCGGTATGCCCCATTTTGTCCATCTACCATTGTTAGCTTAGAGATTTAGCTGAGCGAGGGTTGGCGGGGTAGAGTGCTTAACAAAGGTGCGTGTTGATACCCCTGGCTTACCTGGCACACGTGTCCTATACAAACCAATTCCAATTAAAGAGTCTAATGATACACCTGATCTTGAATTAAACTATACGGATGTATGTTTGCGGCTTTTACTATGTGCGACCCTAAATTCGTGTGGCAAGAGGTGAAGTATTTTTAATGCATGGTCGAGTGGGTGTCTTCTCCATGCCTTGCTCGGATACTGTGCCATGGGAAGCTTAAGCAATGCTCTCTAGAGTTGAACACTTTTTTGTTTCGGTTGAATCAAATTATAATTAATAACTGAGACAGATCCTAGTTTGTTGGGGTTATGTCCTTTGGACCCTTGGCCAGTATACCTGGAGGAATTCCAGTGTACCTGGACGATTCCCAGTGTACCTGGAGGAGTCCGAGTGTACCCGAGGCATTCCTGTGTGCCTGGAGGATTCCTAATGTACCTGGAGGATTTCCAGTGTACCTGGAGGAATTTCAGTGTATCTGGAGGCGTTCCTGTGTGCCTGGAGGCGTTCTTGTGTGCCAGGATGATTCCCAGTGTACCTGGAAAAGTCCCAGTCATGAGTGTATCTGGAGACGACCAAGTGTATTTCGACGACGGTCCACCATGTAGGTACATAAAATGATCCTTGTGGTTAAACAAACAATACATTTGAAATATTCTTTTCAAATATCATTTTACCTCAAACATTTTGGAAACTTCAAGTTCAATGATTTTTCACATGTCAAGATATATAAACAATTTTATCACTAGCTCATTTAATCAGTATCTACTTTTAAATCTTCTGGCGGAACTTCGTCGTAATAAAATGACCACCACTGAGATACAGTTTACGCATACCAACTTACCATCTACCGCAAATGACCTCATGTCCTGGCAAGAATGGGAACTAAACATTCTGTTCATCAATCGAAAACGTAATCCGCTCAACCGAGTTACTTTCTTCAATCCAATTTTGAGAACATATGAAATAAATGACAACGAATACGACCTACGGAAGTAAATGACAGGATTTCTTCATACAACAGAAGCAAAAAATGATCTTACCCCGAGTCACAAAGACTGGGAAACTGGCCGGAAAATTATAACTTACGTGAACAAAGGGCAATAACCCTAGATTAAAATCTACTTATGAAATCTAACAGAGTTTTCATTGTCGCGTTGCAAAATGAAGGGGCGTCCTGACCTAAAATATGTAGACCCAATATCAAATAGAGAAATCCAATTAGAGAGTCGATAGAAATTAGAATTCGGTCACGCCTGATTGAGATTTAACTTTTCGGGACAGCAAATGAACGCATTATTTGTAGATGAAGTGTAAAGTTTGTTTTTCTAATTAAATGCTCTATGGGTTTTGAGCGAATTATTTGGAACACGGACTTGTGTATATAACTTGTATTGAATGTTGATCTTTCTCACTAAGTGTCACCTTAAAGGGCGTCTTTATATTGTACGTGGCGATCTCCTACGGTGTACGGGGCTAATTCGTCGAGTGCCATACAGTACACACGCCGGTCAGCCACCTCTTATGTTTAGTTCTCACTATCAAAGTTGCTTGGACAAAGACACCTTGGTCAATGTTTTTGACAGACTTTTTAAAGGGAGATCGGTCAAAAAAAAAAAAAAAAAAAAAAAGAAAGAAAGAACAAAAACCCAACAAAAAACCACACACTGACAAAACCACATAACAAAATCTAAAATAAACCAACCACAATTTATATCGCACTTTTACCAAAGAACTTTGATAAACTTGGTAAAATCGAATACCTCTTAAATCAGCTTCGTTGAGTCGTTGACATTAAGAAATTTTAATTCATTTCTAAAGAAAGACATAACATGTTCAGTGGTATTGCAATGGAGCCAGTTGTTCGAAACTTTAACCACTGGTTAAGCTATGCAATTGTTAAAATTTGAGAGACAATTAATTTAATCTATAAGATTTCTGTTTAAATTTCTAAATTGCTTTACAGTGCTGGTTTCATATGCTATAAATCAGTGCACAGACCAGGACTTTAAGTCTTCTTATTTCAAAGATATAGTCAGATGAAAAACATAGGTTAGCCTAAGGAATAGTTAAAGATTCGAACAACTGACCCCTGAATGTCAAATCTGAGGATCAACTGCGATTCTGGATGTTTATCTCTGCTCTTCCCATATTCATCACTGACCTCCCTCTTTGTCCTATAGACAGTATAAACTGAGGCCCCCGTGAATACTGTCTGTGTGTGTAGGGAGGGGGCTATATAATCAATTTTCGATGGCATTATGATAAAAGCATGGCATAAATTCCGTAACATTATAAACGACAGGAAAAAGTGGGTGTGTGGGGAGGTTGGTGGCTGCTTCCTGTACTCTTATATAGTTATATCATATCATAGTTAACTCTTTAGTAGGAAAGCAAAGCTATCCTTTACAGTAGCTAATGCATTACTGGTAATACAGCATACACTATAATAGCAGTTTCACTATGAGCCCAAGTCCTTTTCTTTAAACTTTGACTCTTGACCTTACAGAAATTCAGAATACAGAAATAGACCTACTGAAAATATAATAAATGTTGTCCATGCTACAAAGTCAAGGTTAAAGCTTGGCATATTTAAAATGTGCATTAAGTACAGCATATACAAAGTAGTATTGAAAAAAATGTTCTGCAGACCTGCCATTCTACAAGATAGATACAATTCAACTGAACCTCTGCGAAAAGGACATACATGTACCAGTACCTTCATTCCCTATCATGGCTCATGCTGCCCCTCACAATTTTGTGACTTTGCATTCTAAAGTGTGACACTTGCTAACCTTCAATTTTGAAAACTGGTTCCATTTTATTAGAGATGTTATCACAAAGTTGCTATAGAAACATATGACATTTATAATGCCTATGCAATTATATACATGGAAATCTTGTCTCATGCTGTGATAATCATAATGGATGACAGTTACATGCTGTAAATTCAAATTGATCTATGTATCACTGCCTACACATTTCAGTGATTGATTGATTGACTGATCATTGTTTTATGTCACTCTCGGATTATTTCACCTATATTTCACCTATATTTCATGTATATGGTGACAGTGTTTGCCTGATGTTTTGCATAAAAATTTATACCTTAGCAACGGACCCATCTGAAGCAGTGAGGGATCTTTAACATGCCATGCCTACCGTGACACGGGATCTCCGTTTTTACTGTCTCATCCGAAAGACAGAACACCGGAGTGCCCAGGATAGGAGTCGAACCCGGGACCTCTCAATCACGAGCCGAGCACCTTATGTACCGATATGTATATTGACACCACAATCTACATGCAGAGCTTGTTGGACTACAGCAAAGTTACTTAACTCGGTTCGACACTAACTTTTGAGAGAGGTGGTGCAGTTGGACAGCCTTAAGGAAATCATACCCATCCAAATTCAAATCCAGGTGGTTTATTTTTACATCATGTAGTTGAAGTGATTGAAGTCCAGATACTAAAGTATTATTTGTTATAAGAGACTACAAAAGACTTCTTAATATGTTTTAATAAGAAATAATCATAATAAATCTGTGGTAAAGCATCACAGTATCAAGTAAAATAGCAACATTGGTTACTTGTTTCGCTACTGAGAATCTGCAAATAACATGTAAATCTAAACACTGCACAGGTTGGAAAATGCTGAAACTGCATCGCTAATCTGATTTCATTAAATTTACGAACATAAAATAATATGATATGATCAAGGGCAAACCGTTCCAGCTGGGCTATCTATGGAAATTTTGACCCATCAACAGCTGATTTTTACTAAATAATGTAGGTCTGACTTGCCTTAATGTCAAAACGTGCTTACTGTTTAGGCTTTATCATATCTTTCTTGCCCTGATTTTCACTAAAATTTAAAAGTTGCCTGATGCCTTCAAAATTGGGAAATCAATTGCAATGCGCTACATCAAACTAGAGCTTGTAAGAAAGTAATAAAGAGAAGTGACCCATAACAATTTTTTGACTTACAAATGTACAAGTTACGTTAAGTTACAAAGTTAGGAAAGCAACTCTTGACTTACTGTAAGCTTCTATAAAAGATTTTCTAAACGGAGTACGAGAATTTATTGTAGATTTTGGCAATTGAAAGCAAGTGAATTCACACGGTAAAATAAAGGTATGAAAGTCCATTAAAGCACACGAGACACCAAGAATTTGGTTACAATTCACATTGCTGTACAGAGTTCTCTAGTATTATAACTCATCTAAATGAGTCCCAGGCCCACCAAAGTGGGTTTTGGACTCACCAAAATTTGTATTTTCCTTAACATTTGTAATGAAGATGAGTTCCAAAGACTACATGTATAATGGGACTCATGATTTCAAAAGTCTAGTAAGAACCCTGGATGTAATCAACACCTCTTTTAAAACGAGAAGTTTAAATTATTTGCTTTGTTTTACTTCTTATGAAGATAATATCTTTCATTTAATGACAACATTTACATAATTAATTGCACAGAAAGTTTTTATTCAACCTAATCAACAGATACACTATAACAGTAAGGGATCTTTTATGTGCCAATATTTGCTGTGAAATAGCTGCCCATTGCATTTATCACATTTCATGACATTTGTTCCGAAACGTGACAAAATTTTACAAAAATGCAACACACTGTATACAAATTAGAATAACTTTGAAAAAAGCACCCTCATTGTTAGCTTGCCAGGACGAATGTCTGGAGAACTATTGTCATCAGAGCGACATCATCAGTAGACAAAAACTTTTACCTGGAACATAACTTTGTCACCATTAGAGATAGGGTTTTAATACTTCACATGTGTATAGAGTGTTCCCATACAGCCCTGTTTTCCTCAAATTAGCTAGAGTTATCTCCCTCATTGGAATACAACTCTCAAACTTTATCCATCAATGCTCATATAAAACTGCTTGATTTAACTTAATTCTATGAAATAATTGCACTGTATATCTAAATGTTTTACAGAAAATTTTCAACTGATTGATTATATTTACTGATTAATTAAGACTGAAGTCACGAAATCTACCCTGATAAATAGTTATTTTCTTAGAAATTTAATGAAGTTTACATGGTAGAGATGGAAAAAGTCCGAGACTTGTACTCCAATATGGCCGCTAATGCTAGTAGTGTGACATCACATGGGCAAACTCTATTCCTTGTGCCAAGACCTTTCATTTGGTACCAAAATTTTTGATATTGTCACTTTGACCTTTGAACTTGAAGTTTGACTTTACTTTTAAAAAAGTTTAACCTTGGCAATAACTTATGAGCAGTAAGAGATACATGTAGGGCTTAAATATTTCATGAGTGTATTCATTGTGACAACAGACAAAACCTCTCATTTGTGGTATCAAAATTTTTAACATTCTGACCTTGACCTTAAAACATTGACCTGCTTGCAAAAAAAAACTTTTTTGCTATGTCAGTGGTGAGCTCTGTTGTCTTCTGACAAGTCATTTTATTAAGTACATGTACACTATGCTCACTCATTCCTAGAGTGAAGATATTTGGTAGTGAATCAATTATATGCTTAAAATTTAGATCAACAACTTTCAACCTAGTGATAAATGAAATGGTAAATTAAATATGAAAGGCAATGGAATATCTTTAAATATCTTAATTATTATTTCATTCTCCTTTGTATACCTGGAGTGTAATCATGCATGTAGATGAGTGTGACATAATGCATCAATTAAGATTCAGATATAGTAATAATCGGTAGTTCTGACGAACAACAAAGAACTTCTCAGCAACGCCGTACTCCTTACCAACAACACTGATTTAATACATAAACATATACTCTGATTGATGTTCACCATCCTCCTCAACTGATTTACACTGCGATTAACCTTTCATACAATAAAAACATTGGAGGAAATTCGAGGGTTTTATGTTTCTGTCTAACAATTAACAACATATCGGTAAGAAATAATGACAATGGACACCACTAAGTCACAAAATCACAAACCGGACCAGATCAATTAATCTTGCATCTATCATAACAATATAGAAATTCATTTTTTAAACTTAGTAAATTCCAAGACAATGCAAATTTAAATTTTCCAATGTTTACAAAGTACCAACGATAAAATGCGAAAAGATACTCACATGTTTAAGTTGTTATGATGTCAGAAATGAAACTGTAGTATTATTCCTCTTAAACGATCATTTAAATTATAAATTATCATTTTCTAAGACGCCGTACACTAGAAATTAATCATTTTTAGCCTCCATTTTCAAGTTTGTCTCAACACATTTTAATGCTGTTCCTTTTCACCCATTTTTATATTTTTCGCATTTTCTGACAAATAGTTACGATAAAAGATGATTTCATTTAATAGAAATAAAATAATTTGTTGATAAGAGCAGCGCAAAATTTCTTTTGTATTACAGTAAAGCGTATTTCTTTAGAGTAGCATTGAATTTAAATATTCAATGGTGATAAACAGAACAGCGGATTTTCCACTTCCGGTAACAGGTACTCGTCGGCACGATCAAAGGGAAGGAACGCCTGCTTGTGGTAATTGTTTTTGGTGTCATTGTCACTACTTATTCTAGTTGATGTAATTGATGACATGCACAGCAGAAGATTTTATGCCATATGAAATAACAAAAAATGTATCGTACACCTTATTTCTTACTGACAATTCCATTTAATGATTTATTCATCTCAAGGTATTGCACATAATACATGTACTGCACATGCTACTCGCGTATCGCAAGAGCTCTTATGAGGGTGTTGCAGTGTAGGTAGATAGATAGATATTATAGGGCGGTTTAGTTATTACTTGCAGCAGACGGTCTGAGGAATTTTTGCATACATGTTATTTTAAAGTATCACATTTCAAGATCCTCGAGATTGTCTTACTCTTGGACATTGTAACATTACACATTGGTGAACTAGTATAATGCAGGGCTCGAAATTGGCAAAAATTTTGAGTAGTCAGATTGACAAATTTAAAGAAAATTTGGACGACCTCCATTATATTTTCTGAAATTTTAGGTTGCCCAAAGAGATTTTAGGTTGTTTTTGAGGACTGGGGGACTGCTAATTTCAAACCCAGATATTGATTAGTATGTATCACATTATCAACAGTTATGGGTTGTTCATTTGTAGTTGGTGAATTCAGCTTGAGGTAACAGTTTGAATCTTGTCACATCATAGTTGTATTGCACATACGCCTTATAGTTGGGACATACAGTTAGAGCCAGTTTCAAAGATAGGCCGTAGTCCCAGATGCTCAAAATGAGGACTTTCGTTAATAGTTGATTTGAATCCTGCATTTGTCATTCAACTACATACAGTATAAGTTAAAAATTTTCTTGATTGTAGAGTGAAACAAAAACCACAAAAAGACCCACACAGTAATCCAAAAACACAAAAATTGGAACCCCCTTCCCCCCCCCCCCCCCCCCAAGATGTTATTTTGTTACTCGTACACAAGCATATGAACAAAATCATTTGATTTTTATCAGACCATAAAATGAAGTTCTAAAACTTTATATTTATTCATGTCTGCTTGTATACAATTAAACTAGGAATTTAAGAGCATTTGTAAGTCTAAGAAAGATAACTCTTGGCAAATTATCATTATTTAGAAACTCAGTCTGAGCTGTCAAAATACTTATTTTCATGCTGACTTGTAACATATTTTCACATCAAATCTCACTTTTCTTGTTGATACAATTACAATTAGTTAATGCAATTTTAGTGAGACTTATTGCAGTTGTGCAGACAATCTGGGTTTAGTTCACAGATCTATAACACCTGGATACATTTAAGGGGTTGGTTACCTCCTGTTTGGCAATATGTCTGAAAAATAATTGAAAGGGATTTAAACACCAGTCAACCATTCAACAGTAAATGTGACATTTTCTAGAGATTTTGGCATTTTTACTATCTGATTGATAAGCTGATAAGCTCAGATCTCTCCAGTTGATATGTCATTCATTGTGGATGTTGTTCATGTCTTAGATATAGTTTGGTACATTGTTGGTGGGTGTATTCGGTCTAACTGGTAATGTTTACTTCTCCCTGATATCTGATATCACCTCTTAGATATAGTTTGGTACATTGTTGGTGGGTGTATCCAGTCTAACTGGTAATGTTTACTTCTCCCTGATATCTGATATCACTTCTTAGATATAGTTTGGTACATTGTTGGTGGGTGTATCCAGTCTAACTGGTAATGTTTACTTCTTCCTGATATCTGATATCACCTCTTAGATATAGTTTGGTACATTGTTGGTGGGTGTATCCAGTCTAACTGGTAATGTTTACTTCTATCTGATATCTGATATCACTTCTTAGATATAGTTTGGTACATTGTTGGTGGGTGTATCCCTTTTAAATGGTAATGTTTACTTCTCCCTGGTATCTGATATCACCTGTAGATATAGTTTGGTACATTGTTGGTGGGTGTATCCCTTTTAAATGGTAATGTTTACTTCTCCCTGGTATCTGATATCACCTGTAGATATAGTTTGGTACATTGTTGATGGATGTAGTCCTCAACCCTCCGGCCCTCAGATTGATAGATCAGAAGCATATTGTTTTAGTCCTGTCTATTTGTTTGTTTGTCTGTCTTTTGTCAACTTTAAACTATGCTATAACCTTTTGAGCCATGAGAGATAGAGACTTCATATTTGGCATGTTGATTGACTATTCAGTGTGACAAGACCTTTGTGTAGATACCAAAGTTTTGACATTGTGACCTTGGCCCACAAGACGTAGACCTGTGCCTTGGCCTTGGAGTTTGTCCTAGTTTTAGGTTAACAGCTCATACTGACAAATTTGTCATTTGGGATTTGATGTTTCAGAAATATAGTTTGTTGCTGTATTTTAATATGTTGTTCTAAAAGACCTTTAGAGCTTACGTTTGATTGTATTTTAACTGCGCAGACTATAAGTGAAGCTTATCTCATTAAAGGCAGATTTTCTGCAGTGTTTAAGCAGTTTGCTTGCAGAGTAATTAGTTGGGGGTTTGATTCCCAGATTGTTCCACTGTGTTGAAGATGTTTGTTATCTCCTTCTTCCATGTCATGATGTGACTGAAAAAATTGTTCTAAGAGATGTAAAATATCAATCAATCATCCTATCATCATTTAATCAAAAAGATGTCTAACTTGAATCCTTCTTACTTACAGAGTGAAATATCACAATGCCACCAACGCCACCAGAAGATTTCCTTCCGGGAGTTCCAGACTATAGCACAGTACATGAACCACTGGGAGAGCTATTTCAACCTCTAACAGTAAGGGGAAATTACAATTATGACAACAGTAACATATGAAAGACAATGTTTGTGAACATGGCAAAAGAGCAAAATATACTATATACTTCCTCTGCAAAGAATAGTGATAGAAATTAGTTTAATATCTTGCATTATATATGTAAATATATTAGATACTGAAATATAGTAACTAGCTGTACTGAAGATTCACCTTAAATGGACTTGAGTATTCTCACTCTTTATGTTTAGCTATATATACCTAGGACTTATGCATGTTAAGTGAGCTAAAGTTAATGTGTTTTGTCCTTTATCAGATGTCTGTTTACATTTCTGGTGTTCAACTTCTCCTCTACAACCACTGCAGAGATTTCATTGAATCTTGGCATTAAGCATGTTTTGAAGGTCCTCTACTAACTTTTGGTCTCTATATAATCCCAATGGCCGAAGGAGTGTATTGTGGTTTTGGCAAAGTTTTTGTAGGGGATACTTGCTGTTGAGTATCTTCGTCTTTGATCTTATTTGTAAGGTATAACACCAACAATTTGCTCGCAGGACTCTACTTTACCAGGTTCACTGAGCTAAACTGGCTCTAAAAACGTTTGTAGCATTAGTTCCATTATCTCATGTATGTTCTACAATTCATGCAGTTCCTTCTGCTCATGATGCTCAGGTGTTATAGGCCTTTTGGGCCTCTTGTTTATTTCAACATTTTATAAAGCATTTTCACTTGTATACTTATTCATGGAAGACAGTGTATGTTGTTGCTTTATAAACTATTACATATTACAGAGTAAAGAGGAATGGTGTTCCCACTTGCTGAGCCAGGAACAGATTGACCAGTTTTGGAGGGACGGTTACCTTCTGAACATCCCCGTCCTTTCTGCCGCAGACTGTGATCGTATCTTGGAGGACTATAAATACTTCACAGTAAATATTCATGCACTCTGTTTATTCAGGTAATCTATATAAAGCTTTCCAAGGCCTGAATCATGGCATACTTTAGTATCATCCAATGAAATTTAGGAATTTTTGAAATTTTAAAAATTTTGTTCATCACCAAAATAAATTTTAGAAACAAGAATTGAAAATTAACAAAATATGATATCTCACCTGTACATGGCGGTGGGATATATGCATATGCTTATAAATACAATATGTATATGGGTTGCCATGTAGACTATCCAGTTCAGTTTGCGTTGTTAATTTGTGTGAACCATATTTCTTTTTATAATATCCTATCAGATGTGTGCGATATTAGTTGCTTTGCTAATGTTGACTTCATACTCTAATATATACTGTATTTCCTATCAGTTGTCATGACAATATAGACTGTATTTCTTATCATTTGCTATGGTAACAAAGACTGTATCTGTTGTCAGTTGCTATGATAGTCTAGCCTGTATTTCCTATCAGTTGCCATGATAATATAGACTGTATTCCCAATCAGTTGCTATGATAATATAGTCTGTACTTCCTATCAGTTTCCATGACATTATAGTCTGTACTTCCTATCAGTTGCCATAATAATATAGTCTGTACTTCCTATCAGTTTCCATGATGATATAGTCTGTACTTCCTCTCAGTTGTCATGATAATTTAGTCTTTCCTTCCTGTCAGTTGCTATGATAATATAGACTGTACTTCCTATCAGTTACCATGATAATATAGTCTTTACTCCCTATCAGTTGCCATGATAATATAATCTGTACTTCCTATCAATTGTCATGATAATATAGTCTGTACTTCCTTTCAATTCCCATGATAATATGGTCTATAATTCCTATCAGTTGCCATGATAATATTGACAGTGTTACCGATCAGTTGCTATGGTAACATTGATTGTGGTCCTTAGCATTTGCTATGCTCATATAGACTGTTTTTCCTATTGGTTACCATGGTCATGCACACTGTATTTCATATTACTTTCTATAATGATACAAACTGTATTCCCAATCAGTTGGGCTGTGTTTTGTCTCAGTTTCTATGGTGATTTAGACTTAGTTCTGTTTAAATTATGGTGCTTATGTAGACTGTAATACCTTTTTGTTGCTATAGTAATTTTTCCTCTACCAGTATAATATGATTGTGACAATGGGTTACCTTCCATCTGTCTGTCTGACTATCCGTGCTTCAGATGTATTTGCTTCAGTATTAGCCAGTTTGCTTGTATACATCATGCTTCTGATTAATTACCCTGCTAGTATGAAATGTATTCCCTATAACTTACTATACTAAGATGCAATGCAGTTTTCCCTGGCATATGTGTCTAATAATCTTCGTGTAAATAACATGCAACTTTTCAGAATATTGATGATTGATTGTAAGTGTATCATACTAGTATACTTGTAATTATTGTAAGAGAGACACTGTTAGCCTCTTCATAGAATTATATGTAATCATGTATATTCATGTATAATCTTGATTCTGTATGTGCAGTGATAGGAACTGAACTGCTTCAGTTAGGAAACTTGCAATAATAGTGTTTTGTCATTTAAAGATGGAACTATGCATGAGGGACATAGCCTTACTTTCCAAATTACTAACAAACTGTTTTATTGTGAGTGAAAGGCTTCTATTTATAACTTATAAACTTCCCTAGTGAATTTCAGTTCAAGATTTCCTGGGTTTGACTCCTTGATGTAATAATATGTGACACTCTGAATGGTTAAAAGAAAGATATGTGAACGAGACTTATCATTCATGAATTTCTTTCACAGTTATTATTTGAGAAAATGTCAAGGAAAGAAAATGAGAACCTTCATTGTTTAGTAAAACAGACAGCAGGTCCATTGGATGGGATCATACTATAAATATGTTGGGATAGGTTAGGTACATAATATAACCTTAGTTGTTCCTGACTAGGAGAAGATGGTATAATTCTTCAAACCAGTCTATCTATAGGAATTAAGACTGACGTTGGGTCCAGAGTTATATGCAAGAATCTTCGTAAACTTTGTGAAGCTGGTGTGACCTAGTGGATAAGGTGCTTGGCTCATGATCGAGAGTTCTCAGGTTCGACTCCCACCATAGGCACACTGATGTTCTGTCTTTCGGATGAGACAGTAAAAACTGAGGTCCCGTGTCACGGTAGGCATGGCACGTAAAAGATCCCTCACTGCTTCGGGTGGGTCCGTTGTAAAGGTCTAAATCTGTATGCAATGCATCAGGCAGATGCCCTCACCATGTACGTGAAATGATCGTGGAGTGATGCAAAATAATAATCAATCAATCAATCATAATCTTTGTGTCATCCCTTTAATTACTGAAATATTGTTGATTAAATGCAAAGCAACATAAATTTATTATCTTTCTGATATTGCATCATTCCTGAAGTGATAATATTTTCAGACATCTGAAAGATTTTAATTCTGCCCATTTCCTCCTGATCAACAGCATATGTAGTTGTTGCATAATTGACCATTCCATTTGTGGATTATTTGTCGAATTTTGTGACGTCACAGTACATTTTCAATGTTTGTCCGAGGTATGACTGAGGTTTAAAGCATTGTGACGTAATCTAATTTAACAAAGTTTCGAGTGTAAATGGAAGGGTCAGTTCCAACATGTGCAATGAACATCTATAGAATCTTTGTGAATAGTAATATTAGCACTCCAGCTATAAACTCTTGCTGTTTTGTGTTGATATAATCTGATTCAGATTATTGTTATCATCTGACACCAGATTTATATCATTGTTATGATATATAACACATTTAAGTTATTTTCATAAAATATAACTTTATGTATGTTATTGTTATAATAGAGAACATAATTTACATAATTATTATTCCAGGGGGAAAAAGAGCATCCAGGTATGGAGATGATGTATGAGTACCATAGCAACCAGAGTGGTGATCCTAGCAACGTCCTCATGCATGGACTCGGACAGTGGCGATTAACAAAGAACTTCCATGATTTAATATTTCTTCCTCAGGCAGTAGTATGTTTTATATTTCTTCCTTGGATTGTATAATTTTAACTCAGATTTAATTCAAATTGCAGCTTCTTATGTGATCTCATTTTCTCTTTTATATTTTCTGTCATGTTAGCAAGAAAAATTTTAAATCATTCATGGATCTCAGCAATTCATTTATTAATTGGTAAAAATTGAAAATAGTAATGAACATATTCTCAATTTCTTAAGGCAGTTTTTTGGGCAATATACTGTGAAGCCTTGTAAGTCCAAATACCAGAGTTGTAAGGGGGAAATGGTAACTGTACCGTTCGTATGTGGGTGTGTGCGTGTGTCTGTAACAAAACCTTGTAGACTCTCTAGAAGTCACAGATTTAGCCCATTGGGATCATATCTCACATATAATATTATTATAAGGAGAGGAAGATCATTATTGATTTTGGGGTCAAATGGTCAAAGCTTAGTGCCGATTTAGTTAGTACCATGGATTTTGCTACCATGTAAGTGGATGCCATGCTTGGCGTTGCTCTTGTTATAGAATTATATAATACCGTTGATCACATTCTATTCACGAGGACTTTCTTTTTTGGGTAAATCACACATATGACTCCATGTGAGAATAAAGCCCTTGATTTGACAATTAAAATAATACCAGCATATTACTGCTCGCAAAAGTTGCATTTCGCAAAAAGAGTTATATGAAGTATAAATGTTTTTTTTACAGTATTTAAGCCGGCGTGGCCTATTGGTATTGCGTCGCACTACTGATCGGGAGGCCGGGGTTCGAGTCCCGATCTGGTCATGCCGGTGTTCTGTCTTTCGGATGAGACAGTAAAAACCAAGAGGCCCCGTGTCGTGGCACGTTAAAGATCCCTCACTGCTTCGGGTGGGTCTGTTGCAAAGGTCAAAATTTGTATGCCTCGCATCAGGCAGATGCCGTTACCATATACGTGAAATATTCGTGGTGTGACGTAAAACAAAAATCAATCAATCAATTTACAGTATTCAGTTCATTCTCAATATTTCAAACTTGGAAGGACCAACAGAATTAATCTTCTTTATCTGAGTTCAACTTAAAATGTAAGATAAAATCAGAGCGATACTTGATTGAGGAATTAAGAAGATTAGTTCAATTTAACTGATGATTTGAGATATTTATGTTTGTGTTATTTAGAATCTGTTGTTTATATTACAGGTAAAGACATCCCAGTTGTTGAAGAAGGAATCAAGGAGTAAAGTGTGTTTCTGGCACGATCAAATGTTTGCTAAGCCTGCTCGCCACGGAGGTTGTGTCGCATGGTATGTAAAACTATGTATCAACTGGTTGTGTCCCGTGGTAAGTGATATAAGTATCAACTGGTTATGTCGCATAGTATGTGATAGTGTTTATCAACTGGTTGTGACATATGATAAGAAATATTGTGTAACAGCTGGTTGTATTGCTTGGTAAAGGATACATTGTATCAACTGGTTGTGTTGCTTGATCAAGGATACATTGCATCATCTTGTTGTGTTGCTTGGTAGAGGATACATTGCATCAACTGGTTGTGTTGCTTGATAAAGGATACATTGTATCAACTAGTTGTGTTGCTTGGTAAGGATACATTGTATCAACTGGTTGTGTTGCTTGATAAAGGATACATTGTATCAACTGGTTGTGTTGCTTGATAAAGGATACATTGTATCAACTAGTTGTGTTGCTTGGTAAGGATACATTGTATCAACTAGTTGTGTTGCTTGATAAAGGATACATTGCATCATCTTGTTGTGTTGCTTGGTAAAGGATACATTGTATCAACTGGTTGTGTCACATAGTATGGGACTCTATGTATTAACTTTTAAGTGGTCAGCGTCTTTAGCTTAGAGCGTAGAAGTCATTGGCTTCGGGCAGAGAAGCTGTAGGTTTTGGGCAAAGTCATTGGTTTGGGACAGAAAAGTCTGTTGTTTGAGCTGTACTGGTCACTTATTAGTGTCCTGTCTTTCACAGACAGTAACAGCATGGAACATGTGTGAAGGTAGAGGTTGGCAGTCATCTCTGAAAGAAATCCTTACAAGATCATTGGATAGGGTTTCACACGGGTTGAAATTTTTTTTCAAAGCATCAAGTATATGTTACATTACATTTATTACAATATTGTTATAATAGATGTAAATTATATATAACCAATAAATTTCATACAGTTCTAACAATGGCTTTTAGAACAAAAGAGGTATAGAGGATAATTAAAGTTATGCCTTTTTATTCAGTATATTTCAAAGTGCAGTTGCATTTTTTCTGTGAATAGTTTAATGTGTGATCGTTTTGTTTGTAGGCACCAGGATTATTCTTATTGGACGAGAACAAAACCTCAGCAGCATCTTACAGTAGGTAATTTTTAGACTGAGAAATATTTTGTAAGGTTTATTCATTTCTTGATTTATATTTCACCAAAATTATTGTACCTCTTTAGTAACATCATCTGCCAAATGCAATGCTAAAAAATTTAAATGTATGTGAAGGACCCACCCAAAGATATGAAGGAAAATGTTATGTAACATGTCTACCTTAATATGACATCTCTGTCAAGCTTCTGGTAGGACCTAGATTATGGGCTTTCCCTGCCAAGAGCCAAGCCAACCAGTTGCTCTACACTGACTCTGTAGTATTCATTGAGGTATATCTCTGTAAGTCAAGCTAAGCTTATGTATTGCTCTACACTGGCTGTGTAGTATTCATTGAGGTACATCTCTGTAAGTCAAGCTAAGCTAACCTATTGCTCTACACTGGCTCTGTGATAATACATATTTGGATCTTTGGGCCATGAGCTAAACTTTCCTATCGTTCAACATTGGCTAAAAAGTAATTCATATTTGGATCTCCAGGCTACAAACTAAGCTTATTTATTGCTCTAAATTGGCTCTTTACTTATTCATTTTGGGATCTGTTGGCCATAAGCTAAGCTCTCCTATTGTTCAACACTGGCTAAATAGTAATTTAACTTGAGATCTATGGGCTATGAGCTTATCTGACTTTTTGCTGTACACTGACTGTCTAGTAATTCATCTTAGGATCTTTGTGCTGCATGCTAAGCGTCTCTATGGCTCTACACTGGCCTTGCAGTATTTCATCTTGGGATCTTGGGATAACGAGTTAAGCTCACCAGTATGCTCTGTATGGCCTCCACAGTAATTCATCTCAGGACCTCTGGTTCATGAATCAAGCCAGCCTATTGCTATACACTGACCGTGCAGTAATTCATCTCAGGATCTCTTTGTCCATGAGCCAGTCCTACCTATTGTTTTACACTGACTATAGCAATTTATCTCAAGATTTCTCTGCCACAAGTTAATTCTACTTATTACTCTATATTGGCTCACAAGTAATATATCTCGAGATCTCATTACCACGTGCCAATCCTACCCAACACTTTACACTGGCTCAACAGTAATATATCTCGAGATCTCATTACCACGTGCCAATCCAAAAAAAAACAGCAACCAGCTTGTTAAATGTTTCATTATTAAATATGTTTATAATTTATATATTTAATTTTTTTAAGGTTCATATAGCACTTGAGGACCAAACTGAAGAAAATGGGGCTTTACATTACATTCCAGGCTCCCATAGGTAATTTTCATTTCTGACAACTTCCCTTGTTATCTTCCAAAATTATCTACTCTCTGTAATTACCTACATGTATATACTTAATCACATATTGTTGTGATGTTAATCAATGTTCAAGTCAAACTGCAGTAATAGATGCCAGTTTAAACAATTTCACATTTTGTTTTGTATCTAAATTTTTAACAATAATTTGTCTGTACATAGAACACATCTGTATCAATAGACCATCTTTCTGTGTCGACTGCAAAGCAGTAAAGCAACACTAATGGATGCCTTAGTGTGTCATTTATTTGTTTATCATTCTATCAAATTATATGTTCTTTGTTTCCTTGAAGATTGAATAACTATTTGTTTAGTGTATAACATATATTTATTTAGAGAATGTTTTGTTATTATAACAGATGGACAAGAGAGGGGGGTAAACCACTTCCTGTCACAGACTTCGACTTCAAAGACATGGAGTCCATAAAGGTAAGATCAGACATGGAGTACTACTCTACTACTCTAACTAGTCTGAGTCCTTTTGCTCAAAACTCATTATTTCAGAAATGGTGAATTAGGAAAAAAATATGTAGGATATTGGTCCTGCAATTTCTTTGTCATTTTGAAAATTGCAGGACATTTAAAAAAATTGCAGGACAAAGAATATTGCATGTGAATACAAGAGTATATAGTGTAGATCAACAAAACTAAAGACAGCAATATCAGCATTTTATTGATTTCAATTTCAATGACATGGTGTAACCCAGAAAAATAACAACAGAATACGTAAAAGCTTACATTAGGTAAAGCTTTATGATTCTTATGAATAATGTCTCAATTGATATTTTTGTACAAAGAATTAGTAATTAAATGATATTTCAATGCTAGAATCAAGTAAATCAAGTGATTTTGGTCCCGAAAAACTGCAGGACAAAATGTCCAGTACCAGGTCAGACAATATCAGACAGCATGAAAAACTACCAGAGATTGCCGGAAGGCTGGCTTTTTCACCATCTCTGCTGCTTACGTGAACCCCTGGTCAAAGTTTAATAATTTAATTATTTCCACATTGACCATATAAGGCGGATTCTCCACAAATCTGCACCATTTGCTGTTTTTGCTGTCGGTCGCCATTTTCAGACGTACTATAAAGTTTATACATGACCATTTGTTCTCTTTCTCACAAATAAACACGCCTTCACTTGAAAAATAAAGAATGATGAGGGAGATGTTGTTCATTTCGTCTACTTGATGGTTTGAATACCCTAAAATCATCCATTTTGATGTGTCGTTTCTATTATTATGTTTTTAGAAAAGTGCAATAGAAGCATAATTTACACGATTTCGCTAAAATTTTGATTTTTGTTTCATGCAAAAGGTTTACAATTGATATCAAATGTTGAAGTTTTGGTTTAGATCGTGTCTTTTTATCGGAAATTTAGATAACAGTTATGTCGCTCAAATTGCAAACAGATACATTAAGCATTTTCATATGGGAATTACAAATTCCCTCTCTCGACTACACAGGTTTTAGAAAGATGTAGATGTACCACATATATTAATATTCTAATATTTTCCATCAATTCTTCTTCTCTTCTTCATAGAAAAATAAGTAACTTGGAATATATCTGAATTACGATTGTTACTTTTACAATTAACAGATACGTTACCTGATTTTGTCAGTTTTTCTCCAATTTGCACGTAGTAAGGAAACAACAACAATATAAATATTAATTAACTACCCTTACAATTAAATAAAATATAAAGCCCATGTTTAAATTCCCTTTTGTAAGAGTGTGAGACCAAAATAACAAAAAAGTATAACAGATACGTTACCAACAGATACGTTATATTTTTCAGTTGATTTTTCACATAAATTGGCATAACATTGATATTTACATATGAATCCTGAATAATAGTCGGATTTGATTCTATATTCGATTTTGACAGTATATAACGTTAATATCCGGTTGATAAAAGTTTAGAAAAACTCAACAGCACATGTGTTCGAAGATCTAGATAATGCAACTGAACTATAATTAGTTCCTTTCAATGTTAAAGTATAATTTGATTTAGTAATATCATGTAAAATGATTTAGATATTTGTATTCGATGTATTTAATAAAATAAAATAGTTTAGTTGATATGCCTATGACTCCTTTTCAGGCATATCGTTATTTTTAGGAGTAACGTATCTGTTTTAAAGTAGTAACGTATCTGTTTTACAGTTTCACAACATTTTTTCTCAACTTGATTAAAGAATTTCATAAGAGAAGGACATAAGTCGTTTTGATAATGACAACCCACGATGTATTCATCTTCTCTAACCCTTTTAATCAATGGAATACTATGTTTTTGTATTTGTAACAGATACTTTACTTTTATCACCAACATTGTTAATCAATCAAAAACAGTTGTTTGTCATGGATTCGAACCAAAAATTAATTTCTATTTGTTTTCTATAATGCTTCTCGCTTTACTTGTGGATTAACACATGATTGAAATTTAGATTTAAGAAAATAAATGGTTATTGTAAGTAGCTGATTTAAGATAAGTTTAAAAAAATTGGTAATGCCTGTTAAATTGGTACTTTTAATATGAGAAATAGCAATTTTCTCCCTCATGTAATACACCATTTAATTCCTGAAATGCATATCTATCATTTGCATAAAAAGCTCTACATTCTATTCACAAGTAAACCAAGGCATATCTTATTTATGAGTCATGTCTTGCTGTAACGTATCTGTCTTTCCGAAATTTAATGGCTTCATTCTGAATACAATAACTTTTTTCTGGGTAGTAGCCTAGACCAGCCATTTAAGGATTAAATCATTTACATTTTCCTCTTTGCCAAAAACACAAGTATACGTTCAAATTCAGACATTAATTTTTTGACATGACTAGCACACAAATGGTGCAGATTTGTGGAGAATCCGCCATAATGTACATACAAATGCACAGAGTAAAATCTAGTCTATTTCGGTATAGACAATGTCCCTTTGAATAATACATGATCGGGGCTGCACGTAAACACAACTCTGGTTCGGTCTAGATATAGATCTATATATCGTGTGATCTCTAACTGAATAAGAAGTTGGTTTTAAATTGCATAAAATGTACAAGATGCAATCGTTCTTGAAAAGAGTTTTATTTTGAAATACCTGTAATTGAATTATAAGAAATGATTGTAAAAAATTTGCTGTCTATCGATGTATAGATAAAAACCGAGGCACAAACTAAATATATTCCGCTTCACGGATTATATAGTTTGTGCCTCAATTTTTGTCTATACATTGATAGACAGAAAATCTTTTACAGTCATTTCTTAAATAGTGAATAAATGAACTTTACAAAGTCATTATTTAAATATGTATATTACATTAATGCAGTGTATACTGAATATATATGCGATAAATGAGTATGGCAATCATTAATAAAAGTTACTTCATTTCAATTAAACAGCAAGATGAGGTTGTACCTTTGATTAGTTTAACTAGTGATTAGATTTTGCACTATGTGTCAGCGATTGATACATACATGTAAGATGTCAGTTTATTTACATGTATGGTGTTGATTGATATATGTGTAATGTGTTGATTGATGTACATGTAAACATGTTGAACATAGTATGAGATGTTTATTTACTATCCTTCAGAGTCTCGTTTATTTACTGTCCTTCGAAGTCTTGTTTATTTAGTGTCCTTTGAAGTCTCCTTTATTCAGAGTCTGGATTATTTTCTGTCCTTCAGAATCTGGTGTATTTACTGTCTTTCAGAGTCTGGTTTATTTACTGTCCTTCAGAAACTGGTTTACTTACTGTCCTTCAGAGTCTGGTTTATTTACTGTCTTTCAGAGTCTGGTTCATTTAATGTCTTCTGAGGCTGGTTTATTTACTGTCTTTTAGAGTCTTTTTTACTGTCTTTCAGAGTCTGGTTTATTTACTGTCCTTCAGAAAGTGGTTTATTTACTGTCCTTCAGAATCTGGTTTATTTATTGTCTGAGTCTTATTTACTGTCCTTCAGAATCTGGTTTATTTACTGTCCTTCAGAATCTGGTTTATTTACTGTCTGAGTCTTATTTACTGTCCTTCAGAGTCTGGTTTATTTACTGTCTGAGTCTTATTTACTGTCCTTCAGAGTCTGGTTTATTTACTGTCTGAGTCTTATTTACTGTCCTTCAGAGTCTGGTTTATTTACTGTCTGAGTCTTATTTACTGTCCTTCAGAGTCTGGTTTATTTACTGTCCTTCAGAGTCTGGTTTATTTACTGTCTGAGTCTTATTTACTGTCCTTCAGAGTCTGGTTTATTTACTGTCTGAGTCTTATTTACTGTCCTTCAGAGTCTGGTTTATTTACTGTCCTTCAGAGTCTGGTTTATTTACTGTCTGAGTCTTATTTACTGTCCTTCAGAATCTGGTTTATTTACTGTCCTTCAGAGTCTGGTTTATATACTGTCCTTCAGAGTCTGGTTTATTTACTGTCTGAGTCTTATTTACTGTCCTTCAGAATCTGGTTTATTTACTGTCCTTCAGAGTCTGGTTTATTTACTGTCCTTCAGAGTCTGGTTTATTTACTGTCTGAGTCTTATTTACACATAAAGCTACATGTCACAGTGTATGTTAACATGTAATAGACACTGCATTGCCATGTGAAAAATAATTTGCACAGGAAAGACTATCACTGTGCAAAACAGTGGGAGGTACCACTACCATAGAGATGAAATACTTCTTGTGTGGTGCTAAAAGTATTCAATCCATATACCAAAGTTTAGCATTAAGTTCTGTTTTTCAAGGAACCCTCCTACTCAAAGCAACATTTTTCATCTTTGGAGGTTAAATGTTTTGAGTGAACCAAAGCATGGAATATTTTTTCACTTTATAAATCTTGCTTTTCGTTACATTCTAGACATACTGCATCATTTATAATTTGACATCACAATCTAAAAGAAATCTTAGCAAAAAATAGGTAGACTTGCTTTAGGCCCACGTATCAGGTACAATTGGAAGGTTTATTGAGGACCATTTGAATTAATTGTTTTGCTCTATATAAAAATAGTCCCAAGCAAGAAAAATATTGAAATATTCTACATTTTTGTTTCACAGACTATTCTGACAGATGAAGAAAAGAAGAATTTCAAACCAGTTTGTGGAAATTTGAAGAAAGGAGAGGCGAGTTTCCATCATGCGTTAGCTGTTCATGGTTCCTATGGTAACAAGTCAGTAAAATTTAGTTTCATGTAATTACTAGAACTAGAATTTCCTATTTCCAGGTGGTCTTCTTGGTATGAATGCGATAGTAGTCAATATGCTAAGTACTGGATTGAATTGATTAAATATTGTTTTATGTCACTCCAGGATTATTTCACATATATGGTTAAAAAGAACTTCATTTTGATGAATTTGAAGGATTCTTTATTTTATGATATTGATTTTGTACATTGGTAGAATACTGTCAGATCTAACAAATGATAAAATCCCCATAGAGTATGAATAATAGATATAGGAAAAGATAAAATATTTGTAAATTTTTATCTTTCAATTTTCTATTCACTTCTTGGATACAGAAGCACTGTTCCTCACCCATGTTCATGTATTGAATAGATCTGTACAATCAGACTTGTTTTAAGAGGCCATCAAGGGGAAGGTGGAAATGGTCACTTAAGGCAGGTGGTCTATTAATACACATTCATTTTATGTAGACAGTACGCAATATAGTGATTACCGATTGACCATTTCGACTCTTGCTTTTATACACACCATTCTTTTGTTTTCGAGTGGGGCAGAAAATCTGCCCAAGTTTAGAATAATAGATTTGGTAGGTGACTAAAATCCTAAACATGAACATAATGAGTATTTGTGATCTTGTGTATAAGTAATTAGGAACAGAGAAAAGTTGTAATTAAAGGCAAGTGTTTTCTTAATAAAAGTGGTGTTTAAAGCAAGCGTGACCGTCTAATAGTCAAAGATAATTCCAAAAGGGACTGCATTAACTTCACAAAACTAAGAATTCTGCAGTACAGAGAAGAATATGTCTAAACATCTAATCCTCATACATTTGTACATCTGCAATTCAAGCATTATATCTGGTTTAAAACATTTCCTTCATGAAGAATTCAGACAAAGCTTGGAAATAGCCTATTCATAGGTTATAAATTATTTCTGTTTTAGATCTGACCGTCCCCGTAGAGCAACAGTCCTGAATTATTTTGCGGATGGAACTTACTCTGACACAGATGATGACCTCCTGAAAGGCATACAAATTAAAAAGGTCTGTACTAAATGCATTGAAAAGATATAAAAATCTGTTTAAATTTTCAAGCTTGGTATAGTATGGTTTATCTTCATGACCGATACACGATTAAATTCGTATGATCTCTTATTACATTCAATCACTTATATAAATTATTTGTTTTTTACAGGGAGACAAAATGGGTGGTCAGTTCTTCCCCTTGGTGTTTGACCCTCAATGGATGGAATAACAAGCTTTTCAAAACCCAGACAAACTGTTTTGACAAAGGACAGGAAAACACATTTTATTTGTCGGAGGAAAAGCAATTTGACTGACCTATTTTATTGATGTCTCTTCTGGAGGACTTATTTCAAACGCAATAATTTGTAAAATTCATTTTTCAAACGTATCTCATACCGTACCAACATACAGATTAGAAGGAAATCAAACAAGCCGCTGTCAAAAAAATGAGCATGTGCTGAGTGTACACTGGAAAGAAATTGCAATATTTTTATTTGATTTATGGCAAAGTATGTCGATTCATGCTGTCTAGGAATCATAGAAATAGGATCTATAGATCTTGTTTGCTTTCATATTATTTACCAAAACTGAGTCTTGATTGTTCACTTCAATACTAGTATTTCTGGGCACATCAAAGCTGTAGTAATGCAGATAATAGAACTAAAATTGTTACTTATTTTTCCTTTACTTATAAAAAATATTATACTCATGATTTATTGATATGTAGCAATGAAATAATTTTGGTCCCATGGCAGTATTCTAAATGCATACATAGTTTCTTTCTTTATACTAGTACCTGTAAGCAATGTCAATAGTCTGTTAAATCTTGAGGGTCACTTGGCAAAACTTCAAAATCTATTGTAATTAAAATACAAATAATTTATCAACTGAAGACATTTTCACTTGAATTTTCGAAATACCGGTACTTTTATATAAAGCATGGGATCATGGACAAATGTTTGAGTGTAAATCAATTATTTAATGCGTACTTTGTTTCGAATTACAAGATTTTGCTGATTTTCCTCATGTATGTGTACTTGTAATCCTCCTGTTTTAAACAAATCCCTAAGGCTTTTAGCCATATCACTTGTCTACTGCTACTGCCACTAGAATTTAAACTATTATTACCTCTTTAAAAAAGACCAGTACATGGTCGGTTGAGAGGAATCACATAATTGTGATTGCCATTGATACATTAGATGAATTATTGTTCAGTATGGTTGCTATCCTGATGATGTAGTTTATGTAATTTTTAATTGAGTTACCTCTCTTATCACGGGGGTTGGTTCCCCTAGGAAAAATGAGCCAGAGCATCATTTTACATGCATATTTAATTCTGGTTTTGTTGTGGCAATACATGTATTTTACCAGAGTTAACTACCGTATTCACAGAAATTGTGGGCAGCTTTAGTATGGCTTTCCATTGAGTTTTTGACAAATAGATAAGACGGTGCCGCTCATTTTAGTAATTTATGAAAGGAATTTACCTTAACCTTTCCATTTGTTGTACATTCTCATTGTGTTAATGATCATCTGAAAAATGACGCATTAGTTTATGACACCATGAATGTTAACATAGAAAATATTCCGAATTTCACATCCTTTCACAAAAAACCTAGAAGGATCATTGTATTGTTATATGAGTTGTCTTTTTTATGAGAGGGATGCTATACTTTAATTCTATTTTCCTGAGTGAATTGTATAGTTATGATTAAGAACTAAATCATTCAGTTAACTTATGCTTTCCTGTGATCCATACTGTACTCTTCTTGCTAGAAGCAATTTACCGGTAGCTTTGTCAATAGATAATGTGTTTGACCCTGTGCTTAGAAGTCACAGGTTCAAAAATACCCAGCAAATAATAATGGTCTTGTCCTACAGATGAGACAAGGTGGTTCTGCTGTATTGGTCTGAATTTCTGTACAGTGCATCTGGAAGATTACTGTTAGTGAAATAATCTTGACATCAGTATAACGTCAACCTACTGTACTTCATTTAAATAATTTTCACAGAAGCTCAGCTTTTTTTTTTAAATTGCAATTCTCGTCGCTTTTTTGCTCTTGATACATGTATACAACAATGTCTTGCATTGAAAGTTTCATTTTCTTCTTGGAGCATAGAAAGAATACACATGCACTTTGAAAATATTTTAATTCAGTGATGTATACTAACACTCTTAATATAGTATTTCAGAAATTTTAATTTACCTAAGCACAAAGCACATGTAAACTCTCTTAACACTGAACTGAAATGAAATGGTTGTGTTGTGTATTTGAAAGTAGAAAATTTACTTGTTACTTCATGTTGAATCAAATTAATGATGTGACTCCCTAACAAAAGTTAAGTTAGCTTAACCCCTGACCTGCATGATGAAGGTAAAAGAATAAGGATATAAGACCACACATTGTGTCCTTATTTTAGTTTCCTCTTTGCTCTAAGTGGAGGAGAGTCAGGCCCCCACTGGACAGGATACCTAACCACATTCGGAACACCTCAACCTGTACATGTATCAGAAACAAAAGGGAAAAGTAGTTCCGAATGATCAAACTATTGCAGATGAACTTTACCCATCCAGTGTTTATTTATTGCTGGGTTTACTGCAATGTATATAAAGTGCCTTGTATAAGGATATTTAGGACTGATATCCTTTGGCTAGGGTGGGACTTGAACCTGTTATCCTCTATTAACAAACTTCTTAGCCACTGAGCTATACACTGCACGTCGCTCAAATTCGGAGCACTGTATCTGCTGATTGGGTGAAGATTTTTGGAAATATATAAAGTTATTTTCATGTGTATTCATTAATATGATTTGTATAATTTTCATGACTTTTATAATCAGAGTATCTTATATTGTGATATACTGGTTTTTTTATATTGATATGTGAAATATGTTGTTCAAAATTGCATATGAAATGTATTAATTAATTAAAATTTGCATCGATAATAATCAATAATGTATAACATATTATTGAAGGATTAATAAAAGTAAGGAGTATAATATACCCGATGAGACTTAAATAAAAATATTTAAATTTCTTGTTATGATATGGAACTAAATAGAAAATATCTTTATACAGACACAGAAGTCCACGTACTAGTTTTAGTTCTCGAGTCCGCCGTACGTGTCCGTTTGAAACCGAAGTCGGCTTTTCAAAACGATCAAGACCGCTGTCACACAAGGTAAACAAACCTTGTTTTATCGCCGATAAAGATGTCATTAAGCATAAATAAGAAGTTTTTACATTTCTTTAAACTTACACTATTCATAACAATTAAGTTTATGTTGTTATTTATTGAAAGTAGACGAATATTCGTCTTGACATCCCAAGTCGGCCGTCGAAGTCTGCGTACTAGTTTTAGTGAGTTTGTACCAGATCAGTGCCTCAAATGATAAATTTAGGACTTAAGTTGTGAATATCTGGCATTGATAAGAATAAACATGTCCATTACTATGTCTGTAGAAAGTTTCACAAAGAAATATTTGGAACTTTTAGAGAAATCACTATTTTTCATTTTCAAGTCGGACTTTCTGAAGTCCGCGTCGGCGGCCGCGTACTAGTTTTAGTGAGCGCCATATCTTCATCATGTAGTTCTAGTACAGAATGTGGAAAAAGAAAGTTTGACCACAAATCTCGTCTAGATGATGGAAATGACGATATTACAGTTGATGATGATAATTCTTCCACGGATGATCTTCATGAACGAGCTTCACCTAAAAAATCTGCAGAAGAGTTGGATGATGTTATAGGAAATTCGTGTACTTCAATGTGGAAGGTGGCTTCAAAATGGACTAAAGAAGATTTAGTCAAACTTAAAATAACCTACCATTCATCAGCCGATCCTGTAGATGTATTTTGTGGCAGATTAAAACAAGATTTTGCAAAAAATAACAAACATATTTCACTTTCTGACAGTATTTTGTCTTTCATTGCTTTAACAGGGGAGAATATTAGTTTTTCATTTGAATTAGAGGATATTCATAAAAAGAAATTGCTGGGGTTATCAGAAGTGGAAATAAAAGAATTGCGCAAAGTGATACAAAAAGATCGTAATAATACCATTAACATAACAAAGTCTCTCGATCAAAATTTGTAAGTTGTTCTTTAAGTAATTCTGTAGTTTAAGTAATTCTGTTAATAACGTCATAGATACATTAAATTCCTTATGGATTTTATTTATGGCAACACTGTATAATCATGCCAGAGCAAACATGATGATTGGGAAGAAGTCTACCGCCTGTCCACCTCATTGTAAATTGTTCTGAAATTTAATGGTGTACTAATCTCATATTTAACTCTTCTTCCATTCCTACTTCTGTTCAACAGATTGAACTGGAAATGGGGAGTGTTTGTCAGCAGTTTTCTTGACATGTCAGAAGAGCTAGCAGAGAGAATTTATTTTCCAGTTCCTCATGACATAACATTTCACAGATCCCAAACAGATACGAATCCTGTGGAGAAGACAAATGAAAGTAACGAAGAATTCTTCAAACTTGTTTCTGTTTCTTTTGGAGAAATGTGTTTCCTAGCACCCAGGTGAGTATCAAAGTTAGGTGGAAGTGACAACATACAGTGATTCTTTCACTGTATGTTGGAGACATGGTCCTGAACCTCGTCCCCTCTGACTGTTAGTCGGGACTCCTACAGATCTAGGGTCTTAGCTCGCTTTCAGACTGGCAGAGCACGGTTTATCATGTTGATGTCGCATATATTTTTATACCATTATGTATTTTACAATACCTTACGTGTTTATATTTTTATGACCTCTCAATATGCGATACCTGTTGACCCTTGTTCTTTACATGGAGGATTATTTATAAATTTTTAAATGTAAGTCCTTTGATTGTTCTGCTGTTACGGTGAGTGGGAAGGTGGGCCCGTAAACCGGTTAACCACACCATTTGTTTGGCTTTTGTCAAATTAAATGACCGTCCTAAGTCGGTATCGTAATTGTACTACAATCAAATATTTTTGTAATGTGATATATGTTCTAGTATATTATTTATATTCATGTACTGTATAGTTCTATGGTGACTTCTGCCACATAACTGAGCCAGTAACTACTCTTTTTTCTTTCATCTTTTATTTTTTTTTTTATTTTTTTTTTTAAATAATGCCTCTGCCTCTCTGTTGACTGATCATGCTGTTCCTGTCAAAGCAACTGTTCACAACCTTTTCATTGTGTTCAAGTAAATGTCTTGTCAAGTACAATTTAAAATATAATGCTATAAGGAACTGATTCAGCTATTACATATGAATAGGATGGTTACAATAAATCTGATGACCCCTCACTTGAGAAAATATGTTGGTATCTTAAATTTGGAATACATCTACTTGATAACATGTTTTCTGTTTAGTCTGATTTTCGAAAGGAAATATATGATTGTTTGATTACTCTCTTATTAAATTTGGTCAACATACAAACAGGCAACACATAGATGTTGAAAAGTTTTCAAACATGTCACATGTGAAAATCTCGAATAGTATGTGATCTATTCCCTATTTCTTGAATTTTAAAATCATTTCCAGCTCCGTTAGAAAAGTAACTAGGAATATCATGAACAAAACAGCTTGCAGTAAGCCGGATGTATGCTATATGATGTTATGAATTATACTTTCTATTTGAAATTGAATCTGTATGATAGAAAGATTTCTTAAAAATATTTGATTTAGATATAAGTATGTATACTGTTTTTTACTGCATTAGAATATATACAAGATTGAAAAAACTTTCTTTTATCATTAAGTCAATAGCATTGAATGTTAAAATCATTTGCAATTACCAGGCAATCCAGACCAGTCTTTAATTTCTGTACAAGTTAAACAGTTTGTAAAAATCATCTTTAAAGAGATCAATTATTTAAGCACTTTGTATATGATCAAGATACCCTAGGGCTGAGTACCAGCAGTAGCGATAGAGATAAGTCCACCTCAGGGGATTGTTTTATAATGATGAGTCTGTCCATCTGTCTATCCTACTTCATGTCTAGGGTATACATTCGGCACCTTTACTACCCATGTATCTACAATGTTCCATATAATCCAAAAGAATGTTATGACCTTGACCTTAGGGCATTTATCTTATTTTAAAATCATAATGGAAACATAATACAAGTCCCCCACTTTTAAAACCAGAGGGGATGGACCTTAAATGTGAGTGATTACAGATCGAGAGAGACTTTGTTCAGGGTTGACATACCTTTTTGCCAGAGTCATTGCCCTTTATAGAATATCAGTTTTCAGGACTTATCTCTGTCATCTATACACACACTGATATGAAACTTGCTGTACAGTTTTAATAATGAGTCACAGATCAAGTATCGTCTACAAAGTCAGTGTTGAGGACTGGTTGGAATAAATATTACTTCAGCAATACTCAACATGCTTGTTAAAATTGATGTCTATGTTAACATGGCATTTCATGTTCTAAGACAGTGTGTGCATTATATCTGGCAGTAAATGTATCTACATTTGGCTTTATAGCAGATCTTGAAGAACATTAAACCATTTTCATGTCTTTGTATTATTTTTCAGGTCAGAAAAGATCATTGCAAACATTTATCCGATAATTCCTCACTTTGTGAAAAATTAGATGAAAATGTAGCTGGACAGCTGGGAATAGATCTGTTGTTGGGAGCTCTTCAGTCTATCTTCCTTCCCAAGTCTTTGGGTATAATATGTATAGAAACGAAGGTAAGTGTTTATAATTTTATCAGTATACCACCAGTGCAGCCAGGGCATAGAGGCAAAGTGCTACACTTGTGATGCTGTCGATCTGGGTTTAATTTTCTGATTGTGTCACGGTGTTTAAGAGGTTGATTACCTCTTGCTTCAGTGTTGAGATACAAATGACAAAATTGTTTTAAGTGATATTAAAGTAAACCAGTCAGGCAACACACCAGGAATACTTCACTGCTTCAAGGGGTCTTTCACTGCTTCAGGTGGATCCATTGCAAAAGCCTAAATTTGGATGGAAAATCAGAAAGAATGTTGCTATGGCTGTTTGAGTATTTTTCCTTCATGGAAACAAAGTAACATAGGACACATAATTCAGAGTACATCATTTTATTACATGGGTCATCTCTTTATATTTGTACATTTTGATAGATCGAGTATTGTATATATAACACTAAACAAAATATGGCTTTAAAATTGTGTGTATAAATTATATATACACACACGTACATGTGGATTCACACATTGTACATACATGCAAATATGTTTGTGTGCAATGATTGAAATAAGATACTGTAAAGTGGAGGAATTAAATTATGAATAAAAATTTCAGGGCATATAAAGTAATGATATTTGGGGCCCTGCATATGGTGTAATGTATAATTCTTGAAATGAAATTGCACCTGGATGTGGCAAATGGAAAATTGTCAAACATCTGGTCTTTTTTCAGCAATATAATATGACAGTTTGTTGTGTTGTAACTTATTGAAACTTAAGTTATTGGTAAAAATTGATCTCTAATTCAAGCACCTCACCAGGTCAAGTTAAAAGTTTGAAATGTTTACCATGAGTTCGGATAGTATATTTGAGTCTAATTTTTTTCCAGATAATATTTGTGTATCTGGAGATGGAGGCCAGACACCTGACAGACATCCTCATGAACAACAAACTCCAAACTGAGGGTCACATTTGCTACACAAAACCCTACGACATGATGCAGGCATCAGACAGGGCAGAAATTGTGAAGTTAATGTACTGGCTTGGATGTGTACAAAATATTGATGATCTCTAAGTATCTTGATAAAGTAAAGACATGATATCAAAAAATGCATGATATTGTAAAAGACATGATATAAAAAAAAGATTGTGGCAATGGTTTTGTACTTTAGCTAAGAGCAGAGGCAGTCAATGTGAAGAACATTTGTTCCAATGCGTAGTGTATGCTACTGGGACAGGAAAGGATAACTCTGCACAAGAAGAGATGTGTACATAAACCTAATAAGGAGAAAACAATTATAAAACATTATGATAGTCCCAAATATAAGCTTCTCAGAAACTGGAGGGAGAGAGAGACAAAGGGAGACAGAATAACAAACAGACAGAGAGTGGAAATGAAAGATATACACACAGACACTTTTACCAATCTTTAATTTGTGTCATTCAGAGACTGTAAATAGTGAATGTGTTGTATACTTTCCTATAACCATAGTGACCAGGATTTTCATTCCTCAGAATGGAATTTGTTTGTGTTGATTTTTGTTCAGAACATTAAATCGTTGATACCTTTTGTATTATTGTGATCATCCAGCTAGCCGTAAATAAGTCTGTAATACCTGCTTCTCAGAGATGATTCATCACAGTCAGTTACAGTCTAATTTTGTAAGGTTGTGATGTAGTTGTGCTTGTGTAATTTTGATCATGTTCATGTTCAAATTTTCGATGAAAGTCTATGTAAACCTATATGTGCCTATTCTCCTTCATTTTCAGAAGGATATTTTCCATTCAAAAAGTTTATTGATGCTACATATTCCACATAACACAACTATAGTCTAACTATTTGGGTATGTAGTATTGAATAAAATGGTACAGGAATGATCTTCTTGTGATTCCCAACGAACTTATGGAAGGAAGTATGGTCTATGTGCTTAGTTTAGTGAGATGTATAGAATAGCAGAGTTACATGTAGGGTGGTGCTTGATGAGTTAATCCATTTCTAGCTAAATGCAAATATCCTCCAAGATAGATGTTCATAGATATGCTAGTATATTCATTTGAGCGAGGTTCATATAATCATTTTAATTTTAAACAATTGATAAGGCATATGGCCACATGGAGACAGGTTGGTTGGTTGGTTGATTGGTGTTTTACGTCGCTTTCAACAATTTTTCAGTTATATTGCGACATGGAAGCAGGAGGTAATCAACCTCTTAAACATAGTGGTGCAACCCGGGAATCGAACCCGGATCGTCGGCGCCGCAAGCCAAGCGCTTAACCACTACACCAAGCCTGCCCCTCATGGAGAGGGGAAAATAACCAGCCTCTCAAACATAGTGTCGCAATTTTTAATGAACTAGTACACCAAGTCTGCCCTTTTTTTCTGATGAGGCATTAAAAAGCGAGACTCCGTGTCCATGACTGGTTCTGTTTGATCTGTTGCATAGATTGATATTTCTGTAAACAACGAAGAAGTGTGAAACAGTTAACCACATCTTGAAGTCCATGGAATAGAGGGACAATATCCTGTACAATGTCATATTTAGACATATGCGAACCCCAATTAAACTGAGGTGAGACCAGGTGCCCTGGAGGTGTAAGCGTCCCCTGCTTGCACGAAACACCCGTCGCAAAAATCCTGCAACAACCGTTTAAGCTCAGGAAGTAAATGCATATTATATGTAGGATACAAGGACACTAAATCAAATTATCCCATTCACGGTATGAAATGCTATTAAACCGAAATTCTGATTTCTGCTGTTGGAAATGCATGTGAACGAATGTCTGTGTATACATATAATGTCGAATCAACTTTTGTCAATAAGCTTTAGATGGTTAGTTTGCATGATCAGATCCCACCATGCTGGTTACAGTCTTTAAAGGGGGATCTCAATTCGTACCATATCCCTATATCGACCACAGAACTTCCTCGGTGACAAATTCCAATGTTACTCAATACATCCTTGTTAGAGTAGTTTGTAGCAAAAAGCCTCGCTTACAGGACAAAATCTTTGTATTTAGAACATGCTCTAGCACAGCATATAAGTTGTGAAATAAAGACGCCATGTGCGGGAGATCTAGAACAAGGTATTTGGCTACTCAGGAAATAATTGGTATCAGGAAATGATGGGTAATAATGAAATAGAAATCGTCACGTTTATCATAAAGAGGGGTAATTAAGAACCATCATCACTAATGAGAAGATATATTGCTCTCGGTTGTATCCTTTATCTCTAGTTCTTTTGAATATAGAATATTCAGGCGATCTTTAAATTCAGGGTTGTTAATCGACAAAACGTTATCGATGTATTTGTAAGCGCCAGGTGGGTGCCGTCAGCATATATATGAAATAATATTAGAATGATGCAAAAGAACAAACATAACTGAATCATTTTACAGTGTAATCCAAAACTTAGTACACAGTTCTTAAAATGTATGAATTTTATTATACTACTTTCCTTTTTATCTGTTTACTTTTCTCTTTACAAGGTAGTGATGGTAATTAATTGTGTTTACATGTAATGGAAATTTAGTGTTTTATTGATATCTATTTTTACTAAAAGCTAAGGAAAATCAGATTATATTTATAAATAGAGCCTGGATGTAGGAATTGTTTTCCAGCGTATTCTTATAAAGATTGTGGTCCAACTGGAGAAATATCGTTGAATATTAAATACGAATATGATCATAAGAAAGAGTAAAAATGCACATTTCTATTCACGGGATCATTTATTTCATGAACTTGTTTAAGAATTTAATTGTGGAGTATCAATTGTAGTATGGTTCTGCAGTAAGAGATGTCTATATATTAACCCAGGATACCTAATGAAAAAGGTGTCCATTTATCGCGATTCATGTCATGATTTGAAATTTACCACTTTTAAGGAAACTAGTAATTAAATCATATTACCGCGTAATTCTGATCAGTTTTCCTTGCATGCCTTAAATTTTACAATTTCCATACCTCGAATTTTCCTGATTCGACAAATAAGCATAAATACTTACCATACAGCATGTGTAGTAACACCATCTTATTGTGTGACATAAGAACTTACTATTGATAGATTTCATTAGCAAAAATGAGTTGGAGTTACCTCCCGTTGTCGCCCATGTTTGTGGTCAAGCATGGCTTTTTGCCTAATATTCATACTAAGTTAAATGAAATTTTTTAGAAATTTGTTAGTATTCACACTTCTTTAGAAACTTCTTTTATATTATTTAATACCTAAAAATTTGCATAAGCATTGCAAAAACACAGGAAGTATCCCTAGTTTGGAGAAATTACCTACATAATTTGGTTGATATGTGAACAAATATTCGGTTATATACCTCAAAGATGGCGGACAACTTCTCACAAGGGAAGTAACTCCAATAAATTTAATGCTAATGAAACCTATCTATTGAGGATATGTAGTAACACCATATGTTATTCCGTGACATTCACTATGTCGGGTAACAGTGGGAATTACGCACACAGAGACAGACACACCCACAGTGTACACACACACACACACACATACACACGCACACACAGGCACAAATGAATGTTGCCGCCAATTTAAGTAGTTGGAGTTTATTTTCATAGAGTAGCAACTGTAGTGTTAATCAAATACTCTAGGTACCAAACCAAAACTAGACGGGGAGCTTTCATCCGTCTGTGAACATACTTTATATCAAGCCTGCACTAAAACTACATGGAATTTGCTCAGTGTGTTTTCAGCTATTTTACGCGTGGAGGACAAGCAGTATATAGTATATAGTATATAGTTTAGATTTGTCTTTCGACTGTCGTTTAATAAAGACTTGGACATATTTGATATAACACAAAAACACCATACCCATGATAAGCTAAACATTTTCAAAATGAGAGCTCTTTCAAACACCAATAATTAAACAGTAACAAGAGTTTATTGTGCCTGTATTATATATCTATTACTTATTATACTATATGTGGTTTAGCGATATTTGGCCATGGCTGTATTAATAAAGGAGCCAAGACCCCAATTGGACATAAAATAAAACAGTAGAAAATTGAGATTAAAATTATATTTACATGACACAAATGAACCCCGTGATGAGCGATTTAATATGACAATCAAATAATAGCTAAATGAAATTCAAATTGAATTATTCAGAAACAATTATAATTGAAATGTCAATCAATAGTAAATCTGTTCCTGGTGAAAGCGCAAAAACTGCTATCATTCATAAAGTCCTTGTAAACGCAATATTCTCTGCCAACTGCAGCCATGACATACAAAAGGTTCCTTCAGAAAATATATGGATTTCTTGTAATTATAAATTTAAATCCAAGCAGTATCATAAGTCTACATATAATTATCTTGGGTAGGTGGGTAAAAGTTCTTACAAAGTGAAAACTCGTTGCGAACTATCACGCTATTTAAATACCTCGGGTGAGTAAACAAACAGGAGTTATATGAGTTACTAATTAGTATATAAAATGTAGAGTTATCACACTTTCATATAATAGAGTTGTGTCGTGTTATTAAATCAACTTAATTTGAAGTATTAAATCTAAGTATAATCATTTGCTGAATTGAAATTTTATCAAGAATATTCACTGTACAGTTTTTCAATGATATCTGCATGATTAGAAATCATTTAAAAAGCATTTCACCTCATAAAATATTGATATAAAAATATATTTGATTGATCGGTTAAAAGAACTGTGATTTTATCGCATTCTCGTTATATTGTGGCTCTCAGCCAAACGTGTCATAACACGGTCTTACGTGTGCAGATAATGCATACTTTTAAATCTATATTTACAAGCGTTAAATGTGATTCATTTGTGTACGAATTCACGTGTAAATTATGCTTTGTGTATGAAACCAAGCTGAAAGGTAATGATTGATATAACCTGCTTGTATTTTTGAAAGGGTTTTGTTTCTCTAACTTTTAGATTTCAGCTTGATAATTCAGATATTCATTGTCATTTATAGGTTGCCTTTCGTCACACAATTTTAGCCAATAGTGAGTACTGTTACAACTGTGTTTCGTGAGTTTATTGTTACTGTATCTAGTAATGGCATCAGGTGGAAATCGAGCAGATAACAACACTAAAGATCATCCTGATCTCGACCAACAAAAGAGGGAGATTACTGATTTGATGACGAAATCACTGAAAAAAGGAGAAACATGGTAAGTAATTATGAGATACGTACATATATAAGTATAGAAAACAAAACTAATGATCATCATAATCTCGACCAACAAGAGAGGGAGATAACCAGTTTGAAGAAGAGATCATTAAAACGAGAAGAAACAAGTTGAGTACTTGTGCGGTGTGCACGGGTAAGATAAGTATAATCCTATATTTGTCTTCACACCTGACGTCAACATTCTACAAACTCTACGATAGATATACAAGCTTTTATCGCAGAGGACATATTCTATTATGATGTATGTTAACTTCCGTTTTTCGTTTGCTTTACTGTCTTTGCTAGAAAAGTATAGATACATGTACTCTCGAAGAGCACTTCAATCTGTCATTACTAAAATTCTCTCACAGTCACACCGGTACCCTAAACTCACCTGGCGTATCATTCACAAAGAAACTTAAGTCTAAGTGTAAGAATTGAGGCCTATAACAGCATGTGTCGTAATTCTAAGAATGAGTTCAAAGTTTCTCTGTGAATAGTATGTCTGATATACTATTTACAGAAAAACTGTTAACTTAAAATTATTCTTAGAATTAAGACACACGCTATTATAGGTCTCAAATCCTACAATTAGACTTAAGTTTCTTTGTGAATAATACGCCTGAACATTAAAAGTACACAGGTAAATATATGTGCTTAGATAGCCAGATTGTTCCATTTAGGAAAATAGTAGTTCAACATGAACCACAAATTTGTACATTCACTCTTTTGGATCAGTTGGCTATATTATCTGTGACAGCATCAGAGATACTCACTCTGGCCACTATAATCTCTCATGGCCAAAGAGAGAGAGAGAGAGAGAGAGAGAGAGAGCAGAGGTGGTATTATGAATAAGAAATTGAAATTGGTATTTATGGGGAATGAACCGATAGCTAGTATGGCCCTCCCCTCGATCAGTTAACAAGTCCAAACCCTTACCCACTACATCTCTATTCTGTACATGTGTAAAACTATGTGGTGACAATTGCCATACCACTTAGATTCCTCTACGACCTTTTTCAATGAATTTGCATTTCCGATAAACTAATTAGAAAAGAGTTATTTCCACCATTTTCTAGGTATTTGTGTGACACGAAATGGTTCAAGTCATGGAAGAAGTATGTAGGATATGATGAAAGGGATAATTATACTGTAGGAGATTTGCATCCAGGACCAATTGATAACGCACCACTCTTAAACGGTATACTTGTATCTTCAATGCTAGTTGATTATATTGTCGCCTATCCTTGCAATTATTATCTACATGTATATGTATATTTTATTTTTTTATAAATCCTTTGGTCTAAAAATCTGGATGACTAACCTCATACCGTTCCGAAAAAATTAATCATGTCAATGTAACTATTGTAATCCAGTTAAATCTCTTACCTTCTTCCTTTCAATACGAACTCGGATGAATAGACAGTAATTGTATAATTGTGTGGGCCAAGTAGCGCAGTAGGTAGCACGCTCGCTTCTCACCAATGCGACCCGGGTTCGATTCCCGGTGTGATACATGAGATGGTGAGGCTGTTAGAAGTACCTTTTCACATTTTCAAATTTTACTCCGGAAAGATTAAATACATTTTGATGAATCTTAATAGGAATAAAAGTACTATAGGTTTCCCACAAACGTAGCTGTTTTTCTTCCAGATATGTCAGCAGGTGGTATTCTAGCTTGAATTAATGAGAGGATTGTTTTTTCATGGAATTTATTCAATTGTTTAAGACCGCAAGAGGGAGACGGGTTTGATGTTTCACATTTCAAACTTAATCCTCTCTAATTCTAGATTGATTTTGAGGAAACTTGGTAGGTATTAAGTAAAAATGGTCCTGTACAATTTTCGTTTTAAAAGGTTTGAAGAAACTAAAGACGTATGACCACCTACAAGTCTTGTTGTTTAATATTATGTGCAATGTTTTTCTATGTCTCAGGTGAGCGATATAGGTGTATTTGGGCCTTTTATTTTCCAAAAAAATTACATTATTAACAGTACATTTCCGTAGTGACTGTTGTCATACGGCTGAGTCAGATGCTTTAATCATTTCGTTTAAACGAACTTGCTGCTGCTAAATTACCAACCACATTCTCGTCGGAATTAAGTCAAGACAAACCCGAAAATCTTCAGTTATTGATAGTAAGTCCGAGGTAAATGCCCTAGACACATTTGTTCTACACAGTTTATACAGATTGCCTTACACGCTAAGAGAATATAAAAAATAATCTTCGAAATCTTGCTTTTACTGATTTGCTGTATGTTTACCAAGAAGGAAGTAAGTAATGACAAGTGTTACGATTTACCATGACATATGTTACTATTTACGATGATATGTGTTACGATTTAAGGTCTTTGGTAAAAGAGAAGATCATCAACTCAAAGGAGTTTTGTTTCAAAATCAGTAATAAAGGTTTCACATGTTATCAGTTTGTGTGCAAGGTATTAAATTATTATGTAACGTGTTTGATCATCATTCATTCATAACACAGACTCATGCTGAAGGAAATATAATCCAACATTTTATGTTTGTCGTCAGAGGTGACGTCTGATTTGAAAGAACATCTGATAGATGAGTTAGATTATGTACTACTTTCTCAAGAGGCATGGGATAAACTCAGAAGCTGGTATGGATTAGCTGCTAAACAGGTGATGTATTCTTCAGCGTCCACCCTTAAGAATATTCACAATATCTCATAACAAAACATCCATTCTGTATACGAAAGAAAACATCTTAGTTTTATGAGAAATGTCGCCATGGGTATGCAGATTAATTTAATTATCTTTAGTTGCATTCCAGTTTTGGTACCCACTTAAGACGGTCAGATAAATGGCAATTATATCTCAATTTGTGTGGTTAAACGGCTACCACTCACCACGAAAGCAGTACACACATTTCAAAACATGTTAGTAATTGCATTATTATCAAATATTTTGGTATTTCCTTTTTGTGTGCTTATTCTTGAGTTCTCTGCATATCCGTGAAATTTTCCTCATGCAACTGAGTTAGATGTATTCTTTCTCATGTACATATGAATACATATGTATACTTACTCCTCCCGGGCACCTGGGTCCGCTGCCATAAACTGAGAATATACTTAAGTTAAAAATTCACATTCTTTTGTTCATCAATGAATTAATAAGTGGGATATGGATTTTATTTAGTTTTATTCTACTGATAAATAGAATTAAACAATTCTGCATTAAAATTTATTTGAACTTTTAAAGTATAAATATAGAACATATATACTTTTTAATTTAGTGCACCACATGCGCATTTCGACAACTTATGTCTCTTCAGTGATGCTGTTGGCCTAATGATTGGAATTCCCAAAATATATAAATATTTGAAGAGCAGTGTTGAAACCAAAATGACCGAAAAGAGAACCAAAGAATCTATCTAAGGACAGAGCTATTCATGAGGGAGATACTTCTTAGTTTTAGAGTGATATACTTAATTTGATGACTGAAAATTTGAAGTATATATTTAATGTCAGTACAAAAGCATTGAAAACTAGACTTATGATGCCCTCGGGAGCTATCAGTCCACCAGAAGTGACATCGGCCTAGTAGTTATAATAAATATAGAACATATATACTTTTTAATTATATGCAATAAATTAAAATGAATTTTTTGACTTTAGTATATTCTCAGTTTATGGCGCCGGACCCTGGTCTCACCTCAGTTTAATGGGTTCACATTTGTCTGAATATTACACTATACATAATATTGTCCTTTTATTCCATGGACATCGAGATGTGGGTAATCCTTCGGTACTTCTATTTTAACTTCTTTTCTTTTATCAAGAGAGAAGATATCATATTTCTTATCATTATGTACCTGGAACTGAACAGTAACGCATGTTGAGTCTAATGTACGTTACTTGAAAGTGGTATACGACGTCGCACATTCAACACATTTATTTTTTCGTAAAAATGACAGATGACAAAAATCCAGAGAATAATGTATGATAAAGAAATAAATAAAACAATACATATTATGGTACAATTAGCTGTCAATGCTTTCTGTACAAGTGAAAAAATTTATAATCATATGAAAATCAAAACTTTTACTTAATCATTAATTTACATTAATATTACTATTATTTTTGTAGATACCAATCGATAGAAAAGTTATTGAACAGGGAATGTTTGTAAAGCATTGCAAGGTCGAGATATATATGATGGATTTGAAATTAGTTGAATACTCTAATTTAGAAGAAGCCGTTATAAGCTATTTCAGTAGATGTGACACTATAGGTAAGCTGTGGCAGATTTGTATATCATGTGAAAATTGTTAAATTTGAATTATGTATTATGTATCACACAAAAGGTTTTTTTTGTTTTTCTTTTTCCTAGATATAAGACGGTTGTTGTGTGAGGTCATTTTGCCCTTGTTTATTATAATAGTGATCAGAAGTGTTAAAGGAGTGGCATAAAAGTTGGGAAAAGACTTTTAATTCAATTATACTGTCTTATTTGAGTGGTCAGTTGACCATACCGCGTTATGGTCCGTGAAGTAGCAGTCACATTAATATCCCTGATCGTGAAAGTAACACTTATTAGAGGCATACAATCAACGTATTAAACTAGCCTATCAATGTTGATATGAATACTTTTCCTATGGAATTTATTGAAATCAATTGCGTATGTCTATTATATGCATGTATCAATTTCTGCACTTTCTGGTTAAAATTGACACAGGTTTCACAAAAAATCATCTCTGCTCTTAGACGGGGATCGTTTTCGATGTTGACCTGATAGTATCTCTAAATTTAAATCTACGCCAAGATATAGTGCGAAGAATGCATTTTATTTTTCGCTCAATACCAAAACAGAAGTAGAAATTGACATTACCAAAATTCAAATTATAATTATTTATCTTTGAACGCATGCACTGTGATATAATGATGTACTCAAAACGAGGTGCACGTGGAGATTACACAAGATTACATTTCGGTGCAAGAATACACATTATGCATCCGTTACAGAAATGGCCGAGTAAGCACGATGAGCACTTTTTACAAATTATGAAATTCAGATAGATAGTGTATGGTCATTTCAGTACTTCTTGATATGGTCTATTTTGAGAATTTCAATCATTTGGCCACGAGCATCACTGAAGAGACATAAGTTGTCGAAATGCGCATATGGTGCACTAAATTGAAAAGTATATATGTTCTATATTTATTAGTTCTATTCGTCTATTGTCAAGTTGTGCAATAATGTTTTGTTTGCAGACTTTGGTGTCTGATGTACAATTCTGTCTGACAATGTGGTTAACAATGAAATCACTAAGAGATACTGATAGTCTACCATAGATATGATGATATGTATTACACTAACTGTCTAACCTTTATTATTTTCAAACTTAGGCAATACTGATAAATGTCCCCGTCAACCTGTACTATGAGTACTTTGACCATAAGATTATCTGATATCTTTTCTTGAGAAACATGTCGATCCTTCTTCTCTATATGAAGAATTATTTATAAAGTTTTTAATGTGCTTTTTGATTGTGTTGCATTGGCGGTGAGTGGAAAGGTGGGGGTCTGCAAACTGGTAACGCCGCCAATTGATTGACGTTTGTAATTTTAAATGAGCGTCTTAAGTCGGTATCGTAAATGTAATGCAATCGAATATTTTTGTAAAATCATTTTCTGTGTTTATTTGACGAAAATCATGTTCTATGTGATATGTGTCATACAGCCTGGTGAAATTTATTCTGTCCTCTCTTATTCAATATTCACACATGGCTACCTATGTCACAATAGTGTCATTACCAAGACAGACATCCAACGTTAAGGTCACAGTGATTATATATAATTTTTAATAATATTTTTCTTGAAATGCATCATTGTAACAAACACCGTTGCCAGAACTTGATATCACTGATACAGTTCATTATTTGCTACACAATAAAATGATATGAAGAAATCCTTTACAGAATTGTTCTTAATCATGTGTTCATTTTGATAGCACACAATCAATCAGTATGTGCAAACATCCTATACCTTTATTATACGACACCTATGGCATGAAAAACATAGTACTCTGGAGAGTGATGCGTGTGCTATTAAGCTTTTATTTAATATGTAGTTCAAACGAGTTTTAGAAGGATTTTAGACATTTATCTATGTATGTATCAACCATATCGGCATATGTATAGTAATAATTTCTTTTGTTTCTCTTTTGTCAGCGGATGTGGAAAGAGTTATGAGAAAAGAGTTCAATATTGAGGACAAAGAAGTGATACGACTTTGGAAAAAGTATATGAGCAACACTTACGAACTTTTAAGTAAACGAGACAATACACTGCAAGATTTTGGAATGTATTCTGGTCAAGTAGTAGTTATTGAACAGAGAAATGAAGATGGAACATGGCCCCGGCAAAACAAAAGGTTTAAGCCGTTTCTTTCATAAAGAAGTTTTTCAGTACTTAAAAACATCATTGGTATCAAAAACTCATTATGTCTCCTGGCAACCGATTATGAAAAGCCCGATAATGGAATACAAATAGAGAGAAGATTTCTCCTCTGAGTATGGGATCAATTTGTGAAAGCGAATACATAGCTCTTTTGCATTGAATGTAGTACTGTTTTAATCGAGGCTCCTAATATGAACCGTTATATAACGGATAATGATAATACTACTTATTGGGCATCTCAGAGCATATGAACTGGGCAGCTGTCGTCTTTATCTCCATATTACTTTGTTTATAATCAATTTCTATGAAATTTCTAACCTTCTTTTTATTTCTGTAGAGTTTTACTCGAGTACATCCCACTTTTTCAGGTAATTTTCTCGTCGTTTTAGTATGTGATTTTCCTAAGGAGATTTTGATTTACATCATATTAAAATGTTATCATACCCTTTTTTTATTTTTCTAATTGTCGAGAAACATTCTAAATTATGATTTTCCCCATCCATGTAGTTGACAAATTGGAGAAAGACACTTGCTCTTCTTGGACACCTGATCTCAACAGTATCTATACATTTTCATATTTTATATTATAAACAAAATAATCGTCATCCTTAAACTCAATGCCGATTGACTATTTCCCATCATAGTCGGTCAAAGTCCAAACCTTCATTGATAGGTTTAATGCTTGGATATGTCAATGTATGTATCTCTGTGCTTAATTATGTGTAACAAATAAAGGACACTTTTCAGAAGTTACCGGCTTTTCACTTGATAAAGACCAAGGGGCCGAAAATTTGTGAAAAGCGTGCCATTTATGCATTATACAACGAAAGTCATGTGAGAGATTTTACTTTTTCTGTGTTTGTGATATGATATATCCTTGTCTTAGCACTTGAAAAACCTTAATTAAGACCCCATCCATCCAGCATGTGAAAAATTAGAGTACGCAATATTCTTATAAGCTTACATTGACTAGCCCGTACCACATACTTGTAATTATTTCGAATCATTCAAGTTTTATTTTGTCCTGTTTAAGTTCCATTCTTAAAACTGGACATCTCTAACAACACCGAGTATCTAGTCAAAAAGTAACAACAGTAGTATGCTTTGAGAACTTCATTCATACCAAATTTAATCAATATTCTTCCGTCTGTTCTGAAAAAGAATCTGTAAATGTTTACTTAAACATAGAATTGAGTCTTCTCCGTTTTAGCGCTTTTGAGCCAAAGGCTCATTTGAGCTATTGTCATAAATCATCGTCCGTCGTAATCTACTTTTTACATTCTAATCGTCTTCTTCAGAAACACAGACCGAATTTTCCGCTCAAACATGGTAAGGAAGAAGTACTCATGGTCCCCTACAAGTGTTGTAGTTTATAGTCCACAATCGTCAAGTCCTGGATCCATAGCGGGATGACATAATAGGGTACCCTCCTTTGAAACTTCTTCTTCATCTGCATTTATTTTGTGTATTTTGACTGGTTTTTGAAAAGAAAGTAATAGTAAAGAAGTGGAATACAAAAGTAATTTGTAAGATTTTTGCAATTTTTTAAGATTAAAAATATAATCTTAGCAAGTATAAATAAGTTTTGATGGATTTTTCCTTCAGAAGTAAGATTTTTATTAAATTTAGTAGATTAGAAATATTCATGTCCTCTTCAAATGATGCTGTTTTTCAATCAGATCCGTCAAGGGGTAGATTCAGGATGGGGCAACAAGCCTAAGTAGGTACACCATATCACAAGCTTTTCCGTAAGACCAGCTGCAAATAAAGCGAATGTAGCAGTGTGTTCTAGAAGTAGTCTTGAGATATGTTATTGGTTTTGGTTCTGTTTGGTTATATGAAAGTGTAATATCAATTTCTTCTGCATTGTTATGATTTTTTCCTATATTTGATATAGTCCAGTTCTGGCATACAGAAGAGTAACGGTTCAAATACTGCAGGAGGCAAAATTGTTTTAATTTCATCTCACACTTAAACAAATTTTAAATGTTTTGCAGCACTTGATGTTACATGTAACTTAGTCATTTAAGAACAAAACATATGACTTTTAAAAAATCTGACTTCATCTTTTACACACATTGTTGTGTCATTCCTTTGATTTCTTTAGTGTAGGTAATAAGATTACAGACATTTATCAGTTGTCAAAAACACAATATGCAAGAGAATATATGTATCTGCAAATTTTATCAAGCATTCATGTGTTTGTGAATGAGATACAATGAGAAATTCAAAGAACTGACCTGAAAATGTGCCAGAAACTGAAAAGACATCCAAATAAAATGTCCAAAACTTGATTAAACAATGTAATAGTGATGCAGAATCGGACAATTTTCATAATCGATGATCGGGCAATAACCGGAAATCATAACCGATCGATGATCGATTATAATCGGACGAATAAGAAAACCATTTTGCAAGGGGATATTTTTATCATTTGACAATGTATTCATGTATGTAGAATTTTTTATTTGAAAAATACAGTAAACTAGAAATTTTAAACAATAAAATATATCTCAATAACAAGTGTCTTTACCAAAGACCAAATAAGAATAACTAGCAATTCCTTTATTCTATGGAAAAATTAAGAGGGGACAAATTATTTAAAAAAAGCATCATACATTCATTCTGATGATTCTTTGAAAATTACAAATGTCATGAAATTGATGAAAAGTTTGGTTTTTTTTTTCACTTTCAGTCCTCTGTTTATGAATCAGAGCAAATTCTGCAGGTGGCAAGATAAACGATTTTTTTCAACAATGAAATTTATACAAAGATAAGTGAATCAAACAAAAATACTATATGTTCACGCGTTTTTATCCTGATCCATTCAAATTTATATGTAAAAATCAATAATTATTGACATTTAAGTTCCATTTCATGGGCATTTCAGTAATAAGATGGGGCATTCCGGTCAATTGGGTCATTTTGGTAGATAGTAACACTACATTTTACGAGTCATCATGGGTGACTTCGTTTTTTTTCCGGCGATTTTTCGATTTTTTAAAATAGAATCGAAAATCGGAATCGGCGCACTTTCAGCGATCGATATTCGATCATCGGCCATAATCGTTTCATCACTACAATGTAACCCAAAATAAAAAATTCTTAAGAGGTGTTTCTTAACCAATCTGATGCATTCAGTCAGCCAGTCTGGTGTTTATTAAAGAGAGGTACCCTCTTGGATTTATATCTTCCCGCCCTGTATCCGCTCCTTGATTTCCGGGAATTCTTTTACATGCCAATGTCTGTCGTGACATGGAACTCGGTCTTGAATCATATTGCAATAAACATGGACCTTGACCTTCCAGAGTAGAACACCATTATCACGGAGTCATATTCGTTCTGAAAAGGTTTTCTGGGACCAGATTTCTAGCATCTGTCATAGAAAAGATTTTCAAGGGTGAAGGTATTTTTGAATTGTGAGCTTTTTTATTATGTCGCAATACGTTATATAGTAGTTTTTTCCCATAGTAGTCCCCCCCCCCCCCCGGAAAAATGGCTATATAGTAGTTTTTTCCCCATGGCGGAAATACTACTATATAGTAGTCTTTCCCCCATAGTAGTTCCTCCCTCCTTAGGTAACGGTTTGGAAATTATACATGTTCGTTCTGTATCAGTCAGGTAACATTTGAAATGCAAATGTACTATAGTAATAGCCTGTGGATCAAACGGATGGTGTTATGGTTACTGGGTTTCTATGTACTGTTAAGTGTTTTGTTTGTGTGTGTGTGTGTGTATTTTTTTTTTTTATTTATTCATTTATTTACAAGTCTTTCTTTTTATATATTTACCGTAGTATGCTATTTTCTTCTATTATTTCATTGTAAAAATTGTCGTTTACTTGCAGAAAGATGTCCATCATGACGTCAGGCTGTGACTCAAGATTCGATCCCAGGCAACTATTCGTAATACATCATAAGTAAAATAGGAATTTATCAATCAAAATGTTCCAATGATAAATATAAGAATTGAACTTGCAAGAATTCCTTAAACATTCAATTCCTAAATTGATGCATTATATATATCACAATTTCGCTCATCATGTACAGAGTACATGATGAACATGAAAATAACAGAAAGGAATTCCACCCAGGTGTCCACGATTTGCAATCTACGACAAGGTTTGTCTAGTCGCAGATGTTGTAAATCATGAACACAAGAATGTTTCATCTTAAAATATCTATATGCGAAGTTTCAAAGCTCTACACCCTTTTGTGTAAAAGATATAGTCAAGGATACAGTTTTTGAAAAGTAGGTCACACTTCAAGGACAAGGTCATTAGGTCAAAAGTCACGGTCCCAAATAAAAGATCTTATCACAAGTAATCTATATATGAGGTTCAAAACCCCTTCTCCTTGTGGTACAAAAGATACAGCCAAAGTTTAAGTTTTTGAAAACGTAGAGTACCAAGGTCAAAATCACTAGTTAAAAATCATGGTCCAAAATAAAAGTCTCATCACAAGAAACTATATGTGTAGTTTCAAACACTTGTACCTCTTGGTACAAACGATATAGTCAAGGTTTTTGCCACAGGGTAAGAGTCACAGACAGATAAAAAACTAGATGCCCCCGAATGTCATTCTGGGGGCATAAAAACGAACTTTTTTTTTCTTTTTTCCATTTGTATATATAGAGATTTCTCGGATTAAATAAAGATATCGCGAATGAAATTCTAGTGATTAAATCTCTGTTCTAAAGATATGCATTTGTATTTGGAAAAGAGATTAAAACTGAAGACATTTCTACTTAAGAAAATGAGATATCTCTAAATTAATTGGATATATCTCCGTACCAAAAGTTGAGATATAATCTCTTTTTTAAATAGAAATATATTTAATGTTAACAAGGTAACAAGCTGGATTTACTTACATGTATGTGTGAAAAGAAAATCCGGAATTTCACATGGGATGGGGGGGGGGGGGGATCCCGAAGGAAAAACTACTATACAGCCATTTTTCCGGGGGGAAAATGGCTAGGGGGAAACTACTATATAACACCGGCAGTATGTAGGAACGATCATAAAAAGTAAATTTTGAATATTTGCTTTCCAGATCAGAAGGAAATGTAGGTACAAAGATCATAAAAAGGCAAGTTAGGAAGCAAGTCCCGTCATTGCCAGTGCAGAGACCAGTTCCGTGTGACTTTTGTGACGAGGCAGCTAAATATCATTGTCGGAATTGTAGCGATGCATTGTGCCCTAGATGCAAGGATTCCCATTTAAAAAACAAGAGAAAATCCCACCACAAAATAGTGCCTTATGAAGAAAAATTTAGTGCTGATACTGTCATATTATGCAGAAGTCACGGGCAACAAATAATGTTTTGGTGTACTACTTGTAAGGAAGTTTGCTGTGCAAAATGTGCAACCACGACTCATCAGGGGCATTCCTTTACTGATGTACAAGATGCTGTTCGTAAACGAAAAGATTACATTACAGAAAAATTAGATGGAGTATATACCGAGTCCTTAAACCAATGGAAATCTCTGGTTCAAGATGCCAAGCAAGCTACAATTGATTACACGGAAAATATGGACATGCAGGACAAGCAGTTGGTCGAAACTGCACAGCAGGCCCATCAAGCCGTGGATGATATCTTAAGAAGAGCTCGTGACAAACTAAACCAAATCAACATGCCCGGCAAGACTGCACTGCAGACTCAAGAAAAAGTCACTGCACAAAAATACGAAGAATTACAGCAACGTATGCAACAACTCAGTAACATTAGGAATACAAACGATGCTAGCATAATGGAAAAGGAAATCGACTGGGCGTTACCAGCTCCTCCGACATTAGATCAACGTTCTCCTCCCACGTATAACCCAAGAGAAATCTGTGAACAGATTATAGAAGCTATTAAGTTATGCAAACATTAAATTCAAATGGCTAAAACACTCAAAAAACTCAATCGGACCTAAAGTTTTGTTGTATTTTTGTAAATAGATATAGACAGATTTATACGTAAAACACATCATATTTCATTCAAATGTAACGAGAAACTGCCGATGACAAAAGGGTGTTTTACAAAGCCAGCTGAAAATACGCCTGCATGTAGACAGGAGTGGCCAGTAGACTCCAGTGGCTAAATTAAAATTTAAATCCAGCTGCACAACTTCAAATTTGACTCTTCCATATACAAATACTAATCATTATGTTATGTACCTTTCACTGATAAAGAGAAAAAGCACAGACAAGAATGTTTTACCTAGAACCCTTCAAGTCCGACCGTTCATATGTCACCATGAAGGCATCTGCATCGGTCTTTGTAAGGAAGAAGCCAAAGTTGTTTTTTTTAAAAATCCACCCAGTTTTTACTACCGAAGAGACCAGACCCCAGATTTTCTTTTACATAACCACCACCAAATAATCAGTGCAGGCAAGATTGTTTAACACTCTAACCCATTTTCCCTACCCCAGAGCCAGACGAAAGTTTAAAACCCAAGTGCACAACTTCACGTCAGACCCTTTCATATACCACCTACAAATCATTGCATCTTTCTTGGTAAGGAAGAAGGCAGACAAAGTGTGTTGTATTTTTTTTTACTCCGCACAGTTTTCCCTACCCAAGGGACCAGACCCCAGTTTTAAAACTTAGGTGCACAATTTCAAGTCGGACCCTTTCATTTGTATACCACCACAAAAACAAGTCATGGTCAAGGAGAACAGACAAGATTGTGGGGATCAGCTCGGATGGATGACAGTGGTATAGCGTAATACACCAACATTTTAATGGGGGAGCGGGTTTATAATAACCATTCGGACAAAAAATGTCTCAGTGACCTGTTATATTTTTAATTGGAAGCGTGAATATACATGCATATCAGCATTTGAATTCTTGGAGAAAGCATAAATAGATGATATAATCATAATTATTTTCTCACTTTAGGCAGTAGTCAAGTTAAAACACAAGATCCAAAAATAAGATTTTACTTAAAATCTGAAGATAAATCCCGAGGGGTATAACCAATGAAAAGTCATTTGTCTGAATCATCTCAGCGTTTGACAATTAACCCTATTAATGTAGCCTGTATCATTCAAATTCTGCAGTCTATTGAAAGAGAGTCGTTTGCAATCAGCAACACAACTGACCATGTACGGATACTGTACAATCATTATTGACTTTAGTAGAATCAATTTAGGGTTAGTTTTTATTTTCTATCATACTTGTGTTTTATGGACATCTTTACCGTGGTAGATATTCCATATTTGTATGTACCAGGCGACCATGGTTCAAAATAAAAAAAAATGATTATTTCATAAATTCAAAGACCTTGACAAATTATTATACAGTGTAGTAGGATTGTAGTGTATGATCATTTCATTTGGTATTTGGAATAAGCAACCCAACTGTTTTGATCCACAAATCAGCCCAATGACGTCTGGTTAATACAAAAACACACTATATATAAACACAATTTTGTGGAGTAAATTATGATACACAATTTTCCACAAAAAATTAGATATGTATGCCAGCAGGGCAACTGAATGATTTGCATTTTAAGATATTTTCAATATCAAATATGTTAATTAGTATAAAAGCAAGATGCTTATACCTGGAGATGGCTAAATTTGTGAATTTTTACAAATGAATAAAGAATTTATCATGGAAATTCCTCATAACACTTCAACCCTAATGCATGACATGAACTCAATAAAGAATACAAAGTGAATTGCATGGTTTCTCATATTTTTTATTGTGATATGTAAACAAGTATTAATATCAGTATGTTATAAATCACACAGAGTATATGATACTTGTTGCCATAGCGATTATTATTACTTGTTGCCATAGAAAGCATTCAACAAAAACATTGTCACTTCTGATCGACAATTAACAAAAGTGTCTTTCACGAGAGATCTGGAACTGTTCAGAACATTTGCGGTTTTGATTGTCTGTAAAGTTTAACCACTTTGGCAGGCTGACCTCTTCAGCTGTCAGCCCTTAATCACCTTGACAACAACCTTTTTACTGACCACATTTCAGATGTTTATTTCAGGTATTGCATACAGCTATGTAATATTTCTATTCCATGAAGTTCTCTTAACCTTTCCAGATGTCTGCAACAAAAATGAACAAAACACATTATGTTTCCTATTCATTCTAGAAGTCAACTCACCTTTATTATGTTTCCTATTCATTCTAGAAATTAACTTGCTTATAAAAACAAGTTTAAAAAAACTAGAACTGTCCTAACGGGACAAATACCCCCCCCCCCCCCCCATCCCCCGGCAACAAAATTCAAAATAGGGCATAGTGACCTTGACCTTTGACCCACGACCTTGGTTCAGGGTCATGACACACCGGCATCTCCAAAGGAACAAATGTACCAAGTATGATCATTATATGATAAAGAATAAAAAAGTTATGCCCCGGACAAAGGTTGATGGACAGATGGACAGACAGACATACAGACAGATGGACAGACAAGGTGATTCCTATATACCCCCCAAACTTTGTTTGCGGGGGGTATAATAAGCTCAATAAAATACACCAGATGTTTGCAAAGAAAATATGTCAAGAAATTTAAGCTTCTGAAACTGCTAAATGCTTTAATGTCTGAAGCAAAATGAGCAATTTCCCATTTCCATGCAAAAGCCTTTGTTCTCTATATATTGATAGATCTGTTTTCTACAAAGAGTTGAACATACACCTTTCCTACAAATAATTTCATACATGTGATTCACTCAAGTAAGAATTGATTGTACGATCAAATACTTCCTTCTAAAAGTAATGCCCTTTTGCCCCCAATGTACTATACAAACAAATAGGGAGTTATTGATCACCTAATTTCAAACTCCTAGAAGCTTCCAAGAGAAATTTGTATCATTTAATTTTACATGTAACTTGCATTTTGATTGGTTTAAGAATTAATGGTATATCTCGTCCAAGAGATTTTTTCTCTGATGACATAATTCATGCCTTCATAACTATGACGTCAAAGTATTGACACCACCACAGCAAAAGTTTAGAGATGTTGAGAAATAGTACAGATATAAAGTACCAATCCCTGAGAATATAAAACATGTTTGAAAGGAATTAAATGATAAGGAATGTGTCTAATTTGTTTTCTGTTGGATGGAGGTATACCACGAAAAAAGGATGGAAAACTTATTCATTATGTGCTAAGTGCAATAATGCAGTTTTTCGTCCTTTTTTTGTGGTATACATCCATCCAACAAAAAAATAAATTTAGATTCATTCCTTAAATAAAAGTTAAACCTACCTGGAATCTCCCTGAGCAAGTTTGGCTATGAGAATGGCACAGTTTTTCTGTAAACCTGGTTTTGTTCCGTCCCTGGCTAGAACAAGAAGATCTTTGAGTATGTCTGTTTTCGTTAAGGCTGCACAGACTTTGGGAACTTGCGTTAAGTGACCGAGACAGAGTGCTGCATTTCCAATCACCGTCTCGTCTTCACTCTTCAGTAACTTGATTAGTGTACCTAAACCTAAAATAAATTATATAAAATCAATTTTTTTATCCCAATTATTTTTTCTCAGGGCTCATTCCAAGCAAGAGTTTCCCTCAAACAAAGCATGTGAAGGTTGGTCTGAAACAAGCATCTATGGAATTTTTTACTTTTGATAAGACGAAAAAATAAATTAATTTTACACAAGTTTGCCCTATATAAAATAAGTATAATGGAGAAAGTTAATCTAAGAAGAAAAATGTATAAAAACATGATCCATTCTCGCATCATGTTTCACTAGAAGTATGCAGCAAATACCAAATAAGGACCATTTCTACAAGTGGACAGCAAAAGTTTAACACAGGAGAATGTTCCATGAAGTCTGATATATTGACATATTGTGACCCTACCATATGGTTAATGATTATGACATACAGTCAGTTCTTGTTTACTGAAACATGGATTGCTCAATCTTCTGTTAAGTCACACTAACTTCTTGTTCTAATGGTAGCCTACATAATGTTTTGAACCTCAAAGTAGACTTATTTATCATGGTTTGTTGAGGCACGGGGGGATGTTACCCCGAGACAGTAAATAACAAGAGCAACACATAGCGTGGCATATTATGCCCGTCGCTTAGCTTGAAGGGGATCAATTTGAAACAAGAGGCCCAAGTGGGCCTATATCGCTCACCTGAGTACCTAGATGATCAGTCATGCATGAAGGAAGAATTCATTTATTTTTGCATTAATGTGGCTAAGTCAACACAGATGTTGAAAATATGTCAAATTTTATTTCAGGCTACACTAAAAAACAACACTTTTTTGCACATCCATTCAGGTGATTTTGATATTAAGCATTTCCTTTGTCTCTGCAAGAAGTCATTCAGGGCAACAAGTTAGTCATTTTCTTTAGGTGGGGCCTTTTGTTGACTGATTTCAAGTCTGGGTCATGAACAACAATTGTTTCAAATATTGTTCAGATCTAACTTAAAATTGCCTACAGGTAATTTCATATGTTGAGTGTTGAGAAACATCTAAAAACTTATTTAGATGTGTAAAGAAATGAAAAAAAATTTTTGACCACAGCTGGATTTGAACCGCTACTCTCCATATTTCAATTACCAAGTGGTATATGTACTATTGTGAGAACTGCTTTTTAGACATGGTGGCATTATCTGTTAACCAATTTGGATGAAATTTACCAAATTGATAGAGGACTTTTAGTACTTCATGTATTCCATGTTTCATTAAAATCTTTCATGTGGTATAACAGCAGAAGTGAAAAATGTGATTGAATTGTTCCTATACACCCTCATTTGGAAGTCTTAAAAAATTCATAGAAAATCCAGAAATTGAGATATTGACAAAATTCTTTCAAAGTAACAATCCTTACCATAATTATGATCACAATAGTCCATAAAAAATCATCATTATCAATTAACTAGGAAATATGACACTTTTTTCTGCATTGAATCACCAAGTCCAAAGAAATGTCGAAAAAAATTCTAAAATTTGATTTTGGAAGGGAACCAAAATGACAATACATCTTCACTCATCCCTCTAGATCATTTCTATGCATTCTGTTTGTCTCTGTATACAGCCCGTATGAAAAAGAATATTGTTAAACGAGAGAACTCTTTTGTGACCTACTCTTGACTATGGTGGCACCACCTGTAAAGAGGTCTGGACGAAAACAACAGAATTTGAAGAGGATCATAAGTGACTTATTTCTACCAAGATTTATTAAAATCCTTCGAACAGTTTTGTAGAAAAAGTTGAAAATGTGAAAAATGGCCAAACCCCCCCCCCCCCCTTTTTTTTTGGAAGTCTTAAACGTAAAATTCCTAATTTCATATGTTGAGTGTTGAGAAACATCTAAAAACTTATTTAGATGTGTAAAAAAAAAAAAAAAATTTTTGACCACAGCTGGATTTGAACCACTACTCTCCATATTTCAATTACCAAGTGGTATATGTACCATTGTGAGACCTACTTTTAGACATGGTGGCATTATCTGTTAACCAATTTGGATGATCCGCACAAAAAACAAAACCTTTGAAAAGGACTATGAGTACTTGCATCCTACCCAGTTTTATCACAATCCTTCAAGTTGTTCTGTAGATCAAGTTGAAGATATGAAAAATAGTCCCCCCCCCTTTTCTTGGAAGTCTTAAAAAATTCATAAAAAATTCAAAAATCGAGATATTGAAAAAATTCCTTCGCACCAGCATTCCTTACCATAGAAATGATTAAATGAAACCAAATGAATGCATCAATGTTTACTAAAAGAAAATAATAACTCTTTAATGCATTAAAATAACAAAGTCCAAAATAAAAATGAAAAAACGTCAAAAATTTGATTTCGGAATGGAACAAAAAATATCAACACTTCTTCCCATATGCCTCTTAATCATTCCTATGCAGTTGGTTTGTCGCTGTATGCACCCGATCTGAATAAGAAGTTTGTCAAAGGAGGGTACCCTCTGTGACCTACTTTTGTCTGTGGTGGTGCCACCTGTTCATGGATCTTGACAAAGATGACCACATTTGTCGTGGACCTTGAGTATGTGATGCATGCCAAGTTTCATTGAATTCCAGCGAGTGGTTCCGAAGAAAAAGTTCAAACTGTGAAATGTTTACACCAATTATCCCACCCCCCTTTTTCTTGAAAGTCTTAAAAAATTCATAAAAAATCCAAAACATAAAATATTGAAAAATTTTCTTCGCAGTAGTATTTCTTACCATCAAAATGATCAAATTAAACCAAATTAATGCATCAATGTTTACTAAAAGAAAAAAATACCTCTTTTCTGCATTAAAACTACCAAGTACAAAAAAACGTCAAAAAAACGTCAAAAATTTGATTTCGGAACGGAACCAAAAATAACAACACTTCTTCACACATCCCTCTAGATCATTCCTATGCATTCGGTTTGTCTCTGTATGCCCCCGGTCTGAAGAAGAAGTTTGTCAAAGGAGGGTACCCTCTTTGACCTACTTTTGCCTGTGGTGGCGCCACCTGTTGATGAATCCGGACGAAAAACAACAACACTTGTAGGGGACCATGAGTACTACATGCTTATCAAGTTTCATCAAATTCTGTTCAGTGGTTCTGGAGAAGAAGTCGAAAATGTGAAAAGTTAACGACGGACGACGGACGGTGATTGATCACAATAGCTCACTTGAGCCTTTGGCTCAGGTGAGCTAAAAATGGCCAAGTTACAATCCAATACCTTGAAAAACTGCATAAAGAAATCCAGAAAACTGTAAAATCTTTGAAATTTTCTAAGTTCAAGGGGCATAACTCTACCAAATCCAAAGCAATCATACCCAAATGCGAACTGGTACTGACCCTCAATAATATAAAGTAATATACTAAGTTTTAATCCAACACCTTAAAAGACTGCAGAAAAAAGTCCGGAAAACTGTAAAATCCTTGAAAATTTCAAAGTTCAAGGGCCATAATTCTGGTAAAAACAAAGCAGTCATACCCAAATGCAAACTGGTACTGACCCTGTTAATATAAATTGTATACCAAGTTTTAATTCAATACCTTTAAAGACTGCAGAAAAAAGTCCGGAAAACTTTTAAATCTTTGAAATTTTCTAAGTTCAAGGGCCGTAACTCTGGCAAAACCAAAGCAATCATTTGTAATATAATTCATATGTCCTGTACAAAGAATGAACGGGGCATAACTCTGCATTTTTACTGATATGATCACAACTGGTTCAAGGAATGGTGGAACAAATGAGCCTATTCTTCAATGGCCTAGAGGTGTAAAGGTGACAAAAATGGTTAACAATCTGGAGTATATATGTACCTTTATGATCCACTATGAATACTCGAGCATGGTCATTGATCTGTGTACATCCTGTCAATGCTTTCAGCGAATGTTTACGATTGTCAAAATCTTCATCATTCTGTAGAGAGAAAGTTTAAAGTAGTTAAAAACCATTAACAGATGTGTGTTGACATTGATCATATTGAACCTCGAGTCAACAAAAAACTGACTCTTTACAAAGACAACAATGATGGGTAAGTATCGGTAAGAAATGATGATGGTTAAGTATTGGTAAGAAATGATGATGGGTAAGAAATGATGACGGGTAAATATTGGTAAGAAATGATGATGGGTTAGTATTGATAAGAAATTATGATGGGCAAGTCTTGGTAAGAAATGATGATTGGTAAGAAATGATGATGGGTAAATATTGGTAAGAAATTATGATGGGTAAGCATTGGTAAGAAATGATGATGGGCAAGTATTGGTAAGAATTGAAGATGGTTAAGTATTGGTAAGAGATGATGATGGGTTAGTATTGGTAAGAAATTAAAAGACAATGGGAGAGAAGGGTGGTTAGTGAGAAAGGGAAAGAAAAAAGAGTGAGCATTTGAAATGCAAGAGAGGATATAATTGAAGATAATGATTTGAGAGGAGAAAGTTGGATGGAATAAAGAGTGAAACGAAAGGTTTCATAGGTATAAGGAAGATGATGTTTTTATGAAAAACTGTGGACATCTGGATGCAACAAAATGAATGATAAGGGCATTTTTATTGTAAGACATAGACAATATATGTGTATCCTGAATAAAGCTACACTGTACCATTAATTATTAATATTATGTTAAGCGCTTATTTGAAAGTGTAAAACTAAACATATGAACCAAAACGCTTTCTGAAAAACCAGATTTCATGATGTTTCGAACCAAACACAGGAAACTGCTGGAAAAAGTCCATAAAATATGGCGTCGCATGGATAGGAAAATTGAGTACTACGGATATCAAAATTACCTCGAAACAAAGGAAGATAACTCATACAACAAGGGGCATAACTCAAAGCAATTATACCGAAATGCGAACTGGTACTGGCCCTCATCGATATAAATATATATGCCAGGTTTCAATCCAGTACCTTGAAACACTGCATAAAGAAGTCTAGAAAACTGTTAATCCTTGAAAATTTCTCAGTTCAAGGGGCATAAATCTAATAAATCCAAAGCAATCATACCTAAATGTGAATTGGTACTGACGCTAATTGATATAAAGTAAAAAACCAAGTTTTAATCCAACACCTTCAAAGACTGTAGAAAAAAGTGCGGAAAACTGTAAAATCCTTGAAAATTTCTAAGTTCAAGTGCCGCAACTCTAGCAATACCAAAGCAATCATGCCCAAATGCAAACTGGTACTGACCCTCATTGATATAAAGTTATATGTGAAGTTTTAATTCAATACCTTTAGAGACTGCAGAAAAAAGTCTGGAAAACATTACCTTGGACAGACAACATCATAACATAATACATCCTGTTTAATGACGAGTGTATAAAGAACCCAAAAGAGTATCCCTTTAGTCCTGATTCTGACAGGGTAAATTTGTTACTACAGTAAATTTAACCTTGTCTGTAACTTTTAAACCATAGAAGATAAAGACTTCATATAAACAGTATACCTACAATACTTCTCTAAACTTTAGTGCATATAGCATTGATATTGTACAACAATGCCTAACCTATAGCATATATAGCAGTATATCTTTGATATTTCTCTAACTTTTATTATGTATAGTATTATATCTACAATACATCTCCAACCTATACTGTATATAGCACAATATATACAATACTTCTCTTTCCTATAGAATATAGCATTGTATATATAATACCTCTTTGACCTATAGTGTATAGCAGTATATCTACAAAACTTCTCTCACCTTGAGCATGTATAGCACTATATCTTTAGTACTTCTCTAACCTGTGGTGTATATAGCAGTATATCTACAATACTCCTCTAATCTTTATTGTATATACGATTATATCTATAACACTTCTTTAACCTTTAGTGTATATAGCAATATATCTACAATACTTCTCTCACCTTCAGTGTATATAGCAGTATATCTACACCCCCATTTTCACTCCACCATTCCACTGCTGGGATACAATTGGGCAATACATGGCTCATGACCCCCAGACTTCGACTGACCACCAGTTTATAATGCTTCAGAGTCTTACAGATGGCTAGACACTGTTTACAGATATGTAGTCCATACTCCCTCATCAGATGGGTAGGCTCGTGTGTGATGTTTGCCAGCAGACCTAGACATGCCTCTACCAGCTCCACACTGACAGGCTGATCTAACTTCTCCTTATGTGACGTCTGGAAGGCCAAAGTACCTTGTTATATGCGAGCACTATGTATACATGTATCATGATTTTAAATTAGTTGAAAAGAAGTTTTTCATTGGTATTCTAATTTTATATGTACATAGATATCCTAATTAATCTTATTTTACACGTACATAGGAAAATCTGTATTTTATATATACATTTAGGTTTTCCTATCTTATATGCAGTGGTTTTTGTTTTTGTTTTGTCTTGTTTTTTTTTTTCTTTTTTTTTATTTGTTTTGTTTTTTTGGTTTATCAAAGGTGCTTGTATCTTTTCATTTAGGAATTTATGTCCCATTTGCACAATGCTCCAAGATCAATGTTTGGGAACAATTTGGACAAATTTTGGGAAAAATCAATGAAATTTCCCTTGTAAAGGGTCCTTATAACAGACCTGATTTGACAAAGAAAAAAGACACTGACAGGCAGTCTTTTTTAAAAGCATTCTTCTTATTCAAATGATCACAACTCCAAAATTTTATGAATACATTGTTTAGTGAGAGTCAAAATAATTTTAGTATACTCTTCTTAATTTGGTTATAACAATTTTCATACATTCCATACAGTTTTTAACCCACATCAGTCCTCTCTCCATTCATTGCCTCAGCTGTACAGCAGAGTCAGATCACCTGCACTACATGCTGAGTACTTGATCACTGCAATAACTTTTTAAGATTCCCGTCAAATGATTGTAGATCTTCTCCATCTCAATAAAAGTCCATCACATTTTATGTCAAATGCTTGACTACCTCAATATGTTGCACAGATTCTTGCATTCGTACCTATTTAATCTCAGTAAAAATTTTTGATACAAATTACTGGTTTCCTTTTTCCTTTTTTTTTACCAACCATAAAAGGATACCAGTATAGCTGCCAGGTTATCCAGTATACCTGCCAGATTATTCAGTTTACCTGCCAGGTTATCTGGTGTACCTGCCAGATTATCCAGTATACCTGCCAGATTATCCAGTGTACCTGCTAGGTTATCTGGTGTACCTGCCAGATTATCCAGTATACCTGCCAGGTTAACCTGTATACCAGCCAGGTTATCCAGTGTACCTGCCAGGTTATCCAGTATACCAGCCAGGTAGGTTATCCAGTTTACCTGCCAGGTTATCTAGTGTACCTGCCAGGTAATCCAGTATACCAGCCAGGTGATCCAGTGTACCTGCCAGGTTATCAAGTATACCAGCCAGGTGATCCCGTTTCCTGGTCTAGGCAATCCTGCTGGGACATTAAGCAACATGAATCTCACACGACATATTCTTAAATTACGATATGAGGCCATGCAAGACTCATTGTGATCTTTTTGTGAGTAGTAGTCTACGAAACAATAATTATGTTTAGCATAAAATGACATTGGGTTGAGCTTGCACTCTATGTTGAATTGGTGAAGACAGGTTCAAATATTAGCATTTCCTAGGCTACTTTGTGTCTGTGTCTATCTGATGCATCTTTATGATTTCATATGCACAATAAACGATGCCATTTTAAGAAAACTTTTTCACACATTATCCATATATCTATGGAGTTTTTGTTTGTCACTCTCCTTTGATTATGTATGGTGAACACCTTCTATAATGTAACAAGATAAACATTAAAGATAACATACCCTGGTGAATATTCACAATAATGTGCCATGATGGTAAACATTCACAATAATGTACCATGGTGAATATTCACAATCAGATACCCTAGTGAACATTTACTTTTATGTACCATAGTGAGCATTCACGCTAATGTTCTATGGTGAACATTCACAATAGTGTGACATTCACAATAATGTACCATGGTGAACCTCACAATAAAGTACCATAGCAAACATTCACAAAAATGTTCCAGGGTGAACATTCACAATAGCACGACATTCACAATAACATACCATGGTGAACTTTCTCAGTAACAATTATAACATTCACAAAACTGTAGCATGCTGAACATTTATAATAACTTGCCATTCACAATAAAATGCCATGACACTCATTCATAATAAAATACCAGAGTGAACATTCCCAATCAGATTTTGCTTGTCAAAAATGGTAAATTTTCCTCCAAAGATATACACAGACCTACATGGATTTTACACTGGTCACTTAGAATGCATACATACTACCTGAACTATGAGGATCTTTTACTTGGTATATATACATATCACCAGATATGTCAGGATCTACAGGTGATCACTTAGTATATATGTATCACCAGATATGTCAGGATCTACAGGTGATCACTCAGTATATATGGATCACCAGATATGTAAGGATCTACAGGTGATCACTTAGTATATACGTATCACCAGATATGTCAGGATCTACAGGCGATCACTTAGTATATATGTATCACCAGATATGTAAGGATCTACAGGTGATCACTAAAGTTCATTACACATACCACCAGATCTATGAGGATCTTCCACAGATCTTCTCTCTGAGTTAGTTTATCTCGTATGATGATGTCATTAGCAAGGTTTAACATCGTTGTAACACAAGATGGCAGCACTGACTGATGACTCGAACTATCTTTCTGTAAAAAGAGTAACTTTAATTGTTAATATTTACACCAGTCTATTTCAATTAAAGACATATTGCCTCTCCAATCTTTCTTCATGACAAAAAGTCAACACAATGTGTAAATTTGACTCACAGGCACATTAAACAAAAAAGACATATATATTTCCTCAAATTCAAAATATTGCACTGTACCTAAGAAATTCATCACTATTTCTAAAACGAATAACAGCCTCAGTCATAACAAAGTGTACTCCTCTATCTTACAGGAAAACCTTCATCAAACACTGCCAGAAAATCAGCAGATTCTCTGTCAAGCTACAGATTCCTTATTGATAGAGAAACTCACTAGTACATGACCAAAATAATGTTACTACATTTTATCAATGACTTATTATCATATCCCTATAGAATGTACATAGTTTCTTTGCAAATTCTATAGTATAAGTCTAATAAACCTCTTCCTCATCACAACAGTCATATAATTTGTTTATAAGCAACAGTATTTCCGAATAATTAGCTCCTACCCTAACAGTGAAATGAATTCATCTGTTTGCCGATCAATGTTTGGTACTTTCAATTTTCTGTTACCAAAACCCTGTGAAAATGCTATTGCACATTCACCAATTAAAATACCACTGTGACAATTATGTCAAACAGGTCTACATACAAGCTGTTAATATCAAGTAGTCTAAGGAACTGTTGAAATCCAGTGTTTAAAAAAGACTGTAACCTGATGTACATGTAATGTCACAATTGTCATGTATTATTTCATAAACAGGGCTAATGCTACTCTGTCATGGCCTCAGAGGATGATTCTTTCTTGGAATTTTTACAACATACAATAACTTATGGAGAACTACTTTACACCACTGCCAAATGTGATTTAAGGTAGCAGATGATCAGCCTTTTGCCTCAGGCAACAATTTATTTAGGTCTAACAGATTATTTGTGGCATGAAATCCTTATTGACAAGGGTATACTACAGAGTGCAGAATATTTACTATAACTACAGAATATACAGGCTGCTCACAACTATAGAATACTCAGGAATATGAACTCCAGATAATTCAGTAAAGAGACAACTAGGTAAGTTTAGCAATGGGGAATCAGGAGTTATGGGGAATCTGGAGTACTTTGGGAACCAGGAGTAGAAGCATAAACCTATACTTACTAGGAGGGATTCAAAGGCTGGTAATACATCTTTCTCTATTCTGTCCCGCACCTTCTGTTTAAACCTGAATAAAAGTTCATGAATAAAAATTACTTCAATATATTGTGACCACACCTGCTTGAAACACTGGAATGAAATTCTGACCAATACAATACACCCATCCAAAGCAATGGGATATGCTTTATGGAACAAAATCTTCTGTGACACAAAACCTCAGTTTTTAATGTCTTGTCTAAAAGAAAGGACACAGACACATCAACATATGCTTTAACAAAGGACATTTCTGCCTTGAACCCAGCACAATATCATCCGAATTATAAGAACCCAAATACCCTTAATAACTGGAGTGAAACATGTAACGGAAGGATAATATAAATGAGTAGAAATTCCATTCATACAGAATAGACCATATTCCGGTTTTGATAATTGCTGTCTTTTTGTCCGAGCTAATACATTTTGGCGTTGTTTTTCATAGTGACGTCATAACGCATGACATAGTTTCATTATAACATCACTATGAAAAACAACGCCAAAATGTATTAGCTCAGACAAAAAGTCGTCATTTATCAAAACTGGAATATGGTCTATTAGAGTGACAATTTCTTTATAATGCTATTTAATTCCATATTTAAAATTCTTATGAACTAGAGATGTTGTTGATACCAACCTTCTGTCCAGTTGTCATAGCTGACAGAAGATGTTGGTGATAATGACTTTCTATTCAGTGCTACATTGTTATTATTAACATAAGAAGTCCGTGATACTGACCTTCTATCCAGTGCCTGGTTGTTATAATTGACAGATGACGTGGGCGACACTGACCTTCTATCCACTGCCAGGTTGTAATGACTGACAGATGACATGGGTGATACCGACCTTTTATCCAGTGCCAGGCTGTTATGACTGACAGATGACATGGTTGATACTGACCTTCTATCCAGTGCCAGGTTGTTATAACTGACAGATGACATGGGTGATACTGACCTTCTATCCAGTGCCAGGTTGTTATGATGACAGATGATGTGGTGATACTGACCTTCTATCCAATGCCAGGTTGTTAAGGCAACATCCAGCCGCTACAGCAACTTTAGCATTGGTCCGAATCATGTTAAAAAGGACAGTCAGCAATCTGAAAATAAAAAGGCATTATCTGATATAACTCTTCCATTCACCAGAAAATTTTTAAAATTGGGTAGATTCTGTCTAAAGTAATACACAAGTAAAGTATGAAAGCCCTCTCTATGAATATTTGAAAATTTTAGCAAATGTTTCAGTCTACAAACAGATGGACACACTAGAAGATCAGACAGACACTATCATGTCCCCTAATTGTTTTACGCTACTTTCAAGAACTTCTATACTGATATTGATTAAAGCAGCACTGTAAATGCATCATCCACCATATTTTGCCTTGCTAGGCACCCTGGTTATTAGTGATAGGGATTACTTAGTTTCTATGCCTACTACTGGTTCAGTCTCTGACGACATCCTTCCCTCCTATCGGACATACATGTTATATACAGATACTCCTGATGAGAAATTCCAAATACACTATCATTGAAATTTTACAGTAATTACTTTGTAACAAAACCTGATTTGAAATAATAGAAAAAAAAGACAGGCCATTGTACCTAATCAATGTTAAATACCAATGCATAAATTGAGAAAAAACAAAAAAACTCACTTTGCGAGGTCAAACTTTTGGATAACTGTTGCTCTTCCTATATCTGATAACGTACATGTATGGATCAACTCCAGACAGGAAGACTTCAACTGTCGACCTTGACCTTTGAGTTTAACTTCCATAAATCTGAGAAGTTTTTCAGGAAGTCCTTCTGTTTCCATGAGAATTTGTTGATTTGTTTCTGAAAAATTAAAACCAACAATATTTTATTTTTTTTCTTCTTACTTTTAATTCATAATCAGAGTTTGCGAACGAGCATAAAAATCCACAGAACATTGTGTCCTGTAAATATATGATATTTCCTAAAATCCACAGGGCAACAGCCATAAAATATGCAACAGTTTATTGAAATAATAATTCATAGAATACTTTATATCTAATATACTATATTTCTATCATGGCTCTTTTCTGAAATTCATTTTGTTCAATTTCCTCTGATTCTTGTTCAAAGCATATAGTAATCCCTTGTCCCATTGGCTGCCTGTCAAATTACCAAACTTCCAGCAAGATTAATACTTAACTTCATACATCTTATATACATATATATTTGCCCCTCCTCAATTAGAATTTCAACAGTTTACTATTATAAATACAAAGAAAATCTTGCCAAATTTTTAATGTAATCAACAACACTTTTTTAAATCATATATGTTACATTAGCAAAATGAGATTAAAATTCATGATTTTACATTTGAATCAACCTTTATCTATAGATTAACCAAATTATTTTATCCAATCAGAGCCCCTGATACACTGAAATAGCAGTCTCTCTCTCCCTACAATGATTAGCCAATCAAACATCTCCTTAATTACCATTCTTTGACCTCTTCGCTTAAGTCACAGGAAATACAATTTGAAATCTTATTAGAGGTCTGGTCTGGGATACATAAATTTGGTAAATTCTGAAGATAAAAAGAGTGCCCTAGTGTGAATTTATTCAAGTTTTAGTTGATGTACATTCAAAATATCTTATTGATAAATGACAAATCCTTATTTTGTTAAATCTCCGTTTGGATTAGGTTTAGAAACTACCAGACATTTGAAAAAACCATCAGAAATCGCAGGAAATCAGGCACTTTTCATAAATTCTGCATAACTGAACTAGCCTAAATGATGGGTTGTCTGCCCTTTTCATCTTCAACAAAGCATTTACTAGCTATCTTTCCATTAGAAAGTTTAGGGGCATTACAAAGGTAAGACATAACATTAATGGAATGATAAAAAATGGATACAGATTGGACTTATCAGAATCCGTCTTCAACATAATATAAATACCATATACCTGTATTCCACCATAGTCTGTACTTACCATTATTGGACTTCAATACAATATAAATACCATATACCTGTATTCCACCATAGTCTTCACTTACCATTATTGAAGCAGGCCATCTGTAACATATCTACACCTGATGCTAACATGTCAAGTTCCTCCTGTGATAAACTACGAGGCGAGGCTGAGATACATCTGGAAATACAGAAACCCCAGACTGATAAAGATGACTTATGTACAAAATGTTGCTATACTATACACAAGGTGAGGCAGAGATACATCTGGAAATATTTCCACTTCCAACTTTTCCTCTAAATGAACTATACAGAGATTGATGAAGTATATTTTCCATGAATGCTACTATGGCACGTGCAAAATAATGAGGTAATAATGAGCAGAACTAATACATGAAGCTTTGAAAAATGAGGTTAGAAGAATTTAAGAAATTGTCAGATTACAAATGAGATTTATTTTAGGAATGAAAGTATATTTAAGGGATGAAAAATCAATTTGTAAATTATGAAATATTTGCGAAAATACCTTATAATGGAAATATAAGGAATGATATATTGTTAGTGTTCATGGGAAATGAAGCCAGGATGTCAAGTGCAAATTCTCCATGAACTGCTTAGAGGTTCATAGAATTTGCATGTGACATGCTGGCTTCATTTTCCATGGAAATCAACAATAAGACACTTATTCCTTAAATAAAGAAATCAAAGACTGAAACAGCTGGCCTATACAAATGGCTGCAATCTTCCACATTACATGAATAATGGTGCAACTCAGTTCTCACAGGCTCTGGTGCAAGCAAGACCGAAGGTTTCCGTTTGAGTTTTATACCATCAAATTGAACTAAATACTTAGTTTTGAATCTACAACTCTATATTTTCATAGTTAATGAGATTCAGTACTATGTTTTAAGATTTCAAAGGCAAACAATATCTTCAACTAAACTTTTATTATTTTTTTTATTATTAAAGAGAAGTTGTCAGTACTTACTTGGAGAAACAGGGGTGGTCTGTAGGAACTTTTAATCCTCCTTCTGTTCTGAATAAAGTTTTGTCTTCCGCTGAAATGATTATTAAGAACAACTGTATGACAGACTAAAATCATACACCCTTGAACTTTGATTCTGAGGACATGAAAAATCTATACAAAGCCTTTTACACACAATATACAGTCATTTTCATCATATGTAATATAAACCTACTCTCTGATGTATTAATGTTTAATCTTTTGCATGCACATTTTACTTTGTGATCATTTCTTCTATGTCACCAAGCTTTGATCCTTTTCCAACTTTTTTTCTGACTGTTTTAAACTAAAGAAAAGGAAAGAAGCCCTCTGTAGGGAAGTATGAGTTCAACATTTACTCTTACTTATTCTTATGTACTCAACAAATATAATTTCCACTTTTAGTTACATCAAACTTGCTTTTTGTTTCCACTAAATAAAGGCCAAGTAGCCAAAAACATATTTTTTGTTTTCACTTGATAAAGGTCAAGGGCCGGTAGTCCGAGATAGTCTGCCCTTCTCCCACTTTTGACATCGGCGGTTTGTGGGAGAGGGTCAGAGAGTTGGAATTTCAGTGATACCAGTCGGTATCGCAATGTACAAGCCTTTGGCGACAAATAAACGCTTGCCCAGTGAACTTGCAACCTATAATCCAATAAATGAACATTCAACTTACTCGATCACAGCAATATCTTTTCTGGTCGGGCCAGCGGAAATCATCTTCCACTGGCCCGGTTGGCCAGTAGCAGGAAAAAGTTAATTTCGACCCCATGAGATATTGATAAAATTCTTTCAAAGTAACATTCCTTAGCATAATTTTGATCACAATAGTCCATAAGAAATCATCATTATTAATTAACTAGGAAATATGACACTTTTTTGCACTGAAATCACCAAGTCCAAACAAATGTCGAAAAAAAAAGTCTAAAATTTAATTTTGGAAGGGAACCAAATGACAATACGTCTTCACTCATCCCTATTGATCATTTCTATGCATTCTGTTTGTCTCTGTATACGGCAGGTATGAAGAAAAATATTGTCAAAGGAGGGTACTCTTTTGTGACCTACTTTCGACTATGGTGGCGCCACCTGTAAAGAGGTCTGGACGAAAATAACAAAATTTGAAGGGGATCATAAGTGATTTATTTCTAACCCCCCCCCCCTTTTTTTTGGAAGTCTTAAAAAGACATAAAAACTCCAAAAATTGAGATAATGACAAAATTCTTTCACAATAATATTCCTTACTATAATCATGATCAAAATAGTCCATAAGAAATCATCAATTTTAATTAACTGAAAAACATGACACTTTTCTGCACTGAAATTACTAAGTCCAGAAACACATCAAAAAAGCGTAAATTTCTATTTGACGGATCTTAACCCCGAACACAATTTTTAAAAACCCATCTTTATAGATTATTGATATGCAATTAGTTTCCCCATTTATGTACTAGTTCTGAAGGAGAACATTGTTGAAGAGGGGTACCATTTTTGGCACTTTTGGTTCCGCCCTGGATCAACCCCTTAGGGAATCTGGATCCCGAATACAATTTTAGTAGGGGACCTTGAGTACATCATATATACAAAGTTTGATCCAAACCTGCAAAGCAGTTCCAGTGAAGAAGTCAAAAATGTTAAAAAGTTAACGACAGACAGACGGCGCATTATGACTATAGCTCACTTGAGCCTTCTTCACACAGCAGGCCAGCTTCACACAGCAGATGCTGATCTGTCAGTGTCGAAGGTCGATCTGAGATGAACTGCTATGGAGTGTACTGAAATCTACCACAGAGAACAAGATAAAACTAAGGAGCGTGATAGATCAAGTTTTAAAGAGATTGGTGGTTTTTAAAGCTTACACTCACTTTTTCTAAGGCAGCTATATACAAATCTGAAACCCCCACTGTAGTATACTGGAAGCTGTTCTTTCTGGTTAACTTTCTTCAGAAGGGCTACAACACCTGTTTCCCCAGTCTCAAACACTTCCAGAGCCTTTGTCTCCTCTTCTGTGGCCTTTTCTACTCTGTCTACTTCTGCTAGGTAATCTGAAATTACAGTCACACCAGGTGAAGCATGGAGCTATAACACACTTTCTCTAAGTTACTGTCACAACAGATGAAGTGTAAGAACGTAACAGTTATCACTAAAACTTTCCACTCAACATCTTATGTAAAGTTACAGCCACTACAGATGATAAGTGAAACTGTTTGGTCCATTTGTGGTTATATGCCATGTTAAGAAGAATTCAATTATATGGTACAGCATCTACCTAATGCACTGCACACAGATTTCAATATAATTAATATTTCATCAAAAAGACAAGACAGCAACGAGTCTCAAATTCGAAATGTGAACAAATCTTATCTTCCACATGAAAACAGTTCATTTAAATGTAACTTAAAGATAGGGCAAAATATTTTGATTGTACTCTTAACACCATTTGGACCAATATAAATAAGTAGAATAAGCTTTATTTGTCTAAGTTTTTACAACAAATATATGATAAATATAATGATAGACATGATGATAGATAAACAAGTCAAACACCTCATATATGCCCTGGATCATTGTGACAGTAAAAAGACAGGTGAATTAACCATTTAGACCTGACCCCCAGTGCATGTTTTTCCTTGTGTAATGCTTTACCTCCAATAAGAACTTCTTTTTTTGGATCACATGTCAAAGCTGTCTTATAACATTCTCTGGCTTTCTCAAAGTTCTTCAGACCAAGGTTTGCTCTACCCATATGAATGTGTGCTTTAAGACTATTAGGAAATACCTATAAACAATCATTTCACACTATTATTAAAGTCAGAGTGACTCGGTGATAAGATTTCCTTTAAAGAGAAAACACTATCTGATGTATACAAATTAAAATATCATCTCACGGCCAAACATATTTCATTTCAATGATTGTTTTGTTGCAAAAAAGACCTTTTACTTTGTGTGACCATACCCTGAGAGCCCAGTCACAGTCCTTTATTGCCTCTTCATAGTCCCCTAGCTTGATGTTTGTTTGGGCCCGATTAGTCCATAATGCTGTATGGTCCTTTATTTTGGTCAAACCCTAAAAACAAGATAATACAACATGGCTTTATATTATTTACACCTTCTTCCTGGTCTATATTTTTGTTTGATTTTTCCTTTATGTGACACTGCGATTTGGTGACGGCAATAGTCTGATGTATTTAGACCTACCATAACTCATTTAGATCTTATGTGAAGATGTGTTTTTTGTAAAAAGTTAAACATGTATACATGTTATAGTTTAATATTCAGATCATAGGTAGCAAAGATTTTATCTGTGAATAGAGTCAAACTCACGAAAATAAAGTCCTCATAAATAAAATGTGTTTACAGTATGCAATGATGGTTGGTTGGTTGGTTGAATGGTGTTTTACATCGCTTTCAACACTATTTCAGTTATATCGCGACATGGAAGCAGGAGGTGACCAACCTCTTAAACATAGTGGTGCAACCCAGGAATCAAACCCGGATCGTTGGCACTGCAACTCAAGCGCTTAACCACTACACCAAGCCTGCCCCTACAGTATGCAATGAACCCTACAGAAGTGGTGAAAGACCTTGTATCCTGGGTGTATACTGTCTCATCTAACAAAGAAATAGAGAGACAAAATTTGATTTATCAACTTAGAAAAATCATAACTTATACAGGAAAACCTGTCCTAACGGATACTCAAGATTAGTGGACACTCCCTTACAATGGACAGATTTTAATAGAACTGATTTTTTTTTTCTTCATAAAATCTCGAAAATATTTCTCTATATAACGAACACCGTCTACTACGGACAATGGACACTTCCTACATACCAAATGCTAATAAATCACTTCAAAAAGACCTGGTTTTAACGGACAGTGTAACAACCATGCATGTTTATTTACAAACATAAGACGGTGATTATCCAATTAAGTTTTCTTGTACAATGTACACACAATGACAATATCAAATCGATTAGCCGAAAATTAGCCAATTAAGTTTTACCTGTACATGTATACAGGTAGATAATGATTGTTTACTGATATGCATAGACTGATATATGTTCACTGTAATACCAAAGCGTGTTTATACCCTGGGTCTATTGAGAGTAGAAAATTGCATTGATTCTGAATAAAATGACACAATTTGAAATATGGCATTCAAACGAAAAGCGTTATCATTGAAAGAAAAGGTAGATTTGATAAATTCTGTGGCAAATGGAAAGGAAGTCATGGCTTAAGCTAGTGACATTTAAAGTTTAAAAAAAAAAATTTTTTAATTTTTTTTTTACATTTTTAGGCTGGTTTAAACAGACAACTGTCTATATAACAGACAAATACCTCCAGTCCCTTGAGTGTCCGTTATATACAGGTTTTCCTGTAGTTGCCTTTGATATTATTTTAACTTTTATTTATTCAAAGCGACTTATGATAATGCAAAATCATAACGAAAATGTAACTGGTATCAAGTGACTATGGTACTAACAACAATTACCACACAGACATTCACAGACCCCTGAAATTTAGAGGTGAGACCAAGTGCCCAAGAGGAGTGAACATCTCCTGAATGGCTAGCCACACCTGCCATGAATGACCTTACATACAGAAGAAACAATGTAACTCAGCATTGCATACATAAATGAATGTGAACCAACACTGGGTAGAAATTGTCACTGCCACATAAAATCAGGAAACAAGCTGTGTTTGTGAAACAATAATGTCCTCGATAGCAACAAAGTCCAAAAAGTTATTTTTAGCGTGGTCATTGTCAAGGTCAAAAGGTCATCGACCTTGGTGTCATTTGAAAGGGCTTCATTAGTTGAGTACACATGTCAAATATGAAGTCTCTATCCCTGAAAAAGTAAGTACTTTTTTACAGATCTATTTACAGGTATCTTTCCACTGTACATGATTCAAGGAAGTCACAACAGAATTATGCATATTTCCCCACTAGGAATGTAGTAAGAGATAAGAAATATATCACTTGACAAAACTTCCAGACACTGTACTTTAGTGTTGCAGACACAATACCTCTGTATAAAGTTCTAAAGCTCTCTGATAATTTCCCAGACGGAATTCATCGTTTCCTTGTTCCTTCAGCATATTAGCCTCTTTCTCATTCACTTTCCGCCGAGCTGCTCTTTCATTTGCATCAGCTTCCAAAGCTGCCATGAATGCTCCTAAAATACAAGCCAGGACATCAATTTATCAGTGCGAAGTAAAATGCTCTGATGCCACAATATGGAAGCCTGAAAATGATAATTTTACAATATAAAACAGCAAAACTGGGCAACTAGTCACCTGTGAAAGAAGTATGAAGTAGAATCAATGAATGTGACTTTAAATCAGAATCACTGAATCCTCAGCAAAAAGCTTCTGGGGAAACATACTCTAACGTGGTGTTATGCTAACTGTCTACTTACTTTTGGTCTTGTGTGCAAAGCATGCTTTCCTGCTAGTTGTCTACTTAATCTTGGTCTTATACATAAGGCATACTTTTCTGCTAATTGTCTACTTACTTATATTTACAATGCTAGTCTAATTCCTTCGATGAACCATGCTAAACAGACTCGGTTCATCAGCTCATGAACTTGGGTCATGGAAGTAGTACCTGGTGTATGGCAAATCACATGCGTAGTAATATAAAAAGAGGCGGGGCTTACTTAATTAAATATAAGAACTGTAATAACGAAATTAATGCATCTGTTTATTTTGAGCAATTAAAGAAATTACCTGGACAGATAGAGTATTTTTAGCACTCTAGACATGCACTATATAGCGTGGCGGTAGTACTTTTCCACTTCAGGAAAATTTCGGTCCTTGCCAGTTTGATAACGGGGAATTTTTAGAACCTTTTAGAATGCAATGTAAATATAAGGAATGACTGTCTTTTTTTTCTAGGTTCATGGGGAATGAACATGGGTGAGAAATAAACAAATCATTCGAGAACCGCTTTGCAGTTCACGTGATTTGTCATTCCTTAATTGGCCTTATTCGTAAAGTATGCTTTCATACTAATTGTCTACTTACTTTGGTCTTGTGCCTGAGGCATACCCTCCTGTTGACCAGGGGGATGTGGAACCTCTGAAGGACTCGTATTAATAACTGTTTTGCTGAACCCTGTTGAATATATGTTAGCTATTATCTTTGTTTGCTTCTTGTTTTTTACCTAACATCACACCAAGATCTAATATTATCTAATGGCACCTTAAAATTCAAAAACAAAATGTCAAAAAGGTAATGCTTTCAACTCGTACATTTATTTTATCATGTAAATCAAATAAGAGTATTTTGCTTTTAAATCATCACTGCATGACATTGTATATATTATAAAAGTCCTGTTACAGTAATGTCATAATACATTATAATAATATTATAATACATACAAGTCATAATGATACATTAATAATCTATCACTGTTTCAATGTTTCATTGTGATGACAGCAAATTGGTTTTTGCAAAACTTGAACAAATGACATATTTGTTGAGAACGTTCTAAATATAACTAAAAATCTTCAGAATACACATTCTTTTACAAAGAAAGACGAGTCAATTTTGAAATGTTTTGGAAATTTTGAAGATACATGTACGATAGAAATTTAAAATTTTAAAATTCACGACTGTAGTTCATACCAGTTTTTGTTTTAGGAAGGCCGTCATCCTTCTCCTCAGTTTCTATTTCTTTCAGCTTTTCTTTCTGTTGTTGGGCTTTGGCTAGGATCTCATCAGCTTGGTGCATGGCCGACTTGACCTCTTCTCCTTCCCCATAGCGTAATGTCTTCACCAAACTTTCTGTAAATATAATTCAATATTAACATTCAGAGGTATGTTCCACCATAGCTTCAGATTGATTCTAATCTAGTGTACGAATGAATTTTTTTACAATTAGTCTAGAATTTCTAACTTCAAATATACACAATGCTGGCAATCCTCTAATATCATTTCAAGATTTGAGTTTGGAAGTTAACCTACAACTGACAGTCTCTCATTCATTTAGCACTACTGAACCAGGTTTAAATTACCAGAGATTTTAATAAGTTTAGGACTCACACATCTCATGAAAATAGGCGTTCACTCACTCACCAGTGCGACTATATTTTGCCTGTGGGCTCCTGAAAATCTAATTCTAATCGCCCACTTGGCGACCATAAAATTCTGACTGCAATTTTTTACCCCATTTAGTCCTGTCCTATTTGATCAATGTCGATGAGATGCTCTTACTGCTGTTAAAATTTCAGTCAAATAAAAGGGCTCTCTTGACATCATTGTCAATATCATCATCAATCTGAAGCTGGTCAAGACTGACCTTTGCTCAAAGTTAGAACAGTCTACCTTGAACATTTCCTTTGTGATTAAATTCCTATCAAAAGATATTTAAAAGTTTGAACCAAAGGAAGCTGTTAAATATTGGAATAAATCTAGTGTGTTGCCAAGACGTCCAAAACTCAGAACCGAATCAGTTCAATTTCAGAGTAGCTTAAGAGTCGACAGTGGGCATGGTAAAAAAGAGTAGAGTATGACATATGTAGAATAAGGAGAGTATGAAATGGAAAGAGAAGAAAATCATACCGACTCAGTGAAGGAATCAGTAGAGAGTAAAATACTCAACAAAATGCCTACTGTCAATGAATCAAATGTACCTGATAATTCAGATGTGAGCGAGGAGAATGAATGTGAGGATGACAATGATGAGAGTCAGAGTGAGATGAGTGAGGATGAAGAACATGTGTTGTATGAAAGGTTGAGAAAGACTGAGCATTAAATTGAAAGAGGGCAATTGTAACTACTATGGTATATGCTAATTAACTAAATTGGCATAACAATTGAAATAAAAAACATCATTTTGGATGTGGGTTATTTGTTTTCAATGTGGGCGCCTAAAATTTTTGACTAAGGGGGCCACTTGGCCACTAAAAAGTTAAGCGAATTTTCATCCCTGTACATGCACAAGAATTTTCCAGAATCAAGTGATTTTTTAAAGAAGTCTGTGTCTTTCCAGTTGGGAAAACTAGCAACAAAATTGGTAAAATTGGGAACATTTTATTTCAGAAATTGCAGGGCACCATCACCCTTTTGGGGGACTGGTACCGATACCCTTTGAAGGGGTAATTTATGTGTCATTTTCAGGCCGATGGTGAATATTTATTAATTTAAGGTTTTCTTACTAAATACAATAAATAAGCAAATGATATCTGATTTAATACATTTTCTTTTATTAACCAATCCAATACATCAAACATTCAAAATTTCATTTCATAATTTCAGCAAACTAGATGAAAATTTTCTTTGGTCAGGCACTGGTACACATTTAGTTTTTGATGACATCGTGATCTGATTCATAGTTTTGATCAAGGTCTTTAATATCATCTGTGTATTAGATTTGCATTTAGATTGAGAGCTCCCCCACTTTCTCAGCCTTGTCTAATTGAGACTTAATAGAGCAAGATTCTATCAGACTCACAGGAAAGCAACGCGCTCTGCGCCATAGTCCCATTCAGACGGAAAATGGCGCATCAAACTATCTCCTTGGTGCGCCCAGGTGCGCATTACGAAAATCGGAGATAGTGTGACATACAAGTCGGCATATCGAGCTCGTGAACAGTCAGCCTTCGCGTCAATCTCGTAGGACTACCAAACTTCGAAGTCCGTTATCGGTTTCATCATTTTGTTCATCTTCATATCCGATGGAAACGAGGTTTATCCGATTGGTTGATCGATTCATGCATAATCCAATTAAATTTGCTCTCTTAAATAAACTAAACTCTTCAGCGCGGGGAGATTCAAAACGGTCTACATGCTTAGTACCTAACGATATTGTAGTGCACAAAAATGCCACCCAAAAAAGTTCCAAAACCGGACCCTAAGCAACCGTAGCTAAGGTTCTTCTCCCATCAGTCAAGTACACTACCTCCCGACAAAAATGCAGGAGATGCTCCATCGGGACCTACCGAAATATCTGAGCATGATGAGGGTGATGGCGATATACCTGACCCTGCCCAAGGCCACGATCGTAAAAGAACACTGCATGATCGCTGGTTGAAGATATGGCCTTGGCTATACTTTTCCAACAAGAAAATGTTTTGTAAAGTATGTGTAGCTAACGGTAAAAGCAATGCATTTACAAGTGGTTGTTTACTGTTTCTGTTGTTTTGTAGTATTCTGTATTCACAAACTTAGTAATTTGGAAGTGTCTGATTCAATAGTATGACATTTTGTGCACCAAAAAAAAACCCATGCTAAAATGGCTCATTGAAAAAATGAGATGGCCCATAGAAATTGAAAAGGGCCCATCGAGTCGCCGGCAAGAGGGGCCATAGTCCCATTGATCCTATTTGCCTTCCCGATCATTGTAAGTACCTCTGCATTATCAAGTTTTTGTTGTTAAAAATAGTATGTCAATCTTTTAACAGTCAGTACTAATTCTTTTGGTAATTTTTTTCCAGTAACTGTGGCTACTATGTGACATGATTTAAAAAATGAAAGTACATGTACAAACTAAGCATATGAACAGATATCGGAAGCACGTTTCTGTGAATACATAAAAACTTGTCTACTAAATTTAATAAGAGAAAAAACTTTTGTACATGAAAATCAAGTGAAAAGATAGTTTTATTATATATATTTTTTTAAGAATAGTTAAAAATTTTAAAGGCTCACAAAGGGGAATTTTAGGTTGTTTAATGGGGAAAAAATGTATCTTTTTAAGGGAGAATGGTAAATGCCTTGGTTGTTTTACAGTTGATTTTTTTTTTTACATAATATTTAGAACAGACCCTTCCATTTCGCAGAAAATTTGTCGAATTGCATGACGTCAAAATATATTTTCAATGTTTGTCCGAGGTATGACAGAGGTGTAAAGTATTGTGACATCATCTGATTTAACAGTTTTTCGAGCGTAAAAGGAAGAGTCAATTAAGTGATAATAATTATTTTGTGTCCAACATCTTCACATCTCCATCATCCATGCATGTGTCAAAAACTTAAGTAAAACGTGCATGTTATGTGAATGCTTTGTATAAATTATACACAGGTTTAAATGATCCTAAAAACTTTCGTAAATAAAGCAGCCTGTGTGTCAACAATTTGCTCTTCAAACTAGGTTCCAAATCAAAAGAACTGACTTTGATCAATTTGGAAATTTCAAGTCAAGTTTTGGGGGAAATATGTGAAAGATGTTGCATTAGGAAGGAGCTGTACATCGACCCCAATGTCCACCTAAAGCATAGTGTAATCAACAATTACCTATGGTTCAAGTTTGATAATTATAGCACCTATACTCAATTCTCCAATACTGAGTTATCCCAAACTACTTAACCAGAGGATCGTCTACAAATCCCCAGGGATGAAATTAATATCCCCAGCATTCAAATGTTTCACATGGTAGTTTTTGAACAGTGTTTGTTGTAAAATATTGCGTCACTTGCATACATGTGTCTAGCTGAGTCATTGATTGGGAAATAACAGTTTTGGTGACTGGAATGTCATTTAAATTCACCAGAACGCGACCCCATACGGGATTTTACCAGATCTTTATACACAATGGGACAAAGAGAGAAGCAGAATAAAGATATTGTTGTAATCAGATTGACTTCATCACAGAAGAAGATTATAAGGCTGATAGAAAAAAGCCTGTCTTTTAGAAACTGAATACAAATAATACACATGGTCAGATACATGTGTGAAATTAAATAAAATAAATGATTTCAAGTTCGTTTTTAACCATATTATTTAACAGAAATGTTTAGTTTACAAAAAAAAAAGATTCAGAGCAGAAAAAAATTGTTATTGTGCCAGTTTGAATGACTACCAATTCACAGAGCCTTTTCAGGGAGTAAAATTAGATTGTACTCACCCACTCATATTGACGACTGAAATTTACCTGTGGGCAAGTAAAAATCGTATACATGGTCACCCACAAGGCGAGTTACAAAATCTGGACGCTTCGTCAGTATGTCCTCTGTATGTTTTCTTTCACATTAATAATTTTTTCATTTTCACCTTCTCTTTCATGTTCACATTAGAAATTCAAGATTAGTAAACAGTAAAGCTATAACATATCACTTCATGTAAAAATATTACGCTACACAAGTGGGGTCCAAATCTGTTAAAAAGAAGGCAACAGGTTGAAGAGAGGCTAAATTATTTTAAAATCTATGATTGGGAGTACCGTATTCACTCGTGTATAATACATACTTTTTTTCATGCAATCCGACTTTGATTTTCCATGTGCGTATTATACACCAGATCTAAAACAAGCACCTTTTTTCCAGACGTAAGAATTCATATTTACGTAGCGATATTGCTCTAAATGTCCGCTGACAACAATCAGAACATGACCATTAGATTTTTGAAACCCTTACTTGACCACTGAAATCAATTTTAGACACTTGACAAAGAGATTAATTATCATTACAGTTTTACCTCCTTGTGTTGAACACTTGACAATATACACCAAAATGAAGATGTTTTCACAAACAAGACTAGCATATTTTAAAATAACAAGTGCAGGTGCAATCAAATTATCTAATCATCGGCGATCACAGGAAATGGATTTACGGTCAAACAATCAGCCATTACCGTACACCCGCTGGGATAATTGGATATTCGCATTTCCTCTACCTTTACTGCTGTGTTAATCAATTTATTTTGTACAAACTTCGACACTTCGAGATAATATGTGTAAAATATATAAAAAGTAGCAGCTTTGCTTCATTATTGGTGTTTGATCAAGAATATTAATTACAGATGCTAATTGTTACAATTTTAATTTTTATTAACCATTCATTAGTTTTCTTTCCAAACATAATGTTTGGATCACAAATTAATTTTATAACGGCAATTAGGTTTATCCCAGTCACTGAATATCCTAAACATCCACATAATGGTCATCCTAGTGCAACATAAAGATTTAAATACCCTTGGTGACATTGGAATGCTGTTATTCAGGCACGTAACCAATTGTGTTTTCCGTAAAGTAAAATCTGTACGTAATACTGACAAAGATTTTTTTCTAGGTAAACTTAAGGTTCGTGACCACTTGCTTATATGGCAATTTTACCTGCATATTATACACGAGATGTAGACTTTTTCTCCCATTATTTTTCAAAAGTTGGGAGTGCGTATTATACATGGATGCGTACTATACACATGAAGAATACAGTAAGAGAAAAAGATATTTCAATTCTCAATGGCAAGATGACCAAATGCTGCAGGAAAGTTATGAATAGACTGAAAAGTCAGTGATCAAGAATAATGTATACTGTTAGGCTGAGTAGTGAGCGAGTCAGTGAATGAAAGTGAGAATACAAGACAGAGTGAAAATGAGAATGATATTGAAGACGAATTGCATGAATCAGAGAGGGAAGTGTTTGGAAGAATGCTGGAAACAGATATTGAAATAATTTGAAATTATATGTTAAGAATAAAAAAGAAATGAATTAAATCTTTAATCTGCAGGGGTTATGGGGGTGTGTAATTTTATTTTTTTCTCGTGTGAGCCCCTAAAATTTCATGCAGGCCCCTGAATTTTCTATGTGGCAGACTGGGACATCGGCCCAGATAGCTCAGTTGGTAGAGCATCCGCCTTGTTAGCGGAAGGTCCTGGGTTCGAGTCCCGGTCTGGCCAATGATTTTTCAACCTTCCTGCTACAGTTTGGAGGTTCCACCAACTCCCATCAGTTGGCAGAGGTTGTATGCCACTGTGAGAGGAGGACTTGGTGTGAGGTTTCGGGGAAACCTCAGATTGGCAGGGGAGGTGTGTGGCAGACTGGGACATCGGCCCAGATAGCTCAGTTGGTAGAGCATCCGCCTTGTTAGCGGAAGGTCCTGGGTTCGAGTCCCGGTCTGGCCAATGATTTTTCAACCTTCCTGCTACATCTAAATCAGGGGCCCACATGGCTCCTGAAATGTTTCAACAAATTTTACTCTCTGCTTTTTTGAAACTGATAACATCTTGCACTAAAATAGAGAGGGGGGAGGGGGTCCCTCAAGCAGAATGACACCAAATTATCATAAAGCTCAATAGTTCACACAATATAAGAAACAACTTGTTAAAGGAATCAAAAACAGACAACATTACATTTAGGTAATTAAAATGAGTCAATTTCATGACAATATAATCAACTGCTCACCATGCCATGGTCATGGTGAGCAGAGAACTTTCTAGAGGTTTCGAACATTAATCTTTTTTCCTCAAATTTTGAAGCATAAAATAACATAATAGACATAACCATTCAACTAACATTCAAACCACGTAAAAAATTTACCTATTTCGTCAACTTTACTTAAAAACTCTTCCATTTTCGCTGCATCTTCTCCCTTGACCGCCATGTTGATGCTTGTCTGTGGCAACCTCAAAACGAGGCAGCTGAATCGTCTGCTATTTCGTTTAAAAAGAAACTTTAGAAGCGTTGTTTTAGATTCTCTAACTTTTCGTGAAATGTTTTTGGTATTATTTTTATAGAATACTACTTTTACATTTATCCTTATTGGTTGTCAACACTTTGATCGACACTGAAACAAATACTACGAATATATTCAATTACGAATTCACTTCGATATGATCGTAGTGCCATTTCGGTCATACATGCGTTTTAATCACTCTATTGCAAGCATTTTAAATTAATGTGATTAAAAACATTTCACTAACCACGATCACATATTTTGAAGTTGCTAGCCACAGCTACAAACTGGATAAGAAGTAAGAAAATTTAACTAGAATAGATTGAAATAAATATTATAAGACTTTAAATTACCTTTTCAATGAATGTTCCGACATGAAGTATGTTATTTAAGCGAATTTCCCCTGGAATCTAAAAGTTATACACTTATAACATAGATCTTACAGTGCAATTATAGTCAATGTCCGGTCATACTTAAATACGCCTGCGTACGCCTGCATACGCCTGCAGAGAAAAGTATACGCCTGCAGCTTTTAAACATTATATTATGTAATAGAATTGATATATGTGAATAAAGATGATACATATTTATGCAATTACATACTTTTGTTTTGATATGAACGGTATAACACAAGTTATCCAGGTTTATATTATCATGACATCCTGCAACTTAATAGCGCTAGATAGATTTATAATACTAACATGTATAAACTTGTATCATTTGTCTAAATAAAATTTCAAAGTTTCAATACATTGTGAATGTATTAGTGTGAGATATTCATGATTTTGTATTTGAGTGAAATACGCCTGCTAGATCGGACTCCATTTTGTTTATACTGGTTAATGTACTACTACAAGAAGATACGCCTGCGAGTTAACGGCACTATATATCTTATAATACAAACATATATCAACTTGTATCATTTATATATGAATAAAATTTCAAAGTTTCAATACATTATGAATGTGGTAGTGCAAGAGATTCATGTTTACGTATAGAGTGAAACACGCCTGCCAGATCGGACTCCATTTTGAATTTTTGTTTGTCCTGGTTTATGTACTGCTACAAGATACGCCTGCAAGTTAACATAATATAAAACTAAACAAAAGGCTTAGTGTTAATGTAGTTTATTCTTTTTAATAAAATATAAAATAAATTACAAGCATATAAGCATATTGAAATAAAAAATATGAACATGTCACAAGAATATATCATTTCAATATATTAGTATTTATCAAACTTTAAACTTTTCACATTGGACTGACATTCTAATCTGTCTTGCATATAACACACTAGCTTCTTTGTTCAAATGTACACCATCACGTAGAAATATATCACGCTTTGGTCTCTGTAATCCCCTTAATCTCCAGAAATAAGTACTCGTATGTTGACGATAATATCTCTCTAAGAAGTTATTCACTTTCATACATTCATTCATATAAAAATCCTCAGACATATTTCTCGGCTTGCGTCTCGGGAAAACACTTCCTATGATGATACGCGATACACTTTCAATTTTGGAGAGTCTCTCAACCACGTTGCGTATATCCTCATAAATGTCAACAACTGATGTGTCTTGCGTAATGTCATTTCCACCGATTTGCAAGAAAATCTTATTTGGATTAAAGTTCTCGCATTTTGTGATTGCTGAAGATCCCAGAAGTGATTTGGTGGTTGCACCCCGCACACCATAGTACTTAATTTCAACACCTTCAAGTCCTAATTCCTTTCCGAAAGGACACTGACCCGATTCCAGAGAATCCTCTAGTCTGGCGACAAAACTATGGCCAATAATTGCAATCCTTAAGTTATTCATAGTGATGTGTTTATGTCAAATACGATGAAGATGGATACTGCTTTGCAATATATATAATATATTTATAATTATAGATTGTATTCAGCCCAGCATCTTTAGGTTAATGAGGATAATCAATAATTATTTAAGTAAATAAGTCTGTAATTTGAGGTTGATCCAAGCTGTAAGTATGTAATTTGACGGAGGACATAAGATCTTGTAATTGCTCCAAGCTGTAAATATGTAATTTGACGGAAGACCTTAGATCTTGTAATTGATCCAAGCTGTAAGTATGTAAATTGACGGAGGACCTTAGATCTTGTAATTGATCCAAGCTGTAAGTATGTAATTTGACGGAGGACATAAGATCTTGTAATTGCTCCAAGCTGTAAGTATGTAATTTGACGGAGGACCTTTGATCTTGGTTATTTTAATTAATTAATAAGAGAGATAGGAATGTTTATTACATGTAATTGTCAAAGATCAATCAAATGCAAGAATTTACCGCAATCTGTTCTGTATATAAACCGATTTTCTCTGATATCCGTCACATTCGCTTTCGATCGTGTTCCTCAACACATCAAAATTATTTTTCAAATGACGGACAGCTTGACATGACTGACAATACTGACTCGGACGCACAGACAAAGAATGACGGACAGCTTGACATGACTGACACACAGACTGAGCAGGATGGAATTGTTTTCGTTCGCCAGCCATATCGAAATCCCACGGAAAATGGTTTATCTGGAAAATTTTTGAATTTAGACGAAACATTAAAAGTTCTCACTCAAAATTCTCCTGGTAATAACCTTGAATCTGTTTCATCATTATTTGGCAAATTCTTCAGGAACTTTCGACTACATTTACAAAAAGCAGAACCAATTTTTTCGTAAAGTTAAGAGTAGTATGGTTCTGATGGATCCACAACCTGATCCTAATTCGGTCATAATTTTACAACGTTATCAGGCTAAATTAAAGAAAGATCAAAATTATCAGAGAAGGGTTAGTTGGTTTGACAGACTTCCAGGATTTGATCTAATTCATCTGGTTCATATTTACGAATATATTGGCGTTTTTCCCGGTGATATGCCCCATGGGCATAAACGTACAACTATTGAACAAAAGGCTGCAATTTCGGAAGCTTTAAAACATGGCAAATTGCGATAACAAAAACCAATTAACTCTTCTAGCAATAATCTGTCGGATGATTTCCAATCCATTTTTTCAACCATGCCCAATAACAAATTTGTTAGATCTGTAATTGGGAACAATGACGACAGACCACCAAACATAATCTGTTTTACGGACGAACAGATTGAGGACATGAAAAATTGTATGTCTTACGACAGTATTGTAGGTATAGACAGGACTTTTAATCTTGGTCCATGTTTTATTACATGTCTCGTTTACCAAAATAAGAATTTGGTTAGGAAGGGAACTGTAACATCCCCTATCATGTTAGGCCCTGTACTTTTGCATTGGGACGGTTCATATCTTACTTATTGTGATTTTTTATCTAAGATTAGGTCAGTTTTGGGGGTTTCATGTAAACGCGATTAAAACAACTTTTCCAGCCTCAGAACATATTTTGTGCACTAGACATTTAATGGAAAATGCTCAGCGTAATCTTTTAGGCCAGAATGTCCCAGAGAAAAATCGTAGTGAAATAATATCATCTATTTTTGGAACATCTGGGCTTCTATCTTCTGATTCTCGTATTTCCTATTTTGAGCGTGAATCAGAAATTTTGGAAAAATTCGGGCATGTCGGCGGCAAATATCTTAAAGATAAATTGCTCCCTACATTAAAAGAAAAAATTTTTCTCCCGAGTCAAAGAAATTCTGTAATACCTTGTAACTGGAAAAACAATAATTGTGAGTCTATGAATCACAAAATAAAATTGTTAGGGGACTGGAAAGTTTCAAAAATACCAGACTTAATTGAAAGGTTAAAAATGTGGATAGATTTGACGGACGAACAGCGTAGGAAGGTCTTTAATAGATTTGTAAGATTTAGGCCGACCACGACTATAAAACATGTTTGAAACACCTAGAAATTGCATTTAAAAGCGAAAAAACATAAAAGTTTGGTAGAGCTTGGTATCTAGGAGCACTGATCTGAAAACTGATGTATATCCTGATCTGATCTATAGTCAGATGGGGATGCAGGGATCTCCCCTTGTCTTCTCCCGATCTATAAAATTTTTATGTGCAAATGGCACATGGACGCAGCCTAAAGAGTAAAGTGATCTCTAGGAACGCACTAGATATAACCAGAACAAGAAAAAATAGCTCAATCGTGCTGTAGTAGCTCCATTAACTTTGGATCCAACCTTATGCATGTATTCAGTAATTCATTGCTACTCCATAACACGAAAAGTCTCCTTACATCATCATCATTTTCAGGCTTTACTGATAAGATTATTTAATTTCCATATTATTATTAAAACCTCTTTTTGCATAACATATGATATGCTCGATTGACTGTGAATAAGCCAATGACAAGTACATGCCCTAAGTAAAAATTCAAAACAAATTTTAAACAGGTTGGGAACAGCCTCAAATTTGAGAGGCAGTTACTCTAATTTACACCTGGGTGTTCAATCTGTCTCACGATCATGCAACAGAGAAGTCAAAAAGTATGAGAAAAGATTTTCATTTATATTTATAACCCTTTTCTGCAACAATTTTTCATGTATTATTTAGTGTGAAATCAAGATCGCCCATCCTAGCATAAATCCATTACTGGTATATCTACTCAACTTCTTTTGGTCATTTTGGCTAGGTAAAGGACTTCAACCCCAACCCCACCCCTTTCTTGACTAAAAGTATTCATGGCAGCCCCGTTTAAAAAAAAATGAAAATCAAATCTGACTCAGCTGTATGACAAAATCCTCCACCATTCATAACAAAAATAACATGATATGGAAAGGACATGAATGACACGAAAAATAGTTTCAATTACATGGCAGCTGTGGTACTGACTTAGGACGGTCACAAAGTGAGATAAAGGGGCAGACTTGGTGTAGTGGTTAGCTTGCGGCAGCTACGATCCAGGTTCAAATCCTGGGTTGTGCCACTATGTTTTAGAAGTTAGTTACCTCCTGCTTCCATGTTATGATAAAACATGAAAAATTGTCGAAAGTGGCATAAAAAACCAACCAACCAAAGTGAAATAGGGCAATTTGAGGGCCAAATATCCCCAAATTCATGAGTTTACCGGGGATTTTGCCCCCTTGTTCCCCACCAGACCCCAGACATCTTCCCCTCCCTACATGTAACTTATAAATCTTAATCTACCCATATACACAGAACCTTAGTATGGTACAAGTCAATTGATGATATTGTATTTACAATATGTGACCTAGTATTTACAAGTTGCTGTGTTAGTGTAATACATGTACATGTTAATCAGTTAGCTTGCATTGTGGTGCAGAATGTATTAGGTTTAAATCCAAAATTAAAAATACATCATCATTCAGAGTTCCTTATGATTATGTCATGGAGCAGTATAGTATTGTAATAAAAAAAAATTTTAATGCATAATATCAAAAGTCAAAATATATGATGGAGAACAACAATATGACTGCAAATGTATACATATATGTGGATGAGTGAAGCATCAAAAGGGACCCAATTATGATTTTGTAAATTATGCTCTATGAATGTGGACCAATCAAAAGTTCTTAATTTCGACCTTTATCTCAAAAGGACACATCTTTTTAACATTTAATGAATATAGTTTACAAAAGAAGTTGACTATGATTTTAACCTATAGATTTGGAGTTTATAAGTGCATAAATGTTGTACATAGTGAAAAATTAATTTCAGTGCTGATTATTTAATGAAAACATCTCTTACTTACATCAACAAAATTATTGTTTTAATAGCTTCTGAGACAGTTAAGTAGCAACAATGTCAGAAGACAAGCGTAGAGGAGAGGAGGAGGAGGAAGGAGGACCAGGCCTTGTCTACATGCCTTTCGTTATTATGGAAGAATTATTAGAAAAGTTACGGCTACTCAACTATGACAAAGAATTTCAACAAAAATTGAAAATGAAGCCCATTTCAAGGTAAGCATAGTCCAAGATTTAGTTTTTTAGACAGGTCCCAGTCTTCATTTCCGATCTTCTTTTGAAGAAATATGTTTTTCTTTTTTTCATATTTTTTTTCTGGCTTGTCGGAGATATCATTGATAAAAATTTCAGTATTGATATATCAGTTTATGAAAAAGTTCATACATGTGCGGCAGACTGGGACATCGGGCCAGATAGCTCAGTTGGTAGAGCATCTGTCTTGTTAGCAGAAAGTCCTGGGTTCAAGTCCCTGGTCTGGCCAATGATTTTTTAACCTTCCTGCTACAGTTTGGAGGTTCCACCAACTCTCATCAGTTGGCAGAGGTTGTATGCCACTGTGAGAGGAGGACTTGGTGTAAGGTTTCAGGGAAACCTCAAATTGGCAGGGGAGGTGTGTGGCAGACTGGGACATTGGCCCATATAGCTCAGTTGGTAGAGCATCTGCCTTATTAGTGGAAGATCCTGTGTTCGAGTCCCGGTCTGGCCAATGATTTTTCAGCCTTCCTGCTACACATATTATCATGTGATACCTTTTTATTCTTTACTTAAAAAATGATAGAAAAACTAAGCCACAATTTGAATTTTCACTTGAATTTGATAAAGTAAAAGAGCACTTTTTATTCAAACAACAAAACATGGAGATGACAACTACATGTAAGTGTTATGGACTAACAGTAAATACGAACAGACTTAGACAAAAGCACAAATGATATAGTTAAAAGTACTTGTTTGTTTGTCTGTTTGATTGTTGTTTTAAATCACATCAAGATTATGGCAGTAATATGGTGAGGGCATCTGCCAGATGCATTCACAGAAATTAAAGCTTACACAGTAGAACCACTGGAAGCAGTGAGAGATCGTTTATGCCCCTCGCATGGTGTCTGTGAAGCATTGTTGGGTTTTACAGAACATTTTTCTGGTAAAGTTTCATATTTCAATGAAATACTAGTCCAAGTTTTACCTGATTGAGCCAAGTTTTACTAGAAATGTCAGGCGGTCAGTTGGGTTTTGGAAACGCTGACCACACCTACAGTGACACAGGACCTTAATTTTTCTGTCCCATAGGAAAAACAAGACACTAGCAGATTAAATTAGAACCTTTCAGTTATGAGCCATTACATAATAGTGGTTTTTTTTTTTCTTCAAATCAGGTTTGTTATAAGATTCAATGGTTCCCAATGGAAATTTCATTGATTTTTCGCAAAATTTGTCAAACTTTTTTCCCCAAATTTGTCTAAATTTTTCCCAAACATTGATCTTCAAGCATTATGCAAATCAGACAAAAATTTCTCAAATGAAAAGGAACAGGCATCTTTAAAAAAAAAAAGAAAGAAAAAAATTTAGTGATGCCAGCACTTCCTAAGAGTTCAGGAGCAGACATGGTGAAGTGGATCAGTGCTGGGATAGTGGTTCAGGTGATCTGTAGTTCAGAATATGTAGGTTACTTCCTCTTTCCATTTCACTGTGTGACTGAAAAGTATTTGAAGTCAACATAAAATGTAAATCAACCAACTTGATAATGTCTCGAAACATCAAACAAATGAGAATCTTTTTCCTATTTACAGACATTACTTTGCAATTCCCACCAATCCTGGAGAACAATTCTTCATGTTTACCTCCATATCTGCCTGGTTACTACAAAAAGCAGGAAGGAACTTTGAACAGCCACAAGAAGTATGTTAAAACTTGTTGAGTCACCCCATTTACGTAGTTTTTGTATTTAGCTTTATTGATACATGTATTATGTTTGGCAACAATGTATAGAAGGACAAGTATGAAGTCACATACTGGAAATAAAAGGTTAAAGATAGACTGGACGTGAGTGATATAAAGAAACATTGTAAACAATTAATATAGACTGAACAAGAAGGATAAAGAGGGATAAAGTGTACAGTTACAGGCTTGTACAAGGGATATAGAAGGGCATAGCATACAGTTATGTACTCATGCTCAGACTGAGGAGTCAAGGAATTTTACATTTTGAGTCTTATTACATATAAATACTGTCAATACATACTACCACAATGAAGTAGAAGAAGACCAGTACTTAGGACCTTGTGAAATTTTTTCTGAAGACTTATTTCTGCTGTTATTTTCAAATTTTGAATTTCATTTGACATCAATGCATTACTAGACAGTGAATAGATTTAACACAACCAAGATGATCTCATCAGAGGTCTAGTCGATGACAGGATTTTAGAAAAGGTGGCTACTAGATCTTGGGGTGGAAAATAAAAGGGAAAATGTTTTATGGCAAATTTTACACTATAACCTGATCAAGTTTCATCAGAAGTTAGGAGGGGGGGGGGTGAAGGATTGTCTCTATATTCATGCCACTTTTGCTCTTAATTTATGCAATGCCCAGTAATGTCAGATTTGTAATTACTAAATTGTTTTTAAAAATTTTATTTGAATTTATGGTTCTTAATTTCTTTTCTTTTCACATTTCAGTATGACGATCCTAACGCCACAATATCTAGCATCTTAGAAGAAGTTCGCCATTTTGTGAGTAATCAACAATCATGGATATTATTTATATGTATTTAAATTGTGTGCTTTATTGCTTAAGGTCGTCACACTTTTTGCAGTCTTATATATATTTAATCAATACTTGGACTAAATTTAAGTGGACATCTCATAACTCAGGTATTGAGGAAACTATAATATGGCAGTGTGGCCTGTCACATTGGTTAGTATTATCTCCTTTAAACACTGGAAACTGACAAGTCTCTACTAGTACATAATTCATCACCTGTCAGTCCAGAGTAAAGCACTTGAACTGACCTTATCAGTAGTACAGGAATTTATCTCTCAGTATAGAGATGAATCTGACTAAGATATGACCACTTCCAGTCATGTGTAGGTAAGAGAGGATTTTGTTCAGAATAAGTACATGTAGTCAAAAGAAAAGTGACTTCAAGTGTAAATATTCAAATTTCCATAGCAGTACGTTATCTCCTTCTTTGGTAGATGTCTGTCATCAAAACCAGTATGTTGTCCAAAAGTTCCTATGGAATCGTCATTTTTGTGCTTTCACTTCCAGTAATTTTGTATCAGTTTCCATAGAATTGGTTTAAGTCACAGTTAATGTATCTAGGATATGTATTTAAAGGTAAGCCGGTGTGGCCTAGTGGATAAGGTGCTCCGCTTGTGATCGAGAGGTCCCGGGTTCGACTCCCACCTTGGGCACACCGGTGTTCTGTCTTTCGGATGAGACAGTAAAAATCGAGGTCCCGTGTCACGATAGGCATGGCACGTAAAAGATCCCTCACTGCTTTGGGTGGGTCCGTCGCAAAGGTCTAAATTTGTATGCAATGCATCAGGCAGATGCCGTCACCATATACGTGAAATAATCGTGGAGTGACGTAAAACCATAATCAATCAATCAATGTATTTAAAGGTAGATCACTTAAAGTATGTTAAAAAAAGGACACAATAAAAGAAAAGAAATTTGTGTTTCTTTTCCCTGGAAAAGTACAGGAAAGTTAGATATTGAAGATGTCAGTGCAAAGGAAATGAAAACTTAAGAATAGGTCAAAATAAAAACTTAAAGATACACAAAGATAGTATTGAGAGATAACAAAGAGATAGTACTAAGAGATAATACAATGATAGTACTGAGAGATAACACATAGATAGTACTACGAGATAACACAAACATAGTACTAAGAGATAACACAAAGATAGTACTAAGAGATAACACAAAGATAGTTCTAAGAGATAAATTGATACTAAGATAGTAATAAGAGATATCACAAAGGTATTACTAAGTGATAACACAAAGATAGTTCTAAAAGGTAACACAAAGATAGTACTAAAAGATAACACAAAGTTAGTACTACAAGATAACAAAGTAAGTTCTAATGGAAAAAACAAAGATAGTACTAAGAGATAACACAAAGATAGTACTGAGAGATAACACAAAGTTAGTACTACAAGATAACAAAGTAAGTTCTAATGGAAAAAACAAAGATAGTACTAAGAAATAACACAAAGATAGTACTGAGAGATAACACAAAGATAGTTCTAAGAGATAACACAAAGATAGTACTAAGAGATAACACAAAGATAGTACTAAAAGATAACACAAAGTTAGTACTGCAAGATAACAAAGGTAGTTCTAATGGAAAAAACAAAGATAGTACTAAGAAATAACACAAAGATAGTACTAAAAAATAACACAAAGATAGCACTAAGAAGTGACACAAAGATAGTACTAAGAGATACCACAAAGATAGTACTAAGAGATAAATTGATACTAAGATAGTAATAAGAGATAACACAAAGGTATTACTAAGTGATAACACAAAGATAGTACTAAAAGATAACACAAAGTTAGTACTACAAGATAACAAAGATAGTTTTAATGGAGAAAACAAAGATAGTATTAAGAAATAACAGAAAGATAGTACTAAGAAGTAACAAAAAGATAGTACTAAGAGATAATACAAAGATAGTACTAAGAGATAACAAAGATAGTGCTTGGAGATAACACAAAGATAGTACTATGTGATAACACAAAGATAGTACTAAGAGATAACAAAGATAGTGCTTGGAGATAACACAAAGATAGTACTATGTGATAACACAAAGATAGTGCTAGGAGATAACACAGAGATAGTAATATGTGATAACACAAAGATAGTACATGTTGTACTAAGAGATAACAAAGATAGTACTAATGGACAGTGCAAAGATAGTACTAGGTTGGTTGGTTGGTGTTTTACGTAGCTTTCAACAATTTTTCAGTTATATTGCGACATGAAAACAGGAGGTAACTAACCTCTTAAACATAGTGGCGCAACCCGTTATTCAAACGCAGATTGTCAGTGCCGTAAGCCAAGCACTTAACTACTACACCAAGTCTATTAATAACACAAAGATGGTACTAAGAGATATCGCAATGTCAGTGTTGTAGGACTGAGTATGAGGTGTACTTTTGTCATTGATCTCTTTTTCATTTCATTTTCTAAATAGTAACAATAGTAACAACATACCAACAATAGTGTAATATAATTAATTGTGGGAACGGATAATTAGTCTGTCAGGTAGTAGATGGGAAATGTAATAAAGATATGTCATTCATGGTAAACACATGCTGTGTTCTGACACAGTGCCTGAATAGTCATTAAGTCTTGTACTTTATCACAGTAGGTTATCCTTTGGATTAATCATCATGTTATGAAGTGAATGATAAACACATATTAGATGTCACCCAGGATTACTTGGGAGAAATGCTGTAAAATTGTTTAGGGGGGATTCTCTTGTCTATATTTATGAGGTGTGGCAGAAGGATATTGCATATTTTTTCATTTATAAATTGAAAATTGGAGAAATGCTGTGAAACCAAGTAAAATGGCTGTGAAAATAGATAGGTGGGAACTAAGTTACCAATGCCATGGGTTCTGAGAAACAAATGGACAGGTGGCAGCTAAGTTAACAATGTCATAGGAACTTAGAAAATTCTCTATTTTTAATCTTAGTTCTTTCATTCATTATTTTTAAGAAAAGGAAGTGAAACAAACATTTTTAAAGTTTGTTATCCTCCTAAAGGTTTGAATGAACCTCACGAAAAAAATTTCATTTATTCAAAACTTTCCATGAGAAAGTTAGCTTGCCGAATTGAAGTTGAGATAATTATGATTCAATCTCGTTTATTTCAGGGCCATTCTATAGAGTTCCCTCCATCGAAATTGAAGCAGGGTTGTGGGGAGCATTCTATATATGTCCTAGACAGACTGGCTGATGAAGCTCTGAAAAATACTGGTTTCAGATGGGGGAGGTATGTATAGATAGGTTTCATTAACATGAATTTTTATTGGAGTTACTTCCTTTGTGAGAAGTTGTCTGCCATCTTTGAGGTATATAACTGAATTTTTGTTCATGAATCAACTAACTTATGTAGTTAATTTCTCCAAACTAGGGACACTTCCTGTGTTTTTGCAATGCTTATGCAAATTTTGAGGTAAAAGACAATGTAAAAATGTTTCTGAAGAAGTGTAATTAATAACAACTTTCTAGAAAAATTTCATTAAACTTAGTATGAATATGAGGCAAAATAATTATACTTGTTCACAAACAATGGCTGAATATGGGAGGTAACTCCAACTACATTTCTGCTAATAAAACTTGTCTATTGCTACAAAATGTCATATGAAGGAGATTCATGTGGCCTGTACTATGACCATAGTATAACATGTGATCTGTATAGCGTCTTTGTCTGGAGACATATTTTCTTTGGAACAATACTCATGTCATGCATGTATTTTGAGAAATTCAGGTTATTTCATTATATGTGTGGTTTGCTTGATTTTTGTTTTACGTCACACCAAGATTATTGCACTTACATGGTGACAGTCTCTTATATAATGGCAGCAACTGTCTGATGCATGGCTGTATAATTATTGCACTTACATGGTGACAATCTCTTATATAATGGCAGCAACTGTCTAATGCATGGCTGTATATTTATTGCCTTTCCCATGGACCCACTAAAAGCATTGAGTGAGATTATTTGCCAATATTTACCATGACATAAAACCTACTTCTGTATTGTCTTATGAATACAAAGGATACACAGTGAGGCACTGGGTGATAAGTCACTTTAGAAAAATTTATACCAACTGCCCAGATTAGATGCAAGTCATTAGATATTGAGAGAGTCCCATGCAGTATGACTTGAAGGACTTCCCCAAGTACATAATGAAAAACTGAAAAACAAACTATGTCTGCAATGCAGACCTCAATTCTTAGTGCTCCTGTTTTTCATTATTCGTGTATGCCAGTATGGAACAACATAAATTTTAGTTTCAAAATATTTCAGATATTACCTTAGATGCAGTTCTCAAATAGGCAATGAATAAAAAACTTTTACAAAATAAAATTAAAATATGTAAAACAAATGCTAGAAAGTAAATCAGTTAAAGAAGAATATCACAGCTCATGAGCATACTGTTGGTCAGAATTATGTATTATGAAGTTGTATCTATTATCATTCTTGATTTCTTATACCAAGATACAGAGCAAGTTTCATATAATATAGCACAGTAGTTCACGAAATTTCTTAACCAGGTTGACAGGACAATTTATGTATACCTGCTAAACTTCATTTTTATTACAGTCCACAGTATCCAGAAGAAGAGATGGACGAAGAAAATGTCATTGAAGATGATGCTGAACTTACATTGGGAGAAGTGGAGAAATCTATATTCCAGGTAGAGAGTATGAAATTGATTGATGGGTTATTGTTAAGTGCCAGGATTATTGTAAACACAAGGGGTCAGGTGTTAAAGAATTTAACCACTGGTTAAGCTAACCATAGGTTAAATTTCATTTGACTGTGTCTTTGAAATGAGAAGTCTTTAAGTCATAGTCTGTGTACTGATTTGTACCATATGAAACAAGCTTTGTAAAGTTCAGAAATTTAGATTTTTATACAAAAATCTCATAAATTAAATGAAACACCAAGATTATTGTAAAACACCAGGATTATTGTAAAACACCAGTATTATTGTGAGGGGTAGTGAGGGATCAAAATTTAGATTTATAGGCAGGATTCCTGGAGAACCTGAATCTAGAATAAGCCACTTTAACCTCAGAATGAGACTAATTCTTTCTTTTAGGACAATAATTTTAAATTAGGGAAAATGAAACCTTTGACAGGTTCATAAAGTGTCATATTCACCTTCTGATAGGTATTACTATAAGATAGTAAATAGTGTAAATCACTCTGGAAACATCTAGAAATGACTTCAAATGGTTTTCCTTTTACCTCAAATATGAACTCTCGATACAGTTCTCCCAGAAAGGCAGAATACTTGTGTACTGTATTTGATGTATAACTTCTAAAAACATTGCATCTGCAGCTTCGGCACTAAAGCCACTTAAAGCTCTGTACTGGAACTAGCTGTATCTGTGACCAGTGTCAAATCTGTACTGAAACACACTGTGGCATATCACCACTGTCATACCTGTACTGGAACACACTGTGGCATATCACCACTGTTAAATTTGTCCTTGAACATACTGTGGCATATCACCACTGTCATATCTGTACTTGAACACATTGTGGAATATCACCACTGTCATATCTGTACTGGAACACCCTGTGGAATATCACCACTGTCATATCTGTACTTGAATACACTGTGGTATATCACCACTGTCAAATCTATACTGGAATGTACTGTAGCATATCACCACTGTCAAATCTGTACTAGAACATGCTAGTATGGCATATCACCACTGTCATATCTGTACTTGAACACACTGTGGCATATCACCACTGTCATATCTGTACTTGAGCACACTGTGGCATATCACCACTGTCATATCTGTGCTGGAACATACTGTGGCATATCACCACTGTCATATCTGTACTTGAGCACACCGTGGCATATCACCACTGTCATATCTGTACTGGAACATACTGTGGCATATCACCACTGTCAAATCTGTATTAAAACTCATTGTGGGGTACCTTTTTTGTTTAACCTATGCAGAAACTCACTGTAGCATGTCACATTTCTCAAAATAGTGTTGTCACCGTTGTCAAACCGTAGTTACATTAGCGTTTTCCAAAACTCAGCAGTCTGACACCTTTCTTACCAAGAGTGTCTTCATGCGACTAAAATTTGCATTTGAGGTAGCCCAAAAGGTTAGTAAATTAAAAAAAACACCTTGGCATTTTGACAATTGAAAATAGAAAGTTTGAATCAAAATGTAAAAAAAAATGCAATTGTAAGTGGAGAAGCAAAACTTGAGAATTTATGCATAATATGTCAACAACTGAATGTCTTTGTTTAGTAGAATTTTCGTCAGCTGTACTAGCTGACTAGTGGAAGCAAACCAAACTGTTAAAATACAGTTGCATTACCCTATTACCATTTAGAACAAGTTGGGAAGACTACAAGAATACTTGCCAAATGTTGATGTTATTTCTTGATGTTCTCTTGTATCTACGTCTAAACTTGCTGGAAATATTCCCAGAAGTGACTACCACTAAACCTGTGGATTTATTCCTAGCAGTGATAGTTACATAATAGTAAAGAATTATCTCATTAAGGAAGATAACTCTTTCAACACTAATCTGTTTTCAGATTTTCTTGTTTTATTTGAAACATTATATGTAGACCAGTATCAGTTTTCATGTGCAGTTTATTTTGACTTTTACAGAATGATATAGAAGAAGATGACTTTGAAGAAGAGGAACAGATTCTGGACTTGGAGGGTCTCAAAAGATTAAGTCAAAAAAATGTTAGTCCTCTAGATTCACCACTTTAAATCAGTCACCTTTATACATCCTCAAGATTCTTTATTGCTCGGTTCTTAAACTAATATATTGTAATACAAATGTTGAGAACTTAAAAGGATCAAGAGAAATAGTTAGAAGTATGAGTAATTTAGTTTTATGAATTATTGACTTTTCAGTATAAAAAGTAAGCTGAATCAAGGGCTCATTTTACGAAAGAACTTTCGAAATCATAAATTTTTTATATTTCTTGAATACTTTAAAGTAAATACAGTTTCTGTGAAAATAAACAAACCTAAAGCAGAAAATCAGTGATTTCTATAAATGTCTATGTTTGCTCTGACAGTGTCCCCAAGTAAAACACATTCCATAAGTTTTAGGTAGTGTTTACTGAACTGTACGGGTAAGTATGAATGGTTTGTGACGGCTATGAAAACTTGTAGGTACATATGTGTAACATTGATTTAAAAAGTTTAAGAATAGTATTCATTATTTTAAAGATATACAATGAGTATTTCTTTTATAATATATTTATACAGCAGCAGTTGGAGAGTTCCAAGCCAGAGGAAATTTTAGAATCAACAACTGATGCTGCTGCATGGAAACTTGAAGTGGAACGAGTCCTGCCTCAACTTAAAGTTACAATACGGACAGACAATAAGGTAATGTCTAACCGTAGTTACAATATGGACAAACAGTAGCCACAATAATGACAGACAATAGTCACAATACAGATAGAATAATCACAATATAGACAGATATGGTAATCCCTAGCCATAGTCACATTACAGACAAACATTAGTCACAATACAGGCAGACAATAAGGTAATACCTAATCATTGTCATAATACAGACAAACAGTATAATACCTAGCCATTGTTAGAATACAGACTGAAAATAGTCATAGTACAGACAGACAATAGTCACAGTACAGACAGACAATAGTCACAGTACAGACAGACAATAGTCATGGTACAGACAGACAATAGACATGATACAGACAGAAAATAATATAATACCTAGCCATTGTTACAATGCAGGCTGACAATATTGACAATATGGACTAACAATAAGGTAACATCTAGCCATAATCATATTACAGACAGACAATAGTTATAGTACAGACAGACAATACTCAGTACAGACAGACAGTAACATCATACCTAGCCATAGTCACAATACAGACAGGCAATAGTCACAGTACAGACATACAGTAACATCATACCTAGCCATAGCCACAATACAGACAGACAATAGTCACAGTACAGACAGACAATAAGGTAACATCTAGCCAGTCATATTACAGACAGACAATAGTCACATTACAGACAGACAATAACATCATACCTAGCATTAGTTACAATACAGACTGGCAATAGTCACAATATGGACAAACAATAAGGTAACATCTAGCCATAATCATATTACAGACAGGCACTATTTACAGTGCTGACAGACAATACTCAGTACAGACAGACAGTAACATCTTACCTAGCCATAGTCACAATACAGACAGACAATAGTCACAGTACAGACAGACAATAAGGTAGCATCTAGCAAGTCATATTACAGACAGATAATAGTCACAGTGCAGACAGACAATAACATAATTCCTAGCCATAGTTACAATACAGACAAACAATAGTCACAATAAGCACAAACAGTCAGGTAGCATCTTGCAAGTCATATTACAGACAGACAATAGTCACAGTACAGACAGACAATAACATAATTCCTAGCCATAGTTACAAGTGGAACTCTTTCTTTTTGATAACAATCCTTTGAAATTGTGGTAATGTCATCTCACAAATATATCACATATAAGTTTTCTTTCAGTAATTCTGGAGCTGTCAATGAGATCTGTATTTATTATGCCATAAAATCTGGAGCTACCAATACACATTTAATATCAATTTACATTTTGCTATATAAATGAATTATGCAGGCCCCAGCATTAATATCTGTATCTTTGAAAAAAATTGGAAGGAGATATTTTATTCTTAAGAACTGAAGCCATGAATTTGAATATTTTTTGTTTTCATTCTGTGTGCGGATAGTACATCACTGTTCTATGATATTTCTTGTAAAACAAAATCATTAAAATGGCTGAATAACTATTGAACTTTTTAACTTTTCCAACGAAATTTCACTTACCCAAATTAACGAGGGTAATATTGTTCCAAAGTACAATCTTTCCAGACTTTTCGTGAATAACTATTAAACTTTTTACTTTTCCAAAGAAATTTTACTTACCCAATTTAACTACAGTAATTGCATTCCATTTTCTTTTGTCGCAATTAACATTTTTTCAGAGTTTTTTCTGAGATTGAAAATTACCTGTTGTCGGGTTATTTTCAGTATTTACATACACAGGTAAATTGTATCTTCCCCTCCACAACCTCAATTTTCACTTCTTATCTTGGATAATGGGAATTGTAGAATACCATATATTATTTTGCAGTTTGTTGTAAACTGAGAAACACGAGTTGATTTCGCCTATGGTTTCATTTGTAAATGAGCTATCATACAAATATATGAATTTTATTCCCATGTTTGAGATAGTTTGCTAATGGAGGAGACAGTTTGCTAATAGAAAGTAGATCAAAAAGGTTTGCAGAACTTGTGTTTTACATATACACTTAAATGGCAGTATTATACCTCTTTTTAGAGCCTTTACATATCTGGTTATACTACGACTGATATTGTTTCATTTTCAGGATTGGAGAATTCATGTAGAACAGATGCATCAGCACAAGGATGGCATAGAAGCCTCGCTCACCGAGACTAAAACCTACCTAGACAAACTTCACGAAGAGATCACACGTACTCTGGAGAAGATCAGCAGTCGAGAGAAATACATCAATAATCAACTGGAACATCTGCTGGCTGAATTCCGTGCTGCACAGGAACAGTTATCAGAAACAAAGGAGAGGTATCGTCAAGCTAGCGGAGGGGTCACAGAGAGGTCACGTATGCTAGCCGATGTAAGTGGAAACGCTGAATTTTACCTTTCTATAAGATTTTGGTGATATAGTGTATTATCTATTTGTTATTTGTATTTTCATGTTTATAATGAATTAAACAAAAGCACATGTAACGTGAAAATATAGTGTGTTAAGTAGAGCTTAAGGTATTATGGATTATCTACACTTGGCTTAAGGTATTATGGATTATCACTTCGCTTAAGGTATTATGGATTATCACTTGGCTTAAGGTATTATGGATTATCTTCACTTGGCTTAAGGTATTATGGATTATCTACACTTGGCTTAAGGTATTATGGATTATCTACACTTGGCTTAAGGTATTATGGATTTTCTACATTTTGGCTTAAGGTATTATGGATAATCACTTGGCTTAAGATATTGTGGATTATCTATGCTTGGCTTAAGGTATTATGGATTATCTACACATGGCTTAAGTATTCAAACTCTCTATGAAAAGATGAATCACAAAGGGTCTGATAGGTTAATGAAAGTGAAGCTTATTTATGTGATTAGAATAAGAATTTTAAAAGACTACAGCTTAGACAGGGAGTGATTCATTTGTGAAAAAGTCCTCAGATTTTATAATTGAATTCAGATTTGTATGACACTAGACATTCAAAAAGACATTTATTTTGTAAATTCAGTGTTGCAAGTTATAGATATTTTTTCTGTAGAATAAATAGAAAAAATACCAACAGGGAAAATAAAAGACCTGAAGGAATGATAATTTCTTAAGTATTACTTAACATACTTATATCCTGAATTTGTAACTAGATTTAGAAAGAGAACTCCCTATTCATGTATCCATGGATCCAGTCAGTCATTTCTATTTATTGATTTCCATGGGATTTTAATTTGTCTGAATTAATATTTACTCAATATTTACCTGACTTTTATACAGAACTGTACTTAAATTCAAGTTGAAGACTTAGTACATTGAAGATCTTTTATTACTTTGCTTTAGTCTTTTGCACAAGCCAGGATACAAATCTAGTATCACAAGTATTTGACAGAAAATCACCATAATCATATTGGTACTTTTCAATTGAATCAAGTATATATTTAGCATAAGTGAAACTTCAATTAAACATGTTGATTTATAACCTTGTTTTACTACAGATCTCTGAGGAGCTAGAGAGGGTCAAAATAGAGATGGAAGATCGAGGAAGCAGCATGACAGATGGAGGTAGGCAGTGTAGAGATCTTGTACCGTATATACTCGCATATAAGTCGACCTGCGTATAAGTCGGGGGGTACGTTTTGGAGCTCAAATTCTGGGATTCGCCGTTGACCCGCATATAAGTCGGTTGGAATTTTTGGGTGAACAGAGCCTGTACATGTTAACCGACATTCATTCATAGAAATGTATACAAAGGTTTTGGGAGAATTTTTCCACTCTGATGATCATGTGTAATCACGCTACGGGAATTTAATTGACATATTCCATAGAAGGGCATTTAAAACGTGACATAAAAGATGTATTTATTTAAGATAAAACGATCTACCTGGTGTTATTACCTAGCTGAAGTGACTAGTTTTCGAATAATTTGGTAGCCGTGAAAACGGCTGTTTCTGTGGCCGTGAAAATGATTGTGGCTTCATTGCTTGGTTATTTAGCTATTAAGTAATTAATTCATTAACGCAGTGAAACCCTACTATGAATCGGTGAATGATACCCGACAAAGACTCTTTTACCACACAGACAAACCTACCGGTATCATTAACATACTCTTAGCATCGGACCGTTATTTAATCAATGGCCATCACGCCACGGCTCACTAAACCTGTAGATGCACTGTAGCGGATTTGTTTTACCTTTTGTAATGGATATTTGAACAACAAATAAGCAATATATTATGACTTTTTAGTACAAAATCTGTTGGTTACAAAATATACGTTTTATTGTCATAGAATCGTATTTTAAAGTAGTATGGACCAGGAAATTCACCTACGTTATCTATCATGTCTAATGTCTTCATTATCTGATAATAAACGGGAAAGTTTGGCTTCAGTTCAAGGTCAGATTTTTTTTTCTCCGTCAGTATCTCGCATATAAGTCGGTAGTGCTTTACGACCACGATTTTTTACTCCCAAAAAACGAACTTATATGCGAGTATATACTGTATGTTTTAGGGTGAGGATTATGAGATGATGATAGTGGGGATGGGGAGGGGTTGTTATTAGATGGTGGTAGGCTGGGCTTAATAGATGGTGGCAGGCTGAGGTTAATAAATGGTGGCAGGCTGGGGCTAATAAATGGTGGCAGGCATAGGTTAAATGGTGGTAGACTGGGGTTAATAATGGTGGTAGACTGGGGTTAAATGGTGGTATACTGAGGGTTAGGCTGGAGTTACTAAATGGTGGCAGACAGGGGTTAATAAATGGGGTAATATAGGTAGGATAGATGGCAGGATGGGAGTGATAGATGACAGTGGAAGTAACTGATGACAAGTTGGGTTTATTAGATTATGTAGTGGGGGTAATAAATCTGATAAGAGGGGAGTGATAATCAGTTATCGGGTGCTCTTCACCATTCAGTAGCTATCTTGGAACATTGCACTATTTTGGTAATTTTTCTTGTACACTTGACTATTTCAGTGATTTTGCTAGTGCACTTCACTGATTTGAGGATTTTTCTGCTGCTCTGCCATTTTGGTGATTTTCCCCACTGTACTACAAATTTAGGGATTTTCCAAGTGCTCTCCACAATTATGGGAATTTTCCCACATACTCCACCATTAAGAATGGCAACAGTCATAGAGGTGAAGCAATCTTGGAGTGAGGTTAAACAAACTAGCTCTTCATTCATCTTTTTTTTTTCAGCCCCCTTGGTGAAGATTAAACAAGCTATTCAGTCTTTGAAAAAAGAGAATACACAGATGGATATACGGATAGGAGTTGTGGAGCATGTGTTACTCCAGGCTAAACTGAAAGACAAGACGTCACAAAACAAACAAGTACATGATACTAAGGCACAGGACACATTCGATACCAGCGTGTATTAAATCTCATTGTAGTAGTACTCAGGATCATATTTATCATGAAAAACTGTTACAAAGACAGCTGGAGTATGTTCCTTGATAAATGTGGTACAGTCAGAGTTATCTTTCCTTGCATTCCGTCCATTGTTGTATACAGTGATGAATTATTTATAGATTCATGACATATCATTCATAATAAATAATGTAAATTATTGTCATAAATTTTTATTTTATCATGAGTTAATGACAAAATGTGAAGGCTTGAAGGCATGCAAAGTTAACTTTTATATTATTGTTTGAAAGTGAAATTAGGGGATTATTGTCTGAAAGTGAAAGTAGAGGATAGGAGAGAGCAAGAAAATTTCATGTGCTGTTTAGTAATTATTTTGTCTAATTACCTTATTATTTTGAATTAATGACTTTGACATTGGCTAAAAGTGAGATCTCATTAATATGTAAACCTTGTAAAAGCAGGGGAACTTGAGTTACATTTAGTGATAGTAACATACATCTCAGAAATAAAGACTTTGGCAACAGGCCCACCTACAGCAGGGAAGAATCATGTATATGCCAATGTCTCCATTTTGAATGACCATAGTCTACCATTACACAAGACTTCAGTTTTGTCACATTGAGGAGACGGGCACCAACAAATCAGTAATGGGATTTGAACTTTTGACCTCTAGGTGCCAGGCATGTAACTAGCTGAGCTACAAAGTCTCCCAATGAGTGCAATGTCATTTCAGTGAATTGTGATGTCATCTACATCATGCACTCCAAGGCAGCTCCATTTCATATTTCACAATTGGATACCTATGCTTTAATAGAACTTTCGTTTCAGGAAACATCTTCAGATGATTGAGTTTTGAATCACTTTCTACAAATTATCAGCACGAGATCATGCATTTACCAACCCCTTGAAAAAAGTGGCTTGATTTAGGAATTGAAATATGAAATCATGCATTTACCAACTCCCTTTGGGCATTTACCAACCCCTTAAACCTAGTGTTACAATTCAGACAATTACCAACTCCTTGACATAGTGGTATGATTCAGGCATGTACCAAACCCCTGGATATAGTGGTGGACTTAGGCATTTACCAACCCCGTAAATGTAGAGGTACACTTCAAGCACTTAACAACCACTTGTACATAGTGGTGCTATTTAGAGAGTGACTCACTAAATCTTACCGAGAACACCGATATGTCAAGTGGCTATGAAATTTTGAAACTTGTCAGCCTTGTATTAAAAGGTTTGGTAATTTTTACCTTTTACCTTAACCTGACCCATGTGAAGCAGTAAGGGATCTTTTATAAGCCAACATCTACCACGAAATAGGACAGAGGTTTTAATCTCCCACGACATGTAACAAAGGTTTTCATCCTAAAAAACGTCTGGAAGTCCCCAGTGGGGCTCAAACTTCTTGGCCTAAAACTTCAAGCAATCAAGTTATGTCAGATGTATTTTGTTTTCTTTGTTTTACATCTCACAAAAATTGTTTCATGTATATGTTGAAGGCACTGCCTGATGCAGTGCATAGAAATTTATTTAATGGGCCAATGTGAAACAATGAGAAATTTTCTTACATTCCAACATCTATCGTAATGCGTTACCTAGGATAAGGTTTTACTGTTCAGTCCAAATGACCTTATACGACCAACGACCTTATACGTGCCAGTAGTCAACATCCTCACCACTTTGCCTTATGTTGCCAGTGGAGTCAACATTCCCACTTCTTGACTTCAAGTTGCCAGTGGAGTCCACATCACACCTCTTGGCCTTATGTTGCCAGTGAAGTCAACATCCCCATCTCTTGCTTTTATATTGCCTGTGAAGTCAACATCCCCATCTCTTGCCCTTATGTTGCCATTGAAGTCAACAACCCCATCTCTTAGTCTTAAATTGCCAGTGGAATCAACATCCCCACTTCTTGGCATTATGTTGACAGTGGAGTCCACATTCTACCTGTTGGCCTTAAGTTGCCAGTGGAGTCCACATCCCACCTCTTGGCCTTATGTTGCTACTTGAACCCACATCCCTACCTCTTGGATTTATGTTGCCAGTGGGGTCAACATCCCCATCTCTTGGCATTAATTTGCCAGTGGAGTTTACATCCCTACCCCTTGGCCTTAAGTTGCCAGTGGAGTCAACATTCCAACCCTTGGCCTTATTTTGCCGGTGGAACCCAAATCCCGACCCCTTGGCCTTATGTTGCCAGTTAAACCCACATCTTCACTTCTTGGTCATATGTTGCCAATGGAGTCAACATCCCCATCTTTTGACCTCAAGTTGCCAGTGGAGACCACATCCCCACCTCTTGGCCTTTATTGCTAGTGGAGTTTACATCCCTCCCCCTTGGCCTTATGTTGCCAGTTAAACCCACATCCTCACATCTTGGTCTTATGTTGCCATTGAAACCCACATCCCCACCTATGCGATTCAATTTGCCAGTGGGTCCACATCCCACATCTTGGCCTTATGTTGCCAGTGGAGTCCATATCCCTGCCATCTTTTGACATGTTGCCAGTGCAGCCCACATTCCCACCTCTTGGCCTTGAGGTGTCAGCTACAAAATGAGATACTCCACTCAGCCACACCATACAAATTTAACCAAAAAACCACCCAAACAAGCAAGCAAAACAGATTAACTGACAACATTTATTCAACATGTATAATTAACAAGTCGTGTATGTAGCATACCACACAGTGTTTTTCGTCACAGTATAACAGAGCTGAACAAACGCTAGAGAATCATATCCCTCAAATATAACACAATCTTTACTCTTTTGCTTCCTATCATCTAAAACACGTTAGTTTACCCACTCAGTCTCTTACAATACCCTTTTACTTCCAACAATCCCGAACAGAAGCCTCTTTTACCAAACAATCTCTTACTAAAAACATTCTCTTCACAAAATTTGATACAAAACCCTCTACAATACTATTATGCAAACCACAATATTCAATGTTATCTATTTTAAGAATTCCTTGAGCCAGATAAATATACCATCTGCCCTGAAAATCTTGAATAGATGAAATTTTCGATTAAACATGCCCCCTCCCCATTTCTTTCCTTTTTTTAGGGATCTTCCTTACCAAATTTGCTAAATATTCTGTATATACATTATTCTGTATACACATACACTTGTTAGTTCATCAAAATATTTTTGTTTTGATTGTTAAGCTATTCTCTAAAAGACATACAATAATGATTTTTTTTATTGCTCAAATACATTGGATTTGATTTTTTAACAATGATATCTCAAAAGTAAAATACTTATAGATGTATAATATGGACCAAGGTCCAGGAATAGAGGGGTTGTAAATCATATGTATACAAATGCACATTTTAAACATAGCACCACTTCCCTACATACAAAGAGACAATGTGTCCACAAGAAAGGGAAGCTTTAGTAAATGTCAACATGCTTCAGCAGTGCAGCTCGATGCCAGTGAGCATTCTTTCCCTTTTTTATCCAAGGTTTCCTTGGAAATTGATAGTAATACAGAAAAGATCATTGGCATCGAGCTTCTGTGAATGGCAGTTCCTGAAAGGGAACGCAAGTTCCCAGATGGGAACATTTTACTGGATATGTGACTTTCCTGAATACATTTTGTAAAATAACAATGTACATCCCTATACGGACGATTAATTAAGATTTTCTTAAAGGGAGGGTTCAATGGACATGTGACTACTGAGTGAGGTTGCTATGGTTACAAAAAACATTTGTTCAGCTCACATATCTAAATGCATATTTCATATTTGCAAAACAACATATTCTAAACATAGCACTGTAACAGTTTTGGTTAATTTATCTGGTTCTATACAGAACTCCATACAAAAAAAGAATAACAAACAATTTTTGATTTCACATAAAAATCATACAAGTTATTCCTTTTCAAAACATGGTAGATTCTAATTCCCTTTGAGGGAAACATCTGTTTGGACATAACAGTAAAATAAGATACGGTTAGAGTGACTGCGCCCCCCCCCCCTTCTTTTCCTTATCCTGCATACTTAGGAGTCCCACCAGTTAATGTACTATAGAGACTGAAACAACCCTTCATAGGTACAAATCCATACCTCTATCCACATCCCCAACAATGATTCTATTGCGATTCCAGATCTTATTTTCGGGGACCTATAAACAAATCCAAGGGATTATAACAGAAGTGCAAACAACCCAATCTCACTGTGACTCGAACCTGATTCCAGATAATCATAAATCTGAAGACTTCAGATTTAAAACCCCTCCCCCCATGGCATTCCATATGAACCCAAAATTCATTTCACAATTATCTTTTGATTGAAATGAGATTTCATCAAATAACTGAGATTTCATAGATGAAAGGAAGGTTATAATATTCAGCATTCAGGTACATATACCTGATACCTTCATAAGATATTAACCGATTTTTTCAAAATTAAACACAACAATTCAATATATGAACCAAAGGAGGCTTAATTCTCTAAGTTTTGTCTGGCAACATCCAGATACTCAAAATATTGTAATAGTCATATAAAGATTTGTAACAATTTCCTTTTTTAAAAAAACCTTGGTAACAAAAATTTTCTGAGTATCAAGAAAATAAGCATTTTTTGAAAATGTCTTACTTCAAACAAAATTTCAATATCATGCAAGCCGATGTTAAATGAAACAAGTTGGTTATACTCAAGGCTCTTTATAAAAATCAATCACTAAAATAAACTGATTCAATGATTTTCAAAAACTTACTAGAACGAAATGTCAAGTACAATCACCTTAACGTTTTTCACAAAATGTTGCGTTTGTTACAAGGTTCCTGAATGGGTGATACTGAGGTCACAGGATCTTAATCGAGTACATCTGGATACCAATACATGTGTACAACAAAAGCCGATCAGGAAACTTTACAGAAAATGATAAAAACAAGCACATTTTATTGGGGTTGCTATAGAGATGCATGTTACGACTGAAAATATGTAGTACTAGTGGCATAGTAAAGGTAATGCATAATTTTTCTATATATAGATTGTCACCACATCTGGGTCAAATTACAGCATTGAAACAACACGACTTTAATGAAGTCATAAAGCTTTAATTCATTAATACCGAGAAATTTCACTGGGAAATGTATATGTAGTATGTATCAGTTTATTTTGTGCTCTCTTCTATACAAAACCAAATCCAAAAGATTACTGAAGAAACTTTCAATTTATTTTGTGGAAAATTAACTATGGTAACTCATAAGTAAATCTAAAATGTGGACATGGAGCTGTCACTGAATGGTACCACACTGTTATACTTTTGTAATCCAACTCAATTGTCTTCTAAGATTTTCTTTTCTTTCTTTGATTATTTAAATTGCTGTTGACTTTGGCACACTCAAACACCTACAACTACAATTTTCTGTGACACAGACTATTTCTTAAGTACCAATTCTAATTTCTTGACATAATTGTTAAGATAATAATATTATTAATTTTAATATAAAAATATATTACACCCTTAATTCCAACTTCTTTGGTCCTGTCCACTACGAATTACTGAGAGTCAACTGTTTTTCATTTCTAGACTTTAATGGAAAGAAATAGAGTACAAAGACAACAAAACACTGGTCAAGTCCAAATATCTTCAATTTACTCCAACAACTTCTCATGGTCATTTGAAATCTTAATACGAAAATAGCGATTTTTGTTTCAAAAGAATTCCCCATCAATGACAGCTCTACACTACATATACCCGGTAACTGCTGAGTACAGAGAGAGAATTAAAGAGAGAGAGAATAGAGAGAGAGAATTACTTTGATTAAAGCTAGTTATCTCTGTACAGATGGACAAACTTTGGTATAAAAACAAGGCAAAGGTTTGGAAATATGAAATTAAATCTATCTCAACAAACAAAATCAAATGGTCAAATCTCGTTAACTGAATTTAATTTAGAATTGCATTTCATGCACTGAAACTTGATGCCTAATATACACAACAGTGAGTCCTACTTGACTCATAGTAAATACTGAAAGTGGTGATTCAAAGAGGCCTCCACTTCAAGTATTTCCTAATACTCATTTTTTGAGTAATCTCAGAAGCAATTCTTATCTATCAATTTTTGTATATGAATGATGCATTGTTACCTTTGCAACAAATCTTTACTAAAATTATATTTTCTAGTTCTCTTCAACATTTTTTGTACAGTTTACATTGAAATATCTTTTTCTGTATTAAAGCCTTAGAAAAAATCAAAGAGACCTACTGTCCAATTCAGATGTTATTATGATACATATCATCTACAAGACAATGGAAAACCCAAAGGAACAAAAGCATTGAGGGTGTTGTAATTATAGATAACAAAGGCTCGAAGACACATGGAAGAGTAATATTATTTGTGATCGTATAACAAGCTAAGAGAGACCGACACTGATAATTTCATACAGCTGACTTCATTATGATGTATCCATCTGTTCATCATTCAATGTATAACAACATGGCATTGTGTCTAGACTAGAATTTGCGGCGTCCATCTGTCTGGCAGTGGCATCATCACCATAGAAACGACCCTGTGTCTCATTCGTTGTATCCAAGATAAGCTCACTGGTCGACTCATTATCACCGAGTATGTGAGTTTGTGACTCACAGGAGTCCAAAGATTTTGTATCACCATCAGATAAAGAGAGACTGTCACTGACAGAGTTACCTTCTCCTTGAAATAAGCACATATTACCGACTTTCGAAGTCAAGTAACTCTGTTGTTGTTGCTGTTGTTTTTGAAACGCTATTTGTTGTTGTAGACGTTCTAGATCGTCTAGCTGAGGTATAAACGCGTTTTTGCGACTGGGAGGTTGATACGAAGGAGCTTCTGGGATACTGTTTGTATAATTGCTTCCTTCTTGTCCATAATGTATAACATTTACACAAATATTCGATGCTGGAGACCCTTTCATTTGTTTGATTTCTGGTAACATTTTTTGTTGCCGTAGCAACGACTCATCATCTGACAATGGTGGCATCACAGGTTGTTGTTGGGCAAGTTTATATGAGATTTTTCTCATCACTGGTGGGCGACCTAAGTGAGTAAGTTCATCACCATGAATACGTCCTTGAGGAGTGAGAAACTGACCTTGATTTATATGAGGATTTGGCTGGACATTAGGGTAAGGTTGAAAACTAGATTGATGTTCTATTTGCAGATTCTGAAACTGTTGATGTAGTTGACAATGTTTTTGCCAATTTTGTCGTTTTTGTTGAAGATTTCGCTGAAGAAGTTGTTGCTGTAAAGGTTTGTTAATGTACTCAAACTGAGACGGTGGAGGGGGAGTGGGTTCATCAGTGGATAAATTATTAATTTCTCGTTCTACTTGTAAACTTTGCTTCAAAGCAAGAAGTCTATGTGGCTGAATATCAAAATTCTCTGAAGGTAAACTCATTCGTTTAAGGAAAGGTCGAGGACGTTGACGTTGGTTACTGTCTTCTTGAATCCATGACTGGTTACTTCTTTCGAGATATTCTGCATGTTGTTTCTGTGCGGCTTGGATAGCCTCTGGTGTCATATTCTGCTGATACATCTGTTGAAGAATATGATGTTCCTGGCGTAACTCTGTCATTCCTTCTGCCCTCATGCTATCCTTCAGTCGCTGTCGGAACGCTATGATACCTTGGGCAACTAAACCATCTGATGCACGACGACCTTCACGGAAATTTACCGGTGAACGAGTCTGACTGCGATCCTGTAATGTGTCCTCCCCCTCGGTATCTGTATTCTCCATGTTCACATTTGGATCGCTTTCTTGACTAGAAACAGTTTCCGAGACAGTCGAGTTTTGGCAGGGAATTCCCCCTAAACCGTTATTAAATTGAGAATTACTCATAATGTCTGGTTCTAAACTCGAGTCAAAACTAGTAAAAGGGGAGGAGTTTGTTCCTACATTACATGACATTCGTGGATTTAACTGAGAAATATCACCATAAGCACAGCTCGGTATGAGACCAATGCCAAATCCATCTTTCACAAAATGTTCACCAGAGTTGTCTGATTTTTCAAAACTACGTTCACTTTCCATAATGTCTGCCTCGACTCCTTCATCTATGGACGTAGTTATCATAAAGTTTGCAGGAACATGGGGTTTCACGTACGGCTGCGGTAAGATATCTGGCAAACAACCTGTCACATTCATGCCAGGCATCGTCACTTCAGAATCTGTAAATGTCTGAAACGAACCACTAGGTGGCACCACACAATCGGTCGTATGACTATTAAAAAACTGTCCTTGTTTAATATTCACTAGTGCACTTCGTTGTAACCCTGGCATGTGATTACTAACAGCTGGGGAGGCAGTTCGATGCAACATAGCCTGCTCTGCTATCGTGCTTGGACGGCGATTACGAGAATCAATTCGATTTTCTGGAGGAAAGCTGCTGCGATGTTGTTTGAGACGCTCTAAGAGAAGATAATAAATGGCGGTGTAGTGATCGTATGCATCTCGATTCAGTGCCTGAAAAAAAAGGAGGTCGTAGTAAAAAATACGAGAGCATAGATCAAGAACACAATTTTTTCTTTTATGCAATCTGTATCACTACTTTTCTACAATCAAAATTTATCACATAATTCTTCCTTGTAATCCATAAATCTGTCTTATATTTTGTTGCATGTAATTCTATTGTTTATGATTTTATAAAGTTAAAAGTTCCTTTAGGACTTGCATTTGACAACTTTTCAAAACAGCAAAAGTGAGACATTTCCACATTTCACCCACAATTTGTTATAGAGAAACTTAATATTACAAATCCACTTATTAGGCCAATTAAAATTAATTGGTAGATTTTCATCCCCGCCCGCCCCTAAAAAATCGACCCGCCCCAGAATTATTATTTTTCAAACAAATCTGGCGCATTTGAATTCCGGTATTTTAATTCGGGTCCGCATATACGTTTCAGTTTATATACACATCGCCAGTTCCGGTAGCTGACAAAATGGTTTTCGCTGTCGTGAGAGTTGTTGCCGGTAAAACCGAAAAGAAAAGCTGGTTTGCTTCGAATTTTAACGATACAAAGACAATATTTGAAAATAAATTATAAAAAATAAATTCAACCCACCCGCCCCATATATTTTCACGAGGTTGGATGAATATCTACCTATTAAGTTTAATTGGCCTTAAAATAACTGATTACAAAATATGAAATGAGCATTCTATATGAGAATAATCACAACTTAACTGAACTCTTTTCATAAACAATGTGATGAAATTTTTTTTAAATCCTGCCAAATATCTTCTTTTTTTTCAAGCTTGGGCTTAGACCCAAGACTTAAACATCTTACAATATCAAGAACTGAAAAAGACCAAGATCTAGTAAAACGCCATATAAAGGCCAAAGCTTATGATAACAAGTTTCAAGATAGCCAAGGCCCTATAATTAACTTTATTAAGACCCAAAAGGGTCAAGGCCCTGATACCAAAACCCCATAAACCAGTCAGCCTCTAAGAACACCACCTATATAGCTCGCTGTATTACCTCTATGGTTTTTTGTTGATCGATGCCCAGACTCTGCATCAACCGTAGAATCTGTTCGTTGAATTCTCCGGCTTTGGCATTATGTCCGATTACCGGACTGCCGGGGCTGACCTTAGGTGGGTCACCATCCACCATCATCCATTTATGTTTCTTTATTTGATTAATGGAAAACCGTTTTGATGGCTCAAGTACCAACATCCGTCGAATCAGATGCTCACAGTCTACAAGAAGAAATGCAAATTACTGAAATTCAATAGTATATACCCTTCATTGCAAAATGTCCAGTACTGAAAGAACATAGTGTTCTTATCTACATTAAAGAAAACCTTTCTCTTTATAATAGATTTGAAAATCATGAAAAAAAAAAACTGAAAGTGAAAAGTGCTAATAATTAATTTCACAAGACGACTTTCAGCTTGAGGTATTTGTTATCCAAGATATCCAGAAATTTTACCCACCAATTAACATTTTTAAAAATAACTTTATATCAAGCTGCTGTATACTATAAATGCCCCCTACATCATGAGATTTAAAAAGATTTTGTTTTCTTTACATGAGATGCCCTTACATTATGGAATCACAAAATGCTTTTTTCTTTCCTACTCCAACTCATATTATGAAATGGAACTCTATGCATGACTTACATACGAATTATACCACAGTGTACTCCTTACCTGTTGACATAAAGAAGGGTATTCTGAAGCGACCCTGAAGAACACGATCTCGCAACATCTGTAGATTGGTACCATCAAATGGCAGAGCACCACAAACTAATACATATAGCACCACACCCAGACTCTGCAAAAACACCAGGACATTATAAGTTACATAATACCTACATAGAAAAGGGAATACATGTACTGAAAAACCCTTATCAGTAAATTCAATATATATTCCTCTTCTTCCTCCATTACAAAGTGTACTCAAAAGTTGAGCGTTATACTTCATATTACATTTTTTGAACATCTACTCTAGATATTACTGGCTAAAAGAGTACCATGTGACAAATACTAAATAATATATGAACAGTATAGCAAGTATCGCATTACACTGAATGTAACAATGTCATGACAGTGATCCACTGTATCAATGACTGATGACTTTGTTGAACTAATGATTGTAGAAAAGTGTTTAGTATATAACAATGACTTTGTTGCGCTAATGATTATAACAAGTTTGTTAGACCTCAATCAGTAATTCCTATTTAATCCCTGTGGTCACACATGGACAATTTTATCATTTATCTCAGCATAATGTGTTCCATAGTTGAGGAAATCTACAAGTTAAATACTTGAAGAAAAACTTCAATCTCTGGCAAGTGTGATGACAATGAATGTTTAGACCACTGGTATGTAGTAAAAGTCTCCAGTATTAAACGAGTACAGTGACCCACCCAGTCAAAATGAAATATTGTCGACCTACGGACAAGTCCGGTTATATTGACGCTAGTCCGGTACATAATCTTAAAAATTTTCTTCATAACAGCTTGCCTTGATTTCAGACAAACCATGAAACGTCACAACTGTAAACACAAATTTCAGACAAAAAAAAAAACAAAGAAAAAATCTTTTAATTTACAACAGAAGTAAATGACAGTGTCTTTGGTAATTTCTTCTTTTGTTACAATCTACAATCTAATATCAAACTTCTCTATTACACCTTTAATTATCTTCTACACTTATTGATATTACATCGCCCACCCAACCCTCCATCACTATGACCACGTCATCTACATAGAACCGCCTGTGACGCACAAAGGTTTAATGATTCTTTACAAGGAATAAACTTGTCCGGGTCATTTTGCCTTGGAATTCTAACATGTACCAGTAAATATTGTAACCTATGCAAAGCAATTTCCTGACAAAAACAGAGATTTAAAGATCAAAGCTATATTTTCCGTGCATAATCGTTGACTTTGACGTCATTGCCTCAATCTGAAACCGAGGTCGTTTAGCTCTCCATTTTTATCAACACAAGACAGCGTCCATTAACTGGTGTTCAGTCTTTATTTTACATGATCTGCCTACGTCAGAATAGACATCGATTTCAGACGCAAAATGATTGTAGAACAAAATTTATATTCCACAGTCCATCTTCATCAACGCATGACGCAAGCAGAGCGAGAGAATAATGAAAATACACAATAGAGGGTTCCCGCGACGGAATGTTTCGTGTCTTGAGCTGGATAAAGATTATTTCTTTAGAAAATTTAATTAAGGAGAATTCATCGCACATGAATTGATCAGGAGAAATTCTCCTGATGGCTATGAATCATGACGTAGGTTTTTACCTCAAGTGACCTCGAAGAACAAACAACACAATGACGTCATGAAAATGGCAAAGAGATTCAAATCTACATTTTCCCTTTCATGATTAACATTAGGAAAGGTTTTACTTTGATTAAAAGAGCCTGAATGGTCTTATACTTAAAATGACAAGTATATATCTATGTCGCTTTCAAAAAATTTCTTAGCTTATCGCGTCCATAGTGTTAAACAAATGGCGCACAATTTAGGAATCGCACCCGATTTATCTCAACCGCAAAAAGATGAAAGAAAAAAAAAACATCAACATCACTGAATACATCTACATTATAGGACAGAAATTGCTCAATTAAGGGCTTTTCTTTTTTATGACGTTGTAAATCGACTTAACCACCGATGATGACAATCTTACCAAAATTGTAAGAGTATTTTGTTCGTTTTACCCAAGAGCTTCACTACGCGATTGCACCTACCGGCGAACCTACCAGATGAATTAAATATACAACCTATGAAACACCGTTATAATACACTTGTTCTGACAGTGCATTTGACAACATTCATCTAATCTGTGCAAAACTGAGTTAATTTTCTTTCTCTACAAGTGGGCATTCCTGACGGGTGTGGCTAGCCAAGATGGTTACTCCTTGCGGGCACCTGCTTACTCCTCCCGGGCACCTGGTCTCGCCTCTGGCGTCAGGTTCCGTGAATGTGAATCACTGCTTTATTATTAGTGCCACAGTGACACTGCTATCTTATCTTAAGCTTTAAAATCTTCAATGTGCTCAACGTCCAAATCACATCTTCAGCGAGAGGTGAACACGAGACATTGTGATTGCGACATGGACTCGCTGACCTTCCAGCAGTGCATGACATTCAATATGCACTTAGAATTGAAATTACTATATAACAGCATCTGAAACGAGGTCATCCGAATCAGCTGCTAAATACGGCATTTATCGCTTGGTGTTTTGCTAATCTTGAGGTATTTTCTGATATCTCCTACCAAACTGACCTATTCGTAACCTTTCGACATTATGAGGCAATTATCACATAAAAACACGAATAAAATATTTGAGAGCAGTTACGCTAATAATTATCGCATCTTGAGAACTTCGATTTTACTAACATTTTAGTGTAAATACCGAAAACAAGTGGATGCTTAATGACAGGCTTCTTACGATTACCCAGAATCCCCTAATATTACCATACTGGCATAATTACATTTACCAACAAAATGGAGTCATACAAGCATCCTGCAATACTAACCAACACTCTGGAGTCATACCAGCATACTGAAGTATTTACCAACACTATGAAGTCGTATTGGCATACTGAAGTATTTACCAACACTATGAAGTCACACTGGCATACTGAAGTATTTACCAATACTATGAAGTCATACCGACATACTGAAGTATTTACCAGTATACTGAGGTATTTACCAGCATAATGAAGTATTTACTAGCACTATGAAGTCATACTGGCATACTGAAGTATTTATCAACACTATGAAGTCATATCGGCATACTGAAATATTAATCAAAATTCATATGTCATCCGGCATACCGAAGTTTTTCCCCCATACTCTAAAACATTCTGACATAGTAAAGTATTTACCCTCATTCTTAATAGGCCATTCCGGAATACTAAAAGAATTTACCAATACTTTAAGGTCATTCCGGCATACCGTAGTATTTACCCATAGTATAAGGTCATACTGGCAATCAAAGTATTTACCCACACTCCAAGGCTATACTGGCACATTGAAATATGCACAACCATGAATATCGAAAAAGCTATGCGATAGGCTGAAGTATCTGCTACTTTTCCAAGACCATGCAGACACCCCGAATTTTTAACCAATCATCTTGATGTATGCCTCCATACGGAACCAACATACATAAAACTTATCTAGCAAGGAAGTGATAAAATAAAGTAGCGAGATGAAATATATATATGTTAAATCTTATCATTTTTGTCATATGAAGACTACATCCTCCTGTTTTCACACAAAGAGGACGCCACTTACCCATATATCTACTTGAGGTCCAAGATATTTCTTGCCTTCGAACACTTCCGGTGCTGCGTATGGGGGACTTCCACAGAAGGTTGCCAAGTGTTCGTTCGTCTTGAAGAAGTTGCCGAAACCGAAGTCAGCGATTTTGATATTCATGTTGGAATCCAAGAGCAAGTTTTCAGCCTGCAATGTACAAAGACAAGACACTTGTGATGTTGAGAAATGGGAAATAAAATCTGGAAAATATACACCAACGCAGAGGTATCAAGATTCAAAGCAATCAGTAATAAATATTTTGCAATGGCGCCTAGAACAACTAAACAACTAAATCAGAAATAAATAAAAAAGGACATCTTATTTTTCTGGATTCGCCTTTATTTTTCAGACAATCTGCACCATATACTTGCCTTTGATTTTCTCAAAAATCAACTTATAATTTCAAAATCATACAAATAATTTAATCCTACTAATTTCTTGAAACTCTCCTAGACGGACACAACCGAATGGGGTTTTTTTTTATTTATTTACATTTCTGATTTACCTTTATATTCATCTCTTATTTATCATTTCATATACTTATTTGAGTAGGTGCAGCTCAGTGCATGAAACGTTCGGCTCGCTACCGAAAAGTCCTGGTTCGACTCTTGCCGTGGGTACATCGGTGTCCTGTCTTTCAGATGAGCGAGTGAAAACCGAGGTTCCGTGTCACGGTAGCCGTGGCACGTTAAAGATCCCAAACTGCTTCGGATGGGTCCGTTCCAAAGGTATAAATTTCTATGCAATGCATAAGATATATGTCTTCACCATTTACGTGAAAAATTATGGAGTGACGTAAAGCAACAATAGGTCAATCTATCAATTATCTACTTACTTATTTTTTCCTCATTCATTTACTTATTTCTACAAATTATATTCCTTTACTCGCTTTTACTTTGTCTATTTACAAAATGTACTTCAATCAATGATTTGTTTGTTATTTGCTTGTTAATTTTTCGTTTGCTGTGATTAGACACAGCAATAACATTTTTGCATTGGATCACTGCCTTTGTTATACAAAAAAGATCGATGCGTGTGCATGTTCCACTTTATTTACTCTGATGCAAGATTAGAAAAATCACCTCTGTTTATGTAGCCGGCATGACGTCATTAATTCGATCTGGCAAAGATATTATTATCGATTCGAACACTGCCTCGCAGCGTTCGCTCGTGTTCCCGCCATAATTAAGTCAGCAATGCTCAGTGCCCATGACGTCATTGCAGAACTTGAACAGACAAACAACGATATCAATCACGAGGCGTTGTAAACAATCATCGGTATCTGGACCATAACAGCGGAAGAACTATAGAGGATGGATGCTGTGTGTTAACTTTACTGCGCAAGAGACTTCTACATAAATAACTCAGTTTTTTTATTATTAAGAAAGAAAAAAATCTTGCATTACTATTGACATTTAGTATGTGAAAACAAAGCCATTAAATCCATTGTAAATGGGGCGTAAACAATTTACAAAAACAAAATGCTCCGTAATTATTATCTTATATAATAGTTTGAACAGCGCTACCTTATTGTGGTTAAGTTGAAAGAAAGCAATATTTTTCTCTTTTGTTATGTAAATAAATTCGGTTTCGGTTTTGTGAGAGTTTTTTTTATAAGGAAAATGCGGTTTTGTATGCTCTTTCCCAGTAAGCTTAAGACTCATAAGGAAACGACAAGGAATTTGTGTAAGGAATATAGCTATACATCAGAGTTTTTTTAAGTAATTTAGAAAATAAAGTTATCTATAAACAATAGTTCCTTGTTGTATTTACAAACATAGATATTAACAATACGATAGCTGACGTTATACATATCAAAGTTCTGCAAAAGGAGGAAACATTAAACAAATGTTTGTGATAACCAAATTCTGGTCACATTTTATTTGTTTTATGGCCTACTGCGTGATTTACTTCCCTCGATTTCCCTATCTTTCTTTTCCTTAAACCTTTGAATCGCGAATAGAAGTTTTTATCAGATACCAGATTTCGTGCAACAAGGCCATCATGGTATATTTTCAGACATAAAATTTCCACGGACACTATTGTTTAAATAAGATAGGCACACTATCAACAACACTTCACAATCATTCGTTCATTATAGCACGTTGTTTCCGTTCAGATTACAGACAGTTGAAGTTTTTATTTTTGCGGTTTTTTTTTTATTCTAACCCTGTTCACCTTACCACATTTCCTGTCTGCACAGATCAGAGATGTTGACAAGTTTTCAAACTCTCAGTCATTTTGAAAATTTCGTATGTAAGGACAATGAAATATATAGAAACAATATCAAAATTGTCAGTCCGAATGAAATTTCATCAGTCGAAACCTTCGGACTAACTACCTGTGAACATCACTGATAGAAACCCCATTTTTTCGTGCACTGGGTAACTGATCTTTAAGTAATCTTAATAAATATAGATCTACTTTTTTCATAAATTTCAGTCTCCTTTTAAAGCTTCGATTATTCACATCATACAAAACGAAAGCTAAAAATAGCATATGTATACAACACTGTAAGAGATCACACATGTTATTTATTGCATATAAAAACCCAACTAAGCCATCAGTCATGACCAGATCACATCACATCTTTAAATCATATTCCTGACGAGAAATTTATTTCAAGTGAAAAATGATTCAGACATTCTTGATAACGAACGTTGCTATGGTAACAGATATATCTTTAAATGTGAAAGATCCTATTCTAACAATGATGACGTAAGAGAACATTAGGTACTGAATGAACTATAATTAGACAACTCTCATCCTCTATAAGTCGTTATTTTGTCATTATTTTGTTTCATTTTCTGCATTTGATGAACATAATGGTGGTTATTAAGTTTCACTTAAAGTTCAGCAGATATTTCTCGAGAACATGTTTAGTTCAAGAACATGACTGTTTCCATTACGATTACAGTACGGATTAAAAATATCAGAGAAGGATAGGGACCAAAAATTAAAATATACCATTTTCGACATGTTTAAGTCGTACTGTGGCAAAACATTGTGTGAAAGGGGGTAGACTGCACCATGCGTAACTCTTTCTTCGTCTTATTCAGCCTGTTTTAATTATTAAACAATCAAGTGTTGATAATTAACTTTTAAAACTGTTTTCTACACCCTGCTCTCCATAATAAATAATTTGGACATTTCGCATGACATAATAGATAATAAAATGGTTTATCTTCTTGAATATAGATCACAATGATTCCAAACCGCGGTACAACCTCAGGAATGTTACTGAAGACTATCAGTGCTGACTCAGACCACACGAAGCAGCGTGCATGAATCAGAGAAATGCGGGGGAGAGCAGACAATTCAGTCAAGACAGAATCTCCGAGGAATCATGTACAGGTATGATATAACCGGCAAGACTATATGGTATTATACATGAAATGTTTGCAGGCAGAGATAAACCGAAAATTAATTAAAAGCACAGAACATTTTCCCCCTCAATGGGTTCCGTTATTTAGAGTTACTGTATTACTTCCCGGAAGTGGTGCGCAGATAGGTCTCTGTATATTGTTTGAAGCCATTAACGGATTATTCACCTATGTGGTGGCGCTGGTAGTGGTCAGTATTTCGCAGTGGCTGATATCGGAATACTGGACAATCGACCTTCAGCATGGACACTGGCTGAATTTTACACAAAAATCAGCAAGCTGGTTTCGCGAAAATCTTTGCAACGTTAAAACAACTCGTTTCAAAGTCATTAAAGTCCAAGTTTTACAATGAACATGCTTTCTTTCGCAAAAACTGAATTTGATAAATTTCAGTTTTCAGACTTTTGAATGAATTCGTTGTGTTTTAAAGCAGGACTTCCTCTTCACGTGGATGACGCATGTTATTGTATATAGACCCTCATTGTTTTACCGCGCTTTCACATCTTAATTAATCATTTGTATTCATTAAAACTCATCATGAATTAACATCCTTCGATGTTGATTAATGCACATTCTTGATTCATTACCTTAACTCGACACGATTCTGTTATCCGCCACTCATTATACTGCCTTAATCAAAATAATTTACTAGGAAAAAATCACCATTAAAACCTGGCGATAAATCATACCTGTCATCAGGAATAAATCAAACAAATGTAAAAACGTGATTGTGACGTACTGTGAAAATTAATTTTTCACACATTATGCCTATTTTTACTTTTTCTGTATGTCTACATGTAGTTGTGTTAATTTGCCGACTATGTTCATGTCAGCAAAAATATGTGACTTGATATGCCCCCTTTATTAAAATGATAATCAAGCATGCGGCGGTGACGTTATCATCTCAAAACTCATAATTAAAATAACACCGGTCCGAATTCAATCAATCTGATTATTACTTCATCATGTCACGTGCAAAATCGGACCTGAAGTATCATTCCCTCTAAATTTCTGTCTTAACTGTAATATGATAGACAGACGAACAGACAAACGAACAAAATATTAAGTGTGTGTGTGTGTGTGGGGGGGGGGGGGGTTGCCAGTTCTTAATACCTAAAAGGGTAAACCCTTAAAAATCTATATTACTATCGATCTTTGACCTAGAACTAAGCATACATTTTTTTAATCATTCTGTTACCAGTATTGTTCCCCAAGACTCAAATGTCAGATAACCGAGATGTGAGTAAAAGCGTTGTTTCAACCCAATGCTGGCGCAATAGATTAAATAACAAAAGTCCTTAAACATTTGTATGCTTCGGATCATTCTGACTCCATAAAATTAACGCAATTCGAAGCATGCATGTTATTCCTACAAATAAGTGAAGGTGTGAAAAAAAAACAGGCAAGACTGATGGATGAACAGATAGACGGACAAACGACAAAGTGATTCTTATTGTTGCAATGCTTTGCAAACGATAGAAAGAATAACTTGGGAAAATCTAAACCAAGTGAACAATTATAGTCGAGATTCCCCAAGGGACTACTTTCCTACAGTAGAGATGAAGCTAGAAGCATATGATACAGTTCTGACAGGTAATGTAAAACATGATGTAGGTAACATGGGCGTCACGCTGAGACCACGCGCTGTCACACGTCCAGGGCCATAATGGTCTGTTACGGTGATACAACCATCGATTAGGAACACCCAGATCGAAAATCTACGTGAATGTTAGACTGAAAGGGTCATGGAAATCAGTTAAATGTGTTCAATGCCATGCCAGGATTGTATTCTCTATATGGCGGTGGCCAATGTGTTCAATGCCAGGTTAGAATTACATTTATACCGACGACCTTCGAACTAAGCCCATGATATATTCAACTTTAACTCTCTACAAAGTACCCGGGAACGTGGCGCAATGGCAGATTCAAGCGTTGCAAACATGGTTCCAGCGGTGACCCAAATTTCTATAAAAATCCTGTTTTGGACAATTTTCGGTCAATATTGGCAAACCTTCGATTCCTGGCAAACGGATGTCAGGTCTGCCACTTTGGCAACTGCATTTCACTTGCTTAAATTTAAAAAAAGTACTTTCACTATTAACACCGAACACTTTACCTTTAAATCCCTGTGAACCACGTGTCGGTTGTGGCAGTACTCCACCGCTTGTAAGATCTGCCAGAATTTCCTCCGTGCGTCTGGCTCGGTCATCCTTCCTTGTGTTGCTATGAAATCTAAAAGCATTAAAGGTCAATTTATCAAAAAGTCAAGCGGAAGAAACGAAAAACTAAGACCAAATATAACACTGATTTTATTTGACTTATGCATAATTTAAGATTTGTGCGCGAGATGCTGGAATGTATTGTCGCAATGTTCCGGGTGGTTCCCATCCTTATCCTGCAGATTCATTTTGCACAAGATTCATACGATGGGGGTTCATTCTCAAACGCTGAGTGGATCCAGACAAGTGATTTTGCATGACGTATACCCCTCGGGATTTATCTTCAGTTTCTAAATAAAATCTTATTATTCGATCTTCTGTTTTACTATGGTTATTACTCAAAGTGAGAAAATATAAGAATATTCCACTTATGTATGCTTTTCCAGAGAATTAAAATGCTTTTATATACTTACAATAATATAAGTAATATATAACTAAACACTTGCACTATCTTTTACGATAAAACCATAGTCATACCCCACAATACATTCGGAATGTTTCGATCTCTTCTCATTAAAAACATCGGGCACTATGTGAACTTCCAAGCAGACCCGTATAGTTGGATAACCCCATTGTAAATAGAAAATCTAATTGTTACCGACTTCAAATGATACGAGAAGATGAGATGCTTTGTGTATTTCTTTCTCATTATTATTATCTATTACGCTACTTTATTAAGGAAATTTTTCACTTATGGTTGGGAACAATCTGTGCCAAAATCATAAATTTGACCCGTTATCGAGCGCACTCACATGAGCTAAAGAAAACTATATCAAGCGTGATATTGACGTGGAGCCTGTGTGAGGTGTTATCGAATATTATAATAATGTAATATAAATGTATCTTCTACATATGCATTATTATTTTATTATACAATACATCTACTACGTATGTAATATTATTGTATTATACATCTACTACATATGCAATATTATTGTATTATACAATACATCTACTGCATATGCAATATTATTTTATTATACTGTCCTATGACTTATTTGTAATTTGTGAAATTAAAACAAGCATAAATGATAGTCATTTATGCTTGTTTTAATTTCACAAATTACAAATAAGTCATAGGACAATACAATGAATCTACTACATATGTTATACTATTGTATTATACGATACATCTACTACATGTGTAATATTGACTGATTGATCGATTGATTGATTGGTTATTGTTTTACGTCACACCACGATTATTTCACGTATATGGTGACGGCATCTGCCTGATGCATTGCATAGAACTTTATATTTCTGCAACGGACCCACCCGAAGCAGTGGGGAATCTTTTACACGCCACGCCTACTGCGACACGAGAATGGGTTTTTGCTGTCTTATCCTTACGACAGAACATCGGTGTGCCCACGGCGGGAGTCGAACCCGGGAACTCCCGGTCACGAGCCATATGTAATGCTATTGTAATTATACAATGTACTGTACTGGTTTATAAGATATCCACACATAACATTGATTACATAAAGTTTTATGATCATTCTCTCCTCTTTACAACAGCTCTATGCACTGTTTATTACACGGTTCATTTGGTTATTCAGGTACTACTAAGATTGCGTTATAAAGCAATACAGCAATCAAGTTTTCGTTCCCCATTTCTCATATCTATTATCCCGACAAACCAAGGTGTAAGTAGGCCAACCATGACGTCAGAAACGTTCCGAGTAATGACAATCATCCCCAGATTTAGATGTCGTTTGCGATCCTCAGCAATCTTTCCTCATCATATGAATTGCTGCCGGAACACCAATGTCACCGGTTTGGGTTCTTTATAATAGCGGAAACAAAAACATATTTTTGTCTTTTTGCTGCAATCGCCCGCGATAACGCTCTATTCTTGGCGAATAAGCTTTGAAGCATGATTTCTTAATAAAATTTACCTTGGTGCATTTACGTCAATTCTGCGTTGCCATAGCGACTTGCTGCCACTTGTTGTAAGAAGAATAATTACGGGAACTTATAATTGACTCCTAAGTGGAAATCAAACACGCTTCGTACTGGCCGATGCAATCAAGAAAACGAATGCATCAAATCTCAAAACGAGGCCAATAAATCAGTTGTTTTCAGCAAACAGTACGTAATGATTCAATGAGCGCATTAAATCATATCATAATAACGAAGGCATTACATGAAAACGTGGTTAAGAAATGGTCTTTTTGTCCATGAACTATGTCAAATCCTATTATATATATATATATATCAAAACGAGTCAGAAGTAGAACAAGTCAGTACACCAGAACGGCGTCATTGCCCAGCAAAACACCAAAAAACGAGGGCAACACCATAAAACTAATACACAACACAATACAGAACGACAACACTGCCCAGGAACTGAGGCAAAGAAACAAAAAGGGCAAAACACCAAAAGGAGGGCAATACCACAGAACTAACACATAACACAATACAAAACGGCGACACTGCTCAGGAACAGAGGCGAAGAAACAAGTAGGGCAAAACACCAAAATGAGGGCAATACCATAGAAGTAATACATAACACCAAAACGGCGGCACTGCTCACACCAAAACGAGGGCATTACCATAGAAAATTACACATAACACAATGCAGAACGGCAACACTGCTCAGAAACTGAGGCAATGACACAAGTAGGACAAAAAACCAAAATGAGGGCAATACCATGGAAGTAATGCATAACAAAATGCAGAACGACGACACTGCTCAGGAACTGAAGCGATGAAACAAGTAGGGCAAAACACCAAAACGAGGGCAATACCATGGAACTAATACATAACACCAGAACGGCGGCACTGCTCAGGTTCTCAGGTAATGAAATAAGTAGGACAAAACACCAAAAACGAGGGCAATACAATAGAAATTACACCAGATGAAAACGACGGCATAACACCTGATGGAAAATAATATAAAAGAACGATGACATCCATCCAGAACCGAGTAATGGTTCAACCAATCACTGGAAACGACGAACTGCAGTGTTCGCAAGCTCATGAGAGCAACAAAAACTCAGGCTCAGCCTTGTAAAATGAAACTTTCACTATTACTTTATTGAAATGATAAAAGTTTACCGCACAAACTTTTTGCAACGCCTCAATAAGTTTCTCACACACTGGAAAAACAACAACACAACAGAATTCCACAAAAATCAGAATTTGTTGTCATGTACCACACAAGAATATATAACTTATGTAGAAAATCTGAGCGTCTGTGCAATAGAAAAATAATTCAATGACCATTCCACTTTCATGAAACTTGATAATCGAACAAGAAACTGTAGAAGGTCACGGGATATAGCGAATATTCAGTATGTGCCAAACTTTCTTAGGCTTTACAGGTTATTTGTCTGGAATAGCCTCAAATTCAAAAAAAGGATAGGGAAAATTTTACCTGACCGAGTCAATTTTCACCAGAAATGACAGGGGGTCAGGTGGGCTTCGGAAACACTGCGAATTCCTGTCCACAACATCAACGCAACAGATTAAAACGAGGGTATTAGATGCCGCACATAGCGACACTTCGTTTGAACACTTACCGAATATCTCGCCATTTGGAGCAAATTCGGATACAAGGTACAGCATGTTCTTTGTTTCCATGACCTATAAAAAAGAAATACAAATGTAATGCAACAGAATCCTACATTTCTACAAAAAAAATATTAAGAAGAAAATAAATGAAACGCATAAGTTTGCCATGCAGCGAATATTCCTGATAAAAATTAAGTGACCAAAAATCTTTGGACATTGCGTGTTTCTTGTTGCTGATTTCATGCTGTAGTCAAGATTCACCTGGCCTGTAAAACTGAAATGCATCTATACTACTATCTGTAATTTTCTCACTGTCCATGCAACACATTTAATTATCTACTTATATGAATATAATTTGCTGAATATTTATTCAATCGATATGGATAAAAACTAATTGCCTGTCTTTCCCTTTATTTCTCTATCTTTTCCTGTCATTACAGTGGGTTTCAGTCGCAATGTAACGGCACCTGTTTGGTGCATTCATGGTAACGTATTGGACAGCGACAAATAAAAAACAGTACAGGAAAAGAAGGCATGGGGGTTGGCGCGTCAAACTGCGCTTTTAATATCATTATTAATAATACACTTGTAAGTGCATAACACTGTGTAATGACAGTGAGATTTTAATACACAAATATTACGCGCAAGGTAGTAAACCGATGAAGGGAAGCCCGAAAAACAAATAAATAAAATAAAACGACTGTTTTTGTCTGTTTCCATAACTACACATTATTATTTTGACAAATGTAACATCTATAACTTAAATGTGAGCAGTCCTAGCGAAAAACAACAAAGGTGGCCCCAATTAGCGAATGACGTCATCAGTGACACAGAAAAGCCAGGTAAAAACTCCAGGTAAATATCATACACGTACAACAGGAAATATGCCATACCTATAAGGATAATTCAGGAATGAAACTCGGATCAACACACGCAGATATAAGTGATAAACTTTTTTTTAAATCTATATAATAACAGCAAGCGGGTTGTTAGAATTTATTTCGAAGTTTTTGTTCAATTAAATGAAATAAATATCATATGACAAATACCTGTCAATAAGGTAAACTACACCAAGGTGGTGCAGTTCATTACATAAATAAAAATTGCAGTACAATACACAGACACATAGAAATACATGTCTTGGAGAGGGGGGGGGGGCTTTATACAAATCAATTTTCCTTTTCACTTATACAAATATACCTGTAAAGATAATAATGAACGTGACTACATATAATCATAACTCCACCTTAATGTTGGAGGTACCCACGCGCGGCATTATACATAAGAATGATAGAACTAGTTTTCTACAGTCGCTTTCAATACATTTGCAGTTATATAGCGACAAGAGAACTCGATACATGGTGGTACAATGCGGGAATCGAACCAAATCCGGATCGCCTGCAATGCAAACCGAGCTCATAACCGTAACATCAAGTCGACTCTCGTTTTCGACACCCATTCTGTGCTATTACTGTTGACCGCCTTAACAGTTCCATACTCTATGCCCCCGTGACTGTCGTCTGCCTTTACCTTATTTCTCTATGCTACTTTATTACACCTACAGTCCTATGCTATGCTGCCGTGGCTGTCGCCTTAACTTTATTTCTCTATGCTACTTTATTACACCTACAGACCATACTCTATGTCCCCGTGACTGTCGTCTGCCTTAACCTTATTTCTCTATGCTACTTTATTACACCGACAGTCCTATCCTATGCCGCCGTGACTGTCGTCTGCCTTAACCTTATTTCTCTATGCTACTTTATTACACCTACAGTGCATACTCTATGCCGCCGTGGCTGGCGTCTGCCTTAACCTTCTTTTTCTATGCTACTTTATTACACCTACAGTCCCCACTCTATGCCGCCGTGGTTGCCGTCTGCCACTTAATTCTCTGCGTGACAGTTTCAACGTGATAATCCGCAATAATGTCACAGTGATAATTTGAGGTGGTAACATCAATGTCTGTACTAATTTTTAACGTGATTTAGGTAACTGTCGGCATGTGTTCATATTACCATGTCAAGACCGAATGTGTTGGCGTATCATAATGGGAGCTGTGTCGTTAGCATAACAGTTATATTTAAGAGTGACTATGCCAAAATAACAGTTACATATAGTGGAAATTACGCCAAAATAACGGCTGTATATAGCGGCGACTACGCCAAAATAATGACCATATACAGCGGCGACTACGCCAAAATAATGATCATATACAGCGGCGACTACGCAAAAATAAAGACTATATATAGCAGCGACTACGCCAAAATAACGTTATATGTAGCGGTGACTACGCCAAAATAGCGTAATATATAGCGGAGACTACGCCAAAATAAAACAGTGTGAAGTCAGTCATTAATGCAAGACACTAGTAGACATTATTCATGTATAACTATACACAGAAATAGTCAAAATATGTTATACAGTGTTGTGATATCTGCATGATGACTGAACAATAGTTTTACGTGACGATGTTACAAAATTCTATTACATCACATATTTAAACAACGTGTTGTTAATACAACTTGATAATAGCATTATCGTATAAGATATGGATGAAGTCAGTGGTAATCATGTACCAGGTCCTGCATATAATGTATTACGTAAGGGTCAGTATTACACATGCAGCCTACTATTACATAGCAGCAGACTGTAGTCGCATATGCGCACTGATACTTATTTATCCTGAAATAACCTTAAATGCTTCACCACCATCTCCTTCCCTCTCTCTCTTTCTCTTATCCATCGTATATCGCCCTCCGTCTGTCTCTCTCTCTCTCTCTCTCTCTCTCTCTCTCTCCGTCTCTCTCTCTCTCTCTCTCCGTCTCTCTCTCTCTCATCTATCGTTTATCACCTTCTGTTTCTATCTCTCTTTATCTCTCTTTCTTTCTCTCTCTCTCTCTCTCTGTCAAACTGTAAAACACACGGGGATACAATAATATGGAAAAGTAGGAGGGTTACACTTAATTTATATTAAGTGTAACTTTGCTTCTGTATAGGAAGTAGGAAGTTGAAACTGGTAGTCCAACTTTGGCACTGTCATTAAGCCAAAAGAAAGTTCTATGCATGTTTCCTGTAACCCGAAAGAGACTAATTTTTGGCCCCAATTCCAAACTTTTTATTGTACTTTTTGTTCCAATAACATCGAATATTTGCCTTTTAATGTAATTTTTGATATCCAGGGGGAGTAACTGTCACTCGTGAGTGGTCCTAATGCATTCTTGCTGTCATCAAATACTGATTCAGTAATAATTAAACATTAAAAAAATAACGACCTGCCGACCACACTTTTTCAGCATGTTATAGGAAACATGCATATTTTCTGTTTGGCCTAATTAACAATGTATATCACAATTCAATTTTAAAGATAATAAAAAAATTGGTGATAAAAATGCGGAAGTAATTCAAATTTTCTTCTCAATTGCACTAATACAAATTATTTGACATACTTATAGTTGTTACATGATGGACAATAATAAAGCACGTAATCGGAATTAAAATTATTTTCCAAACTACGTCAAATGCCCGATATATGTTAATGACTATTACACGTAATCATCCTGGTAAATCACGGGTTAACCGTACCGAAACAATGACCCTGGGTTCGAATCCCAACAGCCATATATTTTCACCACAGACTTACTCAAAGGCTTATTGTTTATGATAACTATCACGTATTTCAAATAACTGATAATAAATTTCTTTAAACAGTGCCCACCCGTTTTCTTTAAATAACCCTGTCTACAACAGGACCACCTCTAAGATAGAAAGTAACCCACCCCCTACAAACGCACTTGATAGTCCTTCACTTCATACCATTGGCTGTGAACATGCCTGAGTCAGAAACTTTAACTATGCTATATAAATTCCTTCCTTCACTTGCTTTGTAAGTTGTCATAAAACCTTGTAAACAGGAAAAGACCGGCTGACGAACAAACCTTGCCCGAGATGACTTCAAACCACTTCAAAACTTCGTGGGAGATATAGCTATGACGTCATAGGTTTATTTTCACATTATGAGATGAGTTAAATGACCTACAGATCGGAATAGCACCCTCGACAAGAATGAGCGACTCTCATTGATTAGAGTCGTCATACAATGAGATCTATGTACATCTAATGTCCGCTGACTAGGACACTGGTTTATAGGGCACCCTTTTTAAAGTTATAGGTTTATTTCGATAAGAAAAAAAGACGGGTAAGCTTACAGAAATGTAACGCTAAATAGGAATTTGAATGGATTTTAAAAACATTTCTTTGAACACTTACAAATGATTCATATTTCTAAACACAATAAGTTATGTTGAATTTTTTATTTCAAAAGTGTAAATCCTACAAATAGACAGACATACAGACAGACAAAGTGATCCTTACATGGCGCGTTGCTTTACAAACAACAGAAAAAGTTTAAGTTTCTATAAAAATCACATAGATTATAAAGTTCTTCAGGACAGTAATATTTTCTACTAGTTACACAATCCTTTTCCAAATGACACTCCTAATTTCCACTGTTACAGACTCCCGAGCTTCTCACTAACGTCACAATGCGGGTCACCACCGAAGTCATGCGACACAACACCTGGGAGTTGGTTTATCAATGAAGGCAGCTGTCTAAATGACGCACCTGGGATGTGGAACCACATCTACGCCCTACATCAGTCACCACCACCTCCGCCAATCTCCTTCAACCTTCCATAATCTCCTCCCCATTATTTTACAATGTATCACTATTAGTGTTACGAGAAGAAACAGTCACGTGGTAACTTCATGAATAATAGAATATTGATGACATGACAGATGTTTTAAATGCATTGATGTACCTGGTGTGTTTAAATTTTATTCAAATTACTGAAATGAAAAATTATATTACTATACAACCTCAAAATCACCAACAAATCTTAATCTGTATTTAGGAAAGTGCACTCGTGTAAGAGGGGGGGCTGATTCATTCCATTTTCTACATATTGGTCGTAAACATACCAACCAACAAAATAAAGAAAATACATGTATAAAGGGGCTTGACAGCCGATAAGTAGGCGGGGAAAAATAAATAGTTCTACAGTAGTTATATAATAAATTGGCAGAAATGAATCAAGTTTAGAGTAAAGTGTAAAACAATAAAAAATGTATGACAAATCAGTGTTCTATGTGATTAGTCACTTTAATAATCACTGTGTTTTAACTGTTAAAATTAATCGTTTAATATTAACTTTAGAATGGAAATTAACTCTTATCCGTTTCTAAGCTCGCTGAATTTATATTCCGATACAAAGAATTGATTAATACATTGTTAACAAGATAAAGGACGATGACGTCCGAAAACCTTGCCCTATTATCCCCACATTGTACGCTAAGTATGGGGTGTAGACCAGTGACGTCATCCTCATCATCCTATTGCTTTCTATAAGTTTATAATTCATTCGTTCAGCCAAGTCAGAAGATGTAAATATGGTGGACACGCAAATTATTGACCAGAAATTCCCATACCTATTCCTCAACCTTAGGCAAGATGACGTCATGAATGACGTCTTTGTGGGAAGAGTTTCCAGTGCACGAAGTAAGTCGTAGAATGAAAACTAATCTGCTACTTAATGTTGTGAAATTATGAGTATATAAAGACATAGCAGCAGGAGTGATACACACAACGATCGCATTGCATTGTTATGCCAGTCACCTGTCGCCCACTGATTAACGAGCTCCCGCACGATTACAGATAATCTGGATAATCGTGATCCAGTCTCTCGCCTCCTCCCTCTCTCCCATCATGTTACAGCCAGGTATCACGACACTCTGGCTATCACAAGTATTAATGTTTAACACGTTTACATTTATTTAAGTATATATAGTACACGAGCTCTGTAACACCATTAGTATTCAATGTTCTATTCCCTGTAAGGACGACTATTCTACCCCTGTAAGGACGACTACTCTACCCCTGTAAGGACGACTATTCTACCCCTGTAAGGACGACTACTCTACCCCTGTAAGGACGACTATTCTACCCCTGTAAGAATGACTATTCTACTTTTCCCAATTAGACAACTATATATGGCCAGAGTTACGAGACTGATGATTCCTGGTCCAGTTTTCCCTACTTGACAACCACCTTTCCAACACTCGATTTCCAGATGACCAGCCCTTGACCAGACCTTCCTGCCCTCTCATCTTTCCACTTCAAGAAACTCGACACTTGCCACTTCACTTTCTCTTACCCCCCCCCTTTCAAATACACACTTTGTGACTACACAACAGACTCGATATTTCCCACACTCGATACCCCACCCACACAACACACACTCGATAACCTACCCCCCACCCCACCCCCACCCCACACACACACACACACACTCGATACCCTATGACACACTAATCATACTTCCGACACATGTACCATTTTTCTCAAAACCAATACCCTACCCTGCCCAAAATGCACATATTCCCGATTAATTTAATCTCCACAAAGCCTTCCTCAGATATGCATATCGGTAACCCCTCACAACCATTCTCACGTGAAATAACGAGCACCCTTTCTGGTAATCATACATACATAAGTATCCTTGTTTAACATTCCAGCGACTTGTTGATCAACAAGGTATGTTTATTTAAAGTATGACGTCATATTAGAACGAAGGCCATCAATCTCATTTAGTAGTGCATATAAAGCTGGCGAGGAATACTCATGGCCTGGTACACAAGCGGTAAACTAAAACGCGCATCAAACTTCATTGTGTTCCTCGATAGATCAAGGAAAAGCAAAAAACCTAAAACAGAGGCTAAGTGAAATTTATTCAAGTATGAATAAGAGACTTCGGCCTATTTCGAAACACACATTTTTGTCCATTCTGATAGATCAGTTTCTCGGTCGACAGTAGTCCAGGTCTATTCTGACAGATTAGTGTCTCGGTCGAGAGTTGTTCCGTTCCTCCATTCTGGCAGACCAGTTTCTCGGTCGGCATTTGTCCAAATCCATTATGACAGATCAGTCTCTCGGTCGAAAGTAGACCAGGTCTATCCCGACAGATCAATCTCTCGGTCGACAGTTGACACAAGTTTCTTGATCTAGAAGTCTCTCTGTCCATTCGGTCAACTTAGTATGCAACACTATATGAAAAATGATAAATATACCGATCCACTTCACTCTAGATCTAATGTCAAACAATATACCGCAAAGTTTGTATTGACGTCACTTTAGGTAGGACAAGTCGAACATTTGTTTATGACGTCACAAGAATAATCGAAATTCCGCTAAACGCCACTTTCTCTATTGAAATATAGATCGGTGGGGCATTATTGCACGTTTGTGATGATTTTCTTCAGCTGTTTTCATCTTTAATTTATCTCTTCTACTTTGCTACCTAGGATGCATCCGGAACAGACGGGTTGGTTTCTTTTAATAGAAACACAAACCCGGACGTGAACGCTCTTTGGTTGCGGAGGTACGTCACATGACATGTAAATGGCGAATGTCATACACACCGCCGGTATATATTTATATCATATTATATATTTCAGAAATTGCCTAAATGTGCTTTTCCTAGTATTTAGTATGAATTATTATAAATATTATAAATAAAGTCGATGTTACAGATGCTTGAAATCGGATCTAGTTCTAAGCCGAATCACGCAGTTTCAAACATACGCAGGCGATTTACATGTAAAAAATTTTATCGTATTCATACATTCACTTCCGAGTCTGGTTACTGTTACGTAGTATAAAAAACCGACTCGTGTGTTCCGGATGACCTAGGATGGACCTTGTCGTGTGGTTGAGTAACATCTCTTTCCATTTATCTCTGTGTTTATAATAAAAAATAAGCAATGGTCCTCTGGCTACATGACGCAGTCTCCACGTTCTGCATTGAGACTACCAAGAAATAGTACACAGTACTCTTTAGGGAGTTTCATGACGTCAATATGACGTAAGATGTCCTTTGAAATAGATATATACATATCCTGTTCAAACTCAATTAATAAATCCAAAAGGATGTGCAAATAAGGCGATTAAACACAATATTGTTTTGAGAAGTTATTCTGTGTACATCGGAGTCTAGGATGTACCATTTTGAAATCGAAATGTGTATGGATGACGTCAACAGACATTTCTTAATACTATAGACCCTAAAATAACCTACATATTAACTAGATATCTTATATGCCAACACGCAGGTCGCAACGATTTGTACATGTAAATAATAACCCCCAAAATACATCCTCATTATATCTCCCCTAAAAATAGACACCCGACTCACTACTGCAATAAATGTCTTAACAAATGGCTAAAAACATTCACAATGACGTCATGCTCTACTGACCTATCTATCCAATGCACTGACGATACAGGCACGTGAATGGGGAATCCTAATTTTGTTCTAGAAAGACGACAGTTAAGTCCCTAATCCTTTTCTCTCCACAAAAAGAATCTGTACCGATCGAAATTGAATTTTGCAAATACCTCATAGCATGGGTGTCCACCTAGACGCGATGAACTTTTACTACTTGAAGACGATGACCAGACTTGAGACTTATTCTAGAATCTTTTGAACAAAAACATTCCAGTTCTGGGAAAGAGTCATTAGGACACAACCTAGGAGAACTAACTTCACATCCGTTCTGTGAAGGTTTAAGGTCGGTTCCAGCAATCTATCAGCCATGTCGCCACAGTAACGAAGGAGGACACTCAGGCGGTCACCTACATCAAACACACATAGTGTCACAATCTGGAGATCGAATCTACACCAGCATTCCATACCTTCACCACAACTAGGGGTGGGACACCGTGAAGAACGATCCCACACCGGGAGTTTTCATACAGTGCAATATTTAATCAATATAATAATCTAGCATTACCTGTTTCGGAAACCCATGGGTTCAGTAAAGTAATACCAAACAGACGAAAGTCTGAAACTCTTTCCTGACAAGTTTTCATCATTGTTTCTTGTTTTGCTTTGAATTATTCTAGATGCGTCTAACAATGGGACGTCAATTATTCCCGTATTCGGTTTTAGTGGTCTGTGTAATATTGCAATTAAAAAATGTAAATGAAATATTCATGACTTCTTTAAAGGCAGTCTTTATGAATATTTCAATTACATTTCATTCACTGCAATATTTTATAGGACATTAGATCTTGCATACCAGGTATAAATTCAAAACGAGTACAGACCGGTGACTTCAGAAACGTTTTACCGTTCAGTATAAATACCGTAACACGCTGTCCAGCCTGTCCACAACGCTATTTTGGCTCACGACACCACTGAGTCAGTATACCTCAGTCTGTGACGTACTTTGATCGGGGAACAATGATTCCGAGTTCGAGACCACCCGACGACTGGTGGCGGTTCACGGTAGTTCGTAAAATAAACCTCACTACTTGAGGCAGGTCCGTGGCATTGATGAATATTATGGAGTGTATCGGACAGATTACGTCACTACGTAAGAGTATAATCTTCACGAGAGATAAAACAATATATAAATGCTCCGTCAATTTTCGTTGGATCTTTTATCGACTTCCTCGTCTAGTTAAATATTTGAATTGTGAAGCTTGCCACACATCATCAAATACATAGGTAACAGCGTAAGGCTTCTAAACTTCCTAGATGAAATACCCGGTCAAAACAAAAACTCGTCCTCACTTACTGGGTGTCAGGATAAATGACTATCACCTCAAGGATAAAAATTAGGGTCTAATTTCAGTGTGAAATATTTATACCAATACACATGCGGTAGGAGAGAGTGGGAAGGGTAGGAGGGAAGAAAAAATAAGTAGAGAGAAGAGTGATAACGCATGAAAGGAAACGGCAGTAGAGAGAAGACAGGGGGAAGGAAAGAGGAGAAAAGGGGTAAAGCAATGAATGATGTGGTGAGAGTGGATAGGGTAGGAGGGGAGAGGAGAAAATGGCAGAGAAAAGAGTGACGAAGGAGGACAGGAAGCGGCAGAAGAGATGGAATATAGGGGTATCGAGACACCAGATGCCGTCAACAATGTAATCCTTATTAAATGATAAATTCATAGTATTTATCATGGATGTAACTAAGCGAGTAAGGCTTGTAAAGTAAGTTGGTTTGGTGTTTGAATCCTCATGAATACCACATAATATCAGATGGCTGTCTAACCAAAAAGCTGGAGGCAGCGTCAAGAACATTTCTACCATGGTAGAGTTCCAGTGACCCACATCATGTATTCGGTCAAAACAGAGAAAATTTCTTAGCATTTACAATACGCATATTCTTTAAGCGCTACATCATTATATTTGCCATTGCTATGGAGACTTACGTCAGAGGAAATGTGAACTAAAATCTTCGCTTTTCAACATTTCTGTAATCCATTAAAATCACTGTAAATGATTTCACTGCGGAATCACGACACAGCGTTGACTTCTAAAACACCAATTGCAAGCACTAGTCTTATAAATATTTCTGGGTAAAATAAAGTTCATTCGCTTAGTACGACTACATTTAGTGTATATCTAATACCTTACAGCAAATGGATTATGAATGTTAAATATTTGTGCCACGGTCAAAATTGATAGGTGATAATGCGTGTCTTTTATTACCGAGTCCCACTATAAAATAGTCCAACCCTAGATATGGCAGCCAAAGATTAAAGCGTGGAGAAGCCTGGAGTATCCCACAATTGAGCTGACACAGATCAACAGCAGGTGCGCTGACAGAACAGCAGGTGCTCTGAGAAAAAAAACATACAACAGTAGCGCTGACACGCAGACCTACAGCACAGTGCAAGTGTGCTGGCACACTTACAACAGGTGCGCTGACAGAAAACCTACAGCAGGTGCGCTGACACACAAACCTACAACAGGTGCGTTGACTAAAATAAAAAACCTAGCTATGGTGATAAGCAAACACGCAAACCTACAACAGATGCGCTGACACACCGTCCTACAACATGCATGCCGACATAGAACATAGACATAGAACAGGTGCACTGACACATAGTCTACAACATATGTGCCAACACGCAGATTTCAACAGGTGTGCTGCCAAACAGACCTACAACATGTATATTGACACGCAGACCTACAACAGGTGCCTTGACACATAGCCCTACTTGCCACGACCAGAAAATGTGACAATGAGGAACAATTAATAGACCATATGGAGCCATATTGACATTGTCTTCCCGGGTGTATTGTGAATGCCACCTTTAAAATTTCTGCTCAATGCAATATTGCACAATGCCTTGCGTTCTCACGCAGAGGAATGGGATTTATCTTCAGTCACATTTTTTAACAGACGTTTTAAAAATAGCAACAGTTGTTTCTCACACGTGTCTTCAATTATGTTCATAAAGTTGAATAAAGTCGATGAATGGTATTTGTTTTATTTCATGCTTCATTTCATTTCCGGATGGGAGTCTTATTCAATAAAGCAAAGTGTCTGATCTTGCTGCGAAAACTATGCTCCCCAGGAATAGAAACGCATAAAGATATGTAGGACGTCAGAGATCGTCTTTGTAACTAGGTTTCCCTGTGATATATATTTGGTCTAATTATAGAAGACACAGAATATATAGTCGTAAGCACAGCACTTAGTAGACACAGAATGGTGGTCACCACTTACTTAGTAGACATAGAATGGTGGTCACCATTTACTAAGAAGACACAGAATGGTGGTCACCACTTACTTAGTAGACACAGTATGGTGGTCACCACCTACTTAGTAGACACAGAATGGTGGTCACCACTTACTAAGACGACACAGAATGGTGGTCATCACTTACTTAGTAGACACAGTATGGTGGCCACCACTTACTAAGAAGACACAGAATGGTGGTCACCACTTACTAAGACGACACAGAATGCTGGTCACCACTTACTCAGTAGACACAGTATGGTGGTCACCACTTACATAGTAGACACAGAATGGTGGTCACCACTTAGTTAGTAGACATAGAATGGTGGTCACCACTTGCTTGGTAGATATAGAAAGGTGGTCACCACGTACTTAGTAGACACAAGATGGTGGTCACCACTTACTTAGTAGACACAGAAGGGTGGTCACCACTTACTCAGTAGACATAGAATGGTGGTCATCACTTACTCAGTAGATTCAGAATGGTGGTCATCACTTACTCAGTAGACATAGAATGGTGGTCACCACTTTGTGGATGAACATCTTCCAGATGACTATGAACATAACATAACGAAAGCCTGGGAAATTACCCATCTGAGACAGGGTGTAGAGGAATGACCCACCTGAGACAGGGTCTGGGGGAATGACCCACCTGAGACAGGGTCTGGGGAAATTACCCACCTGAGGCAAGTGGCACTGGCTGTTTTATAGATAGTCCTGACTGATTACTGTTTATCACACACAAGGACGATTTCACCCTATATGGTGGCAACAAATGACTGTAGTTTTGTTTTTTAATCTGACCAATGTAATGGCCTAATCAGAAGCAGTGAGCGATTTTACATTATCAAGTGTATTGTTTTGTGGGACCTTGATCTTGACCTTTGATCAGGGAGAGACTAAAATAGTTTCCAGCACAGATCATAGTTTCCAACTAGGTACATGATTTATAAATCAAACTTGCTGCCTCTCACTTTACCACAGACTACCTGATAGAAAGAGGTCTACTATGAGTGTCCTGTCCCATTCAGCAACCACAAAACACTATCATCACATCTCTAGTCTTGAATTAGATCAATGGGGTAGAAGTCAAGCCAAGCACTTAAAACCACTACACCGAGTCTACCCCTTCAGTGTGGTCTGCTGTAACTGATTGACAAATTATATAACTTTAAACCTTTACAGATATGCTGGTAGTTAATTAATATACACTTAATGCACTGAATGACAGAGGCTTCTAACTTCCCCCATCTCACAGTTTGTACACATTTATAACACATCACTTAGAACAAACGTAACAGCAAGGGGAGTGTGGCATTATGATCTATTGGGATAACTGACAGAAAAGGGAAAAGAAGCAACAGTTGTTATAAACCCTGCTTTATACATGTACATAAGCTAGTCATTGATTCATACAGGGATTGCATTTTATGGGAAGCCACTGTTCACAAACTTCTAGTGCCCTATAGTTATGAAGACAGCAATCATTCATGTTCCCAATTCATTTCTGAAGTCCTTTTCAACCCTCACCCCCATCTTCTTCATATCTCTCTCTTACAATATAGCATCCAGCAATACCCCTAGCAGTAATATATGCAGTAAGTGATTGTCAGGTGTCCACAATCTGGGCCCGGATGCACAATGATAACTTATAACAACATTATGAGCCCTCATCTGAGATAATTCTACAATAAATAATAGGAAGCTGTGTCTATAGATTGCCTATGCCCTAGCTATATACGAAGAAGTTTCTCTGTTGTAAATCAATAACAATAAACTAAGGTAGGCAATCACGGACTCCTGGAAAACAAGGGTAAGACCAGGTGTTTCGACAACATGATGTCTACAGATTGTCTTTGTCCTAACCAAAGGCATCTTGAAATCCTTAAATTGCATATGCCCTCACCTAATGCATCTTGATGTCTTAAGATTGCATATGCCCTCACTTAGTGTAACAAGATGTATATGAATTTTAAATGTCCTCAATTACTATGACATGGTGTCTATAGATTGCATAAGCCTTCACATAATGTTTCTATCGTCCACGCCGCTCACTTTGTAAACCGAAAAATCTGGATTTTCACTTATTTATCTTTAAAATAGTTTTACAAAATTAATATCAATCGACAGATCTTGCTTAGTCGTAACTTTTGGTGTATGTTATATGTTTCTACAAAGAAGCATTCATATCTTATAAGGAAAAAATTATTTTAGATAGGGCGTTTTCTGTGTTAATTTTGATGTGACATCGCCGTTGTTTATCACTGAGTCTATGGGAAACTTGGCGACATCACGTCAAAATTTAACATGGAAATCACTCTATCTAAAATTGATTTTTTTTCTATAAAATATGAACCCTTCTTCATACAAACATATAGCATACACCAAAAATTACGACTAAACAAGATCTATCGAATGGTTTTACCTTTTTGAAATTATTCTGAAGATGAATAACTGAAAATCCAGATTTTCCAGTTTCCAAAGTGAGTCGCGTGGAGAGTAGGTAAGTTACATGTATCTACAGAGTGACAGTGACCTCACCTGATACAACTTGATAATATTAGGGTGTTGTAAAAGCTTCATGATTTGAACTTCTCTGTACACTTTTTCCAAATTATTCTTATCCAGCTGTGTTTTGTCAATAATTTTTATGGCAACCTGCAAAACAAAAAATAAAAGCTATCAAAATATCACATGCAATTTCTCAGTGATGGATTTGTATCAAATTCATAGCCTAGGCTGAAAAAAATACACTAGTTAGATGACAGGGTCTTGAAATAAGCCCTACACCCATATGTGTTGTATAAGAGAGAGCTTTTACTGATAAAGCAAAAAGCACAAACAAGGCTTTTTTACCCTTTCCATTTCCGTACCACAAGGGCTACAATGTACAGTAGGTCTTAGTCTGAAACCCATGTGTCAAATTTCAAGTCAGACCCTTTCATATACCACTACCAAATGATATGCATCTGTCTCGGTTGAGGAGAAGAAGCAGGGACAAGTTTCATTAACCCGCCCATTTTACCCTATCTCAAACGCCAAATTCAAGTTTAAAACCCAGGTGTACAACTTCAAGTCAGACCCTTTCATATACAGTACAGTCCAGGTGGAACTTAATCTGCCCACTGGTCACAGTGGGCAGTGGGCATTTTAGAGTGGGCATTAAAAATGTCCACTGGATACAGTGGACATTCTTGTAAGAGCCAGTTGGAATAAACATACAGGTATGTGGACAGCTTGATAGCTCAGGTAAATGTCCATACATAATGCCCACTGAAATTTCAGGTGGACTGCCCACTGTGGACGGTGGACATTCAAAGTTCCACTCGGACTGTACTGTATCACCACAAAAACATTTTATCTGTCATGGTTAAGGAGAAGAAGACTGTGGAGAGAGACAGGCAGATGGACAGATGGAGGGACGACAGCAGTATAACATAACACAGCCACAGTTTAATTTTTAATCAAATGAATTGAATAAAAGGCTTTCAATACCTACATGTACAATAAGTCGTCCCTTCCTTTTAATAAATCACTATTTTATGGCACTCAGACTTCATTATAAGTGTGAACTTTCCTATTTCATATCACAGCCTGACTTATTTAATGCTTATGCTCTCCTTTTCGATGGATACTTTCCCTGTTCCTCAACTTAAACATTCAGTCCTCTCTCTCTGTTAATCCCCTCTCCTTAAGCCTTTGCATTCAATCCTTTCTCTATTCATATCTCAGTCTCTTTCCTTGTCTGAGCAGCCCTGACCTCGACTTTAAATCTAAACCCAGAGTCCGAGATTATCCACTTTATATGACATCTCATCCTCCCTTCGTTATTGAATATCTAAACGCCTTCTCTCTACTTTACATCAATAATGATATGACATCTCATCCTCTCTCCTCCATTGAATACCTAAACCCCTTCTCTCTACTTTATATAAATATATGACATCTCATCCTCCCTTCTTCATTGAATACCTATTAAACTCCTTCTCTCTACTTTATATAAATATATGACATCTCATCCTCCCTTCTTTATTGAATACCTATTAAACTCCTTCTCTCTACTTTATATACGTGTAGATATATGACATCTCATCCTCCCTTCTTTATTGAATACCTATTAAACTCCTTCTCTCTACTTTATATACGTGTAGATATACAACATCTCATCCTCCCTTCTTTATTGAATACCTATTAAACTCCTTCTCTCTACTTTATATACGTGTAGATATACAACATCTCATCCTCCCTTCTTTATTGAATACCTATTAAACTCCTTCTCTCTACTTTATATACGTGTAGATATATGAACTCTCATCCTCCCTTCTTTATTGAATACCTATTAAACTCCTTCTCTCTACTTTATATACGTGTAGATATATGACATCTCATCCTCCCTTCTTCATTGAATACCTATTAAACCCCTTCTCTCTACTTTATATACGTGTAGATATATGACATCTCATCCTCCCTTCTCCATTGAATACCTATTAAACCCCTTCTCTCTACTTTATATATGTGTAGATATATGACATCTCATCCTCCCTTCTCCATTGAATACCTATTAAACCCCTTCTCTCTACTTTATATATGTGTAGATATATGACATCTCATCCTCCCTTCTCCATTGAATACCTATTAAACTCCTTCTCTCTACTTTATATACGTGTAGATATATGACATCTCATCCTCTCTTCTCCATTGAATACCTATTAAACCCCCTCTCTCTACTTTATATATGTGTAGATATACGACATCTCATCCTCCCTTCTTTATTGAATACCTATTAAACTCCTTCTCTCTACTTTATATACGTGTAGATATATGAACTCTCATCCTCCCTTCTTTATTGAATACCTATTAAACCATTTCTCTCTACTTTATATACGTGTAGATATATGACATCTCATCTTCCCTTCTCCATTGAATACCTATTAAACCCCCTCTCTCTACTTTATATATGTGTAGATATATGACATCTCATCCTCTCTTCTCCATTGAATACCTATTAAACCCCTTCTCTCTACTTTATATACGTGTAGATATATGAACTCTCATCCTCCCTTCTTTATTGAATACCTATTAAACCATTTCTCTCTACTTTATATACGTGTAGATATATGACATCTCATCTTCCCTTCTCCATTGAATACCTATTAAACCCCTTCTCTCTACTTTATATACGTGTAGATATATGACATCTCATCCTCCCTTCTTCATTGAATACCTATTAAACGCCTTCTCTCTACTTTATATACGTGTAGATATTTGACATCTCATCCTCCCTTCTTCAATGAATACCTATTAAACGCCTTCTCTCTACTTTATATACGTGTAGATATATGACATCTCATCCTCCCTTCTTCATTGAATACCTATTAAACTCCTTCTCTCTACTTTATATACGTGTAGATATATGACATCTCATCCTCCCTTCTTCATTGAATACCTATTAAACCCCTTCTCTCTACTTTATATATGTGTAGATATATGACATCTCATCCTCCCTTCTCCATTGAATACCTATTAAACCCCTTCTCTCTACTTTATATAAATATATGACATCTCATCTTCCCTCCTCCATTACATATACCTAAACCAACTTCTCTCTACTTTATGTAAATATAGGACATCTCATTCTCCCTCTCGTGATGAACTGCCTTACACCCACCCTGGACCAGCACTTGTCTGAATTCTCATCATACCAATTTCTTCAATCAACACCACAAATGTGATAGACAATGCAGGTCATGCATTAGTAGTCACAGGTAAGTGTTGACTTATTGTATTACAACATTACAAGCACTTCAAATGACCATTGTGTCCCCTGCTTGACCACTGACCTACATGTAAGTCCACTACCTGTCCACTGACCCCTGTCCAGTACTTATACATTGTAATAAAAGCCTCAGGGTGTACTTACTACATTTTTGTGTATTGCTTTATGCTTCAGTGACCTAAAAGTTCATGCTTGAGAACTAGGTGAAAGGAACTATTGTTTATATAGTCAGAAAGTACATATAGGTAAAAAACTGGAGTTCTTGTTCATTACATGTTAACTATAGCATTAAATCAATAGTATTTCTGAGATAATGTAACAAATCCAACCTTGACATTGTGCTGCAATTATATAGATGGGATACATATTTCTTGGTACAGTATATATGTACCATGCAGTAACACATTTAAGGAGGTTTAAGGGGGTGGCAAAATAAAAATCCTGACAATGATTTCACATACTCCTTTTAAAGTATAATATTTTACCGGTACATATTTTTGTAAGAAAAGTGGCAAAGAAAAATCTCCCACAAGACATTATCATCCTTATCACTCTCCCTCCCTGATATGAAGTTTTTAAATGTTACGTTTACATGTGCAATCGGAGCTTTCAGAAAGATTTTCATCCCGAGGTATTTTTCTGTAAAAAGCAACTACTCTACATCAGTGTTGGCAGTTATAATTCCAGTTTTAAAGATTTCCGTCGGCACCCTTGATGGTTTCAACGGGATAATAGTGCAGGATAATGGCACATTTTGAAAATGAAAATGTAATTTATGGAGAAAAAAAGTGCTGAATTCTTGAATGAATGGCACAAAATGGCAAGTAAATTACATTAAGTGCTTGCCATGGTAGTTATTCTGGGAGCAGAGTGTGCATTAAGTAAAATGATTGCTTCAAAATTCAACTGAAAAAGGTGACAAAATTACTACACATGGACAATTACAACATGTACATTGTCAGCATGAAAGCTTTAGTCATGACCTTGATCCTAAAAATCAACCACTTACAAATATGTTCAGAGTAGTCTTCACGAAAAGCTTTTTGAACCATTAACCCAAACAAATTTTACTACATTATACCCCTGACAATATCTCTGGGTGTCGCGGGCGTGGGGCTAACGAGTCTTCGTGAAAGCTTTAATTTAATAGTGATACAAATACATGTCTTCTATAGTAAAATAAGCATCACTACAACACTTACTGCTACCTTTTCTTACTTAAATATATCTCGTTAATTTTTTTGTTTTCAATTAGCCTACCAGATACTGCGGCTGCCACAAAAAAGATTTTTCAACCCATGTTTATTTACCGTAAAACTTGATTCTGATCATAGCAAGAGTGAATAGAGGTTAACATTTGAATCTCAATGCACATGAAATACATGTGGTGTTCTGGATATAAAAAGAATAATAGAAAAAAATCAAAATTCAATGCAGGTTCAGAGCCCACTTTGCTATTTGGTTGCAAGGAAATTTTGCTGGATTAGACTGAAATTTGTCATTAATATGAGCTTTTCGATAGAATTTTGAGTTTCTATAGAGAAGAAGTTCCTGCATCCCCTTGAATTGCATGTCATGAAATAAAAATGCATTTAACTAGATCAGCATTCTGACATTTATTGTGACTTTAAGGTATGTAACTAAAATGCATATGCACACAACAGCAGATGTGCATTCAATTGTGGATGTTTGCAAACATGTAACACACCTGTTATTGTGTTCATCTGCAGAGAGTAACATGCAATACATCTATCTTGGACAAAAACATGCACAATTTATTGTTCACAAAGTGAAAGTAGATTACACAATAATTTGCAAACAAAAAATGGATTTTTTATTTCCAAAGAAAAAGTTATGGATGCACAATGGCACTTGTGTAACAGTAATGTACTGCATGCTGCACATGCAGTAAAATACCCCTCCCCCTTTTTTTTTATTTTTCCTCAACCTTCGATCCAGACCTGTACTAGGTGTGCACCAAGGTAGATGCATGTTTGAACACTACCAAAGCCATGGTCACAGACTAACAGAGAGATGCATAGACGAAATCCACCCTAGTGTGGATCAAGGAAGCTTCCTTATGATTCACACACAATGCATTTGACTAAACACAAAACATAAATATCAGTACACCTACCTCTGTCTTTGTGATCCTGTGTCTTCCAAGTTTTACAACAGCAAAGTTACCCTTTCCTATTGTACGCTCTATATCATAAAATCCCACTCGTATAGGGGGTCGTGATGATTTTTCCGCCATGACCATTTTTTCAAAATGTTTCACTTAAACTTCCAAACTGAAAATAACATACGTGTAACTCAAACTGCGTTTCCAAAACTCACTCACTTCTTTCAGTCTTGTTTTCATGGCGGAGTTTTGAGTATGAACCCGGCTTGTGACGTCAATTGTGACGTCAATGAAGTAGAGATATCGACTGGTTATTCAGTGGTAAGTTTCGTATCTGCAGAGTTGCTAAGTGGAATACACGTGTGACGTCAGCAACTCGCACTTGTCAATCAAATACATGATAGCAAATAATAATAGGACTGTGTTTACACATTCATGCCTTGTAGATACAAACGATTACAGATAATGCGGCATAAGACGTTCACCCTATACAGATAACAAAGTTTCTATTGAGAAATAAAATAAAATAAAATAAGATTGTTGAGACAAACACAGCACAAGAAATTACACCTGGTAGTGGTAATCTTTTGACTCAGTGGCGACATAAATGTAAAATCGTTGACACTTAATTCAACCCATCAATTCTTTCTTTCCTTCTCTCTTTCTTTCTTTCTTTCTTTCTTTATTTCATTATTTATTTATCCATTTATTTATTTGTTTATAGATTATTTATTAATTTATTTATTTATTTATTTATTTAGTCATTTATTTATTTAGTCATTTATTTATTTATTTATTTATTCATTTATCATTTTATTCATTTGTTCATATTTTATTTATCAGCATTTCGATATGATTAAGTGATAGTAATTCAATAAATAAATATTACATTTCACAGGTATTATAGGGAACCATTTTCTATTCGACCAACCCTTTGTAGGCTTTTTGTTCTTCCTGTAAAAAGATGTAAAATTATACTCATTACTTGCCATTACTCTCTGTTTTTTATACGTGTATTATATCTTGTATTCATAAACCTATAAGCTTGTGCTTTTAGTAACCTATCTATCTATCTATCTATCTATCTATCTATCTATCTATCTATCTAATTAATTAATGAAGTACAATAAGTCAGATTAATAGATTAAAAACGAGAGATAGGGGTGCATATAATTAATTATCTTCTTCTTCTTCTTCTTCTTCTTCTTCTTCTTCTTCTTCTTCTTCTTCTTCCAATATGAAGTGTACTCAAAAGTTGAGCGTTATACTTCATGTGGCAGTCAAGATAAAAGCCTCACAGGGCAGTGTGATACAGATAAAAGGAGTTAAAATCCTTGATCCTCATCCTAAGCTGGAATGGGTAGGTGGTATGTTGCCCATTGCAGTCCGGTAGTCCTCCAAGGAACATGCTAATGTTATTGCTGATGGAAGTCTCTTCCAATCCCTGTTGGTACGCGGGAAGAAGGAGAATCGGTATACATCCTTTTTCGCTGTTGGTATGCAAAAGGTATGTTGTCCCCTTGTCCTGGTGTCTGTCTGTATTAAGTATTGTTTTGCTGGAATGGCCACTACATTGTGTTGGATCTTGAATAGCAACAAAAGGCGGATCTTTACTCTTCTGATCTGTAACTGTTCCCATCCCAGGGAGTTGACCATGTTGGTAACACTGCCTGCTTTCCTATCCCAATAGTTCCTTGTGCCACTCTACGTTGGACTTTCTCTATCTGGTATATCTGTCCGCTAGTGTGAGGGTCCCATATGGAGGCAGCGTACTCCAGCGTTGGAGGTACAATGGCTTTGTAGGCTCTGACCCGTGCTGATATTCTGCAACCTCGGAGATTTCGCTTTAAGAAGCCTAGAGTCCTATTGGCTTTCACTGTGATGGCATCAATGTGCTTGTTCCACTTCATGTTGCTGCTGATTGTAACTCCCAGGTACTTGCTCGAGTCCACTATTTCTAGCTTATGGCTGTGTAGTCTGTAGTCTGCACTGATTGTTTTCCGCTTTGATGAGACCTGTATGACCACGCACTTCTCCGGATGGAAGGTCATCTGCCACTCTTCATCCCACTTCTCAAGTGCTGTAAGGTCTTGCTGTAGATTGTTGCTGTCCTCTGTGTTGTTGATTGGGCGGTACAGTAAACAATCATCTGCGAACAACCTGGTTTCTGACTTGGTGATTTCTGGGAGGCCATTGATGAATGTGAGGAAGAGCAGCGGGCCAAGTACTGTACCTGTGGTACTCCTGATAGGATATCTGCACTAGATGAGGCATGGTCGTCTAGAAGGACTTCTTCTTGTCTGTTGTTCAGGAAGTCCTTAATCCATAGCAGAGTGTTGTCTCGTACAACATAGTACTGCAGCTTATGTAGCAATCTCTTATGTGGCACCTTGTCAAATGCTTTCGAGAAGTCTAGCAGAACAATGTCAACTTGGCCTCCCTGGTCTAAAGTGCGGGCAATACTGTCTATGGTGATGGCTAGCTGAGTTTCACAGGAACACTTGGATCTGAAGCCGTGTTAACTGTTGTTGAGGATAGAGTGCTGGTCGAGGTGGTCCATTACCTGGCTGTGGATGATTTGTTCCAGTAATTTACAGGAGATGGAGGTCAAGGAGACTGGTCTGTAGTTAGAGGCCTCATGCTTATCACCTTTCTTGTATACTGGAACAATAGAAGCTGATCGCCAGTCGTCTGGGATGGTGCCTGAATCCAATGTGATCTGGAAGACTTTGGTCAATGCTGGAGCTATTTAGTCTGCATACTCATGTAGAAGCCTGGCTTGGATTTCATCTGGTCCTGTTGCTTTGTGGGAGTCGATGTTCCTGAGTAACTTGTGGACTCCTGCTTGGCTGACTTGGATTGAAGGCATCGCTGGATAACGACTTGCACCTTTGTTTGGCATCCATGTGATATCCTCCCTGGTGTAGACTGAATGAAATTGCTGGTTGAGTATTTCCGCTTAGGATTCAGTATCACTGTAGAGGAGTCCCTCTGCCTTCCTCAGTGGGGCTACTCCTTGTGAGTCCCGACGTTTGCTTTCCAGGTATGACCAGAATCTCTTGCTGTTGTTCTGCATCTCTCTGCAAACTGTTTGGTCTATGAACTCATCATGAGCTGTCCTGATTTCCCTCTCTGCTGCTGCCTTGGGTTGTGGATATCGGGCTAACGAAGGGGAATTAAACTGATATACTTTTACTATTCAATATTATCAGGTCTTGTGTCATTGCAAAGTAAGATACTGTTATTTTCAAAAGTGGAACGGAATTACGGACAAACGGACGGACGGATAGGTGTATGATCCTTGACAATCAGACCAGATCGTGACTAATCAATAAATGAAAATAAAGCAAACAGAAATTAACTGTGTACTCAACTTATATACAGAATACAGAAACAGAAAAGGGATACTGTGTTGTTTAAGACTACACTCTGCGTAACCACGACACTCGATGACAAAAACTGGATCATCTCCCCAATTCGGACTATTTTAAAACTGGTGGGAGTCAGTTTTCAACGGGGGTAATTTTTCAACAAGACGCACACGTAGACAATTGACCCTTAGGGTATTTATTCTATACACGAAACATATTTTTCGACGGCTGGGGAGTCACTTCTCAACGTAGAAACATGACCTACAGGTCATTATTCTACGGGGGTCATTATTCGTCGTTACACCGGCAATCGTTATAACTCAGTAGAGGCAGAACTGATGTATTCACAATGGAAACCACGACAACTTTTTGTCATGCTCGAGCAACGCCAAAAAAAGATGATAGTCGATCATATAGTTATATTACAGGGGTGTCGGACAAGGAGCGAGGAAAGGAGGACCACATTTCTCCCTTTTTCCTTTCTTTCTGGTTGTTTGACTGTCTTAATTTCGATTATCGCCCGGCCCTTTATTACGAAGCTTGGTTTCCCTATAATTATCATCCTGTATTAAAGTAAAACTACCCATATTATGATTGAAATATCACATGATAAGACGGGGATATTAATTGGAGTGTACGTGTGGTCAAAAGTTTTGCGAGAAACGGGCACCTGCCTCTTCATCTTCCATTATATCAACAACACACTAAAAGTGCAAAAAGCAAATAATAATAAATCTACGGATAACCTATTAATTATGTAATTTTCACCATAATTATTTATCAAAGTATCTTATTCACAGTGTAGAATAGACACACGCCGGTTTGAGTTACCTATGAGCTATATAAGCCTGGAAGTATTAGAACATATCACTGTAATGACGTCACGGAACACATGGCGCGCCTCTAATAGCGTGTTAGAGATCGATTATTCTATGTTGTGGTGCATGGTATTTCTTCGAATTGTCGTCGTAAGGCAATAAGATCGAACTTCCATGTGGTAAATGAAATAATTCGAAATACATGTATCATTATCCCATTCTTATGTAATTTTTAAGGTATCTTGGAGCAGTGATAGAGCGCTGGTTTTTGAAGTGAAGGATCGGGTGTGATCCATGCTGTCGCAAGAATTTTCCCAGCGTGTTTCATCGCCTACGTCCATATCCATCCCTCGGATGAGACAGTTAAAAGTAAGATCCTGTGTGAAGATATACGTCTTCACGGAATATAGATCCTTCGACCACTGCTTCGAGTGCTTACCTCTTAGTAACCATGGTAACAAAGGTCAAACAGTTAAGACCTTGTATCCGGCAGATGCCGCCACCGTAATTGTTGTGGTATTTAACAAAGGTCAACAATCTGTCTTGGAGTGGAATGCATTTAAACTAAACACATTTGTGAGTTCGCCTGATCAGCGGGTGGTTGCGAGCTGGCAAATATAAGCCGGAGTTAGTTTAACTAGCAGGGAGTTGCACGTTTGCTCATTAAGCGGGAAGTTGCCGGTTCACCTAACAAGCGGTAGGTTGCTGATTCACCTGATAAGTGGTAGGTTGCTGGTTCACCTGACAAGCGGTAGGTTGCTGGTTCACCTAGCAAGCGGTAGGTTGCTGGTTCACCTAACAAGTGGTAGATTGCTGGTTCACCTGATAAGCGAGAGATTGCTGGTTCACCTAACAAGCGGTAGGTTGTTGGTTCACCTAACAAACGGTAGGTTGTTGGTTTACCTAACAGACGGTAGGTTGCTGGTTCACCTGATAAGCGAGAGGTTGCTGGTTTACCTAACAAGCGGTAGGTTGCTGGTTCACCTGACAAGCGGTAGGTTGCTGGTTCACCTGATAGGCGGTAGGTTGCTGGTTGACCTAACAAGCGGTAGGTTGCTGGTTCACCTGATAAGCGGTAGGTTGCTGGTTCATCTGATAAGCGGTAGGTTGCTGGTTGACCTAACAAGCGGTAGGTTGTTGGTTCACCCGATAAGCGGTAGGTTGCTGGTTCACCTGATAAGCGGTAGGTTGCTGGTTCACCTGATAAGCGGGAGGTTGTGGGTTAGCTGTATAACCGAAAGATTGCAAGTTTCTTTACTAAGCGGCTAGAATGTGGGTTCGCCTACCTAGCGGGAGGATGTAAATTCTCCTCATAGGCGGAAAGTTGTGAGTTTCCCTCATAAGCGGGAAATTATAACTTCCCTTTCTAAACGGGTGTTTTCTGTGAGTTCGCCTCATAAGCGGGGTCGCAAGTTCGGTCAATAAGCGGGGAATTTGAGTTCGCCTTATTAGTGGGAAGTTGTGATTTCGTTCATAAAAGGTAGCTTGCGGGTGCACTCAATAAGAGGGCAATTGCGGGTTCAACCATTGCTTAAAGGTACAATGGTTAAAATATACTTTTGAAACTCGTGTTAAGTACGTCTTCATCTAGATATCACCTGTACCACATACCTGTACCACATACCCTGTACCACACCTGTACCACATACCCTGTACCACATACCTGTACCACATACCCTGTACCACATACCTGTACCACATACCCTGTACCACATACCTGTACCACATACCCTGTACCACATACCTGTACCGCATACCCTGTACCACACCTGTACCACATACCCTGTACCACATACCTGTACCACATACCCTGTACCACATACCTGTACCACATACCCTGTACCACATACCTGTACCACATACCCTGTACCACAAACCTGCACCGCAAACCTCTACCACATACCCTGTACCACTTACCTGTACTACATAACCTGTACCACATAACTTGTACCGCATACCTGTATCACATACTCTGTACCACACCTGTACCACATACCCTGTACCACATACCTGTACCACATACCCTGTACCACACCTGTACCACATACCCTGTACCACATACCCTGTACCACACTTGTACCACATACCCTGTACCACCTACCTGTACTACATAACCTGTACCACATAACCTGTACCATATACCTGTACCACATACTCTGTACCACACCTGTACCACATACCCTGTACCACATACCTGTACCACATACCCTGTACCACACCTGTACCACATACCCTGTACCACATACCCTGCACCACATACCCTGTACCACATACCTGTACCATATACCCTGTACCACATACCTGTACCACACACCCTGTACCACACTTGTACCACATACCCTGTACCACCTTCCTGTACTACATAACCTGTACCACATAACCTGTACCATATACCCGTACCACATAACCTGTATCACATACCCTGTACCACATACCCTGTACCACATACATGTACCACATACCCTGTACCACATACCTGTACCACGTGCACATACCTGTACCACATACCCTGTACCACATACCTGTACTACATACCTGTACTACATACCTGGTAAGGTAGCCAGTATATCTAAGTACCATATACCACGTCTTCTTCTGACTGATTGATTGATTGATTGATTGATTGATTGATTGATTGATTGACTATTTCTAACTCTACATATTATATTATTCTTTTACCCATTTGGTGCTCGGTATATTACTTGATTAATTCTTGTTGGACAGGTTACCCAGGATGATAGCCCACACGGACGGGTTACCCACCATGATAGCTCACATGGATGGGTTATCAATGACGATAGAGCAAGTGGGTGGGTTATCAATGAAGACAGCCCACATGGACGGGTTACCCAGGATGATAGCCCACATGGATGGGTTACCCAGGATAATAGCCCAAATGGACGGGTTAGACAGTATGATAGCCCACATGGACGGGTTACCCAGGATGAAAGCCGACATGGATGGGTTACCCAGGATAATAGCCCACAAGGACGGGTTAGACAGTATGATAGCCCACATGGGCGGGTTACCCAGGATGATAGCCCACATGGACGAGTTAGACAGTATGATAGCCCACATTGGCGGATTACCCAGGATGATAGCCCACATGGACGGGTTACCCGGGATAATAGCCCACATGGACGGGTTATCCAGGATGGAAGCCCACATGGACGGGTTACCCAAGGTGACAGCCCACATGAACAGGTTTCCCATGATGATAGCGCATATGGACGGGTTACCCTAGATGGAATTCCACATAGACGGATTTCCCAGGATGATAGCCCACATGGACGGGTGACCCACGATGGTAGCCCACATACACGGGTTACCCAGAATGATAGCTCACATGGATGGGTTATTAAGAATGATAGCCACAAGAACTAAAATACAATACTTGCTTTGGCCAAATAAATCTATAAAAATAACGAACCCTAGATTTATAACATTTCCAATATTACCACCTATGTCTTATGTCACGATAAATATCTCACATTCCACAGAAATATCTATCGTGGAAATTTAATCGGATCACGAGTACTGAGAAATCGCCCCAGGATTTCCCATAAAGGGAAAGTGTGACGTAAGTCTTCAGAGTTCCACGTCAACCAATCACTTTTCAGTATGTTCATGTATTGTGCAAGTGGTACATGTGACATGAGAGTTATTTGTTATCGTTTGACGTCAAGATTATGGCTTCACTTTACACAGAATTAAATGACTTATACAACAGACCCACGCGGAGTAGTGAGAGTTCTTGCACGTGCGAATGACCTGCGTGACACGAATCTTCGATTTTTTCTCCTACAAGACATCGATGAGTCGCGATGGGTATCGAACCCGAAATATTTTCTCTACCGTGAGACACCGATGAGTGAGCGGTGGATATCGAATCCGAGATATTTTCTCTGAAAAAAGACAATGATGAGTCGCAATGGGTATCGAACTCGGGATATTTTCTCTCCTTCAAGACACTGATGAGTGACCGGTGGGTATTGAACCCGGGATATTTTCTCTCCCACAGGACACCAATGAATCGCGATGGGTATCGAACCCGGGATATTTTTTCCCTAGCGTATCCGGCTTCCGACAGAGCTATGCTTGTTACGGTGCTTACCATCAAAACTGATGAAAACACACCATGTTATTTTTCTCAGGCTAATTTGTGAAGAGGAAAATGTGGCAGACGGAAATACGTTACTCTGATTTTTATTTCTAATGGAGAGATCACAGAAAATGCCCGATATTAGTACTTCGGTACTCCATGCAAACTGATTTTTTTTTTTTTGTTTTGGTTATTTTTTTTTTCAGGGGAGTGTTTTGGTTTTTGGGGGTTTTTCTGGGGGGGGGGGTGTTCTTTTGTGCTTTTTCTTTTTTTCTTTATGTAATTTAATTTTGTTCATTTTATTTTCGTCATAGGAAATAAAACTTTTATAAGATATGAATAGGAACGCAAGAACATTTCAATATATTTATACAAATGTATATGAGAAACACGGGATGAGATCGAAATGCGTGGTATACAGCCAATGTCTATACTGTGACACAGGGACTTACGGGTTATCCATCCCCCATCCCTAAGAAAATTCTAGTGAAAAATACGTGCTTTTTTAAAAATTCTTCTTTTATTTGAGGAACACATAAGACACAAATAAATTCGTGGTGTTAAAACATTACCTACCCATGTTTGTTTTCGTTGAGCAAGAAATCAAAATCATGGAGTTTTCACATGCTTAATTCATATTTTGGTAATTTCTGAGTCAAACATATCATTTATTAAATAAATAAAGCTATACTCAAATGCTACAAATTTTCGGACACATGCCCTTTATCAAGTGGATAATTTCTATTATTCACTTGATAAAGGGCATGTGCCCGAAAATTTGTGGCATTTGAGTGTAGCTTTATTTATTTATCGGAAACGACTTACCTTAGGAGGATAAATGACTAAATATCATCTTTTAGTTTGCACAGCCAGTTTGACGTAAATTAGCAGAGTACAAACACTTCTTATTTGTAGTATCATATCTTTCCTTCACGGTTCAGTATCTATTTTAGAATCCCTTATATATGTAATGAGAAAAACAAGACTGTCTTGTATCACTGGTGGCTAAAATCATCCCCCATACAAATGTATCAAAAATTGACAAAATGTGATAATGTGCTGATAATGTAAAAATATGTGCAAATCTAATTTTCTTGATCTATTTGCATTCTACAGTACCATATGTACTTGATAAACAAAAGAAATATGTATGTATCCAGGTAAGATTTCGTGCAAAGTAAGATTTTATTACCCTACCCCCTCCCCCTATATTTTCCCAAATCATTGTAAAAACAAGGAGAGAGCAGCTCTAATAGAAATGAATTATATGTGTGGTTCATAATTTACACTGCACTCTTTCTACAATATCAGATGTACTGCACTTTTTCTACAATATCAGATGTTTCTTTGATAATATTTTTATATAACCATGCTAAATATAAAAAAAGCAAAATAAAAGAACACCACCCTCTTATTTTGATACAAAATTGATGCAGATAACTTATATGATTTCGTAAGTCATGATAAATCAGAAATATGTTTAAGACCAATAGTTTTACATTCTTTTGTTACTACTATGATATAACTGGTATTTTTAGGAAGACAAATCAACAAGATTTTATTACCCCCACCACTCCTACCGACGAAACATATATCACGTCACCCAAGGATGGAGAATCCTTGAATTAACAGTCCTATCCTTACCCAGACACTGTACGTAATGTACACCTCCTTTCCTTACCCACACACCGTAAGTAATGAACAACCCTATCCTTACCAAGTAACCGTATGTAATGAGCAAACCTATCCTTTCCCAGTCACCGTAAGTAATAACAAACCTATATTTACCCAGTCACTGTACGTCATTAATAACCATATTCTTACCCAGTCACCGTACGTAATTAACAACTCTATCCTAACCTAGTCACCGTACGTAATTAAGAACTCTATCCTTACCCAGTCACCGTACGTAATGAACAACCCTATCCTTACCCAGTCACTGCGTAATTAACAACCCTATCCTTACCCAGTCACCGTACCAACAACCCTATCATTAGCCAGTCACCGTACGTGATTAACAAACCTATCTGTACCTAGTAACCATACGTCTTTACTTACCCTATCCATACCCAGGCACCGTACGTTATTATTAATCCTATCCATACCCAGGCACCGTACGTTATTATTAACCCTATCCTTACCCAGTCACCGTACGTTATTATTAACCCTATCCTTACCCAGTCACCATACGTTATTATTCACCCTATCCTTACCCAGTCACCATACGTTATTTTTAACCCTATCCTTACCCAGTCACCATACGTTATTAACCCTAAGCTTACCCAGTCACCATACGTTATTATTAAACCTATCCTTACCCAGTCACCGTACGTTATTATTAACCATATCCTTACCCAATCACCGAACGTTATTATTAACCTGTCCTTACCCAGTCACCATACATTATTATTAACCCTATCCTTACCCACTCATCATACGTTATTATTAACCCTATCCTTACCCAGTCACCATACGTTATTATTAACCCTATCCTTACCCAGTCACCATACGTTATTAACCCTATCCTTACCCAGTCACAATACGTTATTATTAACCCTATCCTTACCCAGTCACCATACGTTATTATTAACCCTAGCTTTACCCAGTCACCATAAGTTATTATTAACCCTATCCTTACCCAGTCACCGTAGTTATTATTAACCCTATCCTTACCCAGTCACCATACGTTATTATTAACCCTATCCTTACCCAGTCATCGTACGTTATTATTAACCCTATCCTTACCCAGTCACCATACGTTATTATTAACCCTATCCTTACCCAGTCACCGTAGTTAGTATTAACCCTATCCTAACCCAGTCACCATACGTTATTATTAACCCTATCCTTACCCAGTCATCGTACGTTATTATTAACCTGTCCTTACCCAGTCATCGTACGTTATTATTAACCCTATCCTTACCCAGCCACCATACGTTATTAACCCTAAGCTTACCCAGTCACCATACGTTATTATTAAACCTATCCTTACCCAGTCACCATACGTTATTATTAACCCTATCTTTACTCAGTCACCGTAGTTATTATTAACCCTATCATTAACCAGTCACCATACGTTATTATTAACCCTATCGTTACCCAGTCATCGTACGTTATTATCAACCCTATCATTACCCGGTTACTATACGTTATCATTAACCCTATCCTTACCCAGTGACCATACGTTATTATTAACCCTATCCTTACCCAGTCATCATACGTTATTGTTAACCCTATCCTTACCCAGTCACCGTACGTTATTATTAACCCTATCCTTACCCAGTCATCCTACGTTATCATTAACCCTATCCTTACCCAGTCACCATACGTTATCATTAACCCTATCTTTACCCAGTCACCATACGTTATTATTAACCCTATCCTTACCGAAGCACCGTACGTTATTATTAACCCTATCTTTACCCAGTCACCATACGTTATTATTAACCCTATCCTTACCCAGTCACCGTACGTAATGAACAACAATATCCTTACCCAGACACCGTACGTTATTATTAACCCTATCCTTACCCAGTCACCATACGTTATTATTAACCGTATCCTTACCCAGTCACCATACGTTATTATTAACCCTATCCTTACCCAGTCACCGTAGTTATTGTTAACCCTATCCTTACCCAGTCACCATACGTTATTATTAACCCTATCCTTACCCAGTCACCGTACGTTATTATTAACCCTATCCTTACCCAGTCATCGTACGTTATTATTAACTCTATCCTTACCCAGTCACCATACGTTATTAACCCTAAGCTTACCCAGTCACCGTACGTTATTATTAAACCTATCCTTACCCAGTCACCATACGTTATTATTAACCCTATCCTTACCCAGTCACCGTAGTTATTATTAACCCTATCCTTACCCAGTCACCATACGTTATTATTAACCCTATCGTTACCCAGTCACCGTACGTTATTATTAACCCTATCCTTACCCATTCACCGTACGTTATCATTAACCCTATCCTTACCCAGTCACCATACGTTATTATTAACCCTATCCTTACCCAGTCACCATACGTTATTATTAACCCTATACTTTCCCAGTCACCATACGTTATTAACCCTATCCTTACCCAGTCACCGTGCGTTATTATTAACCCTATCCTTACCCAGTCACTATTCGTTATTATTAACCCTATCCTTACCCAGTCACTATTCGTTATTATTAACCATATCCTTACCCAGTCACCATACGTTATTTTTAACCCTATCATTACCCGGTTACTATACGTTATTATTAACCGTATCCTTACCCAGTCACCATACGTTATTATTAACCCTATCATTACCCAGTCACTATACATTATTATTAACCCTATCCTTACCCAGTCACCATACGTTATTATTAACCCTATACTTACCCAGTCACCGTACGTTATTATTAACCCTATCCTTACCCAATCACCCGGTATATCTGAGTGAATGAGGTGATAGGCTAATGACAGAGAGGTCTCGTTCTATACTCTTTTTGATTATTTTGTACTTCATACATTTGACTTTACAGCTAGTGTTTTGATGATTTTATGAATTAAAAAAAGTGAAATCAACCTTAACCTAAAAAGACCCCCTTAAAAAACTAAACAAAACCGAAACCAAAACCAAAATCAAACAAGACACACAAAATAAAAGATATAATCCTCCCTCTCTCGACAAAAAACATCAAAAACCCCTAAAAGCAAAAAAAAAAAAAAAAAAAAAAAAAAAAAAAAAAAAAACACAAAAAAACAAAAAAAAAAACCAACTAACAAACAATCAATCAAAACAAAACAAAAGGAAACAAAAATAAACCAAAACCCCAAATAAAGAACAAACCCCAAATACAAAACAACCCTCCCCCCTATAAATAAATAAAGTAAAAAGAAAATAAAACAAGCAAGTCCCCCCTCCCCGAAGAAAACCCCCCAAAATGATACGAAACAAAACAAACAAAAAAGTAAAACAAAACAAAACAGAACAGAGAGAGAGAGAGAGAGAGAGAGAGAGAGAGAGAGAGAGAGAGAGAGAGATCTTTTAAAACAAAGAAAGAGGGGTGTGTTTCTTGACAAATACTTCCAAGTAGATCACAAAATTAGTATGGTTTGTTTATGGTTACTGTGTGTTAGAAAGGAATTGTTTATATGTTCCATTGTCTTCCCTGTGTACATGTGTATACGTCCCATCGTTTGCATTGTGTACATGTGTATACAAGAGATGATTGATTCCAGAGATACAGATTGTTAATGATACGACAACAATGAAATCTGATCATCTCTGTTCCGCGCCTGCATTGAAAAATAGGTGACTCACTGTATATGATCTTAATATGTAACAAGAAAGGCAACTCTTACATAATTATATCGCATACGGAACACTATACCTGTCTCAATTAAAATACTTGGAACGGAGAGGCAGAGTTGCTGCGGTAGATTGATTATTGTTTTGCGTCACTCCACGTTTATTTACGTATATGGTGACGGCGTCTGCCTCATTACATAGAAATTTATTTCTCCCATATTCACAGAGATATCCTTACAAGAGGTGTGAAATAATCAGCCTGTGAACCACAGGAGGTGGGATGGATGACAAGCTACACGACCTATTTCATACTTAATTTTATTATTACGTCATAATGAAACACGACATACGTCAAAATCAAGCGACTTAATGTTTATTCAATCAACCCCTAATGTCCGATGATAAATGAGAAATCCACAAACCCTCGTGTCAAGTTAACTAATCCATGCCTCGACAAGTCTCAGCAAATACAAAATGAACTTGACACTCGAGTTTGTAGATTTCTCAGTCATCATCGAACATTTGAGGTAGATTCCATTAACCTTTTCAACGGACCCACCCGAAGCAGTGCCACGCCTACCGAGACACGGGACCTCGGTTTTCTCTGCATCATCCGAAAAATATGACATCGGTGTGCTCACGACAGGAGTCGATACCGGGACCTTTCGGTCACGAGCCCAGCACCTCATCCACTGAGCCACCCTATCTGAGTTGTATATGTGTATCTAATGTGATGTAGGATTCTAATCTTATACACAAACCTAACGAATTCAGACAGTAACAGTGCATAAAAAGAAGGCGAGGGAATGGGAGATTTTTTTGGTACGTACTTAACTATTTTTGTTTCGATTTGAATTTGGTTGCACGTGGCTCGGCCCCGAGGTGGAGATATCACATCCTCGACACCAGAGGACGTCCATGTAGGTGCTTATGTGATATATGTTGTAAATTTGAACCGTACGGCGGCTTCACATTTTCTACATAGATAAACATATAAATCACACACAGACAGAGCTCAAAACAGAGACAGATCTACAGACCCATGATAAGCAGCAGTAATGCACGTATATGTATATTGGTATTGATAAATAAGTATAATATATAGGCCCATATTTAATAATATTTATAACATGGTGTATAAATTCTAAACAATCTCTCACTGTATGTATTAATCATTTAATTTTACATGTAACATGCATTTTGATTGGTTAAGAAATAGTGCAGACATAACACACCGATTTCTGAGAATATAAAACATGTTTCAAAGGAATTAAATGATATGGAATAAATTTAATTTGTTTTTCGTTAAATGGAGGTATACCACGAAAAAAAAAAAAAAGGATGGAAAACTTATGCATCATGCGGTGCACGCAATGATTCAATGTTCCATCCTTTTTTCGTGATATACCGCCATCCAACGAAAAAAAATTAGATTCATTCCTTAAAGAATCAGTACGTCATATTCACAGATTCAGAAGAAGTCTTTTAATGTATTCCTCCTTTCTTCAAACTTATGCACATTTCCGTTTCCTATAAACATATATTTTCAGGAAGATTATAATCATGAATACGTGTTGCTTTTACAAGTATAGGCCTAGACAGAAATAACAAATTGTTTTCTAAACTGTACATACATAAGATATTCATCAAGAAATACTATAACATCAATCACCTCAATATGTATCACGTTAAGACATTTGTTTGTTGCCAGGATCCAATGTATTGCAAAGATTCGACGTGTTGCCAGGATTCCATGTGTTGCCAAGATTCGATGTGTTGCCAGGATTCGACGTGTTGCAAAGATTCGATGCGTTGCAAAGATTCAACGTGTTGCCAAAATTCGATGTGTTGCCAGGATTCGATGTGGTGCCAAGATTCGATGTGTTGCCAGGATTTGATGTATTGCCAGGATTGGATATCTTGCCAGGATTCCATGTGTTGCCAGGATTCAATGTGTTTGCAGGATTCGATGTGATCCCAAGTTCTATGTGCTGTCAGGATTCAATGTGTTGCCAAAATCCGATGTGCTGCCAAGGTTCGATGTGTCGCCAGGTTTCGATGTGCTGCCAAGATTCGATGTGTCGCCAGGATTCGAAATGATAGTTTCATCTGAAACCATGTTTTAAGCTTGTTTTCTGACTCTGTTTAAAGCACACGTGCATCTAGCACCATACACCCACCCAGCGGTTTTTAAAATGATCAATTTATAGCGATGTTTTCTAGCTCGGCGTTCCATACAACTATTTTTAACATGCACGTGGAACTTTCTCTTTACGTTGTGCAGTAACGACTAGACTTGTGGCGCGTTTGAGGTGTGGTGATTTTATGCATTATCCTACAGAATGACATCCAAACCACTAGCAGCCGAGTACGCGAAATCAGGAAAGGCCGGGTGTAAAGGATGCAAGGACATCATAGAAAAGGGGAAACTCCGTGTGGGATTCACAGGGAAAGCTAACTTTGGCGCTACTGCATGGTACCACTACGATTGCGTTTGGAAAGAGAAAGTAAGTTTGGCAGACATCGATGGCGACGATGATGTTGGGGATCTCGTAGAGGGAATACAGAGTCTGGATAAGACGGACAAAACGAAACTAGAAAAGGACGTAAAGAAATACAGCAAAGAGGCAAAGGTGTCCGCTGCGGAACCCAGTAAGGAGACGAAATCTACAAAACCATTGGCTGCGGAATATGCCAAGTCTGGAAAATCAACCTGCAAAGAATGCGGAAAGGTCATTGAGAAAAATAGTTTGAGGATTGGGTTTACCGGGAAAGCTAATTTCGGAGCTACAGCCTGGTATCACGATAAATGCATTTGGGAGCAGTCACGTGATTCGTTTAGCGGAATGGATAGTTCGAAGGATCTGTCCGCCGTGGTGGAGGGATACGATGACTTGAGGACGGAGGCACAAGAGCTAATTAAAAAGAAATTGCCTGCAGCTTGCGGAGGATCTGTCGGGTCATCTAACAAGAGAAAGAGCACTTCCGGTAAAACGTTATATAACAATTAATAGTTTTTACAGGAAATACAACCCTTGGCAACATATTATAGAAATAAGTGAAAATAACTTTGTTCCTCTAACGATTCATTAAACACTTCCTTCCTTGTGTGCATGTTAGATAGGGGCAGATCCAGCAGTTTCTGGAAGCGAGAAAGGGGAGGGGGTTTCATCTTAAACATTGTGGGGAAAATTTTATTAGAGAATTCTTGAAAGGATGTAGGATACACTTTAGTGTGGTATTTGATATATTTTGCAAAATTAAAGATCAGTATTTTTTTACAGCAAGCTATTTGTGGGGAAAGGGGGAGGGGGGGGGGGGTTACGAATGGTGAAATGAACGTCACAAATTGTGATGTAAGCGTTTTAATGACGGTTACTTGTACTTACTATAAGGATTGTTGGTATTCTGTAAACACTATGGAGTGAGTCTTCTTGTTGAATTGCCGGAAGTTTTTAAGGAGGAAGTCGGGGGGGGGGGGGGGGGCAGGTAGTTGTGAGAGGTGTTTCTCTTTTGTGTATTGATCTGTACAGTGTCGAAGGCGTCGAGAAAAATTCATCAAATCATTCTCTGTTTCAGGAACTAGTGATTCATCCTCTTCAAAGAAAGGAAAAAAGTAGAGTGCGTCAGAATGCTTGTCTCTCAATGGTCGATAATGGATTAACTACATGTGACATAATAAAGACAAAGATGTTCCGAATAGTTATATGTATCAAAATTGTTTTGATAAAACCTCTGGTGTATGATTGTTCCAACAATTTTATGTGGTATGAAGTGATCAGAAGACAATAAGAGTGTTATTAAATGCTTTTTGTTCAATAAGTACAACAAAGTTTGTATGTGACATTTTAGATTAATTTTAGATATACATGATAAAACATTTTTATCAAATTTTATCGATTGTTTTGCAAACTAAAAGGGATCCATTGGTTTTTTTAGTGGTAGCACAGTTCGACAAACATTAGAATTTGAAACAAAAAGATAAGAGTTTTGTGGTTTGCCTGAGTAAAGATATACTTTTTGCTTTGGCCTAATGCATAGATCTGAATAACCCTTAATTTTAATTGTGTTACTTTTTATAGTTTCATATGTAGAAAACCCAACTTTTAAATGATTCCAAATAAAATGAATTCATTTTATGATAGATTTATTGTTTATCTGCTACTTTTTCTCCAAAACTGAATCATAGTTTAGTGAAACTTGCAATTCCCTCTCCTGTGTCACACTTCTGTTTGGATCCATGTCTGGGCAAGTATCATTATAATATCATTCAGTGGCCAGTGGCCAATAGAAAGTTAAGCCAGTGTCCAGAGGTCAGTGGCTAGGTCAGCCAATGGTCAGTGGAATGGCCTGCCAGTTTCTAATGGTCAATTGAAAGGTCAGACAGTGTCAAATGGTCAGTTGGAAGGCACTCCATTGGTCATTAGGACAGTCTGCAAGTGAAGATGGGAAGGTCATCCAATGTTCAACGGTCCAATGGGTAGTTGAAAGTTGTTGTCAGCCACCATTTATTACTGGCTACCACCACTAGGTGAAATAATACTAATCTGGCATTGTTAGTAATTGATAAATGCCAGCTACTGATAAATGGTTGGTTGGTTGATTGGTGTTTTACGTCGCTTTCAACAATTTTTCAGTTATATCGCTACATGGAAGGTCACCAACATGGAGGCAACCAACCTCTTAAACATAGTGGCACAACCAGGGAATCGAACCCGGATTGTCAGCGCCGCAAGCCAAGCGTTTATCCACTGCACCAAGCCTGCCCCTTTTGATCAATAAATCTAGGGGAAATAATGTTAGTGTGGTGTTGTCAGCCACTGTATGAATACAGGCTGCTGATCAATAGATCTAGGGGTAATAATGTTAGTGTGGTGTTGTCAGCCACTGTATAAATACAGGCTGCTGACCAAGAGATCTAGGGGTAATAATGTTAGTGTGGTGTTGTCAGCCACTGTATAAATACAGGCTGCTGATCAATAGATCCAGAAGTAATAATATATGTGGTGTTGTCAGCCACTGTATAAATACAGGCTGCTGATCAGTAGATCTAGGGGTAATAATGTTAGTGTGATGTTGTGAGCCACTGTATAAATACAGGCTGCTGATCAGTAGATCAAGGGGTAATAATGTTAGTGTGGTGTTGTCAGCCACTGTAAATACAGGCTGCTGATCAATAGATCTAAGGGTAATAATGTTAGTGTGATGTTGTGAGCCAGTGTATAAATACAGGCTGCTGATCAATAGATCTAGAGGTAATAATGTTAGTGTGATGTCTTCAGCCACTGTATAAATACAGGTTGCTGATCAATAGATCTAAGGATAATAATGTAAGTGTGATGTTGTGAGCCACTGTATAAATACAGGCTGCTGATCAATAGATCTAGGGTTAATAATGTTAGTGTGGTGTTGTGAGCCACTGTATAAATACAGGCTGCTGATCAATAGATCTAGGGATAATAATGTTAGTGTGATGTCGTCAGCCACTGTATAAATACAGGCTGCTGATCAATAGATCTAGGGGTAATAATGTCAGTGTGATGTTGTGAGCCACTGTATAAATACAGGCTGCTAATCAATAGATCTAGAGGTAATAATGTTAGTGTGGTGTTGTCAGCCACTGTATAAATACAGGCTGCTGATCAATAGATCTAGGGGTAATAATGTTAGTGTGATGTCGTCAGCCACTGTATAAATACAGGCTGCTGATCAATAGATCTAGGGGTAATAATGTTAGTGTGATGTTGTGAGCCACTGTATAAATACAGGCTGCTGATCAATAGATCTAGGGGTAATAATGTTAGTGTGGTGTCGTCAGCCACTGTATAAATACAGGCTGCTGATCAATAGATCTAGGGGTAATAATGTTAGTGTGGTGTCGTCAGCCACTGTATAAATAAAGGCTGCTAATCAATAGATCTAGGGATAATAATGTAAGTGTGATGTCGTGAGCCACTGTATAAATACAGGCTGCTGATCAATAGATCTAGGGGTAATAATGTTAGTGTGATGTCGTCAGCCACTGTATAAATACAGGCTGCTGATCAATAGATCTAAGGGTAATAATGTTAGTGTGATGTTGTGAGCCAGTGTATAAATACAGGCTGCTGATCAATAGATCTAGGGGTAATAATGTTAGTGTGGTGTTGTCAGCCACTGTATAAATACAGGCTGCTGATCAATAGATCAAGGGGTAATAATGTAAGTGTGGTGTTGTGAGCCACTGTATAAATACAGGCTGCTGATCAATAGATCTAGGGGTATAATGTTGGTGTGGTGTTGTCAGCCACTGTATAAATACAGGCGGCTGATCAATAGATCTAGGGGTAATAATGTTAGTGTGATGTTGTCAGCCACTGTATAAATACAGGCTGCTGATCAATAGATCTAGGGGTAATAATGTTCGTGTGGTGTTGTCAGCCACTGTGTAAATACAGGCTGCTGATCAATAGATCTAGGGGTAATAATGTAAGTGTGGTGTTGTCAGCCACTGTATAAATACAGGCTGCTGATCAATAGATCTAGGTGTAATAATGTTCGCGTAGTGTTGTGAGCCACTGTATAAATACAGGCTGCTGATCAATAGATCTAGAGGTAATAATGTTCGTGTGGTGTTGTGAGCCACTGCATAAATACAGGCTGCTGATCAATAGATCTAGGGGTAATACTGTTAGTGTGGTGTCGTCAGCCACTGTATAAATACAGGCTGCTGATCAATAGACCCAGAAGTAATAATATATGTGGTGCTGTGAGCCACTGTATAAATACAGGCTGCTGATCAATAGATCTAGAGGTAATAATGTTCGTGTGGTGTTGTGAGCCACTGCATAAATACAGGCTGCTGATCAATAGATCTAGGGGTAATAATGTTAGTGTGGTGTCGTCAGCCACTGTATAAATACAAGCTGCTGATCAATAGATCTAGAGTTAATAATGTTAGTGTGATGTTGTGAGCCACTGTATAAATACAGGCTGCTGATCAATAGATCTAGAGGTAATAATGTTAGTGTGGTGTTGTCAGCCACTGTATAAATACAGGCTGCTGATCAATAGATCTAGGGGTAATAATGTTAGTGTGGTGTTGTCAGCCACTGTATAAATACAGGCTGCTGATCAATAGATCTAGGGTTAATAATGTTAGTGTGGTGTTGTCAGCCACTGTATAAATACAGGCTGCTGATCAATAGATCTAGGGGTAATAATGTTAGTGTGATGTTGTCAGCCACTGTATAAATACAGGCTGCTGATCAATAGATCTAGGGGTAATAATGTTAGTGTGGTGTTGTCAGCCACTGTATAAATACAGGCTGCTGATCAATAGATCTAGGGGTAATAATGTTAGTGTGATGTTGTCAGCTACTGTATAAATACAGGCTGCTGATCAATAGATCTAGGGGTAATAATGTTAGTGTGGTGTCGTCAGCCACTGTATAAATACAGGCTGCTGATCAATAGATCTAGGGGTAATAATGTTAGTGTGGTGTCGTCAGCCACTGTATAAATACAGGCTGCTGATCAATAGATCTAGGGGTAATAATGTTAGTGTGGTGTTGTCAGCCACTGTATAAATACAGGCTGCTGATCTATAGATCTAGAGGTAATAATGTTAGTGTGGTGTTGTCAGCCACTGTATAAATACAGGCTGCTGATCAATAGATCTAGGGGTAATAATGTTCGTGTGGTGTTGTGAGCCACTGCATATATACATCCTGCTGATCAATAGATCTAGAGGTAATAATGTTAGTGTGGTGTCGTCAGCCACTGTATAAATACAGGCTGCTGATCAATAGATCTAGAGGTAATAATGTTAGTGTGATGTTGTGAGCCACTGTATAAATACAGGCTGCTGATCAATAGATCTAGAGGTAATAATGTTAGTGTGATGTTGTCAGCCACTGTATAAATACGGGCTGCTGATCAATAGATCTAGGGGTAATAATGGTAGTGTGGTGTCGTCAGCCACTGTATAAATACAGGCTGCTGATCAATAGATCTAGGGGTAATAATGTTAGTGTGATGTTGTCAGCCACTGTATAAATACAGGCTGCTGATCAATAGATCTAGAGGTAATAATGTTAGTGTGGTGTCGTCAGCCACTGTATAAATACAGGCTGCTGATCAATAGATCTAGGGGTAATAATGTGAGTGTGGTGTTGTCAGCCACTGTATAAATACAGGCTGCTGATCAATAGATCTAGAGGTAATAATGTTAGTGTGGTGTTGTCAGCCACTGTATAAATACAGGCTGCTGATCAATAGATCTAGGGGTAATAATGTTCGTGTGGTGTTGTGAGCCACTGCATAAATACAGGCTGCTGATCAATAGATCTAGAGGTAATAATGTTAGTGTGGTGTCGTCAGCCACTGTATAAATACAGGCTGCTGATGAATAGATCTAGAGGTAATAATGTTAGTGTGATGTTGTGAGCCACTGTATAAATACAGGCTGCTGATCAATAGATCTAGAGGTAATAATGTTAGTGTGATGTTGTCAGCCACTGTATAAATACGGGCTGCTGATCAATAGATCTAGGGGTAATAATGGTAGTGTGGTGTCGTCAGCCACTGTATAAATACAGGCTGCTGATCAATAGATCTAGGGGTAATAATGTTAGTGTGATGTTGTCAGCCACTGTATAAATACAGGCTGCTGATCAATAGATCTAGAGGTAATAATGTTAGTGTGGTGTCGTCAGCCACTGTATAAATACAGGCTGCTGATCAATAGATCTAGAGGTAATAATGTTAGTGTGATGTTGTGAGCCACTGTATAAATACAGGCTGCTGATCAATAGATCTAGAGGTAATAATGTTAGTGTGATGTTGTCAGCCACTGTATAAATACGGGCTGCTGATCAATAGATCTAGGGGTAATAATGGTAGTGTGGTGTCGTCAGCCACTGTATAAATACAGGCTGCTGATCAATAGATCTAGGGGTAATAATGTTAGTGTGATGTTGTCAGCCACTGTATAAATACAGGCTGCTGATCAATAGATCTAGAGGTAATAATGTTAGTGTGGTGTCGTCAGCCACTGTATAAATACAGGCTGCTGATCAATAGATCTAGGGGTAATAATGTGAGTGTGGTGTTGTCAGCCACTGTATAAATACAGGCTGCTGATCAATAGATCTAGAGGTAATAATGTTAGTGTGGTGTTGTCAGCCACTGTATAAATACAGGCTGCTGATCAATAGATCTAGGGGTAATAATGTTCGTGTGGTGTTGTGAGCCACTGCATAAATACAGGCTGCTGATCAATAGATCTAGAGGTAATAATGTTAGTGTGGTGTCGTCAGCCACTGTATAAATACAGGCTGCTGATGAATAGATCTAGAGGTAATAATGTTAGTGTGATGTTGTGAGCCACTGTATAAATACAGGCTGCTGATCAATAGATCTAGAGGTAATAATGTTAGTGTGATGTTGTCAGCCACTGTATAAATACGGGCTGCTGATCAATAGATCTAGGGGTAATAATGGTAGTGTGGTGTCGTCAGCCACTGTATAAATACAGGCTGCTGATCAATAGATCTAGGGGTAATAATGTTAGTGTGATGTTGTCAGCCACTGTATAAATACAGGCTGCTGATCAATAGATCTAGAGGTAATAATGTTAGTGTGGTGTCGTCAGCCACTGTATAAATACAGGCTGCTGATCAATAGATCTAGGGGTAATAATGTTAGTGTGGTGTTGTCAGCCACTGTATAAATACAGGCTGCTGATCAATAGATCTAGAGGTAATAATGTTAGTGTGGTGTTGTCAGCCACTGTATAAATACAGGCTGCTGATCAATAGATCTAGGGGTAATAATGTTCGTGTGGTGTTGTGAGCCACTGCATAAATACAGGCTGCTGATCAATAGATCTAGAGGTAATAATGTTAGTGTGGTGTCGTCAGCCACTGTATAAATACAGGCTGCTGATCAATAGATCTAGAGGTAATAATGTTAGTGTGATGTTGTGAGCCACTGTATAAATACAGGCTGCTGATCAATAGATCTAGAGGTAATGATGTTAGTGTGATGTTGTCAGCCACTGTATAAAAACGGGCTGCTGATCAATAGATCTAGGGGTAATAATGTTAGTGTGGTGTCGTCAGCCACTGTATAAATACAGGCTGCTGATCAATAGATCTAGGGGTAATAATGTTAGTGTGATGTTGTCAGCCACTGTATAAATACAGGCTGCTGATCAATAGATGTAGAGGTAATAATGTTAGTGTGATGTCGTCAGCCACTGTATAAATACAGGCTGCTGATCAATAGATCTAGTGGTAATAATGTAATTGTGATGTTGTCAGCCACTGTATAAATACAGGCTGCTGATCAATATATCTAGGGGTAATAATGTTAGTGTGGTGTTGTGAGCCAATGTATAAATACAGGCTGCTGATCAATAGATCTAGAAGTAATAATGTTAGTGTGATGTCGTCAGTCACTGTATAAATACAGGCTGCTGATCAATAGATCTAGTGGTAATAATGTTAGTGTGATGTTGTGAGCCACTGTATAAATACAGGCTGCTGATCGATAGATCTAGGCGTAATAATGTTAGTGTGATGTTGTCAGCCACTGTATAAATACAGGCTGCTGATCAATAGATCTAGAAGTAATAATGTTAGTGTGGTGTTGTCATCCAACATCAAATACCGGCTGCTGCAACATAGAACTCGATGAAAAAATGTTAGCGTGCTGTTTCAGCTTCCATTATATACCGGCTGCTGCCAAATAGACCTAGACGAAATAATAATCAATAAGTGAGAAAAAATAAGAAAAGAAATAAAAAACAAGGAGAGCCTAAAATTCAAACAATCTAGAAAGTATTTGACATGCGGTATATAACATAGAACTCGTGTGTGCCATATGGTTTTATGGTCATTAGTGAGCTGTGGTCTCTGTATTATGTTTTCATTTCTCGGGGACCCTGTTCCTAGTTGAATCTATGGTAGAGATCAAGTAATTGTCACATTAACTATCTCTGTTAATAACAATCACTGTAGAGATTGATTACCCGTATGAGAAGTACTGGGATTTGTTTTATCCAGGTGGTCGTTATGGCAGATTATTACAAACGCGGGTGTTACGAGTGGGAGATTTCCTCATACAGGGGAGCATTGTGGGATATTAATATAGGTTGCGTTATGACATCGCATAAAGGAACGCAGATGTCCGTTCAGACATGAAATCTGATAACTTTATACAGGTGTCCATTATGACATCTGATAACGTTATACAGGTGTCGGTCATGACATCTCATAATGTCCGTCATGACATCTAATAACGTTATACAGATATCCGTCATGACATCTGATAACTTAATGCAGGTGTCCGTCATGACATCTGAAAATGATGTATTGGGACAGGCGTGGTTTAGTGGGTAAGTGCTTGGCCTGCGTCGGCGACGACCCGGTTTCGATTCCCCGGATTGCGCCACAATGTTTAAGAGGTTGGTAACCTTCTGCTTCCATGTCGCAATATATAACTGAAAAATTGTTGAAAGCGAAGTAAAACACCAATCAACCAACCAACCAACCAACTGAATACGTTATACAGGTGTCCGTTATGACATCTGATAATATTATACAGGTATCTGTCATGGCATCTAATAACGTTATACAGGTATCTGTCATGACATCTGATAACGTTATACAGGTATCTGTCATGACATCTGATAACGTTATACAGGTATCTGTCATGGCATCTGATAACGTTATACAGGCATCTGTCATGGCATGTGATAACGTTATACAGGCATCTGTCATGGCATGTGATAACGTTATACAGGTATCTGTCATGACATCTGATAACATTATACAGGTATCTGTCATGGCATCTGATAACGTTATACAGGTATCTGTCATGACATCTGATAACGTTATACAGGTATCTGTCATGGCATGTGATAACATTATACAGGTTTCTGTTATGACATCTGATAACATTATACAGGTATCTGTCATGACATCTGATAACATTATACAGGTATCTGTCATGACATCTGATAACGTTATACAGGTATCTGTCATGGCATGTGATAACATTATACAGGTATCTGTCATGGCATGTGATAACATTATACAGGTATCTGTCATGGCATGTGATAACGTTATACAGGTATCTGTCATGGCATGTGATAACATTATACAGGTATCTGTCATGGCATCTGATAACGTTATACAGGTATCTGTCATGGTATGTGATAACGTTATACAGGTATCTGTCATGGCATCTGATAACGTTATACAGGTATCTGTCATGGCATCTGATAACATTATACAGGTATCTGTCATGACATCTGATAACATTATACAGGTTTCTGTCATGGCATGTGATAACATTATACAGGTATCTCATGGCATGTGATAACGTTATACAGGTATCTGTCATGACATCTGATAACGTTATACAGGTATCTGTCATGGCATGTGATAATAACGTTATACAGGTATCTGTCATGACATCTGATAACGTTATACAGGTATCTGTCATGGCATGTGATAACGTTATACAGGTATCTGTCATGGCATGTGATAACGTTATACAGGTATCTGTCATGACATCTGATAACGTTATACAGGTATCCGTCATGACATCTGATAACATTATACAGGTATCTGTCATGGCATGTAATAACATTATACAGGTATCTGTCATGACATCTGATAACGTTATACAGTTATCCTTCATGACATCTGATAACATTATACAGGTATCTGTCATGGCATGTAATAACGTTATACAGGTATCTGTCATGACATCTGATAACATTATACAGGTATCTGTCATGGCATGTGATAACGTTATACAGGTTTCTGTCATGACATCTGATAACGTTATACAGGTATCTGTCATGACATCTGATAACATTATACAGGTATCCGTCATGACATCTGATAACGTTATACAGGTATCTGTCATGACATCTGATAACATTATACAGGTATCTGTCATGACATCTGATAACGTTATACAGGTATCTGTCATGACATCTGATAACGTTATACAGGTATCTGTCATGGCATGTGATAACATTATACAGGTATCTGTCATGGCATGTGATAACATTATACAGGTATCTGTCATGACATCTGATAACGTTATACAGGTATCTGTCATGGCATGTGATAACATTATACAGGTATCTGTCATGGCATGTGATAACATTATACAGGTATCTGTCATGGCATCTGATAACGTTATACAGGTATCTGTCATGGCATGTGATAACGTTACGCAGATGACCGTTATACCCATTAGTAATAGTACTGGTCGTTATGGCGCATATTATATTATGTAATGTAGATAGCCATTGCAGTAAGAGATTTCAGCATCCGGAACACACGAGTCGGTTCTTTACACCACGTAACAGTAACCAGACAAGGAAGTGAATGTATGAATACGTTAAAATTTTACACGTAAATCGCCTGTGTATGTTTGAAACTGCGTGATTCGGCTTAGAACTAGATCCGATTTCAAGCATCTGTAACATCGAGTATTATTCATAATATTCATAATATTTCATATTAAATACCAAGAAAAGCACATTTAGGCAATTTCGTGAAATATATTTAATTCAATTAAATTTCGGTTCTTTATACTATGTATAGAAACCAGCGACGTACCTTCGCGACCAAAGAGCCTTCACGTCCGGGTTTGTGTTTCTATTAAAAGAAACCAACCCGTGTGTTCCGGATGGAGATTTTAGGTGATAGCTACAGATGACCGTTATATGTGACTGCTACAAGTGACCGTCACCGATGACCGCTACACATAACTGTTTCAAATGACCGCTACAAGTGATCGCTACCGATGATTGCTACAGATCATCGCTACCAATTACCGCTACAAATGACGGCAACAGATGGCCCTACAAATGATAATATAGATGACCATTACAGGTAACCGCTACCGATGATCGTTACAGATGACGGTACAGGTGACCGCTACAGGTGACCACTACAAATGACGGTACAAGTCGCCGTTACAGGTGACCACTACAGATGACCGTTACAGGTGACCACTACAGGTTATCGCTACAAGTGACCGATACCGGAAGTTAGATCGTAATAAAAGTTCCTTTATCTTTACAAAAAGAAATTTTGGCAGCCTTGGTATAGTGGTTAAGCGCTTGGCTTGCGACGCCGACGATCCAGTTTGATTCTCAGATTGCCCCATTATGTTTAAAAATGTTGGTTACCTTTAGATTCCATGTCGCGATAAAACTTAAAAATTATGAAATTATTATCTTGGTTCTACCCTCCCACTTCCCTTCTTGGTACTACCATCTCCCCTCTTTCCTCTTGGTACTACCCTTTCCCCTCTCTCCTCTTGGTACTACCCTCTCCCCATTTCCTCTTGGTTCTACCCTCTCCCCTTTTCTTTTGGTACTACCCTCTCAACCTCTTTCCTCTTGGTACCACTCTCTCTCCTCCCCCTTTCCCTCTTGCTACTTCTCCCCTCTTTCCTCTTGGTACTACCCTCTCCCCCTTTCATCTTGGTACTACCATCTACCCTTTCCCCCTTTCCTCTTGGTATTACCACACTCCTCTTTCCTCTTGGAACTACCCTCTCCTCCTTCCCCTTTCCTCTTGATACTACCCTCTCCCCGTTTCCTCTTGGTACTATCCTTTCCCCTCTTTCCTACCATCTCCCCTCTCCCCTTTTCCTCTTGGTATTACTCTACCCTTCTTTCCTCTTGGAACTACCCTCTCCCGCTTTCCTCTTGGTACTACCATCTCCCCTCTCCCCCTTTTCTTTTGGTATTACCCCTCCCCTCTTTCCTCTTGGCACTACCGTCTCCCTCCTTTCCTCTTGGTACTACCCTCTCCCTCTTCGCTCTTGGTACTATTCTCTCCCCCTTTGCTACAGGTACTACCCGCTCCCCTTTTCCTCTTGGCACTATGCTTCCCCCTTTCCTCTTGGTACTACCGTCTACCTCTTTCTCTTGCCACTACCCCTCCCCTTTCTATTTCCTCTTGATACTACCCTCTCCTCTTTCTCTTACATCTTTTACTGTATATTACAATAAAACTGACACTGCTCTGTCGCGGTGTAGACCGATTTTGACATATAAACGGCGAATATTGGATACACGCTGAGTGTTTCCTTTCATCAGATTTAAGAGGGGCAATACAGTCAATCTTCTTAAGGTATAAATTTACAAGTAAATCTGTAGATTTCGATTTTATGTAAATTTCACACATTTTGATATTTGAAGCGGTTACATACAAACGCCCACACACTGGTCTCACAATTTCAAGGCCAAGTTGAGTTAATTTGATAGTTGGTCTGAGCGTGTAGGTTTTGAAACAAAACACGGATAGCAAAAGGTATTTATATCGCTAAAAATAAATAAAACTCAGGATCGAAAGCTATCTCTTGATTTCTTTACTTTCCTAGTGAAATAAAGGCTATAAATTTCAATAACATTCCTTATAGTTATTTATTTATAAATATTAATTTAATATTAATTGCTTCAGTTGAAGTTTTTTCTTATTAAAAGAAGGTGACAAAAAGGCTAAATACAATGTTAAAATCAAATTATTGAGATATTTCTTTTTTTCCTCACCTCCTTACCCCGTAGATTTTCTGTCCAAACCCGGACATGAAATGTAGAATATTATCTGGCCTAATGAAGTGAACAGTCGTTATAATGTAGTTCTCGTAGTCCATCACCTGTAAAACATATGGCAAAGCATTGGTCAATTCTGAATTCCGTGGTCAGTTATGAATTCTAAAATGCCAGCTCTATCAGTACGGATCACACACCTTAACCATCAGCTCATCAGTAATCCTATCATTATACATCCCGCTCCTTCCCCTCCCGCATCCTACCTCTATCCTATCATTATACATCCCCTCACCCATCCTACCTCTATCCTATCATTATACATTCCCTTCCCTCGCACATCCTACCTCTATCCTATCATTATACATCCCCTCGGCCATCCTACCGCTAGCCTATCATCATACATTCCCTTCCCTCGCCGAATCCTACCTCTATCGTATCATTATACATCCCCTCGCCCATCCTACCTCTATCCTATCATTATACAACCCATTCCCTCCCCATTATACGTCTATCCTATCATTATACATCCCTTCCCCCATCCTACCTCTATCTAATCATTATACATTTCCCTTCTCTCCCCCAACCTACCTCTATCCTATCATTACACATTCCCTTCCCTCCCCCATCCTATATCTATCCTATCATTATACATCTCCTCCCCCATCCTACCTCTATCCTATCATTATACATCCCCTCCCCATCCTACCTCTATCCTATCATTATACATTCCCTTCTCTCCCCATCCTACCTCTATCCTATCATTACACATTCCCTTCCCTCCCCCATCCTACATCTATCCTATCATTATACATCTCCTCCCCCATCCTACATCTATCCTATCATTATACATCTCCTCCCCCATCCTACATCTATCCTATCATTATGCATCCACTCCCCATTCTACCTCTATCTTATCATTATACAAATCCTCCCTCATCCTACCTATATCCTATCATTATACATTCCATTCACTCCCCATCCTACCTCTATCTTATCATTATCCATCCCCTCCCCATCCTACGTCTATCCTATCATTATTATACATCCCTCTCCCCATCCTACGTCTATCCTATCATTATACATTCCCTCCCCTCCCTATCCTACCTCTATCCTATCATTATTATACATCCCTCTCCCTCCCCATCCTACGTCTATCCTATCATTATACATTCCCTCCCCATCCTACCTCTATCCTATCATTATTATACATTCCCTCACCTCCCTATCCTACCTCTATCTTATCATTATTATACATCCCCTCCCCTTCCCCATCCCACCTCTATCCTATCATTATTATACATCCTCTCCCTATCCTACCTCTATCCTATCATTATACATCCATCCCCCTCCCCATCCTACCTCTATCCTATCATTATACATACCCTCCCCCTCCTCATCCTTCCTCTATCCTATCATTATTATACATTCCTCCCCCTCCCCATCCTAACTCTATCCTATCATTATACATCCCTCCCCTCCCCATCCTACCTCTATCCTACCATTATACATCCCCTCCCTCTCCCCATCCTACCTCTATCCTATCATTATTATACATTCCCTTCCCACCCCATCCTACTTCTATCCTATCATTATTATACATCCCCTCCCCATCCTACCTCTATCCTATCATTATACATCCCCTTCCCCTCCCTATTCTACCTCTATCCTATCATTATACATCCCCTTTCTCTCGCTATCCTACCTCTATCCTATCATTATTATACATCCCCTCCCCTCCCCATCCTACCTCTATCCTATCATTATTATACATCCCTTCTCCTCTCCATCTTACCTCTATCCTATCATTATTATACATTCCTCCCCCTCCCCATCCTACCTCTATCCTATCATTATACATCCCTCCCCTCCCCATCCTACCTCTATCCTATCATTATACATCCCCTCCCTCTCCCCATCCTACCTCTATCCTATCATTATTATACATCCCCTCCCCATCCTACCTCTATCCTATCATTATTATACATTCCCTCCCCCTCCCCATCCTACCTCTATCCTATCATTATACATCCCATTCCCCTCTCTATTCTACCTCTATCCTATCATTATACATCCCCTTTCTCTCGCTATCCTACCTCTATCCTATCATTATACATCCATCCCCCTCCCCATCCTACCTCTATCCTATCATTATACATCCCCTCCCCATCCTACCTCTATCCTATCATTATACACCCCCGTCCCCGCGCTATTCTACCGCTAGCCTATCATTATACATCCCCCCTCCCCATCCTACCTCTATCCTATCATTATACATCCCCTCCCCTCCCTATCCTACTTCTATCCTATCATTATTATACATCCATCCCCCTCCCCATCCTACCTCTATCCTATCATTATTATACATTCCTCCCCTCCCCATCTTAACTCTATCCTACCATTATACATCCCCTTCCTCTCCCCATTCTACCTCTATCCTATTATACAACTCCTTCCCCTCCCCATCCTACCTCTATCCTATCATTATTATACATCCCCTTCCCCTCCCTATTCTACCTCTATCCTATCATTATACATCCTCTTTCTCTCCCTATTCTACTTCTATCCTATCATTATACATCCTCTTTCTCTCCCTATCTTACCTCTATCCTATCGTTATTATACATCCCCTCCCCTCCCTATCCTACTTCTATCCTATCATTATTATACATCCCTTTCCCTCTCCCTATCCTACCTCTATCCTATCATTATTATATATTCCCTTCCCTCTCCCTATCCTACCTCTATCCTTTCATTTTATATCCCCTCTCCCATCCTACCTCCATCCTATCATTATACATCCCCTTCCTCTCCCCATTCTACCTCTATCCTATTATACATCTCCTTCCCCTCCCCATCCTACCTCTGTTATATCATTATTATACATTCCCTCCCCTCCCCATCCTACTTCTATCCTATCATTATACATCCCCTTCCCATCCCTATCCTACCTCTATCCTACCATTATACATCCCCTTTCTCTCCCTATCCTACCTCTATTCTATCAATATTATACATCCCCTCCCCCTTCCCATCCTACCTCTATCCTATCATTATACATCCCCTCCCCATCCTACCTCTATCCTATCATTATACAACCCCTTCCCCTCTCTATTCTACCTCTATCCTACCATTATACATCCCCTCCCTCTCCCCATCCTACCTCTATCCTATCATTATTATACATCCCTTCTCTCCATCCTACCTCTATCCTATCATTATACATCCCTTCCCCCATCCTACCTCTATCCTATAATTATACATCCCCTCACCTCCCTATCCTACCTCTATCTTATCATTATTATACATCCCCTCCCCTTCCCCATCCCACCTCTATCCTACCATTATACATCCCCTCCCCCTCCCCATCCTACCTCTATCCTATCATTATACATCCCCTCCCCTCCCCATCCTACCTCTATCCTATCATTATTATACATCCCCTCTCCTCCCTATCCTACTTCTATCCTATCATTATACATACCTTTCTCCTCTCTCTATCCTACCTCTATCCTATCATTATACATCCCCTCCCTATCCTACTTCTATCCTATCATTGTTATACATCCTTTTCCTACCTCTGAGTGTCCTCTGTTCTTAGTTTAGTCAGTGGGACGAATACATGACAGGATTTTTTTTTTACATTTCCTCGCTATTTCCATGATCTCTAGATGAATGCAAATTTTCCCACAAATAGGATTTCAGGTTTTTGTTTTACTATAATGTCAAATTTTGGGTTTCTCCCATGGATATGTAATTCTTTTTCTCGTTGTTATCTGTTGAAAATTTGATATTCCGGCGAATTTTCTGGTTTCTTGTGTATAGACATTTATAGCACATCTGTTTCTGATTTCACCTGTCATGTTTTTATTCCCCCTCCCGAAATAACATTGAAATATACCTACTTTTATAACCGTTCAGTGTATTGATAGAATTTGTCCAAACTGTTGTCTCCAGGAGGTTTAACATAAACAGATCACTGACATCAGCAGAAGAAGGACAGGCAGTGTGACACACTGATTTACATCTACCAATAAAAGAAGCTTTCCAGGGTTGTAAGAATCAATGTGATCGATAAGCTGATCATTATAAACAAAGAGGTGAACCTTTAGAAAGTCAGAAATTATTTGAAATCGGAAAAGAATATTCTTCAGGTAAGGTATATATTTTTTGCATCTTTCTAAGTTTGATCAAATGCTGAAACCTGCCTTTTTCAATTATATTACATAATCTAATACTCTTATCAATAAATTTTGTTTTATTTGTGTACATACTTTTATTCCTTATTAAAAGTATTTCCTATTCATGTTGACGATAATATTTTTTTTAATTTCGGACTTTTTAAAAGTATTCCTTTTTGTTTTCATTGGTAGATTCAAACAACAGTTTGGACAAATTCTATCAATACACGAAACGGTAATAAAAGTAGATACCTTTCAATGTTATTTGAGGGGGAAAAATAAATGCTTATACTCAAGAAACCAGATAATAAGCGGGTATATCGAAGTTTTCAACAGAAAAAAGTAAATAATTGAGAAAAGGAATTATATATCAATCTGTAATGGAAAAGAGGGAAATTGTAAAACAAAAACAAAACAAAACAAAACAAAACAAAAAAAAAAATAATAATAATAAATGCGGATATTCTACATCATTTAACAGGATAAATATTATATTGTTATAGATAATCTTGATAATTGAGAAAAAGTTTCTTAGAAAAATCTTGACTTTTCGTAAATCTGGAAAAGCATGATGCAATAGAATAAAAATCAATTTTCTATTGCAGTGTAGCAAAACCTCCTTTTTCATTATATTTATATGATATAACATTATAGTATACCATATTATATTACATTACATCATATCATATTATATTTTCTCATATATCATATTACACTACATAATATCACCTTACTTTGTATCATTTTATATTACATCATATATATTACACCAAATAATATATCATATCATATTGCATTAAATCATATCATATTATAAATTGTATCATATTATATCATACAATATTATATGAATGTTATGTGCCTTTGACACGTGTCGCATTTTGAATATTACATATTTAAATGGTAGGTCAGCTATCATAGAGTAATAGTGCATTCCCGCTTGTATAATGAATCTTACTCAACTTTGGCCATCTGATTAGCAATAGACTTCATTTAAGTGGTAAAATCGGTAAAGGGAGGTGTTTGTTCTCTGAATGCATAAATCTTTCATATACATGCACATACATCAGTTTCTAAGCTATAGATGCTGCGAGGAGATTAGCTCTAGTGGACGAGCGTTTGGCTTTCAGTGCAGGCGATCCGGGTTCGATTCCAGGATTGTTTTAGTATGTTTTAAAAATTGGTTATCTCCAGCTACCACGTTGCTGTATAACTGAAACATCGATGACAGCGTCGTGAAACGGTAATCAATTAATCAATCATTCATTCAACCAACTAAATGTAGACACATTTTTCATTCTAGAAAAAAAAGCGCAAAGTTCTGCATTTACTTTGGTCTACGTGGACGCTCTCATTCATAATTGAAGTGTTGCATTCCTCGTGACCAGTAATCACATTTGCATGCTTATCAAGCTCTGGGTAATTACATCTCACCTTGTATATTAAAATAGAGAATCTTGTGCATATTTTATGCAAAGTCATGATCACTACACATATCAATAATTCTAATTTAAGAACTATTACAGTCTACTTTGAAGTGGTATTGTTTCTTAACATTTTGTAGAATCATCAATATTAATATTTCAAGGAGCGACTCAGCTTAACACCGGCGATACGCTTATTGCTACTTATAATGTATGGGTATAATCTGTCAACATGTACGAGACTAATGTAGACCGTGTAACATGATATGGTGTCACGGAAATCGCCAAGCTATAGGCCGGAATTGCTTGGCAATCATAGTAGTCCTGTCATACTAGTCCTGTGTTACAATAGTCCGTGTCATAGTAGCCCTGTGTCAGAAGTCTCGCGTCATAATAGTGTCCTAGTAGTCCCGTGTCATATTAGTCTCGTGCCATAATAGTCCCATGTCATATTCCAGTGTTATAGTAGTCCCGTGTCATAGAAGTCCAGTGTCATAGTAGTCCCGCGTCATAGTAGTCCCGTGTCATAGTAGTCCCGTGTCATAGTAGTCCCGTGTCATAGAACTCCTGTGTCATAGTAATCCCGTGTCATAGAAGTCCTATGTCATAGAAATCCTGCGTCATAGTAGTCCCGTGTCATAGTAGTCCCGTGTCATATTAGTCCTGTGTCATAGTAGTCCCGCGTCATAGTAGTCCCGTGTCATAGTAGTCCCGTGTCATAGTAGTCGTGTGTCATAGTAGTCCCGTGTCATAGTAGTCCCGTGTCATAGTAGTCCTGTGTCATAGTAGTCCTGTTTCATAGTAGTCCCGTGTCATAGTAGTCCCGTGTCATAGTAGTCTGTGTCATAGTAGTCCCCTGTTGTAGTAGCCCAGTGTCATAGTAGTCATGTGTCATATCTGTCCCGTGTCATAGTAGTCCTGTGTCATAGTAGTCCCCTGTTATAGTAGTCCCGTGTCATAGTAGTCCCGTGTAATAGTAGTCCCGCGTCATAATAGTCATGTGTCACAGTAGTCCCCTGTTATAGTAGTCCCGTGTCATAGTAGTCCTGTGTCATAGTAGTCACGTGTCATAGTAGTCCTGTGTCATAGAAGTCCCTGTTATAGTAGTCCCGTGTCATAGTAGTCCCGCGTCATAGTAGTCCCGTGTCATAGTAGTCCCGTGTCATAGTAGTCCCCTGTTATAGTAGTCCCGTGTCATAGTAGTACCGTGTCATAGTAGTCCCGTGTCATAGTAGTCCCGCGTCATAGTAGTCCCGTGTCATAGTAGTCCCGTGTCATAGTAGTCCCCTGTTATAGTAGTCCCGTGTCATAGTAGTACCGTGTCATAGTAGTCCTGTGTCATAGTAGTCCGGTGTCATAGTAGTCCCGCGTCATAGTAGTCCCGTGTCATAGTAGTCCCGTGTCATAGAAGTCCTGTGTGATAGTAGTCCCCTGTTATAATAGTCCCGTGTCATAGTAGTCCTGTGTCATAGTAGTCCCGCGTCATAGAAATCCCGTGTTATAGTAGTCCCGTGTCATAGTAGTCCTGTGTCATAGTAGTCCCGTGTCATAGTAGTACTGTGTCATAGTAGTCCCGTGTCATAGTAGTCCTGTGTCATAGAAGTCCCGTGTCATAGAAGTCCTGTGTGATAGTAGTCCCCTGTTATAATAGTCCCGTGTCATAGTAGTCCTGTGTCATAGTAGTCCCGCGTCATAGAAATCCCGTGTTATAGTAGTCCCGTGTCATAGTAGTCCTGTGTCATAGTAGTCCCGTGTCATAGTAGTACTGTGTCATAGTAGTCCCGTGTCATAGTAGTCCTGTGTCATAGAAGTCCCGTGTCATAGTAGTCCTCTCCTTTATTAGTCTGTGTCATAGTATTCTTATGTCATAGTAGCCCCGTGTCATAGTAGTCCCGTGTCATAGTAGTCCTGTGTCATAGTAGTCCCGTGTCATAGTAGTCCCGCGTCATAGTAGTCCAGCGGCATATTTTTCCGTGGATATCCTGTGACATAGTAGGAACTACAGTAAAAGATGTATCGCTCATATATTTTGATTGTAGCTGATTGTCGCTGAATGTTGGTGACTGTTACTGATTGATAATTTTAATGCATATGACTATGAAGTTTCATAAAAAATAATCTCATTTCAAATTTAATTGTTGTTGACTTATTATTGTGATTCTTTTCCATTGTTGTATGCTACCAGTACTTACATGTACTGGGAAAAGTATTATCCATCAAATGTAGTATGACTAACTAATGCATTATACATTCCAAGTAATGTATTCACAGTATCAGCCTCTTATAAAAGTATACATTGTCATTGTAAAATTTCTAAGGGACGGTAGAAGACATGTTTTGCAGAATGCTTTAAGTTGGTGTGGTTTGATGGATGAGGTGCTTGGCATATGACCAAAAGGTCCCGGGTTCGACTCCCGCCGTGGACACACCTTTGTTCTATCTTTCGAATGAGATAGTAAAAATCAAGGTCCCGTGTCACGGTAGGCGTGGCACGTAAAGAATCTCTCTCTTCTTCAGGTGGGTCCGTTGCAAAGGTCTAAATTTGTATGCAATGCTTCAGGTAGATGCCGTTACCATATACGTGAAATAATCTTTAAGGGACGTAAAACAATAATCAATCAATCAATATGAACAAATCAGTCAGAATGCTTAATGTTTTATTTGGTTATCGTTTTATGTCTGGCTTTTAAATTACTACTGATCGTATATTGGTATTTTGTTGTAATTTTACAAATCTTTTGTACTTGCAGTTGGCCAATCTCTTAATCAAATCGAACGGACCTGAAACTCTATAATACAGAGTTGAATGGACTGGAAGAAGGCCAATGGATTTCGTCCGTACTGTAATACTAACTTTGAGTCTTGGCTTGCTTGCATCGGCGACGGCCGTCTATAAATCTGTCATAAGCTCCACAACCTATGGCAAATACCTTCCAAACGCTTTGATTACTCGGAGAACATCCATCAGCTACTTATGCTGCGCGAACCTGTGCAAGAAAACACCACGTTGTGGATCTACTAATTACTTCCGGCCCCCTTCACTGTGCGACATCAATGATAAAGCAAATGATGAGAATAACACACTGCATTCCTCACAGAATGCAATTTATTCACGCCGGAAAGTTTGGATGCGCGTGAGTTGACCAGTGTCTGTTTTGATTTTGATGTTTTCTTTCTTGTTTGGCTTTAATTCGATTATTGTGTGTGTGTGTGTGTGTGTGTGTGTGTGTGTGTGAAAGGTGTCAATCGGGGACAATGGTATGATTACACACCTTCCAAACGGGGACACTGGTCAACCGCGGACGTCCCCGGTTGCCGTTTGAATTGTAAAACGTTTCAGCATGCTTTAATCTATCTATAATTACTGGGAAACGCTCTACAAAGTTGGTCCCCAGTTCCTCGATCTGCTACACACACTCGTGTTACCATCTCCAAAGTTGTCGATTTTTTAATCATTCCCGTTACACACGTTGTCCCCGTTTGCACTCCCGAATACGGTGCAAATGTGAAGCGTCTTTGTGACACAGTTCTCATATGTTGGTATGCTTTGTTGTGTACATACATTAATTGTGTAAGAACAAGCTTAATAAGAAATTATTATTTTTTCACCAATAAATGTTGTTTAAGAAAGCCCGGTTTAACATTAAACGATGAAATTTACGTTAAGCTGCGTGATAAGACGATGGTGACAAACGCATTCGAGACCATGATTTTTGATACAGCATGGATGCGCCGCGGGTTTTTTCTCCCGACTGGAAAATTCTGGACTGAGACCATCGACCAGGAGTTAATACGTCTAGGTAGGTAGTTAATGGAGTATTAGCTGTATTTTACTGAGCTTTACATGAGTTTTTTCTCATGAATCATTGACTGTAAGAAGCACGATGGCCGATGTAAGACGATATGTCAACAAAACGTTTTTCAAGGTTAACGTGACATATCCATGTCCGACCATGATATTTGTATATCCTTTTTTAAATTTACAGTGTACAAAAGACACCTTTGCAGAAATTGCTGATTGTTCCTTGTGACGTTAACGACTGACCCGGAGCTCGAGTCCAGTAAAATAAAATCCAATTTTTATCTGTACGTTGGCGGATCCAGCGCCCCCTTTGCCCGGGGGTCAATTAGTCGGCCACCCCAATTAGTTACAGTGCAACGGAGAGAGTCGATCTTTTTCTCTCTTTTACACTGTAACTAGGGGTCAATGGGCAAATTTAGTCAATTTCGACAGAAAATGTTGAAAAATACACGTTTTTTAACAAATTTTGGGTCACTGCTCCCCCTAAATCCGCCACTGCTGTAGAAGTTGATTCAACAGTTTTTAAGTTTATCTACCGTGGGGCTGCGATATCTTGACTGTCTTTGTTTGTTTTTCTTTTTTTTTCTTAACATAGATCTTGCTTTCAAAGCACACATATAAGATCAAATTGGTTTCACAGTTGTTGTTGAAAATATCAGTTGTTTGTCAGTTTGCACAATCACGGTCCAACCTTGTTTAAGCCCATTTGCACTAAATCAGCCTTTTCTTACAGGCTTAGTACAGTCAGACAATAGATCATATTCATAACATGCCTTCAAACAGAGGGAGATTACAATGTATATATGCATGACATGTACTTCTTCACATGATCGATATATTTTGGCATCAAGATTGGTAACATTAAGCTTGTATTGTAAAAAAAACTAAAATCTTGTTCCCTCTTCTTCTCTGTTGGTATATATCCTAGAGACCTAATTATGGTCTCATTTTGTTGGATAGGTGGTATAGTTGTGCATGTGCAATTTTGGTTTGGTCCAGACCCCCTGGGGCCCCACAAAGGGGCGTGGTCCTAAAATCTTGTTCCCTCTGTTACTCTGTTGGTATATATCCTAGAGACCTAATTATGGTCTCATTTTGTTGGATAGGTGGTGTAGTTGTGCATGTGCAATTTTGGTTTGGTCCGGACCCCCTGGGGCCCCACAAAGGGGCGTGGTCCCAAAATCTTGTTCCCTCCTCTTTTCTGACTGTATACATCCCAGAGACCTAATTATACTCTCGGCATGTTTGGTAAGTGGTTTAATTGTGCATGTATAATTTTGGTCCAGTCTGGACCCCCTGGGGCCCTAACAAGGGGCGTGGTCTCAAAATCTTGTACCCTCTTTTTCTCTGAAGGTATATATCCTAGAGACTTTATTATGGTCTCATTATGTTGGATAGGTGGTTTAGTTGTGCATTTGTGATTTTGGTCCAGTTTTGACTCCCTGGGGTCCCGCAAATTGGCGTGGTCCCAAAATCTTGTTCCCTCTTCTTCTCTTATTGTATATGTCTGTGAGACTTAATTATGATCTCATCATGTTTTGTAGGTGGTCTAGTTGTGCATGTGCACAATTTTTGTCTAGTCCAGACCCATCAGGCCTCACATACAAGTGTGGTCCAAATATATTTTTACTCCTCCTTCTTTGAAGGTATATTGTTGTTTGTATAGAGGAGAACAGTAGAGCTCCAGTCTCGACAGAGACTTCTGGTTTTGTAATCACTTGGGCTTAAAGCACAAGTGAGCTCTTATGATTGATGTTTGTGTGTCATCAGCTTTTCATATTTTTGACTTCTTCATTAGAATTTTTAGGTCACCTGCTTTGGTGACCTATTGCGATCACTCTGTCCTCATGTGTTAACTTTTTGATCTTCTTCTCAAGAACCACTAGGCTGATTTTAACCAGAATGTGATAAAAAGAATCTTTTTTTCAAATTTAATAATAGTCTAATTAATTATTGTTTCTTTTAAAATAGTGTTGATGCTACAGAAGAAAATAATACTCTTGGAAGACTTGTCAATCATGGGAAACCGAATGCTAAAGTAACTGCTATTGATGGTGTGTTGTGGTTCATCAGTTTAAGGTTTGTATACAGATTTTTAGCTCCCCTGAGCCGAAGTTTTTCTTAAATAATTTACACATTTATGGTAGGGACTGCGGTGGTCCAGTGGTTAAGGTCTTGGGCTTTAAATCACATGGATATCTCACCTCCTAGCCCATGTGAATTCGAATCCCACTGGAGACGAGGAATATAAACAGATTCTTCTCTGCACCTATAGCGTGAGATAGTTGCCAGTAACTTGCCTTAGGTCAGTGGTCTCCTCCGGGCACCACAGTTTCCTCTACCTTTGCAACTGGCATGTCTTTACATGATCATATGAGGTCGACTGGTCGTAAAACAACAAACCCACATTTTTAAAATAACTTTCTTCCGTCAAACAGAAATATGTTCAAAAACTACATTAATATTGAAATTTTCACTTCTTCCACTAGTTCCAGTGTCAAACTTGTTGACGGGCATAGGTTGTGTACATTTTTTCAATAAATTGTTATAAGAAACAACAGTCTTTTTTCATTGCAACTATGGAGTGGAAGCAAAATATATTTGTGACAGGTGTTTCTTTTCTGTTGACAAATTTAAAGTTTGTGTTTAGTTCATGGTTAAGTTTTCACAAGTTTAAAGGTCATGGATTCAAAGGACACTGGCACTTTAAAACACTAAAATTGTGATTTTACACAAATCTTTTATGCATTTTTGTGGGCATTTATATGAAAGTTGTAGTGACTAATGCAAGAGTTCAAGGTCAAAGGCTAGAATGGTCAATTATACAAATCTATTAATATGTTCATCGCTGATGAGAAATAAAGTTTCAAAATGATACATTGCCCTTTGAATGAGTATCAACAATGCATTTTATTTCCCTCATTTCACTTAAAATGAATTATTGGTTATTTTTTGTGATTTTGTACTTGGTCATTTAAGCTAATGTTAAATGTATGTTATGCTTTTAATCGTAGAAGGGGTTGGTGATGAGGTATAATTACTTGTAAACCCTTTGTTTAAAATTTTTAAATAATTAGATTCTAAAACTTGACTACACTGTGAGTGTCATTTACTTCATTATTTTATCTGCACAACTATCTAAAAAAGTAATGTCAGTTAAAAATGTTTACAAAGAACACGGATATAGTGATCTCATGCTTACTACAAAGTGATCATTATGTCCCAATATAGCTTTCTTCTATTAATCTCTATTCTATATAACGAATCAAATTTCTTGGTCCCTGGGGCTTCTTTATAACTGTGTTTTACTGTAAAGTTTTTACAAAATGCTGAAAAATAACAATGTAAACCCACAAATTTTACTACAGCTGTGCAATGAATATTAGCTTGAGATCAAGTTGAACACCCTAGCGCCTGTATCTTGCATGTATCTTGCTACTTAAAGATTGATTAAAAACTAAATTTTTTAATTTTTATATTTTAGGCAAATTCATCCAGGTGAAGAAATATTGTATGATTATGGCATTCGGCCTCTTCCTTGGGCAAAGGTAATATACAAATATATGTAATTTTTGTTGGAAGAGCACCTGTCTAATGTCAGTGTAGTATTGTAGGTCGTTTAATGGCCTGGTTTCATGACACATTTTCATTTGCGCTTACTTAACGTTTTATTGGTTCGCTCGCTTAAGGATGCACATGTCTGGAATTGTTGCATCGTACTCATCACATATCCTTATCTCTTGTATAATCACATAGTGCAAAACATAATGAATCATTTACTGTGAAATCATTTATTTTCGTGGATTTGTGAAAATTGACCTTTACATGTGGACTGAAATTCGTTGATTTGATATACTTCTATAGTTTTTCATATGAAAACAACATCTGGCTGTGGTCTTAAATTCGTGGTTTAGCCTACCAACGAAATCCACGAAAATTGATCCCACACGAAAAGTAGTGATTTTACAGTATGTAATTTTAAGACTCCTTTATTCTTAATTATGTAATGACTTATTCCTCATGGCTGCAATTTATTAATACATCAAAAATATTGCAGCATTTCACAGACTTGCTCTATTAAACATTTTTCCCCAATACCTTTGGATTTATTAATTGGCATATGTTTGATGTTTGATGTTACACTGCAGATGTAATTCAAATACCAGACCAAAATTTAATTTTTGTTACAGAGTTTTAGCATTTTGATACTATTATGGTCAAAGCAGGTATACTGTAAAGTGCTTTAATTTCACAGGGTCTTATTTTCCCACTACACCGGTTTTGCAAAATCATGTACAATTTTGTGTTACACTGGTAACGGTGTATCCTTTGAATACAAAATATAATTTATTTACGTCATTGCCGCTGTCACACATAGCTTTATAGTATAGAAGGTAAGTATTCTCGTGAGCACATGTCAATTAAGGTAATATCCAAGGAATTCTGATTAAGGTATTCGTCAGACATGGACTTAAAACCCAATCAAGCAGGGTTGTATATAAATGTAGATGCATTATGACCTAACTGTAACTGTTAATCGTTAAGGAACTCACCCAAATTGTATGTGGATTTACACAAACAACATGTAAAACCTAATGGGATATTGTAAATATCATGTTTATATTTGCATTTATTTAAATGTGTTGCATAATAAATTTGGAAATTAGACAATTGATACCAAACTTTGTGTATTTTAAAAGATATGTGTAAATTATTGAAGACACGTTCATGTAGGAACATCCGCTCATAAAATATGAGAGCTGGCTGACGCGTGTTTACACAATTTTGGTCAGGCTTTAGAATTCATGCTTTGACAAAAACCGCGACTATAGCAATGTAAACCCCTGCAAAATAAAAACACTTTACAGTAGGCAACATTTCTAATTACATGTGTGATTCTTGATGCTAAAAAATGTTTTTCTGAGAGGGAAAGTTATCACAAAACCCTAAGAATAGAACTTTTATGAAAACACTGACACTGCATTCATCTAAGAATATAATGTATTGTTGCAGAAATCAAATGGAGGTAAAATCATTCTGACAATGGAATTTGTTTGTTTTTGCATTTCATTCTATAAAGTAAATTCATATTTTGTTATAATCTGTTAATTATAGTGTTATTTCAATCAGTCAAGGGTATAATGAAAAATACTGATCTCACCAAACCAGAGTGCATCTAGGTCAAAATCTGATTCAAAGATTTGAAAGAAGGGACAAATGTTTGGGAGTTTTCAATCTGTATATAAGATAAGGCTGAAAAAGAATTGTGTGTTTCCTGTGGCATGCCAAATATTTTGGGGGACGGTAGGTAGGAAAAGTTTAATTTTTACAATAATCTTTTAAGGGTTCAGAGTCCAAATAGTACATGTATGTAAATTGAGAAAACAACATCTTGTAAACCAGTGTAAAGAACTTTACTCTGATATTATTTAAGTATAGGTCAGGAGTAGATTTACTAAGAATTCAGAAATACCACAGTATCATGGACTGTAATAGGATTGTAAAATCTAAATTGTTTTAATGATGATAGCTGTTTTAGATAAGGTAGTGGGGTGTCAGGTTGGTCAGGTTACAGGAAACACAAATTATTGTTACAGAATTACAGGTTTCATTTGCATCCTTGACTGATAATTATGTTATTAGATCACCTGACATTGTTACATGTACATATAGATGTCCCCAGTTTGATGGTGTATAATCAGTATGTATGGCTTAATTACATGTACATATAGATGTCCCCAGTTTGATGATGTGTAATCAGTATTTATGGCTTAATTACATGTACATATAGATGTCCCCAGTTTGATGGTGTGTAATCAGTATGTATGGCTTAATTACATGTACATATAGATGTCCCCAGTTTGATGGTGTGTAATCAGTATGTATGGCTTAATTACATGTACATATAGATGTCCCCAGTTTGATGGTGTGTAATCAGTATGTATGGCTTAATTACATGTACATATAGATGTCCCCAGTTTGATGGTGTGTAATCAGTATGTATGGCTTAATTTCATGTACATATAGATGTCCCCAGTTTGATGGTGTGTAATCAGTATGTATGGCTTAATTACATGTACATATAGATGTCCCCAGTTTGATGGTGTGTAATCAGTATGTATGGCTTAATTACATGTACATATAGATGTCCCCAGTTTGATGGTGTGTAATCAGTATGTATGGCTTAATTTCATGTACATATAGATGTCCCCAGTTTGATGGTGTGTAATCAGTATGTATGGCTTAATTACATGTACATATAGATGTCCCCAGTTTGATGGTGTGTAATCAGTATGTATGGCTTAATTACATGTACATATAGATGTCCCCAGTTTGATGGTGTGTAATCAGGCTTTACTCAACAAGATTATCCTAGTGGAACTCTACTTATTTATCATTGTAATTTCTTCTTATTTGCAGAGCCTGAAATTGAAATTAAACTTCTTGCATCAGGAATCACAAATAAAGATATGGTAAGTGTTACATTTAGCTCTTTATATTTGTTCAGTTTTACTCAACTTTTTACTGAACTGAATTAAATTTTTGAAGAAAACTTCTTTTTCAAATTTGACATGAAGGTCCCATGTTATGTCTAGTTGTGCAGTGACAATTTTGGGACTGATACATTAAGAATGGCCGACTGGCAGCCATCTTGAATTTGCACAATGGAAAGTTTGTTATCGCAATTACTCAGATAGAACTATTGGAATCTTTCTGAAATTTGACAGACATGAAGGTTCCTTGTGAGGTCAAGTTGTCTAGTAATCAGTTTGGGACTGATCAAATTCAAAATGGCCAACTGGCAGCCATCTTGAATTTTCACAATTGAAAGTTTGTTATCGCTATTTCTCAGAACATGCAGAAAGTACTAAATGGATCTTTCTGAAATTTGACATGAATCTTCTTTGTAAGGTCTAGTTGTGTAGTATCAATTTTGGAACTGATCAAATTTACAATGGCCGACTGGTGGCCATCTTGAATTATTACAATGGAAAGTTTGTTATTGAAATTTCTCATAAAGTACTTGTGGGATCTTTCATGAAATTTGACATGAAGGTTCCTTGTGAGGTTTCAAAATAGCTGACTGGTGGACATCTTGAATTTTCACATACAGGTTCCCATTTATTTTGTGTGTATAAAATTTTTAGATTGATGAGAAAACAACATCTTGGATCAATCGAGGTCATGACTACTAAGAAGTACTTAAATGATCAAGTTTCTTGAAAACTGTTGACTTGTGACGTAAAATTTTTAGGATTATGTGTAAATTATTTTCCAATCAGTATCAAGATCACGAAGTCAAAGTAAATGGCACTTAGATTAGCTGAAATGGCAATTTCTCTCTGAAATCCTAAACTCTTTGTATAGGATTATGCACACAAAAGTGGCATAGGCTAAAGTGTGGACTTTCATTGAACTGTTTCAAGGTCATAGAGTAGAGTCAAAAGCCAAAAAATGTCAACAACATTTTAAAGTATTTTATGACCAATTTCCTTCCAAACTACTGACTTTTATTAGCATATGCATGTGAAAGTCGTACTAGGGAATAATGCAAAAAAGATTTGTGCAAAGTCTTCAGTTGACAAAGAAGAGTAAAGTACAAAAAAGAACGGTCTGTCATAGATCTAATGGAGAACATTTGATGGTGGGCACCAAGATCCCTCAGCTGGGATCTCTTTTTGAAAGTTGCTTTGTTGAGACATTTTAGCATTGAACTAAGTGAAAATGAGATATGCATGTATTGTAAATTTTCAAACTTTCAAAACATTTTGAGTGCAAGCATTGGGAAAAATAGGATTCTAACTTGGAGGTCACATGCCTGTCATAGATGGCACTGTATTTAACCTCTGACATTATTTGACAGGTTTATTTTCTCCTTCATCTAATCTTTCTACTTAGTGGTGTACATTTATTCCCCTTAACATCCTAAAATTGCACCGAAGTTTACAGTACATGTATGAATGTATTAATATGCATACATTCTACTAATTGCAAAATTATATACATGTTTCTCAAATAGGTCCGTGTCTCACCAATCCTAAAATATGGGACTCAGGGAAATAAAGTAATCCACATGTCTGATTTTAATCAGATACATACATTTGTAGCATTAGTAAAAACAAGCCACAATATCAACCTCATGTAATACTGAATTTTTCAAGACCATGTTTGTTATATATTTTATTACAGATATTGTACCTGAAGATGATGATGATGAAATTGAAAATGATGAAGGTGATGAAGATGATCATGGTAAAGAATGTATTATTTTCTATCTTTAACACAAAAAGCCTTTACTTCAATCCTTGGTTGTATTGGTATTGGTAAATTTTGGAAGTGTGCTGGCACTATAAAGTCGGCCTGAGATTGTGCCAGAACAAGCAGGCCAATGCACTCACACACATACTAAATGTGTTTTACACCAATGACACCGCTGGCATATAACCTGGCTGTTGAGAAGACATTTAGCCCTAATCAATCAATTAGTCAATCAATCATAACTCTTTACAGGTAGAAAGATGAGGGAATACTTCAGTACTATGAGGCCTCTGCAGACTTGCATGCAATATTAATATTCCCAGGCAGAGCATATTTAAAAGAAAATAATTAAAAAGAAATAAAAGAACAAATAATTTTGACAGTAGTTTTGAATCGTCATAACTTTTGTGAGAAAGTCTAATTGTGATTCAGGTGTGAAGTCAGTTATGAGCATTGCTTTGAATTAGTACATTTTTAGGAAAAAGATGTTTTATTGGTCTAAATTTAACCAGAGGATTTTGCTTGAAATCAATCTCAAAGTTAGAGGTTTTTTTTTTACCACGACAGAAAAAGTATTCAACTGGTTTTATGGTGGTTAATGTGTTAGTTGGTTAGTTAATAATTCAGTCTTCCAAAAAAGTTTAAAAAAGTATTCCTGACCATAAAAGTTAAATATCCACATTTTTGCAGGTGATTCCTGTGATGAGGCTGGATTATCTCCTCCCTATAAGCAAAGACTTAAATCTACAAGTAAGTATAGCTTAAGAAATTGGACATAATTTGATTTGAAAGGCCAGACTAGGAGCTGTACATGATACATGTATGTTACCATTCTGATAAATACTATTAATAAACAGGGAAATATTGACCAAAATGGTCTAGAATCAAAGAAGTGGACATGTACTGTACACTGGTGTAGTTTTATAACACGTTGTTTATCAGTTGACCTTCACCTTTTTGGCCTAGAATTCTATTGCGACGTCAGAAAAACTCCTTCCGTAATACTCTTTTTTTTATGAGATGAATCATATATTAAACACGTTTGAGTGTATTATCAGTTAATATCCAATATCGTTAGGTAATTCTTGAAAAAAAAACCACTCGCTAAAGCTCTTCTGGACCTTTTAAACAATAACTCACACCTCATATTTATTGCCCAATTCCTTATAATTTGATAGTATGCTTTATCATTGGAACCGCTCTCAGATGTACATAAATTACAAAATTCTGACCCCATTTGGTGGAGTTATGCCCCTTTTATTATCAAAATGGGCATTATATACAAAATGCTGTAACTTTTTTGTTTTACCCTCAGTTCCCTTAGAGTTTGGTATATTATTACAGCAAATGACATTGGTAAACATATATTACAGGTTTTGTTTTGTTTCAATCTTTTTGTGAAATTGGACTTGAAGGGTTTTCCCACATGAACTCTGTTTTCTTATATGCATGTTTTTGGGGGTGCAACTAATGATTACAGTTTTAGTATGAATGATTCCAAACCCAACATGTGATATTGGAATGAGATGAAGATGTGAATTTTGTATAATGAAGGGGATGCATGAATTTTCACAGGAGTTATGGCCCTTTCATTGTGAAGATGCTACACGTTTTGTCGTCATGCTTCTATTTTTGTAGCTTACAATGATGGCTCTTCAAAATATACTTTCTTGTTTAAATTTTATGTGTATCATATCAGATGTATACCCATTTTCCCGACCAAACTGCAATTCTGGTATGCAGCTATGGGTGTATCATGTGCTCAAAGGCACTCTTGTTTTTTTTTTTTTTTTTGGCAACAAATGCAATCCTTTGACGTAATTTTCATTGAAGTTTTTGGCACCTTGAATATACGTAGGATAACCGTGTTTAATTCTATGCATTTTCGGTAATTGTTGATTTTTGGCATGACAACGTTCAAACATGAAAATCACATTTCAACATTTCATTAGAAAAAAAGGTTTTGTAAACAATCCAGATTCACAATAATAAACAAGCCAAGCCATAAAAGTTATTGAAGGTTGACATGATTTTATGTTGATCAATTAATTGGTAATAATGAATCCAATTGAGACAGAAAAATTTCTTTCATTGTATGTGTGCTTGTTTTAGGTAAAAAACCAATCGAAATTCATTGTAAGGATTAATTTAATTTATTTTCTTATCGGGTTCAAAGAAAAAAAAGCGATGT